>OZ025293.1:212423387-213623387 GCA_964019185.1 Maratus speculifer | reverse complement strand
GCGATCTAATTTTCGTAGCGCGGCCAAATTTTGTTTGGTAATTTATTATGAGACATTGTTAATTTTTGGTGACAGGAGACCCCCACGGTGAGGGTCGAAAAATTAAAATGCTTATAACTCACGATCTAATTTTCGTAGCGCGGCCAAATTTTGTTTGGTAATTTATTATAAGACTGTTAATTTTTGGTGACAGGAGACCCCCTCCACGGTGAGGGTAGAAAAATTTAAAATGTTTGTAACTCGCGATCTAATTTTCGTAGCGCGGCCAAATTTTGTTTGGTAATTTGTTATGAGACAGTGTTAATTTTTGGTGACAGGAGACCCTCAACGGTGAGGATCGAAAAATTTAAAATGCTCATAATTCGCGATCTAATTTTCGTAGCGCGGCCAAATTTTGTTTGGTAATTTATTATGAGACATTGTTAATTTTTGGTGACAGGAGACCCCCACGGTGAGGGTCGAAAAATTAAAATGCTTATAACTCACGATCTAATTTTCGTAGCGCGGCCAAATTTTGTTTGGTAAATTATTATAAGACTGTTAATTTTTGGTGACAGGAGACCCCCTCCACGGTGAGGGTAGAAAAATTTTAAATGTTTATAACTCGCGATCTAATTTTCGTAGCACGGCCAAATTTTGTTTGGTAATTTATTATGAGACTGTTAATTTTTGGTGACAGGAGACCCCCTCCACGGTGAGGGTAGAAAAATTTAAAATGTTTATAACTCGCGATCTAATTTTCGTAGCACGGCCAAATTTTGTTTGGTAATTTATTATGAGACTGTTAATTTTTGGTGACAGGAGACCCCCTCCACGGTGAGGGTAGAAAAATTTAAAATGTTTGTAACTCGCGATCTAATTTTCGTAGCGCGGCCAAATTTTGTTTGGTAATTTGTTATGAGACAGTGTTAATTTTTGGTGACACGAGACATTTACGGTGAGGGTCGAAAATTTTAAAATGCTTATAACACGCGATCTAATTTTCGTAGCGCGGCCAAATTTTGTTTAGTAATTTTATTTGAGGCAGTGATAATTTTTGGTGACAGGAGACCCCCCCTCAAGGTGAGGGTCGAATAATCTGAAATGTTTATAACTCGCGATCTGATTTTCATAGCGCGACTAAATTTTGTTTGGTAATTTATTATGAGACAGTATTAATTTTTGGTGACAGGAGACCCTCAACGGTGAGGATCGAAAAATTTAAAATGCTCATAATTCGCGATCTAATTTTCGTAGCGCGGCCAAATTTTGTTTGGTAATTTATTATGAGACATTGTTAATTTTTGGTGACAGGAGACCCCCACGGTGAGGGTCGAAAAATTAAAATGCTTATAACTCACGATCTAATTTTCGTAGCGCGGCCAAATTTTGTTTAGTAATTTATTATAAGACTGTTAATTTTTGGTGACAGGAGACCCCCTCCACGGTGAGGGTAGAAAAATTTAAAATGTTTATAACTCGCGATCTAATTTTCGTAGAACGGCCAAATTTTGTTTGGTAATTTATTATGAGACTGTTAATTTTTGGTGACACGAGACATTCACGGTGAGGGTCGAAAATTTTAAAATGCTTATAACACGCGATCTAATTTTCGTAGCGCGGCCAAATTTTGTTTAGTAATTTTATTTGAGGCAGTGATAATTTTTGGTGACAGGAGACCCCCCCCCCTCAAGGTGAGGGTCGAATAATCTGAAATGTTTATAACTCGCGATCTGATTTTCGTAGCGCGACCAAATTTTGTTTGGTAATTTATTATGAGACAGTGTTAATTTTTGGTGACAGGAGACCCTCAACGGTGAGGATCGAATAATTTAAAATGCTTTTAATTCGCGATCTAATTTTCGTAGCGCGGCCAAATTTTGTTTGGTAATTTGTTATGAGACAGTGTTAATTTTTGGTGACACGAGACATTCACGGTGAGGTTCGAAAATTTTAAAATGCTTATAACACGCGATCTAATTTTCGTAGCGCGGCCAAATTTTGTTTAGTAATTTTATTTGACGCAGTAATAATTTTTGGTGATAGGAGACCCCCCCCCCCCAAGGTGAGGGTCGAATAATCTGAAATGTTTATAACTCGCGATCTGATTTTCTTAGCGCGACCAAATTTTGTTTGGTAATTTATTATGAGACAGTGTTAATTTTTGGTGACAGGAGACCCTCAACGGTGAGGATCGAAAAATTTAAAATGCTCATAATTCGCGATCTAATTTTCGTAGCGCGGCCAAATTTTGTTTGGTAATTTATTATGAGACATTGTTAATTTTTGGTGACAGGAGACCCCCACGGTGAGGGTCGAAAAATTAAAATGCTTATAACTCACGATCTAATTTTCGTAGCGCGGCCAAATTTTGTTTGGTAATTTATTATAAGACTGTTAATTTTTGGTGACAGGAGACCCCCTCCACGGTGAGGGTAGAAAAATTTAAAATGTTTGTAACTCGCGATCTAATTTTCGTAGCGCGGCCAAATTTTGTTTGGTAATTTGTTATGAGACAGTGTTAATTTTTGGTGACAGGAGACCCTCAAAGGTGAGGATCGAAAAATTTAAAATGCTCATAATTCGCGATCTAATTTTCGTAGCGCGGCCAAATTTTGTTTGGTAATTTATTATGAGACATTGTTAATTTTTGGTGACAGGAGACCCCCACGGTGAGGGTCGAAAAATTAAAATGCTTATAACTCACGATCTAATTTTCGTAGCGCGGCCAAATTTTGTTTGGTAAATTATTATAAGACTGTTAATTTTTGGTGACAGGAGACCCCCTCCACGGTGAGGGTAGAAAAATTTTAAATGTTTATAACTCGCGATCTAATTTTCGTAGCACGGCCAAATTTTGTTTGGTAATTTATTATGAGACTGTTAATTTTTGGTGACAGGAGACCCCCTCCACGGTGAGGGTAGAAAAATTTTAAATGTTTATAACTCGCGATCTAATTTTCGTAGCACCGCCAAATTTTGTTTGGTAATTTATTATGAGGAAGTGTTAATTTTGAGGGACAGGAGACCCCCCCCACGGTGAGGATAGAAAAATTTAATATGATTATAACTCACCATCTAATTTTTGTAGCGCGGCCAAATTTTGTTTTGTAATTTATTATGAGACTGTTAATTTTTGGTGACAGAAGAACCCCCCCCCACGGTGAGGGTAGAAAAATTTAAAATGTTTATAACTCGCGATCTAATTTTCGTATTTTCGTAGCGCGGCCAAATTTTGTTTGGTAATTTGTTATGAGACATTGTTAATTTTTTTGTGACAGGAGACCCCCACGGTGAGGGTCGAAAAATTAAAATGCTTATAACTCACGATCTAATTTTCGTAGCGCGGCCAAATTTTGTTTGGTAATTTATTATAAGACTGTTAATTTTTGGTGACAGGAGACCCCCTCCACGGTGAGGGTAGAAAAATTTAAAATGTTTATAACTCGCGATCTAATTTTCGTAGCGCGGCCAAATTTTGTTTGGTAATTTGTCATGAGACAGTGTTAATTTTTGGTGACAGGAGACCCCCCCCCCCCACGGTGAGGGTCGAAAATTTTAAAATGCTTATAACACGCGATCTAATTTTCGTAGCGCGGCCAAATTTTGTTTAGTAATTTTATTTGAGGCAGTAATAATTTTTGGTGATAGGAGACCCCCCCCCTCCCAAGGTGAGGGTCGAATAATCTGAAATGTTTATAACCCGCGATCTGATTTTCGTAGCGCGACTAAATTTTGTTTGGTAATTTATTATGAGACAGTGTTAATTTTTGGTGAAAGGAGACCCTCAACGGTGAGGATCGAAAAAATTAAAATGCTCATAATTCGCGATCTAATTTTCGTAGCGCGGCCAAATTTTGTTTGGTAATTTATTATGAGACATTGTGAATTTTTGGTGACAGGAGACCCCCACGGTGAGGGTCGAAAAATTAAAATGCTTATAACTCACGATCTAATTTTCGTAGCGCGGCCAAATTTTGTTTGGTAATTTATTATAAGACTGTTAATTTTTGGTGACATTAGACCCCCTCCGCGGTGAGGGTAGAAAAATTTAAAATGTTTATAACTCGCGATCTAATTTTCGTAGCGCGGCCAAATTTTGTTTGGTAATTTATTATGAGACAGTTAATTTTTGGTGACAGGAGACCCCCTCCACGGTGAGGGTAGAAAAATTTAAAATGTTTATAACTCGCGATCTAATTTTCGTAGCGCGGCCAAATTTTGTTTGGTAATTTGTCATGAGACAGTGTTAATTTTTGGTGACAGGAGACCCCCCCCCCACGGTGAGGGTCGAAAATTTTAAAATGCTTATAACACGCGATCTAATTTTCGTAGCGCGGCCAAATTTTGTTTAGTAATTTTATTTGAGGCAGTAATAATTTTTGGTGATAGGAGACCCCCCCCTCTCAAGGTGAGGGTCGAATAATCTGAAATGTTTATAACCCGCGATCTGATTTTCGTAGCGCGACTAAATTTTGTTTGGTAATTTATTATGAGACAGTGTTAATTTTTGGTGAAAGGAGACCCTCAACGGTGAGGATCGAAAAAATTAAAATGCTCATAATTCGCGATCTAATTTTCGTAGCGCGGCCAAATTTTGTTTGGTAATTTATTATGAGACATTGTGAATTTTTGGTGACAGGAGACCCCCACGGTGAGGGTCGAAAAATTAAAATGCTTATAACTCACGATCTAATTTTCGTAGCGCGGCCAAATTTTGTTTGGTAATTTATTATAAGACTGTTAATTTTTGGTGACATTAGACCCCCTCCGCGGTGAGGGTAGAAAAATTTAAAATGTTTATAACTCGCGATCTAATTTTCGTAGCGCGGCCAAATTTTGTTTGGTAATTTATTATGAGACAGTTAATTTTTGGTGACAGGAGACCCCCTCCACGGTGAGGGTAGAAAAATTTAAAATGTTTATAACTCGCGATCTAATTTTCGTAGCGCGGCCAAATTTTGTTTGGTAATTTATTATGAGACTGTTAATTTTTGGTGACAGGAGACCCCCTCCACGGTGAGGGTAGAAAAATTTAAAATGTTTATAACTCGCGATCTAATTTTCGTAGCGCGGCCAAATTTTGTTTGGTAAATTATTGTAAGACTGTTAATTTTTGGTGACAGGAGACCCCCTCCACGGTGAGGGTAGAAAAATTTAAAATGTTTGTAACTCGCGATCTAATTTTCGTAGCGCGGCCAAATTTTGTTTGGTAATTTGTTATGAGACAGTGTTAATTTTTGGTGACAGGAGACCCCCCCACGGTGAGGGTCGAAAATTTTAAAATTCTTATAACACGCGATCTAATTTTCGTAGCGCGGCCAAATTTTGTTTAGTAATTTTATTTGAGGCAGTGATAATTTTTGGTGACAGGAGACCCCCCCTCAAGGTGAGGGTCGAATAAACTGAAATGTTTATAACTCGCGATCTGATTTTCGTAGCGCGACCAAATTTTGTTTGGTAATTTATTATGAGACATTGTTAATTTTTGGTGACAGGAGACCCTCAACGGTGAGGGTCGAAAAATTTAAAATGCTTATAACTCGCGATCTAATTTTGGTAGCTTGGCCAAATTTTGTTTGGTAATTTTATTTGGGGCAGTGTTATTTTTTGGTGACAGGAACCCCCCTCCCCCCCCAAGGTGAGGGTAAAAAAATTTTAAATGCTTATAACTCGCGATCTACTTTTCGTAGCGCGGCCAAATTTTGTTTGGTAATATATTACGAGACATTGTTAATTTTTGGTGACATTAGACCCCTACGGTGAGGGTCGAAAAATTTAAAATGCTTATAACTCACGATCTAATTTTTGTAGCGCGGCCAAATTTTGTTTGGTAATTTATTATGAGACTGTTAATTTTTGGTGACAGGAGACCCCCTCCACGGTGAGGGTAGAAAATTTAAAATGTTTATAACTCGCGATCTAATTTTCGTAGCGCGGCCAATTTTTGTTTGTTTATTTATTATGAGACAGTGTTAATTTTTGGTGACAGGAGACCCCCACGGTGAGGGTAGAAAAATTTAAAATGCTTATAACTCGCGATCTAATTTTCGTAGCGCGACCAAATTTTGTTTGGTAATTCATTAAGCTAATGATTAGCTTTTATCGCGGGCTTTGAGCGCGGCGACCGAATCTAGAAATTGCGTAACGAGAAAGAATCCTAACACTCCGGCTAACGCCGTTTCTGTTCGGCAGACTTCGGCACGGTATCCTTCGATAGTCTTCGGTAGACATTGCGCGGTATTTTTGCATAAGTTGATAAAAAATGCTATGCAATAGCTTTACCGCGGCAGTCCCCGAGTGCCACACACATTTTTTTTAAATATTCTAGATATTATTTTAAGTAATTGTATTCAGAAATGCCGTATTTTTACAATCAAAATTCTGATCATTTTAGAACCTCTTTAGAGCCTAGGGTCTATTTGAAAGAATTCGAAAATTAAATTTTTATACGGCCCTTGTAGAATAAAATTCCCAATTAGGGAATTTTTCCTTATCCATTTCGGAATTAAACAATAAAAGATTCATCACGATAGGCAGATATATTAAAATCCAAAATTCTTTACTTACACTCTTTATCCATGCCTCTAAGTGTCGAATATTTGACGTTTTAATGCAAGATAAGGATCATCCAAAAATTGTCCGTTATTAAAAGTCGATTTAAGGCAGTGCCTTTCTTTTGGGCATAAAATAGCAGCGTATAGATTTTAAGTTAAACCTGCTTTAAAAATATACTGGTGGTCTGCACTAGAAGTCTACACGGGTCGGAATATCTAAGTCCAGTCCCAAACCAACCTATAGAAAAAAGTTCGACATGGTCTTCAAAAAGTTAAAATCATAGCCTGGCCCGGACTGGTTGATTTTGTACATTTTTTTCTACATCGATATGGTTAAAAATTGTTTCGTTCTAGGAGTTCTAGTCAAAAATACTTATTACTAGATGAAACCCATCAATACTTGACGGCACAAAAAAGTAAACTAAATTCCACAAAGAGTATTGAATATAAATGAGCTTTTTAGTTAACACAGAGTTATATAAAGTTATAAACTTAACCATCGTCACATAAACCATCATTTAACCATCCCTTTCATAATAAACTATTAATAATTTAAAAATTTCCTAAACTTTATGAGAAATTTTAAGATGCGATTTTGTTTACAAATTGTATGGTTAACCATTACAAAAATAGAAAGAAGCAAAATTCTAACTCGATAAATATATTTTTTGCGTGTTTCCTGGATTTCTTAAAGTAACATTGTTTCTAGAATTGCACACATATCAATGTGTGTGTGTGATCCTTAAAACCTGATGAATTGTTTAACCAACCATATGGCTCTGTGACTTTCGAAGATATAAAGATGGACATTTTGTGTTTAATTCAAGAACGGATAAGGCAGGTTTTCCTAATTGGATATTTTATCATACGGGGGACGTATAAAAATTTAATTTTTTTATTTTTTTAAATGCTCCCCCCCCACCCCCCGCGCTTGCAGTTGCAACGTATGCCATCATATTTTGCACCTTTATTATGAAACTTTCCGAGTGGAAGTATAGGTCAATATTTAAGGAATTGTTTTAATATTTATGAATCACCCTGTATATGGAATTAAAATGTACTAAGACTTATTAGGAAAATTTAATAAATTTGCTTATTAAATTTTGAAAGTTAGACCTATTTTAATGTACTCATGGAGCAAACACCTACACATGATTAAATTCCAGATTAAATTCCAGTTTAGCAATCAATGCTCCAGAAAGCTGAAGCACTGTCAAGTTCAGGAGGATCTCTGAAAATAGATACTTTGGTGATCAATAATGATTAGATAAAATTATCCAGCTATGGAGATATCAAGTATAAATTATGTATTTTAATATGTTGATATGTTTCTAACGACCTCTACGGGTTAGACTATTTTTCAGTTTTTTGAAAATGAATTTTACGTTAATAATAATAATAATAATAATAATAGTAATAATAATAATAATAATAATAATAATAATAATAATAATAATAATAATAATAATAATGTATATATATATATATATATATATATAAGGCAAATAGCAAAGGTTAAATTTCACTCAAATAAAATGAATATGAGTAATAGGAAAATGAGGGACAGAGGGATCGTCCCATATGGAGTTTCATAACTGGGTCAATTTATATGTTATATGAACAAGACTTTTTAAATCTTACTTGTCAGTGTAACAGGAAAAAAATACTACATATAACTTTAAGGGGGGGGGGGTTACAAAAATTTAAATTTCGTAATTTTTTAAGAAATTATTTTATTGGCTGAAATCGCTTTTAAATTATTCTTTACTCATTTAAAACATTTTTGTATTTCGAACTATATGTTTTTGAATAACGGTTTAAGGAATTAGTCATTGGTCACAGTTGAGAGTGGATACCCTTTATATTACTCGAAATCTCTCTTTCAATAAAAGTATTCGGTCATCCTCACTTATTGGAGAAAAGAAAAAGACTTATTTTGCTTTGCTATGAGGCACTTCTTCAGACCATTTTCAACAGGAATACTTAACACAGTTTTCTTTGCTGAGGACAATGAAAAAAAGCGAGATTTCTGCGAAAATTGCAAAAACTAAGCTTGTATAGCACAACGTATCTGTGTGATAATACAATATCTCCCCTTCTTTAAATAGAAACAAAACTTCTTTAAATAGAAAATTTAAAATGCTTATATCTCGCGATCTAATTTTGGTAGCTTGGCAAAATTTTGTTTAATAATTTATTATGAGACAGTGTTAATTTTTGGTGACAGGATACCCCCCCCTCCAAGGTGAGGGTAAAAAAAATTAAAATGCTTATAACTCGCGATCTACTTTTCGAAGAGCGGTCAAATTTTGTTTGGTAATTTATTCTGAGATATTGTTATTTTTTGGTAGAGGAGACCACCACGGTGAGGGTTGAAAAATTTAAAATGCTTATAACTCGCGATCTAATTTTCGGAACGCGGCCAAATTTTGTTTGGTAATTTATTATGAGGAAGTGTTAACTTTGGGGGACAGGAGACCCCCCCCCCACGGTGAGGATCGAAAAATTTAATATGCTTATAACTCGCGATCTGATTTTCGTAGCGCGACCAAATTTTGTTTGGTAATTTATTATGAGACATTGTTAATTTTTGGTGACAGGAGACACCCCACGGTGAGGGTGGAAAAATTTAAAATGCTTATATCTCGCGATCTAATTTTGGTAGCTTGGCAAAATTTTTTTTGATAATTTATTATGAGACAGTGTTAATTTTTGGTGACAGGATACCCCCCCCCTCCAAGGTGAGGGTCAAAAAATTTAAAATGCTTATAACTCGCGATCTACTTTTCGTAGAGCGGCCAAATTTTGTTTGGTAATTTATTCTGAGATATTGTTAATTTTTGGTGACAGGAGACCACCACGGTGAGGGTTGAAAAATTTAAAATGCTTATAACTCGCGATCTAATTTTCGGAACGCGGCCAAATTTTGTTTGGTAATTTATTATGAGGAAGTGTTAATTTTGGGGGACAGGAGACCCCCCCCCACGGTGAGGATTGAAAAATTTAATATGCTTATAACTCGCGATCTGATTTTCGTAGCGCGACCAAATTTTGTTTGGTAATTTATTATGAGACATTGTTAATTTTTGGTGACAGGAGACACCCCACGGTGAGGGTCGAAAAATTTAAAATGCTTACATCTCGCGATCTAATTTTGGTAGCTTGGCAAAATTTTGTTTGATAATTTATTATGAGACAGTGTTAATTTTTGGTGACAGGATACCCCCCCTCCAAGGTGAGGGTCAAAAAATTTAAAATGCTTATAACTCGCGATCTACTTTTCGTAGAGCGCCCAAATTTTGTTTGGTAATTTATTCTGAGATATTGTTAATTTTTGGTGACAGGAGACCACCACGGTGAGGGTTGAAAAATTTATAATGCTTATAACTCGCGATCTAATTTTCGGAACGCGGCCAAATTTTGTTTGGTAATTTATTATGAGGAAGTGTTAATTTTGGGGGACAGGAGACCCCCCCACGGTGAGGATCGAAAAATTTAATATGCTTATAACTCACCATCTAATTTTTGTAGCGCGGCCAAATTTTGTTTGGTAATTTATTATGAGACTGTTAATTTTTGGTGACAGAAGAACCCCCCCCCCACGGTGAGGGTCGAAAAATTTAAAATGTTTATAACTCGCTATCTAATTTTCGTAGCGCGGCCAAATTTTGTTTGGTAATTTATTATGAGACATTGTTAATTTTTGGTGACAGGAGACCCCCACGGTGAGGGTAGAAAAATTTAAAATGCTTATAACTCACGATCTAATTTTCGTAGAGCGGCCAAATTTTGTTTGGTAATTTATTATGAGACTGTTAATTTTTGGTGACAGGAGACCCCCCCCCCCCCAGGTGAGGATCGAAAAATTTAATATGCTTATAACTCACCATCTAATTTTTGTAGCGCGGCCAAATTTTGTTTGGTAATTTATTATGAGACTGTTAATTTTTGGTGACAGAAGAACCCCCCCCCCACGGTGAGGGTCGAAAAATTTAAAATGTTTATAACTTGCTATCTAATTTTCGTAGCGCGGCCAAATTTTGTTTGGTAATTTATTATGAGACTGTTAATTTTTGGTGACAGGAGACCCCCTCCACGGTGAGGGTAGAAAAATTTAAAATGTTTATAACTCGCGATCTAATTTTCGTAGCGCGGCCAAATTTTGTTTGGTAATTTATTATGAGACAGTTAATTTTTGGTGACAGGAGACCCCCTCGACGGTGAGGGTAGAAAAATTTAAAATGTTTATAACTCGCGATCTAATTTTCGTAGCGCGGCCAAATTTTGTTTGGTAATTTATTACGAGACTGTTAATTTTTGGTGACAGGAGACCCCCTCCACGGTGAGGGTAGAAAAATTTAAAATGTTTATAACTCGCGATCTAATTTTCGTAGCGCGGCCAAATTTTGTTTGGTAATTTATTGTAAGACTGTTAATTTTTGGTGACAGGAGACCCCCTCCACGGTGAGGGTAGAAAAATTTAAAATGTTTGTAACTCGCGATCTAATTTTCGTAGCGCGGCCAAATTTTGTTTGGTAATTTCTTATGAGACAGCGTTAATTTTTGGTGACAGGAGACCCCCCCCACGGTGAGGGTCGAAAATTTTAAAATGCTTATAACACGCGATCTAATTTTCGTAGCGCGGCCAAATTTTGTTTGGTAAATTATTGTAAGACTGTTAATTTTTGGTGACAGGAGACCCTCAACGGTGAGGATCGAAAAATTTAAAATGCTTATAACTCGCGATCTAATTTTCGGAACGCGGCCAAATTTTGTTTGGTAATTTATTATGAGGAAGTGTTAATTTTGGGGGACAGGAGACCCCCCCACGGTGAGGATTGAACAATTTAATATGCTTATAACTCGCGATCTGATTTTCGTAGCGCTGCCAAATTTTGTTTGGTAATTTGTTATGAGACATTGTTAATTTTTGGTGACAGGAGACCCCCCCCACGGTGAGGGTCGAAAATTTTAAAATGCTTATAACACGCGATCTAATTTTCGGAACGCGGCCAAATTTTGTTTGGTAATTTGTTATGAGACAGCGTTAATTTTTGGTGACAGGAGACCCCCCCACGGTGAGGGTCGAAAATTTTAAAATGCTTATAACACGCGATCTAATTTTCGTAGCGCGGCAAAATTTTGTTTAGTAATTTTATTTGAGGCAGTAATAATTTTTGGTGATAGGAGACCCCCCCCCCAAGGTGAGGGTCGAATAATCTGAAATGTTTAAAACTCGCGATCTGATTTTCGTAGCGCGACTAAATTTTGTTTGGTAATTTATTATGAGACAGTGTTAATTTTTGGTGACAGGAGACCCTCAACGGTGAGGATCGAAAAATTTAAAATGCTCATAATTCGCGATCTAATTTTCGTAGCGCGGCCAAATTTTGTTTGGTAATTTATTATGAGATATTGTTAATTTTTGGTGACAGGAGACCCCCACTGTGAGGGTCGAAAAATTAAAATGCTTATAACTCACGATCTAATTTTCGTAGCGCGGCCAAATTTTGTTTGGTAATTTATTATGAGACAGTTAATTTTTGGTGACAGGAGACCCCCTCCACGGTGAGGGTAGAAAAATTTAAAATGTTTATAACTCGCGATCTAATTTTTGTAGCGCGGCCAATTTTTGTTTGGTAATTTATTGTAAGACTGTTAATTTTTTGACAGGAAACCCCCTCCACGGTGAGGGTAGAAAAATTTAAAATGTTTGTAACTCGCGATCTAATTTTCGTAGCGCGGCCAAATTTTGTTTGGTAATTTGTTATGAGACAGCGTTAATTTTTGGTGACAGGAGACCCCCACGGTGAGGGTCGAAAATTTTAAAATGCTTATAACACGCGATCTAATTTTCGTAGCGCGGCCAAATTTTGTTTGGTAATTTATTATGAGACAGTTAATTTTTGGTGACAGGAGACCCCCTCCACGGTGAGGGTAGAAAAATTTAAAATGTTTATAACTCGCGATCTAATTTTTGTAGCGCGGCCAATTTTTGTTTGGTAATTTATTGTAAGACTGTTAATTTTTTGACAGGAGACCCCCTCCACGGTGAGGGTTGAAAAATTTATAATGCTTATAACTCGCGATCTGATTTTCGTAGCGCGACCAAATTTTGTTTGGTAATTTATTATGAGACAGTGTTAATTTTTGGTGACAGGAGACCCTCAACGGTGAGGATCGAAAAATTTAAAATGCTTATAACTCGCGATCTAATTTTGGTAGCTTGGCCAAATTTTGTTTGGTAATTTTTTTTGGGGCAGTGTTAATTTTTGGTGACAGGAACCCCCCTCCCCCCCCCCCGAAGGTGAGGGTCAAAAAATTTTAAATGCTTATAACTCGCGATCTACTTTTCGTAGCGCGGCCAAATTTTGTTTGGTAATTTATTACGAGACATTGTTAATTTTTGGTGACATTAGACCCCTACGGTGAGGGTCGAAAAATTTAAAATGCTTATAACTCACGATCTAATTTTTGTAACGCGGCCAAATTTTGTTTGGTAATTTATTATGAGACTGTTAATTTTTGGTGACAGGAGACCCCCTTCCACGGTGAGGGTAGAAAATTTAAAATGTTTATAACTCGCGATCTAATTTTCGTAGCGCGGCCAAATTTTGTTTGGTAATTTGTTATGAGACATTGTTAATTTTTGGTGACAGGAAACCCCCACGGTGAGGGTCGAAAAATTAAAATGCTTATAACTCGCGATCTAATTTTCGTAGCGCGGCCAAATTTTGTTTGTTTATTTATTATGAGACAGTGTTAATTTTTGGTGACAGGAGACCCCCACGGTGAGGGTAGAAAAATTTAAAATGCTTATAACTCGCGATCTAATTTTCGTAGCGCGACCAAATTTTGTTTGGTAATTCATTAAGCTAATGATTAGCTTTTATCGCGGGCTTTGAGCGCGGCGACCGAATCTAGAAATTGCGTAACGAGAAAGAATCCTAACACTCCGGCTAACGTCGTTTCTGTTCGGCAGACTTCGGCACGGTATCCTTCGATAGACTTCGGTAGTCATTGCGCGGTATTTTTGCATAAGTTGATAAAAAATGCTATGCAATAGCTTTACCGCGGCAGTCCCCGAGTGCCACACATATTTTTTTTAAATATTCTAGATATTATTTTAAGTAATTGTATTCAGAAATGCCGTATTTTTACAATCAAAATTCTGATCATTTTAGAACCTCTTTAGAGCCTAGGGTCTATTTGAAAGAATTCGAAAATTAAATTTTTATACGGCCCTTGTAGAATAAAATTCCCAATTAGGGAATTTTTCCTTATCCATTTCGGAATTAAACAATAAAAGATTCATCACGATAGGCAGAGATATTAAAATCCAAAATTCTTTACTTACACTCTTTATCCATGCCTCTAAGTGTCGAATATTTGACGTTTTAATGCAAGATAAGGATCATCCAAAAATTGTCCCTTATTAAAAGTCAATTTAAGGCAGTGCCTTTCTTTTGGGCATAAAATAGCAGCGTATAGATTTTAAGTTAAACCTGCTTTAAAAATATACTGGTGGTCTGCACTAGAAGGCTACACGGGTCGGAATATCTAAGTCCAGTCCCAAACCAACCTATAGAAAAAAGTTCGACATGGTCTTCAAAAAGTTAAAATCATAGCCTGGCCCGGACTGGTTGATTTTGTACATTTTTTTCTACATCGATATGGTTAAAAATTGTTTCGTTCGAGGAGTTCTAGTCAAAAATACTTATTACTAGATGGAACCCATCAATACTTGACGGCACAAAAAAGTAAACTAAATTCCACAAAGAGTATTGAATATAAATGAGCTTTTTAGTTAACACAGAGTTATATAAAGTTATAAACTTAACCATCGTCACATAAACCATCATTTAACCATCCCTTTCATAATAAACTATTACTACATTAATTTAAAAATTTCCTAAACTTTATGAGAAATTTTAAGATGCGATTTTGTTTACAAATTGTATGGTTAACCATTACAAAAATAGAAAGAAGCAAAATTCTAACTCGATAAATATATTTTTTGCGTGTTTCCTGGATTTCTTAAAGTAACATTGTTTCTAGAATTGCACGCATATCAATGTGTGTGTGTGATCCTTAAAACCTGATGAATTGTTTAAACAACCATATGGCTCTGTGACTTTTGAAGATATAAAGATGGACATTTTGTGTTTAATTCAAGAACGGATAAGGAAGGTTTTCCTAATTGGATTTTTTATCATACGGGGGACGTATAAAAATTTAATTTTTTTATTTTTTTAAATGCTCCCCCCCCACCCCCCGCGCTTGCAGTTGCAACGTATGCCATCATATTTTGCACCTTTATTATGAAACTTTCCGAGTGGAAGTATAGGTCAATATTTAAGGAATTGTTTTAATATTTATGAATCACCCTGTATATGGAATTAAAATGTACTAAGACTTATTAGGAAAATTTAATAAATTTGCTTATTAAATTTAGAAAGTTAGACCTATTTTAATGTACTCATGGAGCAAACACCCACACATGATTAAATTCCAGATTAAATTCCAGTTTAGCAATCAATGCTCCAGAAAGCTGAAGCACTGTCAAGTTCAGGAGGATCTCTGAAAATAGATACTTTGGTGATCAATAATGATTAGATAAAATTATCCAGCTATGGAGATATCAAGTATAAATTATGTATTTTAATATGTTGATATGTTTCTAACGACCTCTACGGGTTAGACTATTTTTCAGTTTTTTTAAAATGAATTTTACGTTAATAATAATAATAATAATAATAATAATAATAATAATAATAATAATAATAATAATATATATATATATATATATATATAATAGGCAAATAGCAAAGGTTAAATTTCACTCAAATAAAATGAATATGAGTAATAGGAAAATGAGGGACAGAGGGATCGTCCCATATGGAGTTTCATAACTGGGTCAATTTATATGTTATATGAACAAGACTTTTTAAATCTTACTTGTCAGTGTAACAGGAAAAAAATACTACATATAACTTTAAGGGGGGGGGGGTTACAAAAATTTAAATTTCGTAATTTTTTAAGAAATTATTTTATTGACTGAAATCGCTTTTAAATTATTCTTTACTCATTTAAAACATTTTTGTATTTCGAACTATATGTTTTTGAATAACGGTTTAAGGAATTAGTCATTGGTCACAGTTGAGAGTGGATACCCTTTATATTACTCGAAATCTCTCTTTCAATAAAAGTATTCGGTCATCCTCACTTATTGGAGAAAAGAAAAAGACTTATTTTGCTTTGCTATGAGGCACTTCTTCAGACCATTTTCAACAGGAATACTTAACACAATTTTCTTTGCTGAGGACAATGAAAAAAAGCGAGATTTCTGCGAAAATTGCAAAAACTAAGCTTGTATAGCACAACGTATCTGTGTGATAATACAATATCTCCCCTTCTTTAAATAGAAACAAAATTTAGGAAGAAATTTATTATTGAATCAGACATGACTAAAATGAAAGAGCGTTCAATTTTTCAAACCATGTTAATAATATAATCATATAGTTTTAAATAGTAGCATTTGGAAAAAGGATTTATTAATGGGATTACTTGCCATCCATGCTTTTCGTGACTTCTCGGTTTAATTTATATGCATATTAATAGTTCTATTATCCCTATTTTAGATTTTTAGGTCTTTTTTGAGTCTGGAGCCCCGAGACACCTTAATTGCTTGCTGTAAGTCAAACATGTTAACACAATTACTGATAGTAGTTAGTTAATCGATAATACAACAAATTAAAAATTTCGATTTAGTGGTATTTCACTCAAAAAGTTTCAGAAGATCTGATCTAGAACATGATAGAAATACTATAGATTTACAAAGATTTCATTTGACCAGTTTTGAAAAAAAAGTCTTTTAGCAATTGTTGACGAATTATGTAAATCAAACTGAATTTTATCTAAATCCTGATCAATGACAAAGCTTCAGAATATCCACTATTTATAAACATGATGGAATATCGAGACAGTTGCTGTAGATTTTAAATTTAAAAGAAGGGTTTTCTTTCATGAAATGACTTACAATGTAGCTAGCAGAATAAATATATTTTCAATATCTATTGCCCTCTGTAACTCCAAATGTCTAGTGTCTTTTAGTCGCTACGCCCTTTAAACATTCAATTTAAAATTTCATGTAAGATATATATACATAATATTAGTTAAATTTGTAAATTTGATTTAAGAAAAAGAAGTCTAAAATTTAATACGGTTGCCGCGAAGATTGAATTACGTGCATGATTGTTTACATTGTAGGATTGTTGTTGATTTTGTTGTAGGAATATTATCATTTTATCTTTCCTATGTATCTATCATTTTATGTTTTCTATTTATCTGTAACTTTGTCTAAAGTTATTTTAAATTTACTAGTTTTAACATAGGTGTTAAAATTTTCGAAAGAGATTTTCTTTATTGGAAAATGTTGATTTTTATTTTCTACAGAACGAATATTAAATTCAATACAATTATTTTAAAGTTATTTGCATTTCATCAATGATATTGCTAATGATTTTAATTTGTTAGACTTAAGAGTGAAATTGATGGAAAAATATTTTATTATTATATTTCCAGACAATAAACCCTTTTCATTTCAGAAATTAAAATTATCTCTGTCAATATTACTAAACTGCAGCAAAATAAATAAATAAATAAAAATGTAATTGCTTTTTTCGGAAAAGTATTTATTATATTTATTTTAACATTATTTCTTTTTTTAGGGGGAGGGCGGGGGTTGTTAAGATTGAGCTAAATAAAAGGTAAAGCAAATTAAGTTTTATTGGCGGTGAGGTGTAGATAGAAGTAATAGCTGCATCTCCTTTAACTTTTATAAATAAAATTTCTGATTGAAAATAAAAAGATTCAACTTTGTTAATCATGTTTATTTTAATATAATTCCGTTCTTCAAGCATTTTTAAGCGTCACTTAGATCTATAAAAAGCACATTTTATGCACGAGGTTCAAAGATCAACTATTGTGATCACTGTACCCTATTCAACAATTACTTAACTGGTAATCCTTGCTATGATTGTTGACACGAAATTCGTGAATATTTGCAGGAAATTTCTGTATATCAGCACCTAAAAGGAAAATGATTTTTGAGATTGCTAATATTATTGTGTTGTCTTGATGCATATCGGTTAATGCTGGTCACTCTGACGTAAATTCCCTTGTCCATCAAAGAGTTTTCTTGCCGCATTTGATTCCTTCTACTGATAATTCTACTCTGAAAAATATATTTCCGCCGTCAAATTTCCTTCTGAATTATCAATGAAAGTCTGAGTATCCTAATCACTTTTTAAGTAACAAGAAAAGAACATTTCGTATTGTTGCCCTTGAAAGAATAACAGACCATATCCTATTACCTTCTTTTTATTGCTTTTATTTTTTAGGAAGAATTGAGAACGTAGCCTTTTACCTTATTGCTAAAGTGAGGAGATAAGTGAGCTGAGAGCTCAGTTTCAGTAAAATATAATGTTTTTCCTGACTGGTAAATTTTGTATTATCATGAAACGATGGAGTTTCATGAATTAATTAACGTTCGAATTTCTTGTATAATTGCATATAACTTTTATTTCAGTTTTACTTCCTTTATTTTTTTTTTTTCATAGTTATCAGAAAGACTGATTCCGATGGTTTTGTATAAATATACATAGTTCAGTCTGATATTTATCTACGCGGCTTTTAATTATGAATTTATTTTCTGTAAAAAGAAATGTTTAGCAGAAGTTATGTGAAAATGCAATGCATATATGACTTCATCATATGAAGTAGCTATTTCTATGGCATGATATAAAACAAGATAAAATACATTTTAAGTGCATTTTAACTATAATTAATCAATTTGCTTGATTTCTAAAATTTTCTATTCGAAAATGAAATTAAATCTGGAAGTTCGCAACTGTTACTCCGCACATAGTACTTCATGCGATTGCCTTCATTCTGCGTTATTTTTTGTGTTGCATCGCTCAATAGTCATTAGAAAGTTTTAAAAATGCAATACTGAACGTCTGTTGCTTTATTTTGATTAGGAGAGCTGTTTTTATGGATATTCGTCCAGTACCGGGAGGAAGAGGTAGCTTTCATATTACTTATTTTTTTTTTTATAATTAAAATCAAGTTATATTATTATAACATACGGAGCTCAAATTAGTGGAAACAGATTATAAACGATTAAATACCAGTTTTTATCAATACTCAATATGAATGGGAATTTCGCGAAATTAGTCAGCTTTATACAAGCTAGTTTTATTTATTTAAAGTGATTTATATTTAGTATTTAAATTCGGCAATAACTTAAAGCGCCAGCCATTTTAAAACAACATGATGGGTCAAACTAATAAATGAACTTGGTCTAGATCTTAGCAATTCCTGGTGCACATCGAAATTGGGTGATACATACGAGTGCTGTCGCAATATAATAGATTTTTCAAAATGTTTCCTACATTAGAAATTAAAACTGCTACATCTCAGACTTTTTTTAAAGATAAAAAAAAACAAAACAAAAAATGCTCCTGAATTCTTCTATCAAGGTTAAACACTTAAGAAAGAACCTATTTTCAATTTCAATTTCTTTTTTTCGTACATAATAATATATTTATTTATTTGTTTTATTTATTATATTATATATAGTGATAATGAAATATAATCTCATAAATTATAGATAAAATTTAATTAGGGATCTAACAAAGATATTGATTTTTATCAAAAATTGTATTTTGTTAATTAAAAATACAAATTAATTAAAGCATGTTTTAAATAAAGCCGAAATTTTAATATTTTGTTTGTGCGAATCCGGATTAGTGGGGAGCTCACGGGTTAAAAAGTGTTTACAAGATATTTATAAAAGAGTTAATAAGAATATTTATTGCATATAACTCTAGTTATTATAAAATGTCGCATGATTAAAATGTCAGACTTTAAAACAGTTAAAATCGTACAAGGTTTCTATAAATTTTATTTATTATTATCTAATAATTTTATTTATTAAGCGAACAGAAGCCTGAGGTCTGATATTCAGCTGCCCCCTCTCGTTTCCCCCTCACCACCACCTCCCTCTCTCCTGCATGGAAGTTACTTTTGTAGTTTCTTTCCCTTGTCTCTTGTCTATTTTCATTTTATGTATTAAAAAAATTAATACTTCATTTTATTTTTATTTATTTATTTATTATTCTTTATTTATCTCTTTTTATTTCATTTTTCAATTATTTTTTTACTTTCCCCCTTTCCTCTTTTATTATTTTGGCATGGCTTTTGTCTTCCGCCTGTGTACTTTCAACTAGCGCCACTTGTCGCACTCTTTGTCGCACTCACCTTCACAATCTTTCTTTGAGTTCATCTCTGGCATTGTCCTTTTATAGACATTACAGTGTATGCTTCAGCTGATGGCGGGCTGTTATTGTTTTAGCTCGAAACGTATCTTTCTTTTTATCCTTATTTTATGGTGGTTTTAACAAAATCTATTATTTTAATTACAAAGAAACTTATTTTTACTGTTTACTATCATTTTAAATCCGATTGATTCTATAATGATAAACATAACTGAGGAAATTAGTATTATCAGGAAATTCTGTATGCTGCACACACTGTAAAACATTTGTGGTAACGTTACTCCATAAAATTGGTGGCAGCTACGATTTACACTTCATTGAGTAATTTTCCACTTACATAATGGTGTAATAAAAACATGCATTACTGGTATAACATTGCAATGTTACACCGATTATTTCGGTTAAAATACCCCACCAAATTGGAGGCAGCAAGGCTGCCACCAGTTTTATGGAGTAACGTTACACAAATGTTTTACAGTGCATAAAAAAGTGTAAGAGCTAATTGCTCGAATAAATTTACTGTACTGCTATTTTACGGCTTCTTTAAAATGTTATTTTCTTTTATGCAAAATAAGAAAATTATGAAAAACAGAGTTAGCAACATGTGTTCTTAATGCAAAGAACAGTTTCTCCAATATTTGGCATTCGTATTTCATTTTGCGTATAAGATTTTGCACATAAAGGCTGCTTTATAAATACTTAAAACAACTGTTTGTTCTCTTTTTTCTCATTATTTATGCTTTTTATGAAGTTAATTTTAAATACCAACCAGCTATCATAGATCGAAGATTTTTTTTCTTTCTTTATCAGGAAATTTTTATATTATTCCACCAAATATAATTCAAATTTTGACATAATTCTAATGCTAATAGCATTATTTTTAATTTTAATTTTCTTTAATTTTCAGATTTATTACTTCTAAGTCATTCCAAACGTATTTTTATATTTTTAAGTAGCACTATATTCTTAATTAATTGTCATTATTTCTGACGACAAATATTTATTTGTGTTCAACATAATTTTAATATCAATATTTTTTATTTAGTTAAAGCGAAAATTCTTTACAAAATAAATTCTATTCCAATCAAAAGATATTTTCATACTACCATATGTTTCACGTGATAAGGTGCGTGCCAAAACACGTTCTTTCTATTACACAACAATTAATCAATTTCTTTTCTTTAAAAGTATATCCAGAATAACTTTTGTAACTATTTACCTCTTAAACACGACATTTTCAGGGAAAGTGTTTTCCTAATCTGATAAACTGTTAATTAGAAAAAGCGGTTAGCATATCTCAATTAAACTAAACATTTTCTTTTTAGAGCGATAAAAAGAAAGCGTATAATTAATGAGAATACTTGGCTCATTAATTCAGTACAAAAAAGGTGACGGCCCGCATATTTGCTAACATTTGTCTTCCCTTTTTACTGGAGTTTTTTGCGAATTTATTTACTTGCGTTATGTTTTTTCATTATTGGTAGTTCATACATTTTTAAATAATGGATTGTTGTCACAAGATTTAATTTTTTACATTTTTTGTTGGATATATAGACAAATAGAGTTTAGATATGTATATATATATGGTATTGATTTAGCTCTGTCTATATCATTATCTTACTGCGTGTGTCTATGTAATTTTGTATTGCTAAATAAAACTCTTTATTATATACTTTATTGATATTGCTGTATAATAGTCCGTCTAAATTGCATTTATAGCAATTATTTAAAATGATATATTAATATTACTAAAATATTGTTCATACGTTGGGGATATTTGTAAAAGATATATAATATATTACAGGAATATTGCTTTTACGTCGAAAATATTTTCAATGAAATGTCAATATAACTGAAACAGTAGTTTTACATTGAATGTATTTACAATGAAACAAAGAAATATTTCCTAGAAATATTGGTGCTATACAGGAAAAATAAAAAGATCTCAATGCTCGTTTAGCATTCTATTCCGATGTTTCCCTCGGATTAGCCAATGTATGAATATTGTTTGAATATTCATCCAATATTCTATTGCTACAAAAGATACATTAAGAAAGCGAAGATAACCCTAAACAAAAGTTATGCAGCATCGAAAATACATGTATTCGAAATGCATTTTCGAACTAATTTCTATTTTGTATTTTAAACCGAAAAAAAGAAAGTATTTTGGTAATGTCTTTTTCTAAGTATTTTGTATTTTTAAAATACTAAAAATACATTGTTGATTACATTCTGTCTTGTAAACCACAAGTCCATGATTAACAACAGGGAAATAGAAACCTGTCAATTTTGTTTCGTCTCCAAATTCGTTTCTGAGTGTTAATATAAATGCATTTTTCAATTAGTAGTACGATTAAGATGTTAATGAATAAGATGTACACTGTTAAAAATTTGAAACTTTTTGTGCATCGCCACTCCACCGCTTTTATAGAATATCGCTATTTGGACCAATGAGCATGCTCCATAATACAGTGAAGTAATCATCTTCTATAAAAGTGGTGGAGTGACGATGCATCAAAAGTTTCAAATCTTTAACAGTGTATGGCTTCTACAGAAGTGTTTATGCTAAAAGGTTATAAAAATAATTTTATAACTCTTAATGTTGTTGTGAGAATTAGAAAATATTCAGAGATAGACCGGAAAAGAATACAGAGATTTACAGCGTTGCATCCCCCCCCCACGAAGTACGTTAGAAACGTAGTACAAATGTAAAGTTAATTCTATTTTATTATAAATGAATTACCTATCAAGTTATAAGCATTTCTAATCATGTGACAAGGCGATTTCCTTCTGACTGATCTTTCTGCTTTGATCGGGAAATTCGAGCCAAAATTCCCGCTTTGACAGTATTATCCAAAGTGTTCCGATCGCATAGTTTCGAACTAACAACGCCTATCAGTTTCCGAAAAAAATTAATTAAATCTTATGTCATAAAACTGTGCCTTTAAATTTGAAAAAGCCTGAAAGCAAAATAGTAATTAACAGCTTTTAATCTGCAATAAATCACGTTTATATTTTAAATGCATCTTTTCAATATAAACGATGAAGATATTACTCATGTTATGACTGTTTAAGTAATTTTAAGTAATTTTTTTATTTACAGTTGAAGGGACTGTTTAGAAATTGAACTTAATTAAGAGAATTTATGAGTGGGAAGAAGACATTTTAATTTATTAAATATTTTTGTATCTGTCTATACTAAAAAAAGTAACTAACGCTGATGTTGAAACTGTTGCCTTAATTGAATTTATCATGATATTCTTGGATCACAATAAAAATAAACTGTAGCATATAGGGTAGATGTGCCAGTAATGGGCCACCTCGCACTTTTTGATTTATAAAAAAATAATAAATAATAGTTAAGCTTTTATTATTTTTTTCTGAACTCTACCTTGCATGCTTTATAAGCTGGATTAATTTTTTACACTTTTCGTCAAAACAATTAGGAAACAGAAAATAAAGTTTCACAGTTTTTCGGTTTTTCACTGAAAATCTTAATGAACATGCTAAGAGCAGACTTTACTTACATAGTTTATACCTTTTTTATTTTTCCGTAAAAATTGAATGTTTTTGTTTGGTTAGCAATATAAAACATTGAATTTAATATACCAATGGCCATTTACAAAATTTTATTTATTTTTAAGATTTTAGGAGGGGTGGCCCATTACTGGATTGCTTATTTCGTGATTTTCCAGTAATGGACCACCCAAGTGACCAATACAAAAATTGTTATTTCAGTAGAGATAAACTACTTTGATTTAACTGAAAAGCTAAATAATCAAATTTAATACTTAAATTTTACCTATTAGAATTTAATAAAGGCAATTTCTTTATAAATAGTTGTTTTAAAAAAGTCATCCAAAATTGGTACAAAACACAAGCAGAACATTTGACAAAATCTAGATTTGCCGTTACAAAAGAAGTTGTTTTAAGTTGGTTCAGAAATGTAAAGTCACATTTGGAAGAAGATATTATTAATATTTTCTTCCGAATTCTAAAGCATACAGAGAGAATTTTCAATAAGGTTAAAACAAGGTTTCTTTTGTGCTCTTAAAACAAGGAAAATTTTGGGACCAAAATCAGTTAAAGATGCGTATTATGTAGTACCAAATAACGAAAAAGAACAAATCACTGTTACAGGATGATTTACAGCAAATAATGAGATTGCTCCATTGGTGATAATATATCCATATAAGCATCTCTGAAGGGAAATTGTGGAATCAATCTGCGCCAAATTGATGGGCTATATGGTTATCTGAAAATGGTTGGATAGTGCAAGAACATTTATCGTTTTAAATGCATTCTAAAATTCCATATTGAGTAGTTTGGACTATCGGAAAGAGATGATAAAATTGAAGATCTGTTATTTATATTTCACAGTTGCACAGCACATTTAGATAATGATATGAATGAAGATTGGAGACTTTTTTTAATGAGTAGTAGGAAAATAACAGTTTAAGGACAGCCGGAGGGGCAGAGGGGCCGCCCCTCCGCATCCCTCCGCGCCCCTCCGCCCCCGCCGCCACCACCGTCCCTCCTGCGCCCACCATGCATCCCCCTCCACGAACGCCCCCTAGTGGAAAAAAGGACCATTCTATTATAACAGGAGAGGTGAACAACCTTCCCTAGTTAAAAATATTATCAATCACATCTCAACACAGAATCATACTATATGATGAAGATTAAATTTATATTTGAATTTTGAAGAACCGTAATTTTAATGAGTATTATTAATTAAGCGAAACAATTAAAATTTCAGTTTTCAGCCATTTTATTTAGATTTCTTCAACTACAAGATGATATTATCAATTTAACACAAGAAAGTTAAACATATATTTGAATTTTGCTTGATAGACATCTTAATGAGTAGTAGTAATTAAGTAAAAAAATACAAAATATCAAGTTTTATAGAAAAAAGACTGATTTCTCACGATTTTTATCAACTATATGATCAATGTAACGACTTAAAAGTTAAAAGTTAAACATGTATCCTAGTTTTTCAACAACTATAACCATAATGAGTATTGATAATTAAGTAAAAAACAATGGAAAATATCAAGTTTTATAGAAAAAGACTGATTTCTTACTATTTTTATCAACTTAAGAGAGAAAACTTAAACGTACATTTCTGTTTTTCAACATCTATAATCTTAATGAGTATCGTTAATTAAGTAAAAAAACAATAGAAAATATCAAGTTTTATAGAAAAAGACTGATTTCTTACTATTTTTATCAACTTAAGAGAGAAAACTTAAACGTACATTTCAGTTTTTCAACATCTATAATCTTAATGAGTATCGTTAATTAAGTAAAAAAAATAGAAAATATCAAGTTTTATAGAAAAAGACTGATTTCTTACATTTTTTTCAACTCAAACTTCAGAATATCAATTTGAGATAAAAGAAATTTAAACGTGCATTTCAGTTTTTAAGTGACTATCACTTTAATATCGTCTTAATGAGTTTTGTTAATTAAGCAAAACAACGGAAAATACCGATTTTTAAAGAAAGAAAACCAATTTCATCATACTTTTATACACCAACTAAGTAGAATTTTAATACATAAACGAATTATTTAAAGAAATATTCAACACATACGCACATTTGAACCTACGAAGCATTCTTCATTACGTCATATCCAAACTAAAACTTTTTTCTACAACCCCTCCACCCATGTACTTCAAGTAGGGGAAACACACAATAGAGTTCTGACGTCACAACTTACAAAGGTATGCAACAAAATGTTTACGTTCAAGTAAAAGTATCGCATAGAGAGAAAAAAGAAGACATTTAAACTATTTATCCATTCTAGTTTTATAACAGTTACCACAACATCACCAAATTAAAATTTGAAGTCATAATGAGTGTAATTAATTAAGCAAAATAATAGAAATATTAGTTTTTCAGTGAGGAAAAGACGAATTTAAACAAATTTTATTAGTTTTACACTAGTTTAATAATAATTTTAAGAGGAAAAACACGAATTTAATAATTTTTTTTTTAGTTTTACACTATTTTTCTCATCTCCAACACGGATATATGAATTTAACAGAAGAATTAAACGTGTATTTTAGTTTTTAACAACCGAAAAGTAATAAGTATCATTAATTAAACGAAAATAAATATCAATTTTCAAGAAAAGACAATTTTTTACACAAATTTTCAACTTTGAAATACATTTGTTTACATATGTTATTACAATATATTTCCAAACTAACTATTTTTAAAAGTTTGAATGTCATTATAAAATGATCATATTTTATATTTTTCACGTCTTGACTACATTCGACTTCTTTCAACAAATAGTATGCATTTTTTTTTTATTCTAGAAACTGAAAAAAGTCACTTCTTACTGCTTCAGAAACTTGACATGTGAAAACTTCTCTGAGTTATTCGATTCACATTTTTAATCAAATTGGCATATTTCACCTCACCTTTTTGAAATTACCATATTATCAAACATCAAGTTATTTAAAATATAAATACTGCTTAGTGTTTAGATAGTATACATGACTGCTTCTACTTATTCTGTTCGTATTATTAATCAAATTAGCAATTTATTATAAAACTTATTTGTACGCATGCGCAAATTGCCACGTGACATAAACGATTAACAGCAATATGAATTTTCGAAAAGCAGCGCAGCATTTTGCATTCCCACTGTTAGACTTGAGAGGGAAGTTGGTAGGTGCACAACTCTGACTAATTTCCAGATTTTAATGCAAGTGAAAACCGTTTTCTTCGTTAACGAATAAAGTAAGTTTTATTATATCATTACAATATATATGTATCAATAAAAATAAATTTAATGAAATTAAAAAAAAAGATTTTTTATATATTAAGCATTTATTAAGTATATAAATATACTTCTTTTATTACGCAGATGTTTCAGCAAGATGAAGCAAAACAGCAACAAATTTCCGAAATGTATGATCCAACTGATTCGACCTTAGCACATACAAAGTTAAAGAATAATACATATGTAAGTTACTTATATGTTAAATACTAGAATTCATACACTATGTATAATTAGGTTAAATTTACATTAAAATATTTTGTCCTATATTCAATAAGAAGTATTTTTATTTGTAATATTAGAGTGATATCTAACTGTTTACATTAATTTCCCTTACAGAATTGCTCTTTTTGTGATAAAAACTTTTCATCTAAATGGAATTTAAAAGAACATATACAGATCCATGCCAATGAAAAACCATTTACTTGTGAGGACTGCGAAAAACTGTTTTCAAGAAAGTGCGAATTAAAAAAGCATATGATGATGTATGATACTCTATCACCTGTTATATGTGAAATTTGCAAATTATCTTTTACTAGGAAATGTGCTCTAATAACTCATATGAAAACACATCCAAACAGAAAATTTCTTAAGCATGAAAAGTGTGAGAAATCCGTCAACTATCGTTATAGATTAAATCAACATACGCATATTCACAATAGACCGCAATTACATTGTTATGAATGTGGGAAATCATTTTCATGTGAAAATAAGTTGAATCACCATTTAAAAATTCATCAAATCCAACATCGTCCACTGTTTAAGTGTAAAAAGTGCGAGAAATCCTTCAATTATCGTTATAGATTAAATCAGCATACGCATATTCACAATAGACCGCAATTACATTGTTATGAATGTGGGAAATCATTTTCAAGTGAAAATAAGTTGAATCACCATTTAAAAATTCATCAAATCCAACATCGTACACAGTTTAAGTGTGAAAAGTGTGAGAAGATCTTCAGCTATCGTTATAGATTAAATCAGCATATGCATATTCACAATCGACCTCAATTCAATTGTAATCAATGCAAGGGAACATTTTCAAATGAAAATAGACTAAACCGTCATTTGAAAGTGCATCAAAACCTACAGCATACATGTGATCAGTGTAAACATAAATTTAATAATAAATTAAATCAACATTTACGTACACACCATACTAAAAAACGTCTTGTTCCTGTTAACAGTGAAATGCCTTTACCCACTGTAGACTTTAAAAGAATAAAACATGAAATACCAGCTTTCGAAGTGTTTGAAACTCTAACTTTTCATCCTGAGAAAAATGAAGAAGGTTGCTTAGTTACAATGATGGATATTCAAAAATTAACCAACCATTTGAAGAATTTAACAGTCAAAGATCAGATTGGAGACTTCGAAAAATTGAATGTTTAGAACTGAATATTTCAAAGTATGGCACCTTATCTAGAAATTGATTTTACATCATGTAAAAATGTATTCTTTTAAGTGTTGATTGATAGGAATGTATATTATTAACAGTGTATTGTATAAATAGCAGTAATAAATAAATAAATAAATAAATAAATAAACATAGTCTTGAGTTAGTCCTTTCATATTATTAATCAAATTATGTTTTGTCCTACATTTCAGCGCTTTCTGAATTAACATTCATCAAGTTGCTTAAAATATAAATACTATCTTTATAGTTTCAATGGTACATAGTATACATGGTTTATCTTGAGTTAGACCTTCCATAGTATTAATCAAATTATATGTTCCATCTTACACATCCGAATTATCATCCATCTAGTTGTTTAAAATATTAATAAAATGTTTATAGTTTTTGATTATACATAGTATGTATTAATACAATCTTTAATTTTTAACAGTTCATATTTCAAAAAACCTATTTTCGAAACCAAACTATGTGAATTTTACCACAATGCTTATCATCATACAAAGATTTGTGTTTCATACTTTTTCTAAAAATTATCAGATATGTACGCCTCAGAGGAATTTCTATCATTAGAATAAATGAAAAAAATTAATTTATATTAAACGTAGAAGAAATTTGATTGCAATATACGTGTATTTAATAAAAATAAATAAATAAGCGATTATTTATACATTAAAACCTTTACTAAATATATATTTCTTGCATTATACATATTTTTCAATAAGGTGAACCAAAACAGCAGCAAACTTCAGAAATTAATGATCTGAATGATTCATCCCTAGCACATATAGCGTTAATGAATAATACATATGTAAGTACTTATATGAAAAATACTAGAATTCGTATATGAATCGTAATTAGAGTAAATATAAAATGATTTGTCTTACTACCTACACTTTAACAAATGCCTTTTTACCTATATTGTTGAAAAGAATCCTAATTGTTTGCATTTATTTCTATTACAGATGTGTTCTATTTGCTACAAACACTTCTTAAGTAAATGGAATTTAACAGAACATACAAAAATCCATACAGGTGAAAAACCTTACACTTGGGAAGATTACCAAATGCTGTTTTCAAGAAGACGTGAATCAAAAATGCACACATCATCATATAAAGCATCGTCAGTTATATGTAAACTTAGTGAAGCTATTCAAAAATTATTCAGACGTTTGAAGAATTTAGACATAAAGGAAGATATTTAGACTATATATCCATCATATTTTCATAACACTTACCACAATATCTCAAACTTAAAATTTGGAAGACATACACACTGCTGAAAAGTAATTTTGTTACCCGTGATTCTTCTAACCAGCATGAATGTATAGATATTATTTTGCAATGTATTCTTTAAATGCTCACAATAAATATTCTTTTATATGCATATATCGTTGTGTTTATTTTTTAAAATCTATTACATTAATAAAATAGGTTACACACACATACATACACATAACATTTTAAGTGAAACAACACTCTCACAACTTAAAAAATGCATAAGAACATACAAAAATAAGCAGATGTATGAAAAAATATGCAAGTTTACAAAATAATTTTACTGTTTTCTAGAAATACCAACAAAAAATATTTACAATATAAAAAAATTACAAAAGTGAAAAGAAAAAACACAAATGTAAAACAAAAAAATCACAAAATAAAAAACTCACAACAAAGTTTTTGAAAAAAAAAATTTACAACAAAATTTTTTTTTTTTACAAAAACCAAAACTTCAAAAATACTTTTACAAAAAAATTTTTTTTCAAAAACATTTTTCACAAAAAAATTTTTTTTTCAAAATAAGTTTTTACAAAAGTAAAAAATAAAAAATCACAACGTTAAAAAAAAAAAAAAAATTAGTTAAAAAAAATGTAAAAAAAAATTGCAAAAAAGTTGCAAAAATTTCAAAAAAAGTTATGAAAAAAGTATCAAAAATTTTTCACATAGTTTGGTTTCGAAAATAGGTTTTTTGAAATATGAACTGTTAAAAATTAAAGATTGTATTAATACATACTATGTATAATCAAAAACTATAAACATTTTATTAATATTTTAAACAACTAGATGGATGATAATTCGGATGTGTAAGATGGAACATATAATTTGATTAATACTATGGAAGGTCTAACTCAAGATAAACCATGTATACTATGTACCATTGAAACTATAAAGATAGTATTTATATTTTAAGCAACTTGATGAATGTTAATTCAGAAAGCGCTGAAATGTAGGACAAAACATAATTTGATTAATAATATGAAAGGACTAACTCAAGACTATGTTTATTTATTTATTTATTTATTTATTTATTACTGATATTTATACAATACACTGTTAATAATATACGTTCCTATCAATCAACACTTAAAAGAATACATATTTACTTGATGTAAAATCAATTTCTAGATAAGGTGCCATACTTTGAAATATTCAGTTCTAAACATTCAATTTTTCGAAGTCTCCAATCTGATCTTTGACTGTTAAATTCTTCAAATGATTGGTTAATTTTTGAATATCCATCATTGTAACTAAGCAACCTTCTTCATTTTTCTCAGGATGAAAAGTTAGAGTTTCAAACACTTCGAAAGCTGGTATTTCATGTTTTATTCTTTTAAAGTCTACAGTGGGTAAAGGCATTTCACTGTTAACAGGAACAAGACGTTTTTTAGTATGGTGTGTACGTAAATGTTGATTTAAATTTAATTTATTATTAAATTTATGTTTACACTGATCACATGTATGCTGTAGGTTTTGAGGCACTTTCAAATGACGGTTTAGTCTATTTTCATTTGAAAATGTTCCCTTGCATTCATTACAATTGAATTGAGGTCGATTGTGAATATGCATATGCTGATTTAATCTATAACGATAGCTGAAGATCTTCTCACACTTTTCACACTTAAACTGTGTACGATGTTGGATTTGATGAATTTTTAAATGGTGATTCAACTTATTTTCACATGAAAATGATTTCCCACATTCATAACAATGTAATTGCGGTCTATTGTGAATATGCGTATGCTGATTTAATCTATAACGATAGTTGAAGGATTTCACACACTTTTCATGCTTAAACAGTGGACGATGTTGGACTTGATGAATTTTTAAATGGTGATTCAGCTTATTTTCACTTGAAAACGATTTCCCACATTCATAACAATGTAATTGTGGTCTATTGTGAATATGCATATGCTGATTTAATCTATAACGATAATTGAAGGATTTCTCGCACTTTTTACACTTAAACAGTGGACGATGTTGGATTTGATGAATTTTTAAATGGTGATTCAACTTATTTTCACATGAAAATTATTTCCCACATTCATAACAATGTAATTGCGGTCTATTGTGAATATGCGTATGTTGATTTAATCTATAACGATAGTTGAAGGATTTCTCACACTTTTCATGCTTAAGCAATTTTCTGTTTGGATGTGTTTTCATATGAGTTATTAGAGCACATTTCCTAGTAAAAGATAATTTGCAAATTTCACATATAACAGGTGATAGAGTATCATACATCATCATATGCTTTTTTAATTCGCACTTTCTTGAAAACAGTTTTTCGCAGTCCTCACAAGTAAATGGTTTTTCATTGGCATGGATCTGTATATGTTCTTTTAAATTCCATTTAGATGAAAAGTTTTTATCACAAAAAGAGCAATTCTGTAAGGGAAATTAATGTAAACAGTTAGATATCACTCTAATATTACAAATAAAAATACTTCTTATTGAATATAGGACAAAATATTTTAATGTAAATTTAACCTAATTATACATAGTGTATGAATTCTAGTATTTAACATATAAGTAACTTACATATGTATTATTCTTTAACTTTGTATGTGCTAAGGTCGAATCAGTTGGATCATACATTTCGGAAATTTGTTGCTGTTTTGCTTCATCTTGCTGAAACATCTGCGTAATAAAAGAAATATATTTATATACTTAATAAATGATTAATATATAAAAAATCTTTTTTTTTAAATTTCATTAAATTTATTTTTATTGATACATATATATTTTAATGATATAATAAAACTTACTTTATTCGTTAACGAAGAAAACGGTTTTCACTTGCATTAAAATCTGGAAATTAGTCAGAGTTGTGCACCTACCAACTTCCCTCTCAAGTCTAACAGTGGGAATGCAAAATGCTGCGCTGCTTTTCGAAAATTCATATTGCTGTTAATCGTTTATGTCACGTGACAATTTGCGCATGCGTACAAATAAGTTTTATAATAAATTGCTAATTTGATTAATAATACGAACAGAATAAGTAGAAGCAGTCATGTATACTATCTAAACACTAAGCAGTATTTATATTTTAAATAACTTGATGTTTGATAATATGGTAATTTCAAAAAGGTGAGGTGAAATATGCCAATTTGATTAAAAATGTGAATCGAATAACTCAGAGAAGTTTTCACATGTCAAGTTTCTGAAGCAGTAAGAAGTGACTTTTTTCAGTTTCTAGAATAAAAAAAAAATGCATACTATTTGTTGAAAGAAGTCGAATGTAGTCAAGACGTGAAAAATATAAAATATGATCATTTTATAATGACATTCAAACTTTTAAAAATAGTTAGTTTGGAAATATATTGTAATAACATATGTAAACAAATGTATTTCAAAGTTGAAAATTTGTGTAAAAAATTGTCTTTTCTTGAAAATTGATATTTATTTTCGTTTAATTAATGATACTTATTACTTTTCGGTTGTTAAAAACTAAAATACACGTTTAATTCTTCTGTTAAATTCATATATCCGTGTTGGAGATGAGAAAAATAGTGTAAAACTAAAAAAAAAAATTATTAAATTCGTGTTTTTCCTCTTAAAATTATTATTAAACTAGTGTAAAACTAATAAAATTTGTTTAAATTCGTCTTTTCCTCACTGAAAAACTAATATTTCTATTATTTTGCTTAATTAATTACACTCATTATGACTTCAAATTTTAATTTGGTGATGTTGTGGTAACTGTTATAAAACTAGAATGGATAAATAGTTTAAATGTCTTCTTTTTTCTCTCTATGCGATACTTTTACTTGAACGTAAACATTTTGTTGCATACCTTTGTAAGTTGTGACGTCAGAACTCTATTGTGTGTTTCCCCTACTTGAAGTACATGGGTGGAGGGGTTGTAGAAAAAAGTTTTAGTTTGGATATGACGTAATGAAGAATGCTTCGTAGGTTCAAATGTGCGTATGTGTTGAATATTTCTTTAAATAATTCGTTTATGTATTAAAATTCTACTTAGTTGGTGTATAAAAGTATGATGAAATTGGTTTTCTTTCTTTAAAAATCGGTATTTTCCGTTGTTTTGCTTAATTAACAAAACTCATTAAGACAATATTAAAGTGATAGTCACTTAAAAACTGAAATGCACGTTTAAATTTCTTTTATCTCAAATTGATATTCTGAAGTTTGAGTTGAAAAAAATGTAAGAAATCAGTCTTTTTCTATAAAACTTGATATTTTCTATTGTTTTTTTACTTAATTAACGATACTCATTAAGATTATAGATGTTGAAAAACTGAAATGTACGTTTAAGTTTTCTCTCTTAAGTTGATAAAAATAGTAAGAAATCAGTCTTTTTCTATAAAACTTGATATTTTCCATTGTTTTTTACTTAATTATCAATACTCATTATGGTTATAGTTGTTGAAAAACTAGGATGTATGTTTAAGTTTTAAGTTTTAAGTTGATACATTGATCTTGTAGTTGATAAAAATCGTAAGAAATCAGTCTTTTTCTATAAAACTTGATATTTTCCATTGTTTTTTACTTAATTATCAATACTCATTATGGTTATAGTTGTTGAAAAACTAGGATACATGTTTAATTTTTAACTTTTAAGTCGTTACATTGATCATATAGTTGATAAAAATCGTGAGAAATCAGTCTTTTTTCTATAAAACTTGATATTTTGTATTTTTTTACTTAATTACTACTAATCATTAAGATGTCTATCAAGCAAAATTCAAATATATGTTTAACTTTCTTGTGTTAAATTGATAATATCATCTTGTAGTTGAAGAAATCTAAATAAAATGGCTGAAAACTGAAATTTTAATTGTTTCGCTTAATTAATAATACTCATTAAAATTACGGTTCTTCAAAATTCAAATATAAATTTAATCTTCATCATATAGTATGATTCTGTGTTGAGATGTGATTGATAATATTTTTAACTAGGGAAGGTTGTTCACCTCTCCTGTTATAATAGAATGGTCCTTTTTTCCACTAGGGGGCGTTCGTGGAGGGGGATGCATGGTGGGCGCAGGAGGGACGGTGGTGGCGGCGGGGGCGGAGGGGCGCGGAGGGATGCGGAGGGGCGGCCCCTCTGCCCCTCCGGCTGTCCTTAAACTGTTATTTTCCTACTACTCATTAAAAAAAGTCTCCAATCTTCATTCATATCATTATCTAAATGTGCTGTGCAACTGTGAAATATAAATAACAGATCTTCAATTTTATCATCTCTTTCCGATAGTCCAAACTATTCAATATGGAATTTTAGAATGCATTTAAAACGATAAATGTTCTTGCACTATCCAACCATTTTCAGATAACCATATAGTCCATCAATTTGGCACAGATTGATTCCACAATTTCCCTTCAGAGATGCTTATATGGATATATTATCACCAATGGAGCAATCTCATTATTTGCTGTAAATCATCCTGTAACAGTGATTTGTTCTTTTTCGTTATTTGGTACTACATAATACGCATCTTTAACTGATTTTGGTCCCAAAATTTTCCTTGTTTTAAGAGCACAAAAGAAACCTTGTTTTAACCTTATTGAAAATTCTCTCTGTATGCTTTAGAATTCGGAAGAAAATATTAATAATATCTTCTTCCAAATGTGACTTTACATTTCTGAACCAACTTAAAACAACTTCTTTTGTAACGGCAAATCTAGATTTTGTCAAATGTTCTGCTTGTGTTTTGTACCAATTTTGGATGACTTTTTTAAAACAACTATTTATAAAGAAATTGCCTTTATTAAATTCTAATAGGTAAAATTTAAGTATTAAATTTGATTATTTAGCTTTTCAGTTAAATCAAAGTAGTTTATCTCTACTGAAATAACAATTTTTGTATTGGTCACTTGGGTGGTCCATTACTGGAAAATCACGAAATAAGCAATCCAGTAATGGGCCACCCCTCCTAAAATCTTAAAAATAAATAAAATTTTGTAAATGGCCATTGGTATATTAAATTCAATGTTTTATATTGCTAACCAAACAAAAACATTCAATTTTTACGGAAAAATAAAAAAGGTATAAACTATGTAAGTAAAGTCTGCTCTTAGCATGTTCATTAAGATTTTCAGTGAAAAACCGAAAAACTGTGAAACTTTATCTTCTGTTTCCTAATTGTTTTGACGAAAAGTGTAAAAAATTAATCCAGCTTATAAAGCATGCAAGGTAGAGTTCAGAAAAAAATAATAAAAGCTTAACTATTATTTATTATTTTTTTATAAATCAAAAAGTGCGAGGTGGCCCATTACTGGCACATCTACCCTATATGCTACAGTTTATTTTTATTGTGATCCAAGAATATCATGATAAATTCAATTAAGGCAACAGTTTCAACATCAGCGTTAGTTACTTTTTTTAGTATAGACAGATACAAAAATATTTAATAAATTAAAATGTCTTCTTCCCACTCATAAATTCTCTTAATTAAGTTCAATTTCTAAACAGTCCCTTCAACTGTAAATAAAAAAATTACTTAAAATTACTTAAACAGTCATAACATGAGTAATATCTTCATCGTTTATATTGAAAAGATGCATTTAAAATATAAACGTGATTTATTGCAGATTAAAAGCTGTTAATTACTATTTTGCTTTCAGGCTTTTTCAAATTTAAAGGCACAGTTTTATGACATAAGATTTAATTAATTTTTTTCGGAAACTGATAGGCGTTGTTAGTTCGAAACTATGCGATCGGAACACTTTGGATAATACTGTCAAAGCGGGAATTTTGGCTCGAATTTCCCGATCAAAGCAGAAAGATCAGCCAGGAGGAAATCGCCTTGTCACATGATTAGAAATGCTTATAACTTGATAGGTAATTCATTTATAATAAAATAGAATTAACTTTACATTTGTACTACGTTTCTAACGTACTTCGTGGGGGGGGGGGGGCAGATGCAACGCTGTAAATCTCTGTGTAATTTTCATTACACCTCAGCAACGTATATCATATTTTTAAAATGTGGCACAGTTTAATATAATTAAAACATGTCCCAAACAATGTTTCCCCGTATAGCATTATGTAGTGGAATACTTTTGTGTGGCCCTGTAATTTAATAATAAATATTCTTTGCATCTCAGATTGTACAAAATTTTTATTTTAGTATATATATACGTCATAGGTTCATGCCAATTTTATTATGTTCGAATGAGTGTAACACCATTAAAATGCATTTGCAACTTTTTTCCCCATTGACTGTAATGTAACGAAATACTTTTGATAGGCCCTGTAATTGATATATGCATCTGATTATCATAAGATCTGAAATGACAAAATTATGTAATAATTATATGTTTTAAATTTCAAACGATGAAAATGCATTTTAATCTTTTTTCCCCATTAACCTTCATGTAACGGAATCATTTTGATTTTCCCTGTAATTGATCTATTCATCCGATTTTCATAAAATTTGAAATGACTCGACAAAATTATGTAATAATTACGTATTTTAAATTTCAAGCGATTCGGTTGGATAGTTTTTACATTGTTATATGCGGACAGACAGACAGACGGCCAGACAAACGGACGCACAGACGGACAGCCGGACGGACTGAACGACAACTATAGGTGCTACGTATTTACATAATTACGAACGCACCTAAAAACAATTATCTGTTATTTTTTGTTGGGTGGCCTATTACTGGAACATAGGCGGTCCATTACTGGAACATAGGTGGTCCATTACTGGGCTTTTGGGTGTTTAGACATATCTATTATTTAAAATTAAATTTTTATTTCTATTGGGAAATGTAACTGTTGGATTAGTTAAACATTGTTGAAAGATTAATCTAATATGAAAAAAATGGAATACAATAATTATAACTATTAATAAAAAATTATTTTTTAGAGAAATTCCTTAAGGGGGGTCCATTACTGGCACATCTACCCTATAAAAAATTAGAACTGGTAGTTTTGATAAAAGGTATGTTAAACAGCCTGCAGCAGAAAATTTTAAAATTAAAGTGCTCTTCAATGTTGAAACTGGTCAAAGCAGTTCAGTTAAATATATGTTATAGTATTTTTTAAAAATGCATAAAAAATTAACCATTTTCTGCCAACATATACGGAACGAAATTTCTATATGCAATCTCCAATCATTTATTTAATTTGTCTAATTTTTCTTTTCAGTTTTTGTTCAAAATTACAGCAACTCAATAGCATTTTTTTTTTTTTTTTTTTTGAAAAAGTAAAATTTTTTAATCTGTTATTGCCAAATTAAAAAAAAATCCTTGCACAATGATATTATAAAAGATTTTACAATTGAAAAATATGTTAACAGGTCAATATTAAAAAGAAGGAAACCTCACTGTTAAAACTAATGGTGACAAATTGCACCTTTTAGGGGTGAAAGGCTTGTCTCACTGGTGACACCCCTGTTGCGAAATCTCCTCCGATGAAAGTGACGTTTGTTTCTCGTCTGCGAGCGAGCGATGTATTTATAATGTATTTACATGATGCTAAGTGGCAACTAGTTTCGTTGCCTTGACGACCAGTGTTTTGGAATGTTTTTAGTTTTTTAGTTTATTATGAGAGTAATTGAATTTAATGGATCTTTGGAATGTTATATTAACTGAAAAATAGTGGAAATACCAGAATGTCTGATATTGTACATATTTGTAAATATTTCATCACACTTTGAATAAACTTATGAAACAAGAAAACCTTCTGATATGGATATAATTTTCTCTTCATGGTGCCCCAAGACATGATGTGTATGCTAGAAATATAGCTGTTTATGAAGACGATTTTCACGCTCTATGGAATATGATATATTTTTTTTCTCTGGAAATAATGAGAGCAGATACACCTTTTAAAGAATTTATCTGGCGAATCTGACGGGTTTGAAATTCGCGGCCACGAGAGATTGAGGTAAGATCAGTTTGATTATTAATTTATAAATTTGAATGCAATATCGTTTGAAAATAAATAAATAGAATGTTTTGGTTTCGTTATGAAATTTATTGTTTTAGTTCCGAAATTGATAAATTAATTATTTTAATCTCGGATTGAGAATAGATGATTATTGAAATTTAGTTTCGTTTGGAAATATTTAATGATATTGTACTAGGAAATATTTTATTATATTGTTTTGAATATGGATCTGGAAAAAATAAAAAAGAAACGTACTTCCGTTCGAGGGAGTACAACGAAACTAATTTATAAAATTGAATCGATTTTGAAGAATAATGATATGGAAATTTCTTTGAAAATAGAAGAAATTAAAGATTGTCAGGAACAAATAAATGAAAAATTTTCGAAACTAAAAGAGCTAGATAAAGAAATTTTTGAGCTCACGGATATTAAAGAGGTTGAAAATGAAGTTTCGTGTTGTGAAGAATATATAGAAAAAATTGTTAAATATCGAGGTAGAATGACGCGTTTTATAAAAGAAAACGACATTAAATCTAATGATACTGCCTCTAAGGATAAGCCAGCGATATGTAACAATGATCTTTCACACGCGATCTTGCATAACGAAACCAGAACAATTAAATTGCCAAAATTGAATATAGTTAAGTTTTATGGGGACTGTAGTCAGTGGCTAGATTTTTGGAACTCATATGAGGTTGCTGTTCATAAAAACGACTCATTGAGTAAAATCGAGAAATTCACTTATTTAAAGACGTATTTAGGTGGATTAGCATTAAGTGCTGTTTCTGGCTTTTCGCTAACGAATGAGAATTATGATTCATCAATTCAATTATTGAAAAGTAGATTTGGGAGTTCGGATTTAATAATTAGTTCCCATATGAACAAGCTTTTGCTTACAGAACCTGTAAGGAATACTTCAAATGTAGTAGGGTTAAGAAAAATGTATGACGCGATTGAAGTACAGATCCGATCACTGCAATCGCTTGATGTTGCAACTGAAACATACAGTAACTTGTTATGTCCGGTAATTTTACAGAAAATTCCCGAATATTTAAGTTTGAGTTATAATAGGAATCGGGAAACGAGTGAATTATTTGATATTAAGAATTTAATGGAATTTTTGACAAAGGAAGTAGAATGTCGGGAAATATCGTTATTGTTAGCTAATTCTAAGGGTGGGAATGCAAATGAATCAACATTCCGTAATAAGGAAATAATTCAAAACAGTAAAAATAAATATTATTTGAATCAGAAAAGAAATGATAACACAAGGCTTTCTTCAGCCGCTGTCTTAACGACTGCTACGAATGAAACTTGCATTTTTTGTCTTGATAAGAATCACGCAAGTATGAACTGTCCTTTGACAATAAATGAAAGAAAAAATTCTCTTAAAAGTTATTATAGATACATTAGTTTTATATCATTAGCAACACTTTTGGGGTGCTCTTGATACAATAGTTTTACTACAATCTTGCGCGCAGTGGATGGAAGTGAAAAAATAATTTTAACATTTTTATCAAAATTAAACATAAAAAGAATAAAATTTCATCATTGAATGTTTTAAAAATTATTTTGAATATAAGAGATATTAAGTTCTCCATATTAAAAATGTTATACATTTATGTTGTGTAGGGACTGAGGAAAAAGAAAGATATGTTGCTAAATTGCGAGACTCCTGAGACCATTTAAATGAATCTAAATTATATTCATATAAAGTTTAATATTTCCGAATATATTTTTCAACTTTACCCTTAAAATTTCTTTGATGCTACATGAAATTCGTCGTTTTATATACTGATTTATTATTTTCATAATTATTTTTATTTCTTTATTTTGAAAATTTATAATTTCAAGAATTTAATCAGTTTTGAAAAAAAAAAATCCTGTGCATTTGTGTTAGCGAAATGCACACAAACACTAATTGTTTAATTTTCAAAATGTTTTTTGTATTTTCAATGTATTTTCAAAATACATGTATTTTGAATTCTAAATTTTGTTCTTCTAAAAATACGTATATTTTGTAATTTGATTTTTTTTCTTTTGAAAATACATGTATTTTGTATTTTGATTTTTTTTTTCTTTTGAAAAGTATTTCGTATTTGAGGTTCTAAAACCAATGTATTTTTTATTTTGTATCAAAAATGATTTTTCAATGTATTTTGCCCTAAATTGCTCTAAAGGAATGAACTTTGCAAAAATTAAGATGTGTGTTTGTGGCAGGCATGACAGATTCTAAAGTTAAAACAATTGTCATCTAAAAATAATTGTCACCTTTTTCACTAATGTTATTTGATGCCCTGGTTTACGCGCGATGTTCCAATTTTCAAGAGCTTAAAGAGACATCCTGCGGAACCTCATCAAATATCTCAATTCAAAATAATGCACAAAGTCATTTAACACTAGAACCGCGGTGACGGTCATTTTGACCCGTAGCAATTGAATAGATGTCGATTCCAACAAGAAAACTGTATTTAAAAATGTTTAAGTATGTTCTGCACAAAAATAACATAAATAAAATGGTCGAATAGTTTTAAATTAACATTCTGATGTGGAATATTTTCATAAAACTTGAGAAAAATTTACCGCGGCTCTAGTGTTAAATTTTCATGCGTCCCTGTCTATTCAATACTGTGCACTAATTTACTAAACTAATGAAATTTCTAAGAAGTTTACATAATAAACATTTAAACAAGAAGGAATCGTTGAGCGAAGAAACTTTTTTATTCTTTATTTTATTTTATTTTATTTTTTGTTATCGTTCAAATTATCATACTTACGCGCGTACGAAAAAAAAAAAAAAAAAAAAAAAAAAAAACTTTAAAATAAATGCTTAAAGTTACGCTTTAAAACACCTTATTTTATTTAGCCAATTTTTTAAAATAAAATAATTTGTGAATTTTTCACTTAAGTGGAATATTTATAGTTTAAAAATACAGACACATTATCATCAGAATAAATAATTAGAAAAAGGATCCCCTTAACAAAAGATGTAATTGTTTTTGCTTCGAGAAACCTTTTAAAATATTTTACGTATATAGAAATCGATTCAATTAATGGAAAATGTTCTGTAGTGTGAATTTTACGGAATATTAAATTTTCTTTTAATAGGATTAGACGGAAAAATATGTTTATAGAGAAATTACTAAACCGCTGCAAAAGACGTGAAAATTTTAATTAATTTTAGACTTTAAAATATCTGTACAAAATATCTTGATCAAATTTATTGAACAAATAAGAATAAATGTAATTTCATAGTAATCCTTTTCTCATTGTTGAAAATGAAAATCACCTGAGCCACTTATCTTTTAATGAAAACTTCTATAAAAAGCTAAAAATGATTCAGTGTCACATAAATATCATTTAATAATATTAAAAGACTTAGCAAAATTAATTAGTTTTATAGTAAAAAAAACCTTTGCAAAATATCCTCAATTAATGATACGGAACAACTAAGATTGAATTAAATTTCATGTTAATCCCTTTTAACTATTCAGATTATCTAATCACCCGATCCACCTCTATTTAAATGAAAATCCTTATATTTAGATATAAATATGCAATGGTTAGAGTAATAATTATTCATTTAAGAGTGGAAATGCAATGTTTTATTACAAGCTGAAATGTTTAGCAATTAACACACAACACACATTTTATTCTCTAAAGGAAATTAAATAATTAATCTATTTCGGATAAAATCATATGTTGGACCTCACTTTTCTTCACCACGAGATTTAAAAATATATATATAATGCATATTTAAAGTTGTATTCTAAACTTTCATTGGAGACTGAAAATTTCTAAAATTCAAGTTGGGACAGATTCCGCAAAGGCACTACACTGTTAAAAATCTTGTCCTAGTTTGAACCGAATTTGGGTGCTCAATAGCTGCCTCTGTAAGATGGTGAAATCGTAAACCAATATTTCTAGCTAATGTTGAAGCATAGTTTCGATAGTTGGGACGAGGTTGAAATAAAAAGCTCCAAATGTTGGTACAAGATTTCACCATCTGATGGTGGCAGTTACTGGGAACCAAAATTTGTTTCAAACTAGAGCAAAATTTTTAACAGTGTAGTACTCACAAGCATAAATTAAGGGGTTTGTAGTGTTTCTCTGTGCCTTGTGCTGTGTTATATGTATTTCTACCACTTAATTGTCAGTATTTACATATTTACTAGCGAGCTACGCCCGCTAGCTGGGCCACTTTTTTCAAACGAACCTCGATATTAAGCAATATATAATAAACAAAAAAATTCATTTAATAAGCAAGTCTTGGTGTTCGAATCCTCAGCACAAAAAAAGTAAATTAAAGAGCTATGGTTGCTATGCGCCCATTATCCCGTTAAAATATGTGATTTCGCACAGTGGGCGGTACGGGCCCATCGTGCGAAGCCGGGCCACCGGCGCTACGCGCCATGGTCGCCAACAACAAAATGTTGCCCCGCTAGCTGGGCCACTTTTTTCAAACGAACCTCGATATTAAGCAATATATAATAAACAAAAAAATTCATTTAATAAGCAAGTGTTGGTGTTCGAATCCTCAAGCACAAAAAAAGTAAATTAAAGAGCTATGGTTGTTATGCGCCCATTATCCCGTTAAAAATATGTGATTTCGCACAGTGGGCTCTACGCTCCATGATCGCCATCGTCCCATTAAAAATATTTGGTTTTGTACGGTTGGCTCTGCGCGCCCATAAGACATTTTCTCGTATTTTTTGGTTCATCAGAAGCAGACTTTTACGCAGATTCTGAATATGTAATCAGTTTTTTTCTACTTTAAAAACTGTCTGCATGATGGTTTAAGAAAAAACGCGCAGAAGAGGGAGAAAAAGAGGTTTTCGACTGCTTCTTCTTTTATCCGAAGGGGAAAAGTTCAGGTTCTTCACCGCAAGGTGGCGCAGTGTTCTGCCTCAGAGCTCCGTTTGAGCGCCGTTTGGGATTTGAGACATTTTTCGTTCCGATTCCCAAGGGGTTTTTAATTCATAACTTTTTAAATTTTGGTCCCACGATCTCGAAAATGCCCGAAATGACTTCCCCGGAATTTTTCCAATCGAAAGACACCTCTCGCGACTTCCAACTCGCCCGCGTTGCGAACTGTAATCGGCTTCAAGCAGACAGAGGTGCACGGATTTTATTAGTATAGATACTAGTTTTTGTGTTTCAAACCTGCGTGAAAAGTCATTAAAATTATTCTAACAGAGTTTTATTTCATATTTTAAGCCAAATAGTGAGAGATTTCAACCCAAAAGTGATTGCAACTGCAGAAGAGATGCCAGTAGAATACAAACATGTGCTTGCTTTTCTCCCTCGTGGATTACATGATGCAAAATGACGGTGTTATACCTGGGACCTGGAACTACCCACTATGGGACAGATGCCGCACAATATATTTTGGTTTTTCGATTCAGTAAATTCATCACTGCAATTTAAGTAGAACTTCCAGTTAAAAATAAACTCGTAAATTCAGCTACTTATCAGCTAAATACTGTTGCTTATCTAATTATTCTGAGATAAAATGTTGTATCACTATGAGAAAATAAGGAACACGTAGGCCTTTTACAATTTTTTACAATCTAAACTGTTAAACAAAACATCTTCTATTCAAATAACAAAAAAAAAAAAAAAAAAAAAAAGACGCATATAGCGAAGTAAACAAACAAAAATAAAAACATGCAAATTTTACAAGCATTGAGTTCATAAACAAGGAAGAAATAAAAAGCAAAAAAAAAAAAACTAGAGAGCGACAAAATACCGTCAATTATCCAGTAAATTTACGGAATTTGTCGCTTTTTTAGATAAACGGTCAATCCCCCCATATTTTTTTGTGTTTTACAGACAATAACCGTTAATGTAAAGTCCATTGATATAGGAACAACGTCCGTTTTCTTACGGATATTGTCTGGAATCTCTGCTGCAGTAAATCCCTTCTGCAGCTTTTTACAGTGTAAAAGTTGGGCGAAAGTAAAATGTGTAAAAAAAAAAAAAAAAAAAAAAAAAAATGAATGGAAAGATCAACTTGAAAACTCCCCACATAAGGAAAAAAGTAAAATATGAGTCACCACCCAACTGTGACTAAAATGTTTCTCTTACGGATTCTGATGGAAGTATTGGATTGGAATTTGATGACTCTGAATGTGTCTGTTGCATTATCAAGAAACAAAGTCTAAAACGTACTGCATTTTGTGCATCAAATGCAATTGGTGGCTGCATGAAACATGTTTACTTTACTCTTGCAATGGGAAGTGTGTGGTGTGATTGTGGGCAAATGGACAATTCAAAAAATGAGAAAAAAGACCAAAATAAAAATACTAGGGTGTCTTCAATAGAGAAGAACTAATTTTAACATTAAGAGCAAACTGAAGCATTTGCCTGAATATAAACCCATGCTTTATATCTTTTTTGTAATTATGCTATTGTTTCCAGTAATTATGGTACCCATTCGTATAATTAAAGAATTTTTTTTTTCATTTCCATTTTTTGTCTTATATTGTATTTTTGAAGTTTACATTTTTGCATTTTCGTTGATTGTATCACAATTTAGTGATACATATATAAATTTTGTAAGTTTACTATTTTTTATTTTCATTTTATGTAATTTGAGAAAATAATAGTGTGATTTGCTTGAAAATATAAAGAGCTAGCTTATTTTCTCTAAGCGTCATCTGTCCCACACCTTATGCGGTATCTGACCCAGCACATAAAAAACTGATGTTAAAAAAGGACGTTCGGGGAAATAATTATTTTTTCTTTATTAAAAGGGTTTAAACTTGTTTAACAAAGAAATTAGATTCTAAAGAGTTTGATTAATGTTTCCTGGTGTTTAGTTGTTTTTTGCTTTATTGTTCATTTTACTAGGACAAAAGAGAAACTGCGACATTTGTCCCCACTTTACCCTATATGTACTTTTTAAAATATCTGAAATTTATTATCCTTTAAGGAGTCAGGTTCCCTTTGAACTAACAAAATACGTGATTAAGTGACCATTGTAAGACTTTCTGCCACTCTGTATCTTATTGATTTTTAACTATAAAATTGAAAACATATAATTAAAAAGAATTTTTTTATAAATTAACGTTGTTAAAAAAAGCATACTTATATACAACGTTTTTTATTTTATTTTTAAAGATAATACAATTTTTATGAAAGAATAATTCTTGCATGCCTTGCGTGCACAATTTTTCACATTTGAATGGATAAAACAAACCTAGATTTTTTTATGAGTAGAGATATAATATGTTTTCAAAATGACCTACAATGAAAAAATAAAACTTATAGATCCAAAGAAAAAAAATATTTCTTGGAGAAATTCGAAATATCAAGATTTTTTTTATACAAAAGTAGTCGTGAATTTTAAACTTCAAACTTGAGAAACATAATAGTAGGTTATTTTGTTCCTATATACATTTAATACATTCAATAAAAATTTTGTGAAGTTCTAGGCAACCAATTTTGAGAAATCATGCGCGCAGTGATCAAAATCGCTGTTTTGAGAAAATTTACTTTACAGATTAAATCGCCCATTGATCATATAGAAAAAGCTCAAAATGTTTTAGTCATAACTCCTCTTCTAATGCGAATTTTTGCACGCGGTTTGTTTTTAAATGTTTCTAAAGATTCACATCTAATTATAGGCTATTTTTTGAAAAAATGATTTTTGGATTCTTTAAAGTGTACCTGACCCCTTAAGATTGTTGTTTAATTTATATAATAGAATCCCGCTTTAAATGGGAAATAACGGGGTCCCAGTGAAAAGATTACTATTGAATATAAGTGGTGAGTAATTATTTTTGCACACTTATATAATCATTTATAAATCCGTTTTATATAAAATAGGTAAATAAATATTTCTTACCTGTGAAATCTACATGGATGGTTAGCTACAGGGAGCTTATATCTTCTTGTGCTGAAAGATGTTTTATTATTGTATAATTTTTTCTATCCTTGACGGAGATTCAGCCACTAATAGACATAAATAAAATGAAGTATTTGTTTAGTATCCACTGAATCTTGATTATACACTTATTCTGGAAGTGGATTAAAAGAATAACTGGATTTTAAAAAATAACATTTAATTTTACATTTAATTACGTTCTAATTTGTGAAGACATGGATTTTAAACTTTTGTTTCCATGAAAACAGGAATCTGCACGAACTCTGGGGCGAGTATGAAGAAAGATGTGGATGTACTGATGTTACACAAAACAGTAAAAATCAGAGAAGTTATTTACAATCGGAATAAAGTCTGCATAGTGTTCAAAGTTCTCTGCAGTGTGATTTCAAGAAAAGAGTTTTGTGGAGATCTGTTTAATATCTCCACTTATTACCATTAGGTTGAGTTATAGTTTATTTTTCGTAAGTTTTCCGCGGTGTTTCAAAGTCGAAAAGAATTTAAGTTCTGTCAACAGATTATGCTGAATATAACGTGTACCTGATGCAGCAAAAAATTGCGAAAAATAGAATTTTTCAGGTATCTAGCCATTTTGCTATAGAACATTTTACTAATGAGGTATAAAAACCTTTAGAAAACACTTAAGAGTATTTTTTATAATAAATTATGTTTAATTTATCTATTAATTAGCAGACCAATCCTGCTGCCCTGATCCAGTCTGCCTAGGGAATCTAAACCAAGGCCTATATTAATATATATATATATATATTTATTTAAAAAAATGATTCCGGAGGATTATACAGGGATATAAAATGAAACATTGGATGGCACAGGTCTCAAATTAAAATATGCTGATAAAGACAAATTTTTGATTTTCTACTGATGGGGAACGAAAAAAAAAATCTTTGTACATGTTCTGATTAAACTTTATAAAAAAGAGAACAAAGTTTACTGTATTGGGATAAAAGACTGAATTTAGATCGTTTTATATGTGGTTCAAAATTACCGGTGAACTTTGAAAATCGGAAAAATCAACGAATTCTTCTGTTCAGTATATTTAAGAAAAAATTGAAAATCTGATTGTTAGGTACACATCGATTTGTACTTGTGTATCTAAAACTAAATTTACAGCATTATTTTAGATTTTCCCGGCCATCGTGCATGTACGCGCAGATATCATTATTTTATTAATATTCACTTTTTAAAAAATGATATGTTCGTTGTAGAAAAATACACATTTGGGTGTGGGGGGGGGGGGGGGGCATATCATTCTGAGTAAACTGCGGTAAAAAAGTATTTGATTATATATTAAATCAGCATGCCAGATTTTTTTTTTAAATCATCTAAATTCATTTTAATGTCAATAATTTTTTTTAAATATGTTGTGTTACGCGATATATATTTTTTAATTAGTGTTATTTTAATATATAATTAACTTATTTGTATTACATAAATCTAAAAAATCTGCGTTATTTAAGCAATATCCTACCTAAATTTAGTTAACAAAGAGCGATTGTGAAAACTCTTCATTTACTAATTATTTGGTATTTTATTTGAATCTTAGATAAATAGAACATACAAGGATTATATTATGATGTGGACCTAAACATATAGAATATGCTTCTATTTGACGGGTAGATTTAAATTGAAGTTAAAATTTATAATTAAGCTCACATTCAAATTATTATCAATTAATGGATCAAAATTATTGAAAGGGGAACTCTCGTTTCTAACAGAAATGTGATCAATGGTTTAAATGGAATATTGATTGAGGCTAAAATAGTGAACAAGTTTTCATCTAAATACGAGATATCATAAATTATTTAGATACCCTAATTCATATTTTCTTTGGTCAAAAGAACTCTTTGTAGGAACTTGGCATTAATTTCATTGAAGTGTTCATTTTCAACAGGAATGATCTTAGAATATTCTTCATGAAATAGCTAAATTCTAATACAGCTTTTGAATATGAACTGTAAAAATATTCTTTGATATTGTTTTGTCTGTATCATAAAAAGATGAAAGAAAACAATTAAATCTTACAAAGAGAGAGAAAGTATCGAATAAAAAATTTATTTTATAACAGAAAGTTTTAAAAGACTCTTCAATGTTACATAAAAAAATTTCCTGACATTTTATTCCTTTTTACAGAAGTCATACTAAAAAAAAAAAGAAAAGAAAAATGATTTTTCCCAAAAGAAGCAAATGTCATTTATCATTTTTCTGCAGTTTTCGTTCACATTTTCCTAATTCAGGACAAAATTAAAGTCCAGATTCTTCGCATTTTTTCGATAAAAGAATTGGTGTCCAATAGAGATAATATTAGCATTTGTTGCAAAGACATAGTATTAAAAAATAAATTCAAAGAACTGTAATATTATACAATACCTGGTGGGTAAAAAAGTTCATTTCAACTTTATATACATAAGAAGAAGATAAACCATAGGTTATGCAACGCGTTCCACCATCTCCAGAATACTCAATTAAACTTCAGGGCTAAAAAAGTTAAAATCAGATGTCAGCAACTACCATACGTAACCGGTGAGGTAGTCTCGAATTAATTTATAAATGCCTGTATATGATCTATAAATCTTTTTTACACTACATGGTATGCTAAAGTTTATTGAAATATTAGTAATCAGATGACATAATGAAATAGTTTTATACTGACTGATTTTTCTTTTCATTGAGTAATATTCATTTACGTTAAATATACTCGGAAAAACATTCACTCTACCGCTAATACGGCAAAAAAAAAAAAAAAAAAAGGATGTGACAATTTCAAAGCTTTTTTCTATCGCATGCATGTTTATACATCAAATGCCACTACCACAGTGCCAAAATTAAATGACAATCTATGCTCATCATGAAGATTCTAAAGGTATAAAATTCCGTGCATTAGTTCTTGTAATAAGACTATTGCAGATATCGGGAAAAATGCAACATACAAACGTCATTTATTGGGCAATTTACACCAAAGCATTAACAGTGATAATATTTATAAAGCTATACTTGAATCTAAAAATTTATGAAAAAAATCGTGCATTAATTCTTGATATTAAGCTATAGCATTTATTGGGAAAATTCATCATAGCAGCGCCACCTGTTGGGCAACCTGTTAGGACACCAAAACATAATGAAAACTAATTCATATCACAGATTTACTGAATCTGAAGTTTGTTGAAATTACGTGCATTAATTCTTGAGGTAGAACTATTGCGGAAATCTTGACAAATGCAGAATAGCAGCGCTACTTGTTGAGCGATGTACATAAAAAACTAATCAGCATCAATCTATGTCTGTCAGAAGAGGATTTGTCACGATAACGAAAGCAAAAATGCGAGGCTGGCTTACTTATTAGGAAGTGTATCATAACGTGTCTGATTGGTTGTTCTCGAGCCAAACGTTCCAGCTGGTATGCCATTCTTGACTCTATACAAATTTTAACTCATGACTTATCAAAAGTATTGATATTTGCAATAGATATAGAATAATAGCTTCTCGGAATTAAACAGAGACAATAATAGTTTTATTCAGTATCTTAGGGTCGATCGATGGAACGGGCAATGAAGTTTGCTGTAAATAACAGCAAATATACATAACGTATTCGGATATGAACAAAAAGAGATAATCACTGGGAGGGGGGGGGGATATTCTGGTTCGAATAGAATAGGCAGCGAATAATTTGTGGAAATAAGGATTTGAGAAAGTATTGCGATAATAGGGGCAGAATATTTTGCGCTTTTTTTTCCATGGTTTGGAGTTGCGCTGCGGAAAGTGAAATATTCTTCTTTGCTTGGTTGTTTTTATGATTGCCAATTATCAACAAGAGGGATATAGGCCCTAAATGGGAGGTGCCCTATGTGGGGGATATTTCTAAGGGAACATGACCCATATTTACTCAAGGAAATCTAAAATTCGAAGAAAACCGCGAAAAAATCCGAATGATTAGGCCGACAGGCGTAAGTGGGTTCGAACTCATCACTGCCCGTGAACCGCAGTTTCGGATATGAACAAAAAGAGATAATCACTGGGGGGGAGGGGGATATTCTGGTTCGAATAGAATAGGCAGTGAATAATTTGTGGAAATAAGGATTTGAGAAAGTATTGCGATAATAGAGGCAGAATATTTTTCGATTTTTTTTCATGGTTTGGAGTTGCGCTGCGGAAAGTGAAATATTCTTCTTTGCTTGGTTGTTTTTATGATTGCCAATTATCAACAAGAGGGATATAGGCCCTAAATGGGAGGTGCCCTATGTGGGAGATATTTCTAAGGGAATATGACCCATATTTACTCAAGGAAATCTAAAATTCGAAGAAAAAATCCGAATGGTTAGGCCGACAGGCGTAAGTGTGTTCGAACTCATCACTGCCCGTGAACCGCAGTTTCAAGAGCAGAACCTCTCGGCCACTGATGGGGCTATTCTTCTTTGAATATACTGGTAGAGTGTAAAGTCAGAACTTAGATGTCGATGTTGGGATACATCGTCAGAGTCAGAGCTTGGGTTATTATTGAGATAATTAAAAAATGTCACTATTTGTCGATGCATTGGTAAATATTCCAGCCTCGCTGATTAATAATTAATTGTGGAGATATGCTTGTGGTCATAACATCATGATGTATTTCCCATAAGTCGAAAAGTGCTCGAACATTATTCGCATTCGAAGTAATCATTTTTAAAAGCCTAACTAAAAATTCTTTATAACATTAGTCTACACTATTAAAACACCACTGAAATCAAAGTTGCTCTTTTTATAAAATATACATTTGTAATCAGAAAACCTTTTAAAATTTGTACGCATGTTTTCTTTTCAATGAATCTAATTCATAAAATGCATAATGTCAACTTTAAAATGTTCACTGTTTTACTTAAAAGGCGATTAAAATAATCAAAGATACGTTATTAGTTAAAAATTAAAACTATACATTTTATCTAAAATATCTTAGTACTTTCAGGCCTTATACAAGCTCTTCATCAGAGAATAATTTTATAACTAATTGTTAGTTATTTATTCAAATGCATGATATCGTTTTGAAAATAAGCGAGCCAATAATTATTATAGCTGAAAGTAGTAGCAGTCTCTTGGATTAAACTTAATAAGAGAAAATTCACTTTATTATTTCGCTCTGCTCTCATTCCGTCAATTTAAATTTTTAATGCGTCGTTTGAATGTCGAAACAGCAGTGTTTGAGATCAAAATTGGGTGCAAGAAAAATATCTTACTGCCGTGCCATAAATTATAATACGTCAATTTTCTCAAGTTGTAACGATTTTTTTTCAGCATATTGAACCATAAAATTGGTATACTGTACGATAGGTCGTCGTTACATGATTGATTGTTTTTTCATAGGATTTCTATGATTCTCTGATAATGTATGCATAATAATTGAATGTTGCTAATATGATTTTAGCATTACCAAAATCTGTTGTGGTATTCTGATTGGAACTTAAGCGAGAGAGAGCTGTGAATTGACGACAAAATTTTATGTCTGCTTTATGGTCTTTTATTTTATTATTATTATTTAGTTTTCTGTTGGTCATTCCGAAGTTTTCTTTTAATCCATTGCTATCAGTTCTAAAAGGAATTACATATACACCAGCTAATTCATCTTCTGGTGTTGGATCTATTTTTGTACAAATTAGTTCTTTTAATTTCTTTGGTGGACAGCCTGTTAAATTTAAATTATGTTTCAGTAGAGCATATCTTAATTTTTCGCATAGATTAGGAAAATAGTTAAATTTATTCTTTATCATTTTTTTACGGTTTGATTTTTTGATATTTTCATGAAAACTGAATTCATAAATACTTCGATCTTTAAGCTGCGCATTTAAAATGAAAAGTAACGAATGAGAATAGAGTGAAATAATAAAGTAAATGGAACTGAAAACAATAATAATATATATTTTCTCTTATTAAGTTTAATCCAATAAACTCTTACTTATACTTTCAACTGTAATAATTATTGGTTCGCTCATTTTCAAAACGAAATCACGTATTTGTATAAATAAACAACAATTATTTATATAAATTTTCTCTGATAAAGATCTTGGATAAGGTTTGAAAGTACTGAGGTATTTTAAATAAAATGTATATTTTAAACTAATAACATATCTTTGATTATTTTAATCGTCTTTTAAGTAAAACAGCGAACGTTTTAAAGTTCATATTGTATATTTTATGCTTAAAACAAAGTGACAATTGCGTTTTGCCATATGACTTTATTGACACTAATTCATTTATCTTTAATTATACGTTTATAATATAAATTGTTCATAAAAAATTTCAAATTAGCACTTTATTTTAAGTAAAAAAAAATCTTAATACCATTATCTCTCATAGTGAAAATCTATTGTAAAATTATTTTCAAGTTAAATTTTCAAGAGTCTTTTAACAATAACTTTCAAAAGAATTTGTAAATTACGAATTACAGAAAACGACGTAATATTTTATGAATAAATAATTTTTGCATCACTCGAATAAAAGAATTTTACATCACGCAGATTTCAACGAGGCTTTGAAAAGCTTAATCTCTTAAGAACTGTCTGTTTAAATTGTGAACATGTTCTTATTCTCTCCAGCTTACATTATAGCTATGACTGAATTGATTTAAAATTTTAAGTTGAGAAAAGATTAAATTATATGCCCTCAATAATGAAATTATTTACTGCTTCATGCATATTTTCAGCGTGCTTTTCAAAACACTTTTATTAAGAATGCCGTGCCATGTAAATTAGAAATAGCGTATTTGCAGTTTTGAAGAGGAATTTGTTGTAGGGTGGTAATGTGAGATTTTAATATTTTTGTTTATTAAAATTTTAGTCTGTTGAGTCGATTTCATTTCTTAGATGTCTGAATTTCTTTTTTTGAATTGTCAGGAAAATGCACGTTAAAAAGATATTTTCGGGTACAAATAATTACCGTAATATTTTAATTTTTAATCTGTGTTGTCTAGCATGTTATATATACTACTGAACATTCAACATAAACAGAATTGTGATTTTATTGCTTTTTTTCAGCCCACAGTTGTGTACTATTAAATGAATGAAAAATAAAGTTCTTATATTACGTTTGATTTAAAATCCAATAGCAATAAGATAATGTAAGTAAATATATATCTTTTTTTAATTTTTAAAGAAATCTGTCGTGGATATGCGCAGACTTGGAAAAATCTATAAATCCGTACTAACTTTGTGCAAATCATTATTTAAAAATATGACTTTCACCAATCGATCAACAATAACATCTACTTATTAATGCGATACCTAAATTATGCTTAAGATGTCGTCTACATACAAAATTCACACTAAACTTGAAAATTTTCAATACTTACATTATTTGGATAAAAAATGATGCTACATATTAATTCCTTGAAATTATTAAAGCATCTTATATTAACAAGTTTAAAATTTTGTAAACATAAAAAACTATTTAAATTAAGCAAATGTGTTTTTCATTCACAGTACGACACATTTAAAACCTGGTACTTTCAAGCATATTCATGCTCATCATGAGGGTTAAGAACAATAAAAGCCACAGGTTGTGACTTTATATCAGATCAGATGGGTTGACCACCGAGACAGTACGACAGCATAGCTTCAGCCTCCCCTTATTTTTTCACTCTGAAGTTTGATTGAGCCCATCTGGTATAAAGTACATGACCTCTGGTTTTTATTGTTATAATATTTTGTGCTTAAAATATTTTTAACTTAAAAAAAATTATATTTGAATTCTTCGGTAATTTTACTTTGGGATAGCAAACGGAAGTTCTTTGGTCTTGTTATTTAGGAATTCTACAAGTTCAAAGTTTGGAAGTCGGAATGTTAAATTCATTTTTAATCGTTGTAAAACAAATCGCAATAACCGGTAATTTTTTATCTTAAATAGCTCAAAAAATACTTGGCTGAATTGATTGTAATTCTGGACTCGCATATCTGAAGTTTCTAGAAATTGCTAACTGTGGAAAAATATTCATCGCTTACATATCATTTATTTTTCGAATAATTTCTAAGAAGTTAAGAATTTATTAACATAATTAACCTGATTAACCCTAATTAACCTGAGAATTTATTAACATAAATCTATTAACTTTGACTATAGAAATCCCCCCCCCCAAAAAAAAAGCTTATTTTGCAAAAGAGTTTTTTCTTTTTTTAACAGTTAAAATATTAATCCCATTACAATCTGTTTTGCAATGTTTAGAAAGGAATTTATCAGTAGGGGTTTCAGTTTTAAAGAAAAATCATAATTTCTAAACTACTGGCCCGAAAGACTTTCTGTTTATCTGAATTTAAAATCTAAATATGATGTCAAAATTATGTGCTTTTGTATAAAATTTACTACTTTGATACATTTTTTACATGCAGGTGAGCCTCTAAACAAAATTTATGTTTATCATTAACTAGTACATATTATTACTAATTGATTTGTTACCGTTCGCATATTTATACGCTGAATATATCATTCGGAATTAATATAGCATGTGCTTTATTTTCTGTGGCTAAGGAATTTTTCGGTTCAGATGAATTGCTTTAATAATTCATTTTTTAAGTTGTTAAAAGTACTGTGTAAAACGTGGGAACCCAGATCTTGCCTCTAACAAAGTTCTGTCTTATATGGAAAAAATGCATAGTCTCGAACGAAGGAATAACATACAATAAATACTTCTAAAACGACAACCTGCTTTACACGAAAATTTTACTGTTAAAATATACTGTTATTACAATATACTATATACAATATAATTCTATTAATGATCCAACATAAAAATAACATGCTGTTTAATTAGGTTTTTTCAGTGCACAAACATGTACTTAAAAAAAAGCCTTCTATAGTGTTTATCCATGATTATATATTTTAAAAGCCAAGAGTAATCACTGCAAATTCTGAAATACAAAAATAAACACATTTTGGAATACAATTTGTCTCCAAACTCACAACGCATTAATATGTTGTGATTGTGTTCTTAATATTTTGCAAAAGTGTTTCTCTCTAGAAATGTGTTTGTAGTATGTTGCAAAAGTATTGCTATATGAAAATGTGTTCTAAAAATAGTGTTGTTAATTGTGTTAAAACAGTGTTGTAAACAGTGTTGGTGAAAATAGTTTCTTAAAATTGTGTTGTGCTGCATAGCACTTTGTCACAAAAATTAACAGCAAATTGTAAACACCACATAATTTAGAGCACTATAAAACAACCCATGTAAAACCCTTTCAAAATATTTTCTACATGGTGCTTTTAAAATTACACAATGTTAAAAATGAATGCTTTGAAAACAGATGTTCTCCTCTTGTAAGTTTTAACAACACTTTTTGCACAATCTTTTTATTCTACAAAACACATTCACAATACAATCGAAAACAATTTTAGTTAGAAGAGTTGATTTTTATGTTCAGTTAGTGTTGTAAAAATGTTCATACATTTGATGTGATGAGAGAGAATTGATAGATTATATTTATACATTTTCTTTCAGAAAAGTGTGTAACTGATACTTATCATTTAAAAAAAATCCGTTTTGTTACAATTCTTGACTTATATTGAAAGCAGTTACATCATACCGCTTTCAGTGATACGAATCACGGAAGTTGGCGAATAAATTTTGAAAAAGAAAACACTGAATACACAGCATTATAAATTAAACGTGTGAAAATCTGCTGTCAAATAGTCTTGTTCACATACTTTCAATTTGATGAGACATGCTGTTCTTTATCACATTCGAAAGCAAGCATCTTTTATTGCTACTGGTTTGAAGCTTTGCCTTTGCTTTCGGCAAAAATTAAGATTAAAATTACTATTTCAGTTTTCTAAAAATAAAAATCTTTGAAGACCTCAGCAACGGTTCGTTTAATACGATAAGATTTGCAGCATACAGCGTGAAGTTCTCCAATCCTTTTAGAAGGAGTGTTCTATTTTGATTGTTGGGGCATCATCATACTAGACAGAAGAATTTGACTAAATTTCGAAAGGTGAAGGGGTGAGAGTGGAATTAATGAGCTTTGTCGTCAATCATCATATATAATTTCAAGCATTTGTTTTCAAAAACTTGGACAAAAGGCAGTTTTATACTGTTTTATGTCAAAAATGTCTTACATTTTTCAATGGGAAAAGAAAAGAAAATTTAAGCGGAAAGTACCCAATTTTTTTGAAGAAATGAGAGTTTATTATTCGACAGATTATCCATTTCATCTTCTTTAAAGAAACTCATATAAACAAAGGTATTATAATTCTTTTTATTTGTTATTTTTTATCTTTAAAAAATTTAACTCTTTCACGCTGATATATGTATTATTGATGCCTGCTTTTCTTGTAAATCTTGTATTAAGATTTAGAATAATAGTTTGTAACATTTACTAAGAATAATACTTGCAGAGTAAAAGTTTTTTATTTACTCTTCTAAATATGAATGTGATTTTTTCAAACAGAACATGTTAGTTAAAGAACCTAAATAAGATGGATTAAAGATGTTTATTCTTTATGCATAGAGGATTTTCTCACATTCTTAAACTCTACAGTGTATCTTGGCATTTGATTTTCGAGCTTTTTTGTGATTATTTGTCAAGACTGATTTAGTAATGTTGCATTGCATCTAAAAAAATAAAATCTGTAAGGAATGTTAAATAAAGAAGGTCTGAATAAGAAAAACATTCAAGAACGGCAAATGATTCATTAATCTTTTTGCCATTAGAAATACATTTAGAAATGCATATGCCATAGAAAATCATTTAAATTGAAAATTAAAAATCCCGACCTGCAGTTTCCGTTTAAGTATCCTTTGTAATGTTCTTTTTTGTTAGACGATAAACAAGGAAGAAAAATCATGTGTCATGCATAAATTGCGAAAGAGTTTTCAACACTTCTAGAAAAGTTAAATGAAACTTCCCTGTTTAAGAAAAGACACAACTTGGATGCCATGCCCACTCGCATTTATTTTACTTTAACATTTTATACTTGTTTATTATATGTCACTAAATTTTATCCAAGTGTTTATGTATATTTTAATTCAAGTGTATAAAAATGTGAAAGGACATTACACAAATCAGAAGCGTCTAAGTTTTCTAACTCTCCGAGACTTTTCAGCTAAGCATTCCCATTAACTCCTAGAGTACTCGAGCGAACTTATTGTTAAATAAAAGATTGTATGTGGTAAACAATTTTTTTTAATTAATTAGTTTCAGAATTTGTTTTATTTATAATTTTTTCTTCAAAAATGAAAAATTTCTGAAAAATTGCCATTGATTCCAAAATAAAAAGGTTTAGTCGTGAAAAGAAATCTGTTTGCCATAAGTTTGAAGATAATCCAGTAAATATGGATACCAAATTTCATCAAAATCGGTCCGATAGTTTCCGAAAAAATGGATCTAAAGCTTGCATATATCCCATAGGAGTGTACACAATCTTGTCTTCCCATTATTAGGTGAACTGAGATATTTAAATAAACAGTACGCTTTAGAGCCTACTCAAAAAGACCAGGATGATAATGTTAAGTCTATAAGGGCGTTATTTTCAAATATCTCGCTCAAATATTAATATTTTTGCATATTTTTTTGCATAGCATAGCTGAGAACGATCTACATCCGGGATAGTTTTTACTTTTTCGATTTTGGTTTCACTTTATTTAAAAATTTCTTTGACTTTCGGAACCGGTTGGAACCGCTTCTGAAATTGAAGCTACCATAATATAAAAAAATATATATATAACCAAAATCGAAAAGTAAGAACTAGTTGTAGATCGTTCTCAGCTATCCTACGCAATAAAATAACTCACGTAAAAATATTAAAATTTGAGCGGGATATTTGAAAATAACGCCCCCATAAATTTAACATTATCATCAGCGTCTTTTAGAGGGACACGAGTGGCCCCATAACACACTTGAATACCCAATTTCAGCAATTAATGTCCGTAATCAATAAGATATTCGAATTCTTTTAAATATCCATGCATATTTATCTATTGATATTTTTGTTTCAAATTTAATTCATCTATATAATGCAGAAAAAAAAACTGTTTTTTTTAATGCATTTACTGCCTATATATTGTGACTCAAAATATTATGTATATGATCTACAGTGTTTTATACACTCCACATATTAAGCTAAAATTTAATTCTGTTAGGAAATGTATAACACAATTAACTGTACCTAAAAACGCATTTTCATCGATTATCACTTATACAATGTACTGAAACCGATTTTTTTTGCATCGTTGTAAATAAACAAGGAACTGCTATATCCACTCCATATTTTAGAGTTAGAATATTTTAGTACAGTCCAGTAAAGGAAATAAATTTCAATATGTTAGAAATAGTGTAACTTTAATAAAATATGCTGGAAGCTATTATTGCCCGTAGACAATAATTTAACGAAATTATTTCATGTATCCTTGTAAGCAAACTGTACATTCTGCAAATCGGTTTTCAGTAGATAATAGCCTATAGTAAACCTCCCTAAAATATATCAGGATCTTGATAATTATGCAACTTAGAGTATGGATAGACATCCAGGTGAATTGCAATCACAAACTCGTTTGAAAAATGTTGGAAAGGGCAATAAAGAACACTATATTTTTTATATTACAAAATACTTTATTTTCTAACGGTAACGTTTTTTTAACAGTGCCGCACAAAGAAATATGCTAATTTAATTTGAAGTTAATAGAATCTATGGATAAATGTGCCTGAGATGAAAAGTAAAATGACAACAATTCTTATCATCTCGCAGTTTCTGTAAAATCCATAATCATAGATTTATTTCAATAAACCTATAACTATATTTATTAATTTATTATTTCCGTTAATAAGCTTTTTCTTATACCAAAAAAATTGTTTCTGATAATTATTTAAATACTTCCATTTAAAATATGCTTAACTTACAAACTTTACAAAATTACTTTATCTGCGATAATATTATGTTAATTACATACACAGTTTGATTGCAAATTTAAATTCCTAAATCGTGCCTTCTATTTGTATTTGGTATAAAAATTGCTTCTTACTGGATTTTTTTCGAGTTTTTATAGTGTGTTGCTTTCAACATGAAAATACACATATGATTTACCTAAAAGATAACTAATACAGTTGAATAGTTTAAAAATATCACGTGCTTTCGGCTACGTACCCAGCCATCATCAGGATTTCAGATTTAAATAGCCGTTATGAATACTAAATATATTAGTAAAGTAGTGTTCTAAACGCTTGTTTAAATCTGAAATCCGTATGGTAAATGATTTTTTAAACGCCATTTCGGTACATTAATTAAATAGTTTAGTTACTCATGTGTGTATTTTTATAAGATGAAATTTAGCATTCTGAACTAGTTTTTTCTTTCTTTGTGTGTGGATTACTTTGATTTTAATCATTGTTTTGTATTCAGGTATCTACATCGTCAATCATTTCCATGTTTTTCTTGCATATAAAACTTAACAAATTACATTGGTACAAGAAATAAATTATTATTATTTTACTCTGTCTATCGTTAACTATCATAATTTCAAATGAATGCAAGCGTGTTACAAACTAAGTCTTAATATATTTCAAGTACATAATTTCATAATTATAGTGTAATTTTGATAATTAACGCGGAAATTCTACTTTAATTAATACATATATTTAAAAAAAATTTTAAATCAATATACATTTTTACAAAACAAATTCATTTGTATGGTCACTTAAGAAAAACAATTTGTAATCCTTTTTTTTATTATTATTATTATTATTTGTGTGCGTGCGTTGAAAACATTCCATTTATAACCTAAGAAACACTGCTAAAAACATTTTTTTTCTATATGCAAATGAGATTAACGCATGCCTTCAACATGACACATTAGTTTACTAGTCTATCTTTCTCAAGTAATCATTAGGCTGTAGAGGCTGTCTATTAAAGAAAGTGATCTATTTAAGGCTGCAGGAACACGCTCGACTTGCCGCCCTTCAACCGAATTCTACGAAATCTTTTGTTTAGTAACTTTTTGCGGTTTATTCACAAAAGAGTAAGGGTAATCTAGAATAGGTCAACTGATAATGAGCTCTACCCTAAATATGAAAAGGTTCCTATTTTTCAGGACATTAATTCCCCTCACCTAAAAGTCATTAAAGATCAAAAACATCACGTCTCCACAATAAAAGAAGCCGATACTGATAACAGTTAGAAGGTGCGTCTGTTTGCAGCTTAAAACCGGCTCTTCAAGGTAATTAAGTTACTGAGGTAATGAATCTTAGATGTATGTGTACAGTACTACGATAAGGAGGTAGCTATAGCTACATAGGTTGTTATTTTCTTAAAGAAAGTTTTATGCTTGCATAAAATATTTGCTCTTTAGTGTATTACACAGCTGTTTTCTTTTTCCGACAACTTTTACGCATATCAAATTTGCAATTCCAGCATATTATGATCAATTTTATTTCTGACATTAGCAAATCTGTCATTCGCATCACTAACAGTATTGACACATTTTTTTGTTTATTTTTTAATTAAATAAGTCTTTATGATTGCCCTAGGGATTATTGTGAAGCAAGATACGTTATAAAATTTTTAATTTTCTTTCTTTCATATTTATATGAATTACATTTGCTAATGCATTTTTAATGTCAAAGCACTGCATAAAAGTAAAATATTTTTTAAATTATATATGTCTAAATAAATTTTTATATGTTCTTCCGCAAGATTATTTTTGTATAATTATCTGTACATTAGATCAATCAGGATTTATTTTATTTTATTTTTCTTTCTTCTTCTTTTTTCTTCCGTACTTGCATGAAGAGGACCGGTAGTTCAGTGATTTGCGCAGTGTGTGGCCCCGCAGCAGGTCTTACATTCGTCTCTGGATTTAAGCAAGGATTACTCAGCGTTTCACCCGTTCGGAGTCGGTGAAATGAGTGTCAAGCATGTTTGTAGAAATAAGATTTTGGGCTCCGCGTCAGGTTAACTGCACGCCTAGAATACCTGTCAAATACAGATCTTCAGGCCCGACAGGGATCGTAGCGACATCATACCGTGTTGTTTATGTTTAGTATTTATTTTAACTAAATAGAACCTGTCGAATTTCGACGAAAGAAAATGTTTAAATAGAAACTGCTTCATTCATTTATAATAAATCATCTACAAAATTAGATTTAGTACAAAATGCACCTTACATTGACTAGTCTAACTCTCAAACAAATGTTATTTTAACCTAAAGTCAACAAAATACTATTTCTATAAAACTCACTTTTCTAAGTTATTAAAATTAAACTTTGATGCATACGTAATCATTAAAATATAACAAAGATTAGTTATAATAATTAAGTTATCATTTGAGACTCTTATGCTTGGTATTTCGGAATGAAAAAATGCAAAATATATTCCTTTATGATAAGATCATGGAATTTTTCCCCTATGAAATAATCCCCGACACCATTTTCACCTTCTCAAAATATACATATACAACTCGAGGTCCACATTCACGATTTTTTTAATGGTATTTTATTTGATCATTTTAAAATCATTTTAATGGAAATTTTCAAGTCACGACTGTCAGTAATATCTTTGCATGTAAATAGCCGCAATATTAACTTCATATTCTAATCTCAGTACTGGAGAGTAAAAATTGCAGTAGTTTACGCGTTTTAGACGCATTTGTGTTAAAATGTTTAGTTTTATGTAAGAAAATGATCATTCTCTGTTAAACATGACGTCATATTCATTTATTTAAGTTTTTCGCTTAGTGCCTCAAATTCAGTATCAGTACACGTAAGAAACAAAAATGTGAAAAACTTTATGAGGAAAAATACGTGTTTTTAAAAGCAGAAAGCCATTTTCAGATTATAATACTTTGGCTCAGAATATCTTTAATGAGACTTTGTTCCTCTAAACTGTATGCAAAAAAAATTAAACCATACAAGTTTAAAAAAAAAAAAAAAAAAAAAAAAAAAAAAAAAAAATCTGGATTTTTTACTGGGAGATAGCATGAGTACTGATAAATAAAATTCATTATTTCTCTCTTCCTGGCAATAATGAAAGCTATCTAATTACCATTATTTGAAGGAAATTTCATAAAATTCTTTTAAAATTAGAATATTAAAATGGGGATTTTAAAAAATTGGCTGGGGGTGATGCCAAAAATGTTACCTTAAAACCCGTTACATTAGGCCCAAACAGAACTGCGTGCTTTCGCAAAAACAGAAAAAAATAGTAATATAATTTTTAGTTCAAAATACAATAAAATACTATTTAAAACACCTATATATAAGCAGACCTAAACCTTCTTTCATTTAGTGAAAAATGCATTGCCGATGTCAAAGAATTCTGTCCCTGTTCCTAGTGATTGTTTTGTTTAGGCTGAATGAAGGCATTTAAATTTGAGCGATAACGCGCATCATATTGCAAAGAGTTTTACGGTATACTGCATCTCCATCTATATATTTCCTCCATGGCTTTTTCATTTGCTTTTAATCATGGAGAAATAAAATAGATGGAATTGCAGTATGCCGTAAAATTGGTTTGTAATTTGATGCGCGTTATCGCTCAAATATAGATGTCCTCATTAAACCCAAATAAAAGAATCACATAGAACACGGACCAAATACTTTCACATCAGCCATGCATTTTTTCTCTTTATGAATCTGCTTGTATTTAAGTATTCTAAAGTAGAATTTCATTGTATATTATGAATTAAAAACTTTATTATTAAAATTTTTCTTTTTTACGAAAGTATGTGTTTGTGTTTGGGCTTAATGTAGGGTTACATTTTTGGTGTCACTCCCAGTCCCTATATTTCACCTCTATTCTTTGTTTTACTCAATGAATTTTAATAGAAATGAAGTACTTCTGTTGCCACGTTTACAAAAACGGTATTAAAAAACTACAAAAATTAATGTCTCAAAAATAAGTTAGAATACAGTTTTCAAACAAATTGCATTTAAAAGTGCATGTATTATTATATACATGGTGTAAAAATTGAAAATGTGCAATGTTTAAAAGTTTAAATTGCAAAACTGAAGTTTCATTTAAAATTTCAAAGCGTTGCCATTCGCAAAATGACGAATCCGTTACGTCCAGCTTTGTTTCGCCTTTATAATTTAGATATTAACTTAAAAATGTGAAGGTTTAAATAAAATATAATTAAAATATTCGGCAATCCTACGTAAATCATCAAAGTAGTATTTGCTTGCTAATAGCGTAAAATTTAACAAATAAAACAAATAAAAGTTAAAAATAAAATAAAGTGAATAAATAGAACAAATAAAATTTTAACTGATACAAGAAATATGCCTTGAAAATATTGCTATTGTTAAATGTTATATGCTCTTTCGTAATGATAACACACACATTAAACTAAATATAGCAAGTAAAGGTTTGTCATTTCAATATTATACGATACCTGTTCAGTTTCGCAAAATGATTGGAACAACATTGTACATTAAATATAATTAAGTGCAGGAGAGGAAGCAATAACCGTATGCTGCAAATCAGAGTTCGCTTGGCATTTACGAAGCACTGTATTCACTTTCCTTGGTAAATGTCACAAGGTATAAAATATCATATTTCCGTATTTGCATAATAGGAATAAATAACCTTACCGGGTTTTGCGGAAAGAAATATAAATTCTCAAAAGTAAATTTTAATAGACAGGTAACTTATTTTAATACCACTAAAAACTTTATCTTTTTGCATGACCTGAAAGGGTTATTAGCGGTTAAAAAATTATGTTACTTTTTTGGTTATTGTTGTTAAATTTAGCTGGGGCTAGTACACTTATGAGGTAATTGGGCCACAGGCTTTTTTTTTAAAAAAAACCGTTTATGCCTTTTAAGTTTTACCTTTTGTGAACAATACCCGCTAATCTCTACATCTTAAAACAACGTGTGTCAAATGAATCATAACCCTGTCTTTGCTGTGATAGGTTGTCGAAATTTTCGGTTTCTTTTATTGAAAACAACGTCAGTTTCGTTAAATTTCATCAGCTTCTTATTAAAATACTGTAAGTACTTTTATTAAGCAAAAATTTTGTTAAACATTATACATATAACTGCATTAATATTACTAGGCATCTATACATATTTATTTCATATTTCAAATGTACAGCTCATATTCAAAATATTAGAATAATTACCTTTTTTTTAGAAATTGAAAATATCGTTTGGTAATTTAATGTCTTTTAATGAAAATATGCAAACGATATTTTTATTAAGAACTTATTGTTGATTAAACTTACTTGTTATCTTAAATTTAATATCATTTTTGAAAAGATTAATTGCAAAAAAAAAAAAATATTTTGAAAAGTCAAAATATTAGAATATTTATTCAAGTGGTTCAAAATATTAGAATATTTCACATTAATTCTCCTTTAATTATTACCAATTCTTAACTGGTGGCATCATTGATTAAATTCAGACTATTTTATTTAAAATCAGTATTCTTTTTTGCAGTTTGTTTCTTTTTCGTCTTAAAATGGGCCGTGTGAGTGATATTCCTGAATCTACTAAACTTCGTATGGTTGATTTGTATCGGCACGGTAAAAATTAATGTTTTATAGCGAATTATTTACATTGTTCGCAATCGAGCGTTAGTAAAATACTAACACAATATTCAAAAATTGGAAAATTTCAAAATAATCGCCGAAATGGTGGCCGAAAACCAAAAACATCTGCTAGAGATGACAGGAAACTGAAGCGTATAGTTAAGAAAAACCGTTTTAAAAGTGTGCGATTCTTGCACCGAAAATGGAAAGAAGAAGGAGTTGAAGTTTCTACATCGACAACATTAAGACGTCTCCATAAATTTAAATTTGAATCTCGTGTACCGAAAACAAAACCTCTCATGACTGCAAGACAAAAGCATATAAGATTGAATTGGTGTAAATCAAGACGTTTATGGAGCAATGAAGATTGGAAAAATATATTATTTAGTGATGAAAGTATGTTTTGTGTTTCATATGGTAATCAAGGTATTCGAGTTTGGAGAATGAAGCAAGAAGCATTTGATAAAGAATGCCTTAAACGTTCAGTAAAATTTGCTGCCAGTGTCGTGGTTTGGGGTTGTATGAGTGCAGAAGGACCTGGAAAGTTATGCATCGTCTACGAAAAGGTTAACTCTCTGATATATCAAGAAATTTTAGAATATTACATGATTCCATCATCAGAAGATTTATTTGAAGATGATTTCATCTTTCAACAAGATTTAGCGTCCCCGCATACCTCGGTGTCAACTAAGAATTGGTTCCGCCAACGCAACATTAAGGTACTTCCTTGGCCACCAAATTCACCAGATCTTAATCCCATCGAAAACTTATGGTGTATAATGAAGAAAAAACTTCAAGAAAATCCTCCTTCAAGTAAAGCTGAGTTAGTGGCACGTATAAAGTCTATTTGGGCTAATATTGATAGAAATGTTTGTAAACACCTTGTATATAGTATGCAAGATCGATTGTACGCTGTTATGAAAGCTAAAGGGGATGCTACAAAATATTAACTACCATTTACTTCATATTCATAAGGTCATATTGTTGCGTAAAATAAAATATTCTAATATTTTGAACCAATCTAAATTTTATTCTAATATTCTGGTGTGTTTAAGGAAGCTGTATACCTAATTTATTGTGCTGTATTTTATATTTTATAAATGTTAAAATCTTATCTAAACATTCCAGATTTAATTTATAAGAAATTTAATTGCATTTACTTAGTATAAAAAATAAATAAATGGCAAATAATTTTTTCTTATTACTTTTTTTCAATTATTCTAATATTTTGAATATGAGCTGTAAGGCCGATGTCTCAGTTACCCCATCATTTTTTCAAGAATGGGATAACTTCGACATGTATCAGGAGTAACTGCATCATATTGGGTCCTCAAATAGTTTCTTCCAGCATTTATAAATAGTTTTTTTAGCTTCTTTTACTACGGTAAATCAATATCTCCAATGTTCTGTTCGATATAAAAACATAGTTACATTCTCTATAGGTTTATTGAACATATTGCACTTGAATTGAGGTCAATAAAAAAACAGAATGAGGTACTTACATAGCCATTTGTTCATGGATTTTTCTTGTTATTTTTTCCCTAAAATATCCATTTAACTTTATTACTTATTACCAAAACTAAAGTAGCACAAGTACGCTTTTAGTTCCCATGCTTATGGTATAAATAAATCTATTTCACATTTAATGCTTGTTTTAGACACCTTGACAGCAAAATTTTCCCTTACAATGCTCTTTAGTTAATGCATAATTTACATGATTTGTCTGATTACTTAATTTTTTTAAGTTGTTTACACTTTTTCAAACAGAACATTATACACCATATTAAATAACACAAACGTGCGTGGATCACAGGCCCACCTGGCCCAGTTGCCTCATTTTTATAGGGCAACTGGATCCACGAAGAAAGAAAAGTTAAACACATGTAGTTTGTTTTTAGACATTAAAATTTAATCTTTTAAATTTCTGTCTGATAGAGTGAACCTGTCTGAACTCACTTACAGAAGTCCAAAGTTTAATTGAAATGAACATTAACTTTTGGAAACTGAATTACCAGAACCTCCATAACCGTATTGTAAAATCATGACCCACTTGCCCCATGTAACCCTTATTCTTTTAGAGATTTTTCCATAAGTTGTGTTTTACAATTTTTTCATTTGCTATTTTAAAGTGTTAACAATGCCAACGGTAATCTTGATATTTTATATTAAAATAATATTGATTAAACTGGTGCGATACACATGTAAATGCAAAAAAGAAAAAAAATCTTAACCCTTTACTGAACGATTTTTGTTATATTTTTACGAAAAAAAATATTTGAAATCTATATATCTGTCTAATAAGGGAAAAATAGTTAATAAATAAATAAATACATCTCAAATTTTCAGCGAAAATTTAATACTTTATGGCGTATATAGAAGGTATTCTATACATAATTAGGGTTTTTAAATATTGTATTGCAACATTTTGCAATTGACTGGGCTTAAATTAATTAGTTTTATCTGCTTAACACTCTACAACTTTTTTTATTTTAATATTTATAAGTATTCAGTAAAAATAATAAAAGTAAATTTTGATTTAATGGCTTGATCGAATTTTCTTTTGTTTTCAAAGAACAAATTCTAATTTTTTGTCAAATTCAGGCATTTGAAATGGACAAAATAAATGTTATTTTATTCTTTGAGCTGTTCTTGATCAGTTACAGCAATCATATTGGCCAAATTCATGGTACATGAAGAGGATTATAGTATTTTTAAAGATGTGGCACACGGTGTAGTGAAGTGTTAATAAAGCCATAAACATTTAAAGTGTGCAGAAACTTTGGGAAGAACTTCCTTTTTCTTGAAAAGGTGTAAAGTAGAGATATTACCACTTTAAAACCACGATCACGGCTGAAAGTAATGTAAGATAAGGGACTTATCAAAGAAAATCGGTAACAGAGAAGCAGAAAGCGTCAGAGTATGTCACAGAGAGAATGAGTTAATCAGAAGGAGATAGTACAAAATGAAAAATGTGAAGCAAATTTTGAATAATAAAGGGTAGAATCGCAAAAGGAAATTATAAGAAAAAGTATAATACTGTATAATAAATGTTAGATGATATAAAATAAAATACAACAATCAATAAATTAATAAATATATATATATTAATAATAATATGGTAAATATCCATATACATATATTAATCATAATATTGATGATAGATATACATTATGATTCACAAATATCGAAAAAATGTGCAATATCCTTAAATGTTGCCCCTAGTCCCATTCTTCAAAGATGCAAAGTTTCTGAAATGAAGACTTCACATATAACGAGGTGAAACGAGATACAATTATAAAGCTATAACGAGATGCAATTCCATGGGCGGGGTCTATTTAAAATATATATATATATATATGTATATATAAGGCCTCAATAGGATAAAACTTGTAATTAGGAAAACTTTCCTTATCCATTCCTGAATTAAACACCAAAAAGCATCTTTATATCTGCAAAACTCACAGAGTTCTGGTCGTTAAGTCGCAAATTAAAATGCGTGCAATTCAAAAACAATGTTATATTAAGATATGTAGAAATATGCAAAAAATATTTTTTTGAGCTAGAATTTTGATACGCTTTTTTGTGATGGTTAAACACAAAATCATATCCTAAAATGTCACATAAAGTTTTAAAAAATTAACTAATTTCTTTTCTTTTAGTGGGTGATTTAAAATCGTTATAACTCGAAACACTATCAATAGGATTTCACCTTTTTCCATTTAATTAATGAAGAAAGTATGATTTAAGTTTTGTTTCAGGATTATTAAAATATTAAAAATAATTATTTTATTATTAAAAATAATAATTACATTATTTTAAAATATTAAAAATAATTATTTTGAAAATGATGTAACAGATTTTTTCAAAAGTATATATATTTTTTAAATTTGTCAAAGCAAAATTATTGTTACATACACAAAATAGGGCAAGTTCCAAAATTGCACCTTATTTCTTTAACGATTAAAATATAACGGAGGGTTAAAATGTAAAAATATAAAAATGTAAATAATAATTACTAAAAAAAAAATCTAAACATGAAATAGTTTGGATTTTCGTCAGTAAATTTAAAATTACTTATAAAGGAAAAATGTCAAGAAGACAAATTGGACTTCCGCCTTCCAGATGAGTACTCTACGTTGACGCCTAGAAGTCGTTGCTTTGTAAAGCTAGGGTATTAAAAGCTTAGCATTATGCTGAATTTTGACTGATGAGTCAAAGCTCATTAGTTTATGCTTATTCCAATTCCTCTAAATATAAGACTCATTTGAAGAAATCCTTTCACCAGTGTAATTAAGGATATGAACTCTAAAACATACTTTTTATCCATCAAACTCGGTGAACACCATGTTTTGCGGTCCCCTTGTCAGTCTTATGTTCCTCATGTTTACAAATGGTGAATCTACAATATTTCTTGTAATGATTGGTATTTATCTCAATTAGGTCAATTCAATATAAAATAAAGATCGAGATACGCTTAAAAGAACAGTCCCGTTATACCGAAAAATTCCTACATCTTCTATCTCCAAGAATTCTTTGGATTTCATGCATAGTTTGAATTTTCAAAATGCTAAAACTGTCTTTAGAACAAGTTGCACCTTTGAATTGGATTTCTTTTAAAAGTTTATCTATTTATGCTAGTTGAAATGCAACAGTTAATGAAAAACCTTACTCCACTGTATTCTCTACCACTTAGAAAAACTTCTTCAATTCTACTACATAACCCTTTTATTACTTTTATTATTAATAATATTAATAGAATATCTGTATATATAATTAGTAATTAACATTTATTTATTTATTTTTGTTATCATTATTGTTATTACTATATTTAATATATTTCTAATTAATTTTATTATATATATCTTTATTGTATATATGTGTATAGATATATCCTTCTATAGTAAAAAAACTAGCCTTAAACAAATCTTCATTAATGACTCCTGGAATGATGCTGATGTGTAAGGTTCCCGGAAATAACGCGTCCGGGTGGACCATGCCTTCCATGAGTCGAATAGACCAATCAGGAAAGGGCTCCGTCTATGCTTCGACCAATGAGGAGAGGGATGAATTCCAAAATTGAGTGTATGGAAAATAAGGTATCGCGAAGCGATTCCATGGGCTATTAGCGAGCGCAGCAAGCAGGGGTAGTCTACAACTTGGAATCGCGAGGCGATTATGCGGGGGGGGGGGGTTGTCGAGCGTAGCGAGCAGGGGGGCGGAACCCCCCTAGTATATACATATATAAATCATTGTTATTTTTAAAATTGTCTTTTTTAATTTAATTATTTTTTTTTCTTTATATTATACATATATTTTTTTCTTCCAATTTCCTTTCCAACTGTGCCTTTTTTGTTCAATTTGCTTCATATGTTTCATATTGTCTATTTCTGATTGAATAATGTGTTCTCTTTCATTGACTAATGCTTTCTGCTTTTTTTTCCACGTTTACTTTAATTTGTCTTTTTTTTCCTCCATTTCGCTTCAGTTTTTCTCCTGTTTTCAAGCAGTAGTTCGCCTTGCAGAACGACTAAGTTCCTTCCAAATCCTTTTAGTTTTTTTTTTTTTATTGTCAGTGTGTTGATAATAAACTTTTTGCGTTAATTCTTGATTGTTTATTGTTCGTTTTTTTAGCAGACGCATATCCTCATTATATTACTATAGATTAGTTAGTTGAACTTTAAAATAATCATATCCTCAAAATCTATCGATTTTTTTTTTTTTTTTTTTTTTTTTTTTTTTTTAGAAATTATGAAAGAAATATTTACTTGTCTTTAAAGTCGAAAGAATAGAATCATTATTTTAACAACCTCTTATATTGACTTTCTGTTTAATATTTTCATGTGTTTACTCAAAAGAGTGGACTTCAAATTCTCAAAAACAGCGCTGTATTTTCTCACCACTTACGTCATATTGCCGCCTACAAAACGATGTTTTTTCTGAGATATTTGAATTATTTTAAAATTAAGTTATTTCAAGGTCAATCTTCAAATTTAAATCCCATCTCCTTTAGAGATTAGTATTTTTCTAAATAACCATTAGAATACAATAAAATAATGCAATAATTGTTAAGTGAAAGGCTAAATGAATTTACTGTAATATTTCTGTTTGTTTTCTTGTTAGAAAATTTTTCAATTAGCTATAATAAGACACATATTAAGTGCATTAGAACTTTAGATATTTTACAAATGATAAAATCAATGAATTAATGAATCATTTCAATAGCTCATAAACTCTATTTTTTTTATTTTTATTTTTTTTTTTTTTATATGTAACACATAATTCAGTAATCATTTTCTGTAATTTTACGTGCTTAAAATTAAACTTTCTTATCTATCGCGCCAAGAGAAAATTTATTACAAATTGTTGTACGCGCGTAGAACTTTGCAAAGTACTTTTAAAATCTTCAGGAACGAATTCACAAAAAATTATTCAGATCATTCATAAAAAATATAGCTAAATTTGGTATGGTTTATGACGGCCAATTTTCTACACAGGGGATATATACTTGGAGGTATATAGTGCCCTTCATGGGGGAGGGTCTTTCTAAGGAAATTTAGCTCGTTTCCAAAGTTCGAAGAAAACCACGGAAAACTCCAAATGATTAGTTTGATTGGGCTCGAACAGAGAACCTCCCGTCTACCAGCTTTGAGAGTAAAACCTCTCGTCCACTGTTGGGCTGCTTGTTTTGATAAATGAATCATTGATACGTAAATTGACATTTTATTCCATTTGACCATTTCAGGATATTGCCAAATCTATTGTAATTTGGGGCGTTATTACTACATGTATGGTCTTTCCTGCAATATTGGACCTTAATTTTATAGGATCTGTTTGATGATGAACTTCTGAAGGACAAGTCGCTTCCATTTTTTATTTGGAATAAAAATATTTCTGCAAAACTTACTTAGACACCCCCTTTGAAACAAAAGTGACGAACTTCGATTCAAGTTCCCCTTGTTCGTGAAAAAAATCACTGCATTAACATATTATTCAAATATGAGAAATTCATTCAATGGAAATCTAAAAATGATTTACATCTGAGTAAGATGCATTATAAAACATTTTTATTAATGACTTTATTAAATCTAAAAGACTTATGTTAATAAATGCATAAATAATTTATGAATAAAAAGAGTTCTTGGCTTCAAGATTTAAAACAAGCAATTTATTAACATTATTTTACCTATAAATTGCATGTTTATCTTCGAAAAAAAAGTTCTCATACGAAATTCATGATGTACATGGGTGATATTTTAGACATGACATGTTCAAAACGTGAAACATTTAAAATTAACAATGCTTTAAAATGTTTAGGCTAAAATTTTCATGTTTGATTTAATTTATATCTAATTGTTTAGTGAATGATTACTAGGGCGATTCTCGAGTAAGTGTGTAATTTCATTCATTGATTTAGTGAAAAATAAAAATTAAATTTTAACCAATATTTTTTTAGTACTATTTATTTTTATAAGTACTTGTGCTATTTATTATTTTATAAGTACTTGTGCTATATGTTTTTCTGGGCAATTGAGATGGCTCCTTTTACTAAATGTACCTGTTCATCAAATTTTATCTGGCCACCTTCTGGTCACTTTAGCAGTTTTTTACAAGAGGACAGTAGTCAGATAAAAACTACTGGACAGCATTTTTTCTGAAGCAGAATAAATGTAAAACTATTTTTAATTTACAATAAAAATACTTTATTATGTACTTTGGAGTATAAATTTTTATTTTGGGTGGTAAAATTGTTGAACACAGTTAAAAGTTAGTGTCATTACACTTAAAATTGTTCCAGAAGATCAGTATATAAGGTGAGGGACAAGGGACAGACGTGACAAATTGAATGTTTAAAATACTATTATAGTAAAATTTACAGCTATTTTCTCGAAGACACTTTTTGAAATTGTAGAAATACGTTAAAAGATACATTTTATGCTAGAAAAAAAACTTTATGAATGACAAAAAACAGCATGTAACCCTCAGGGACGGAAATTACCCACTTATTGTAGAATCACCTATTATCCAAATGTAGTTTATCATTGTAAAATATCTTAATATTTGTGAGTTTATCCTGGTATGAATACGGGTGTACCTTCCAAGACAAAGGCAGTCAGAAAATACTTGTCTTACTTTTAAAAAAAACCTATTTCTTTTATAAATTAACATAATATTGTATGGATATATTTTTCGAATAGAAAATATATTATTGCACTTGCGGAGCTTTAACCTCTTTGTTTGTCGATTATTCCCAAACGAACCTCAATATAAATGAACTTGTGGCTGGAGGGGACATCAATGTCGTCAGCAGTATACGTCTATCAAAGCTAAATGAAACGAATTTTGTTTTTCAGTCAGAATAATTACAATATTTAATCACTTAGTTTTTACTCTTAATTTACCTATTTACAAATATTAACATTAAAAAACAATTTCACACATAAAAAGCATGTAAAAATCAATTTAAAAAAAAACAATTTTCTTTCAGATGGAAGAATTCAGGATTTAAAAACAGTTATATGGGTTCATGAAAAATGTTAAACAGTATTTCCCCCCTTCATTAAATAAAAATTTTATTTTACTGACGCTTCCGCGTCGCTTTTGGATTTTATGCTAGTTTGATGCAATGGTAGGATGATTTGCATACAATAATGTATTGCATGCCACAATTGACAGCAGATGGCAAGAACCTTTAGAATTGAAACAAGTTGGAAATTGCACGTGAACGTAGCAAATGAGGTGCGTTCGTACGATAATGAAGTTTTAAAAATATTCAGATCTTGCTGATATAGTATGGCGTACTCCGGATACAGTATAATAGTCGAAATCTTTACGTTTCTGTAAATATGCAGGAAGTAATTTTTATTACACCTCAGCAACGTACATCTTATTCATAAAATGTGAAATAGTTGAATATAATTAAAACACCTACCAAACCATGTTTCCCCGTATAGCATTATATAGTGGAATATTTTGTGTGGCCCTGTATTTTAATAATAAAAATTCTTTGCATCACAGATTGTACACAATGCATATTTTACTATATATTTCATAGATTCATGCCAATTCTATTATGTTCGAATGAGTGTAACATCATTAAAATGCATTTGAAACTTTTTCCCCATTGACCGTAATGTAACGGAATCCTTTTGATTGTCCCTGTAATTGATCTATGCATCCGCTTTTCATTACATTTGAAATGACTCGACAAAATTACTCAATAATTATATGTTTTAAATTTCAAACGATTAAAATGCATTTAAAACTTTTTTCCCTATTGACCGTAATGTAACGGAATCCTTTCGAATGTCCCTGTAATTGATCTATCCATCCGATTTTCATAAAATTTGAAATGACTCGACAAAATTATGCAATAATTATATGTTTTAAATTTCAAACGATTAAAATGCTTTTAAAACTTTTTTCCCTATTGACCGCAATGTAACGGAATCCTTTTGAATGTCCCTGTAATTGATCTATCCATCCGATTTTCATAAAATTTGAAATGACTCGACAAAATTATGTTATAATTATGTATTTTAAATTTCAAACGATTCGGCCGGGTAGTTTTTGCGTTGTTATATGCGGACAGACGGACAGACATACAGACGGACGGACGGACTGAGCGACAACAATAGGTGCTACGTATTTACTTAATTACGAACGCACCTAATAATTATATGTTTTAAATTTCAAACGATTAAAATGCATTTAAAACTTTTTTCCCTATTGACCGTAATGTAACGGAATCCTTTTGAATGTCCCTGTAATTGATCTAGCCATCCGATTTTCATAAAATTTGAAATGACTCGACAAAATTATGTTATAATTATGTATTTTAAATTTCAAACGATTCGGCTGGGTAGTTTTTGCGTTGTTATATGCGGACAGACGGACAGACAGACAGACAGACGGACGGACGGACTGAGCGACAACAATAGGTGCTACGTATTTACTTAATTACGAACGCACCTAATAATTATATGTTTTAAATTTCAAACGATTAAAATGCATTTAAAACTTTTCTAACTATTGACCGTAATGTAACGGAATCCTTTTGAATGTCCCTGTAATTGATCTATCCATCCGATTTTCATAAAATTTGAAATGACTCGACAAAATTATGCTATAATTATGTATTTTAAATTTCAAACGATTCGGCTGGGTAGTTTTTGCGTTGTTATATGCGGACAGACGGACAGACATACAGACGGACGGACGGACTGAGCGACAACAATAGGTGCTACGTATTTACATAATTACGAACGCACCTAATAATTATATGTTTTAAATTACAAACGATTAAAATGCATTTAAAACTTCTTTCCCTATTGACCGTAATGTAACGGAATCCTTTTGAAAATATCCCTGTAATTGATCTATCCATCCGATTTTCATAAAATTTGAAATGACTCGACAAAATTGTGTTATAATTATGTATTTTAAATTTCAAACGATTCGGCTGGGTAGTTTTTGCGTTGTTATATGCGGACGGACAGACAGACGGACAGGCAGGCAGACAGGCAGGCAGACAGACAGACAGACGGACGGACGGACTGAGCGACAACAATAGGTGCTACGTATTTACATAATTACGAACGCACCTAATAATTATATGTTTTAAATTTCAAACGATTAAAATGCATTTAAAACTTTTTTCCCTATTGACCGTAATGTAACGGAATCCTTTTGAATGTCCCTGTAATTGATCTATCCAGCCGATTTTCATAAAATTTGAAATGACTCGACAAAATTATGTTATAATTATGTATTTTAAATTTCAAACGATTCGGCTGGGTAGTTTTTGCGTTGTTATATGCGGACAGACGGACAGACAGACGGACAGACAGACAGACGGACGGACGGACGGACTGAGCGACAACAATAGGTGCTACGTATTTACATTATTACGAACGCACCTAAAAAGATTGGGAAAATTCGAACAAAATCCAAAGGTCATGTAGAAGCATGAGTAAATTCAAGATGGCCTAGAGGGAAGGGTAAAAATATTTTAACCTTTTTTATCAACACATATAATTGTTTTTTAAGCTTGACTTCATCTGTCTGGAAGAAAGTTAAGTAATTTTGAAAGAAAATGGCATCTACTTGCTTTTTATGTGCTAATTTTTTTTATGTCTGTAAATGGTAATTGAGAGTAAAAACTTTATGCTTTGAACTATTTTGATTTTTTATTTCGACTCATATTGAGTTGAATTTTACAACATCATGATTCATGTTCCTCTTGCAACCGATTTTGTATTCTACAAATTTGAATTTAATCATTGGAGTCTAAAACATATACAAGAGTTCTTTCCGTTTCAATAATAATAATAATAATAATAAAGTCAAAATATTCTCTCAAAACCTGAAAAACGATAAAAAGTTAAAAAATTGTGGAGAACAAAGTTTTTTATATTGTACTGAAAGATTGAAATTGAATTCCGTTTTGGAATGTTAAAAATTCACCGTTGAATGCGAAAAACATTTGAAAATAACATAAAACAAATTGAGAAAAATTCAAAAATTGCAAAGGGAAATTTTTACTATATAAGACTAAAAGAATGAAAGTGCATTTATTTTACAAAAGCAAAAGAAAAAAATCGCAGTAATGAGTCGAAAAAAAACCGATTGAATTTCCATTAAAGGATTTACGAAAATTTTATAATCCTAAACTGCTGAAAAGAGGGCAGAAAATAATATACCGGGATAATAGTTTGAAACTCGATTCCTTTCATTAATTTGAAAAAATCTCCCTGGAACACGAAAAAATAAAAAATAAAAACAGCTTAGAATCGCATAAAAATTAAATTAAAAATATTTAATTTTAAAAAATGGTTTCATGGGCGATAGTACATTTGTAAAAAAAGTTTTAGCTCTACGGGCAGCCATCTTTTTTGTAAAGAGACCATTTCCAATCAACAGACTTACACAGAAACATCTATCATTAATATATACTGACGTTCAAAGTCAACAGAAATTTCTTATTTAGTCGAATTCCGTGAAAAGTACTGAACAAAAGGTTAATCTAATGCTTCGAAACAAAGATGCAATTCTTTAGAGTCAAATACGAAAGCGTACAAGTTCGCAATGGCGGGGTGGGTAGAAGAGAAGGCGTCAGTTTCCGCGTTTTGTTTCTCTCGCCCACCTCGCTGAATAAATATCTTTTTTATTTCTTTTTTTAAGCATTAGGTGAAATTCAAAAGAAAACAATACAAATGAGTGAACAAAAATGTTTGGATGATGAAATGAAGTCCCAAATCGCAGGGAGACTAGACGCTGGGCAGGCTCAAGTGCAGATTGCTAGAGACTTGACTAAAACGCCCTGCGTGTTGTCCAACTTATGGAAACTGTTTAAGAAATTAAATTCAGAGAGACAAAGCCTGGGCAAGGCTGTCTAAGAACCATGATGGCCAACCAAAATCTCTATTTGTCCATTTCAGCGAAGGGTAACAACAGTGCATCAGATTCTCATCATTCTCGCGGCTTTTATGCGGCCAAAGGGAGTCGAGTTTCAAAACTTACTTTTTACAGATGCAAAAAACAATAATATTTTGAAAAAAAAAAAAACCGTTAATATTTCCCTTCCTGGTGTAGCTTCATCCTAAAAAATGAATAGTTCGAACATTCAGAGATAGATGCACTTAATATTACTGTGAGAAGCAACAACGCTCACCCCATTGAGTGTGCTCAGTGCGTATACGCGCGATTTGACGAGAGTGATATTGCTGGAAAGATCTCGTTGTGGGAAGTAAAACAACTCTATAGAACTATCCGTCACCAATTAACAGTTTTCGAATGTATTTATGCTGTTACACTTGTCATATCCTTAAATTCTTAATTTTGGCTGTTAAATGACTGTCAAAATATATATCAAATTTACCTTTGTTTGTCAAAATATGTATCAAAGTTACCTTTGTACTCAATTTACTCAAAATCGAATTTTCGTCACTTGTAGCCCTTAGATTCTGAAGTCCTCATATATTTTCAATTCGACAAAAAATTACAAAATGTATCATGATGCTATATTCGTATAATTTCTTTTTTATGAATATAACTGACAAATTTGAATAGATTTCTATGAAATAGAAATCATTAAATAATAAAACTGCTGATTTTTCCCCTTGCATATTAGCCTTATTGCAATTGTGAATCCAAAGAATATATTTAAAAAATAAATGAACGACAGTAAAAATTATTATACAAAAATGTACATCAACCGAACATGTTTTAATACGCAAGGAATAATTAAACTTGAATAAACCAAAAAATACTTACATATTAAATCGCTAGATATATGAAGATACACATTCCTACTTTAGAGAACATGAGCTCGCGGTGAAGATTCTATTAGACAAGGAATCACACGAGTCAGAAAATATGGGTCAGGATATTTTCTTTTCACAAGCGGTCGAGAAATACAATAGAAAATCTTTCATACATCTCTTAAACTGGACTCGACCTTCGGATGTTATTCTCTAAAATATAATTAGAATAACTTGTAAATTAACGTTTTTAAACCATCTTATTTGTTAGTTGAAATAGAAACGATTCCCTAGCGTACATCATGTCAGCTTAAGTTATAGTTCTTGTTCAGTAAATCTTGAAGGAAGGTGTTAAGATAACAAATAAATGTAGTTTTTTTTTTTTTCATTTGCGAATGTATTAAAAGCATAAGTTTATTTTTTCATAAGTTTCAAAAGCCTGATCTTAATCACGTATTTACGTTTATTGTTGCTTTCTAAACAAAACACTTTATTTTTAGAGGAAAAAGCAATATAGACTCATTCTTGCATCTGTTTTGAGACTACGTCTAGACAGGCATTTGTATTTCTCTCGATTTAAATGAGACATTTTCTAACTAATTTTGTATTGTGAAGTTCTGAGTTTATAATGCGTTCTTATTTATAAATTGATTTTTACTTATTTGCTTATCTCGCTGCTTTTGACAAATACCTATAAGTAAAAGGATTGTAAATAAAAACTTTGTTAGTGTAAACGATAAAAAATAGCTTTAAAAATAACTCTAATGTAATGCATTGTAATTATTATTCAATAACAATTGTTAGCATATTTTAAGTGAATTAGAGCAAGCTACACAAATTATGAGTTTAAGTTTTCCTAAAAGGCATAATTATAATTTGGTGCGATATTTTTTACTATAAAAGACTTATATAAAGCACAAAAAAGCTTATTATACCACGATGTTAAAACTTTTAGAAAATTATATAATCATAAAAAAATATTCAAAGTCTTTTGAGATAAAGTGAATTTTCTAAATATTAAACTGAGTTTTTGAAAGTCAAAAACTATCAAATATTTATTTCATTTTTTAAAACAAATCATTCTGTTTGACGTTTCTGCGTTGTATTTGATATTTTCAGAATTATATGTTGAATACATTATTCTTAAAATTATTATCGACTCAATGTAGATACTCTACTAATATTCAATAATTTAACATCCTTCTTTGTGCTTTAAATGAAAGCTGCAACAGTTACTTGAAAAAATCGATAGCCATACATATATATATATTTAAATTAGAATATAAATATGTTCTTGATTGTTTCGTATCTTTCTCAGGTTGTTTAATTATAAGGTTTTAAAATAAGTTTATGATTAAAATTTAATTGCAATAAAGCTGAAATTTTCTGCGAGCCATGCATGCTTTAAATATTCCATGCTGCTTTAAAATTTGTTTAAATTTATTAATATGTCTACTACACAGGGAAATTATGAATTTTCTTTAGACATCATACACTAAAAGTAATATACCGCTGTAAAATTCATTTAAATTTATTATTATGTCTGCTAGAAAATATTTAGAATTTATTTTAAAATTTCCATTTACTGTCTTAATTTTAATCTATATATATTATTATATAACCATAGTCTATCTATCTATATCTATTGTAGTTATTCCAAAATTGCATAAAATTTCTTTAAAGTTTCGTACTATAACTATTGGTTGTAATACTTATAACAATAATGAAAGTAAAAATTGTTAACAATACTTACAAAAATGCTAGATATTGCTAAAACTAATAATAAATTCCATAATATAAAAAAATAGTTTACATCTTGTAAATAATATTAAAAATTTACACAACATTAAGTACATCAAAACATTTTACTTTAATGATTTATTTAATACAATTGATATCACAGATATGTTTAGAATCCTTATTATTCAAGGAATATAGGAATTCTCTTAACATCCATGTCTCTTTATCTTACTTCAAATCTTTAACTAAATTTATTCTTTATCATAATTATATATTATTTAATAATACAATATTTAAACTAATAGTTGGTCTCCCACAGGGTGGGATTGTATCATCAATCTGTGCTGATCTCTACCTACATTTTTTTAACGTAATACTTCTATTGTTAATTGTCTTTTATATAGGTATCTTGATGATATAATCATCTTATATTCTAAAAAGTCATCTAACTATTCTCTATCAATCAAATACAATAAAAATTTAAAATACAATTATAATGATATGCTTAATAATAAAATTAACTTTCTCGACCTTAATATTACTTTTTCTGATAATAAAATTCTATTTGATATTTATGATAATCGTAATGATTTTCCTTTCAAAGTAAACCTTTTTACTCATTATAATTCTTGCCTTCATAAATCTGTATATATCAATATATTACTTAATTTTGCCCATAGAATTAAAAATATTTGTTCACCTAATTTTAAAATTCATAATTTAAAAACTGTTCAAGAAACTGCTATAAGATATGGTTATTTTTTGCATTTGGTTAAAAATATATTAACTGTATAATTGATCAATTATACAGTATTAACTGTCTCTATTCTCCTCAACCAAATATTGCAAACATTAAAATGCTAATTTATGCAGCACCATATGATGTAATTGTTAAGAACTCCTATAATCTTTATTATGTAATAAGTTATTACATGATCTTAAAAATATTTAACACATTGCGTTATAAAATGTTTAAAAAATCACAAAAAATAAAAAAATAAATAAAATAATAAAAAATGCAAAAAAAAATAAAAATATGTAAAATAAGATGGATGGGTGGGTTAGATGTTAGATTACGGAGGAGGGCGGTGTTGTCTGGATAATACGCATGGTTAATTATTATATATAAAAAATTATTTAACTAATAGGTGGAAATTTTTCCAGAGAGAGAAAATTCGCCTTAAATACAATATTTCAAATGAAAATCAAATTTCAAATTCTTTTTAATTGCTTATAGGCGTTAATGCCAACCTAGTGAAAAAGATTCCATGCCGGGGATCGAACTCGGGCCATCAGTATAGCGCACTGCCGTTCTACCGACTAAACCACATGGAACGACACCCAGCCTGGAATTTTTCACTATTACGTGTTGGCAAGGCTACATTCGCAGCACAAGATGGAATATATTCCATGAGCCACCGATCTGGGGCAAACACGGAACTCAAATAGAACCAGCATCGATGTATATATTAATAGATGGAAATTTTTCCAGAGAGAGAAAATTCGCCTTAAATACAATATTTCAAATGAAATATTGTATTTAAGGCGATTTATTATATTTTAAGGCGATTTATATTTAATATTGTATTTAAGATTTTATACATCGATGCTGGTTCTATTTGAGTTCCGTGTTTGCCCCAGATCGGTAGCTCATGGAATATATTCCATCTTGTGCTGCGAATGTAGCCTTGCCAACACGTAATAGTGAAAAATTCCAGGCTGGGTGTCGTTCCATGTGGTTTAGTCGGTAGAACGTCAGTGCGCTATACTGATGGCCCGGGTTCGATCCCCGGCATGGAATCTTTTTCACTAGGTTGGCATTAACGCCTATAAGCAATTAAAAAGAATTTGAAATTTGATTTTCATTTGAAATATTGTATTTAAGGCGAATTTTCTCTCTCTGGAAAAATTTCCACCTATTAATATATACATCGATGCTGGTTCTATTTGAGTTCCGTGTTTGCCCCAGATCGGTGGCTCATGGAATATATTCCATCTTGTGCTGCGAATGTAGCCTTGCCAACACGTAATAGTGAAAAATTCCAGGCTGGGTGTCGTTCCATGTGGTTTAGTCGGTAGAACGGCAGTGCGCTATACTGATGGCCCGGGTTCGATCCCCGGCATTGAATCTTTTTCACTAGGTTGGCATTAACGCCTATAAGCAATTAAAAAGAATTTGAAATTTGATTTTCATTTGAAAAATTATTTAACTTTACACATAGAATTAAAATTTATGTTTACCTAAACTTAAATTGCATAACATTAAAATGATCAAGTTATTGCGATAAGATATGGTTGTCTATTGCATTTGTCTTAAAGAAATTATTTGTAAAATATTAGAATAGAAATTATTCTTGGAAAACTCTTAGCTTTTAAATAATTTATTTTATTCCAATAATATTTCTCTTATTCAATAATAGATGGCAGCACCATCAATATATAATTTAATTACTATATTAATCAAATAGATGGCAGCACTAAAACATCTTTTTTGTGTGTGTGTACTTGAAGTAGTAGTAGCATTTTTTAGTTAAATAATTAATACAGTAATATTAATAACTGTTCAAAAATATAATACCTTTAACAGTAGCAATTATTTTTTTCTAAATGTAGTATGAATATTATAATATAACATATGATCTACTAATTTTTAATATAATTATTGTTACAATTTAAATTTTACTATCTACATTACTTATAATTGTAACCTAACCTGTTACTGTGTCACATGTAATTTATATCTACTTTAACTCTTAACTAAGATAATTCACTTGAACTACAGATCATGCTAGATATAGGTTTGGTAAATAATTTAGTATATATATATATAAATTTAAAAAAAAATATTTTATTATTGTTATTATTTAATATTGTTTTTTATTTTCTTCAATGAATATCTTTTTTCCTAGTTTGTATCAGTAAATAAATTCCGATCAGTCGGGTGCATTGTGGGACGAATTTCTTAGCTTTTAGCACGACCCATAACAGAAACTGGTTGGAAGCTTTTGCTTTTTTCATTAAATTATGCACCCCTGATGAGTAGTTTATTGAAAAATCCTTCTACTGTCCATTTATCCATTTACCTTTCATTATTTTGATAATCTGCCTTCTATTTCACTTTAAACTTTAACTGTTTTCAATAAGATGATTGTAAAAATACTGGTTTCATTGGTTTATTGAATGGTAATATCTGAATTACTTTGGTTATATTTATAAAAGTATATATGGGTGATTCTCCAATAAGTGGGTAATTTCACTCATTGATTTGGTGAAAAATAAAAATCAAATTTTAAGCAATATTTTTTTAATAATTAGATACAGCATATGCTACTGAGTAATAAACAACACTCCGGCATAAACTTTAAGCTATATATATTTTTGTAAAAATTATTCTATAAATTATTGGATTGTTCGGAAAGTCCTTTCCGTTTGGGAAATTCAATTCGCACCGGAAAATTCTGTTATTTGATTATTAGATAGGGGGAACTGGGGGACATTGATACAACTTTTTTCAAAAAAAATTTTTGATGTCTAGAAAGCAGAAATTTCTAGTTATTTTTCTATGTGATGTCAGCAAAACCTGTGTAGTGTGTTATAAAAATGTACAATCGTTGTTTTATATATTATTTTTGCATGTAATTTTAAAAAAATCAAAAAAAGTCATTTGTATCAATGTGCCCCATCCCCGGGGCAGATTGATACACTTTGACACGTCTGGGAAAAATGGAGACAAAAGAACACCAATGCATATTTTTCATAGAAAAATAGTTAGCAAACCATTTTATATTTATTTATAGACATTAAAATCGCACACAATTTATTTGTAAGCTATATTAAAGCAATCAAAATGAAATGTATAATGACCTGATGTTCTGGCTGTTCCTTGTCTGTTTGTTGGCTGTGGTAACTTTGACATATCTGGCACTTTAACCCCAGAATTATCTTCCTTCTTAGGAAAGGTGAAAGAATTACGAGGTTTTCTGTTTATAAATCGGTTTACAAACAGAAAATGAAGGATAATTATATTGAAAATTATGTTTATAATATAATTACCCTGTACTGTTCTGCAGCTTGTTTCTCTTACTTAACATTTCTCATATCGATAATGCTTTTTTCTCTGGAGAATCGATATAAATTTGAGATTTGCCAGGCTGCCGTCCATTTATTTTGCTAATTCTACTAGCACTAGATATTGTGTAAGTTTTTACGTCTTCTGTTTGAAAAAATTCTATAAAATGTTCTAATATAAAGAAATTAGAAATATTTCACTTCAATAAAAACTAATGGTAGAAATATTTGACGAAACATGGTTGAATTAAGGAGTGTATGGCAAAAAAAAAAAAAAAAATTAAAAGGTAATGAAAAAATGAACTAGAAAAGGATTTAGGTTGTATCAATGTGCCCCGACAAAGACTGTATTAATGTGCCCCATACAGCCATTTTGAATAAAATGAGTCGCAAATCCAACACTTCATAATTTATCTAACAATAAAGAATGAGGAACTGATAAAGAGTAGCTTTACTTGCCAGGGAGGGTATTCTTTTCGGTTGAAAATAATGAAACAGTTTTATAATACCATATCAATTGTACAACTCAAATTTACTTTTGACCTACAAAAACAATTAATCACCCATCCCATTTCATCAAACTATTGAATCATTTAAAACTTTCTGTATGTAGTTAATTTCACTAGTATCACCTTTTGGAGCTGTTGTGAAACTTCCTGTGTGCTTTACAGGGGGTGTATCAATGTGCCCCAAGTATCAATGTGCCCCAGTTCCCCCTATTTTTTCCGATATCTGTACTTAGATATTAATGAACAAAATTTTCTGGTGTGAATTGATTTTCCCAAACGAAAAGGACTTTCCGAACGACCCAATAATTTGGTAATCAATGTCACTACTGTCCCCCAAGATAGTTGTTTACTTTATAAAACAGGATTTTAATAAAATTTAGATTAATAGATTTGGAATAGATGGTATCACTGCATCCTTTGTCTTCAAGTCATATATGGCATTAATATCTGCTTCGGAGATTGAATCCTCAAATAAATAATTTGAAAGGGAACAGAAGTGATAGGGACAGTAGTGACAAAATTAAGAAAATTGCTTCTGTGTACATAGTAAGTTAGGCTTAGTTTGTAAGACCGCAATATGATATTTTGTACTATGCAAAGGTATGTTATATCATAACAAAATAATAAATAATAAAAACAATAACAAGGACAGTTTAAGTATGGGACAGTAGTGACAAGTAATAAACATATTCTTATCTTTCTATCCATTTTCTATCGTTCTACAGTTTTCGCAGGGAATAGAATGATAAAAAACAAAACAAAACAACAACTAGTTATAATTTGTCCGGGCGAAATCAGTATTATAATTATGGAATATCCGTTTGATAGAAGCAGTCTCAATGCTTTATATACATAATAATGCTATAATAATAATATGTATACATATTTTGCTTATCACACGCATATATATCTATATATATTATTTTTCATCAAAAAAATATTTTGAAAAAATATATATAAGTCCGTCAAAAAACATGAACAAAATTTTGGTTAGTTCGCAGTTGGCGCATTTTTCATACTTTTATCTATTTCAGCTTTCCTAATGAATATTTCTGTCACAAAATACAATTTTATATGATGGGGATTAGCTTTTATTTACTCCGGGCTCAATTATTCGGGGTATTTTTGTGCTCTCAATTATCTTAGACATTCGATGTTCTGCTTGATTTTGTCAGTTATAAGTTTCAATTTCCTCCACTACGCCATTAATTTTATCATGACCTGTCTTTAACCTTCCACACTCAGCATTTCTTTAATGCGATAACAAATATTAAATTGTCAAAATCAAAATGTTAATTACTAATACCAAGTCTCAGACAATTCATATAACGTAATTAAACTGGGAGATATCGTAAAGATATCACATTCTAATTTCTTTTTTCCAAGTCCTTTTTTGCTACATAGAAATTAAAATACAGTGCTATATTAAATTTTATTAGCAATCACCCTTTACCTTATTTTTTCTGTACCCAATTCTTTACTTTTGAATAATGCATTTACCTACTTATGCATAAATCTCACTTTCAGTAAATTGATAGTTTGAGCTCAACCTACACCACAGCGAACTTCACAACAACCTGCGGGTGGTTAGAAGGCATTTTTCTGGTGATACTTTATTCGCAAAATACCGGTTTTAATACAAACCGAATTTTCGTATTTTTTTTCTCTGTTCTGTTGTTATCATAAGTAAGAAGAGAGGGACTGTACAGACCCCAAAGGCTTTGCTGATATATAATATATTCTTTTCTTATCGCGAAATTTGAGGAACTAGATAAAATAATCCTCAATCCCCCCCCCCCCCCTTATTCAAGAAAATGAGATAAAATCAAAATAACTTATAATGTCATTCTTATGAAGAGGGAACCTTTCGTTTCTACAATTTGACTGGGAAATGGATAAATGCTACATAAAACTTGTCTTAGTGTACCTATAGTAGAAATAATGATATTATTAATTTTTTTTAAACGCATAGTTAAAAGAAATTAACCATTTATCTACCGAATTATGAATTCATGAAAATTTTACATTCTAAAGTTAAAAGATTTACATGGTCGTTTAATAAATTTTTGAAAGATTTTAGAAGGATTGAAGTATTTAGAAGCATTAATTAAATTTGAATTTACAGGGATTTTGTGCAATATTTATAACCCCACTCAAGTCTTTTATTTTAAATTGTTTCTTAGTATTTTGTAGAATTATAAAATGTACAAATATGATGTTCTTACAATATAAATATAGAAATATTTCCGAATTGAAAAATTCCCAAAGAAAGCTGAAAAGATACAAAGGCAAAAGAAATCATCCTTTTAAAAGTATTTTTGTTTTCTGTAACCAATTATGCTTTTGGAACAAAATAAAATAATGTATCTGTAACGCATTCTAAACAGTCTTACAATTTATTGACGTATTAAAAATATTTTATAATACGTAATTTTAATGGTACTAATAAGTACCGTCGGTAGATAAAGGGTTGAATAATTTTGAATTAATCAGAATTGAGAAGTTAGTGTAATTTTTGTAAAAGAGAAAATTAATCCCATTTAACCCAAAGTGTATAATCTTTAAAAAATCTTATCTAGTTCATTGATAATCATCTGTAATTTATTGAATAAAAAAATACAGGGTGTTTCACTCCAAGAATAACGTTCACAACTCTGACAGTAATGAAGTTATTGTATATATAATTTCAACAGACTAATTTTACTTTCTGTAAAATTCGATCATATAATATAAGAATTTCCGAAAATAAACTATAACTCAGTCAGGAATACTGCATAAACTGTCATCTGTTTTCCGAAGTATGATGCGTCAAACTCAGTGTTATTTATATAATGCTGGTGATTTATCAGGGAAACCGCGCGATGACATTCCATTTCAAATAAAGCAATATCAGTGTATTAAAAGTTTTCATAAAATAACTTTATTATTGCTAACATTATGAATGAAATCTTTGATAGGCTTGAAGTGAAAGACCAAACATTGTCAATTCAATGGAAGAATTACAAGTCTGCTTTCCTGTGCAAAAATTGTTTCTTGTAGTCTGCTCTAACAGTTTTTACAGTTTGTTCAGTTTTCCTGTATTTATAATGAAAATGCAATCCAAGATTTTTAAACATATACTAAAATGTAGCAATAAATCGGTTTATTAGTTAATGGTTTGATTTTCCTTATAAAAAGGACTTTTTCAAACTTATCAATACTTTCGCAATTTTTTAAAATTTGTATTCAGTTTGTATTTTAATTTAGTAAAGTAAAAACAAAAACATAACACTGCAAATTTAAAAATGATTTTTATATAAAAAACAGAATAAGTTTTTAACTCTTGCGTGTTAAATCTTTCTTGGGAAGTATTTCGATTTGGAAAACTTTAAAACTTTTTCCATAGTTTAAAATTATTTTTTTAAAGCATAAAACATAACCAAAAAGAATTATTTTCCGAAATCCAAGACTAAAATGCTGGGAAAAATCTTAGATATTAAATCTTTAAGTATCAAGATACGACAAAGAAGTATTTTAGAAATCAAACTCAATATTAGAAAAATAGTTATCTTATTTTTTTCTTTTTAAAATGTATTTGATCTTCTCGAGATGAATTTTTTTTTTCAAAATGCTATATAAATTGAACATTTTTAAATGCTTCAGTGCCTTTAAAGTTAATGTTTTAAATAAGTTAATGAATATATCAGAATATAATGCGTCTAACTTGGCATTAGGAAAGTGGCATATTTGTTTTGAAGTAAATATTCTAAATTACCCATTACAACATAGAAATATATAGCACATATATTGCAAGATTTATTTTGTAAAATACTACTTTATGTATTGTAAAATAAATAAATGTATACATGTAGTATAAGCTTGCCATAGAACACTTCTTGCAATAGAAATTATGTCGCAATTCTCGAATTTAATTTAAAATACAGGATGTCTAAATTCTAAATCCCAAGCTGATCTTGATCATTGTTCATAAATTTAAGAATAATGAAGGTACTGTAATGATAGTTTCAAAAGACTTACTTTTCTTTGTTTTAAATTTACTGGCACCATTAAAAATGCGCAGTAATTTGTCCAGTGACACTTTTTATATACTGTCTACTTGTACCACCATGATTTTCTTTATTATCTTTTAAAAGTTATGAAGGTATGTTTATGAAAATTCTCACAGATTTTACTTAATTTTTGTGAAATATGATTACATTACTAGAAGTACTGAAAGTAGCTACTATCTGCGTTTATAAGAATGTGTGGTAGATGCTCCACATTATTACAGTATAAATATGGTAAATCTGACTGATTTTTTATGAACTGATAATTTTTACACTGGGCTTACTAAAATCTTGTTCACTCTGATTAACTTCAGAACAGCGATAGCTATAGATATGAACATGGTGTATAGATATAGTAAAGTGGCTGTACAGTGCGTGATTCGATCGCCTACTCAGTCTCTTAGCAACAAACTGTGAAATTAGCATTCTGATCTCTACAACCGTGCAAGTAACGAAATAAAGTCAATTACAAAGTTCTAGAGTATTCTCTACTTAGTATGAAATGATGTCTTACATGTAATAAAACTTCATTGGTGGCCTTGAAATCTAAATATTTTATGTCCAATTTTAGCTTAAATGTGAAACTAATTCGATGCTGGAATGTAGCATTGTATGGCTCACGCACATTTATTAATAAAACACACAGAGTTAAACAAAGTACAGTTTATTTCAATCAAAATATTAAGTTAAGTATGAACTACGTATCTACCGTCGACATTGAGTGCACATAGTGCGCTAATAATGCCATCGATGATGGGCACATTGAGTATATTTAATTTGCTTTTCTCATTAAAATAAATTGCACCTTGCTTACCTGTGTAAATTTTAATTGCAAATGTACGTTTGCCTTATAAAGTAACAATTCTGCATTCAATAAGGGGTATATATAAACTTGGGATTGAAAATAAAATAATAAATTTCTGACTTTCTAATAAAGTTACATTTGTACAGATTGGCCATAAAAAAAATCCCTGATATACGAATCCCCAGCGTCCTAGCCGCTCAACCAATCAAAAGAAATTTTAAATGTACTTAAATGAAGGTATGCGCTCGAGATTGTGATGATTTAAAACAATAGCGCTCTCACAGTTACGGTTAAGTAAAAAACTTTCAAAATTTTTGAAGGGCGATACTCATTTTTTTCATTCGCAAATTCAGCAGAGCATTTAAAAAAATTTAAATGGCAGTGGAATTATGCACGTACGATAAAAATTGCCGGTGTAAAAAATTTGAAATAAAAAAAAAAAAAAAAAAAAAAAAAAAAAAAACTATTGCAAAGGACCAATGGCAATGATTATAAATAGCCGACTTTTTTTTTCACTTGCGAACTGAGTAATGTTGCAAGATTTTTTTTTTTTTTTTGAAGTATGTTTATGCACACATAGTGAAAATAAAAATCTGATCATTTGTTTTAGATTGCTGAATATTATGTTACATAGGAACTACTTATCAGCGAGTGTCGCGATATTATACCGGCAATTCTAATCATATTGTTCCAATGCCATTTGTGGTTTTTCAGTGTGCCTAATAATTTCAAAAGAAATGAAAGTGTCTACGATGGACAAAAAAACATTAGAAAATTTCGAAATTTTTTCACTGTAACTTTAACCGTGAGACCTCTATTGTTTTGAATAATCAGTATGTCGAGTGTATTCTCAAGAATCATTACTACCTTTAAATAATTAAATCTGAAATTTCCCTTTAATTTATTGAGCAGTTAGTTACTAGGGGGACATATATTGGGGAAGTTTTTTTATGACCACACTGTATGTAAGATTATAATGTCATTCTAAATTAAGGACATCACATATTTAGCCCAGACTTTATTTTCATATATCGGGTCATTTTCAAAACAGAAGCGCCAACATGGCTGTTCTGTGGCTAAGCAGTGTCATCGCTTACGGAATAGGCACTATTCTAAACCTAGACACAATGTTCATGTTTACATAGCTATCACCGTTTCGATGTTAATGGTAGTGAGCTGGATATTTGCAGCTACTTTTTACTCGTATATTGCAGTGTGCATCAATATATAAAATAACAGATAAAGCTCTTATCTAAGTTATGATCTTTTTCTTTCAGGTTGCCAATTGTTCCTACTTTAATTTGGAATGTTCAAAAGAAGTCCGCTACATTAGCTATTTAGAACAGAATATTTGAGTTTGGTTTTTCCGTAATGTTTTCCAAAACATAATTTTGAGGTAAGTATTTTTAGATTTTTTTCTTATAACACGTTATCTTATAATGTAACTTATAGAATTCTCACGCCCTTTGTATATGTCGCAACGTAAGAAACAAACATTAGGATTTTATAATTATTTAGAAATGGATATATTCTGCTAGACCCCTAGAGCTCATTCTTAGATACGTAAGGGTCAGGGGTACTTTTTTTCATATTAAGAGGTTATCTTCAGTTGTAATGAAACTGCAAAACGTTTTCATTAAATTCCTTCCTTGGATATAATATTTAGTTCGCAAAAAGGGCTGTTTGTTTATCCTATAAGTTGGAAGAATATGAAAAAAGGGAGTAGGTGGTCTTCATTGCTAAATTTTTGAAGTTGCCGGAACGCATTTTCCTAGGGGATTACATATATTTTACGTGCCATAATGATATGTGATTTCCTATAATTTATCCTCAAATAGATATAGGAGAATGGGGTAAGATGATGAGTTTAAGATTCCAAGAATTTTACTGATCTCAGTATGTAGATTAAACAGTTACAACTGATATGAGACAGATTTTAAAACCCCTTTTTTCAACAGAAGACATTTTTAATGTTTTCTTGTGCTCGCAAAGGATGAAAAAAAATACGTTTACCGGTCAACTTATCATGCATAAGGGATAAGACAATATTTCGCATGATATCTGTAAAACATTATTCGACACATTCTACAATATCTCACACACTTTCATAATTTATTAAAAAATCTTGCAAATTGAAAATTCAAAAGCAAAAGTCATATCACTGGTTTCTATGTTTAATTTTATCTGCATCCCAATCAGAAAAATCAACATTTGCTATTAATTTGCTCATGAAGCATTGGAACCAAAAGTTCAATCTTGCCCTGTTCCCCACGGATAATGCGGTCTTCATAGTTGTAATCTTTCACATCATTACCAATGTTATCACCTTGCCCCACTGCTGCAATATTTGTTTGTACCAGACGTATCTTTATAGTCTTCACTATAAACATCCTATATTTGGTATGAAATTTTATGTTTCGAGTTGTATTTTATTGAATACTAGCACTTTTCACCAGCTACGCTGGTCGGTTTCTCTAAGGGAATCTTGAATCAAACGAAATACATTTAGTAGAGATTAAAAAATATATATCTAATCAAACATCCATAATTGTTGTCTTATTCGTATGATATTACACTATCCTGTTCAATGTCGGTATTGACGGCATAGACAAAACAGCTGTAAAATGATTGAAATACCTACGTGTAACTATTTTTAGTAGGTGTGTTATCTTGAATTTCTCGCTTCTACCTAACACCGTACGAACAAATCCAAACAGCATAATTAAAAGTAATCTACAGCAGGTCAACATAGTATGAAATATGATTAAAAAAAATAGAGATGCAGCTACAATCAGGTATATCTCTTCATGTGGCAATCAAGCGGTTTCTGCAACGAGGTCAGGTACACAACTTGTTAAGCTAGACATATTGCCCAGCAGGTAGAGGCCTTATCTGCGGTATAATAATAATAATAATAATAATAATAATAATAATAATAATAATAATAATAATAATAATAATAATAATAATAATAAACTGCTGCTGGGATATGGCAAAATATCTTAAAAGTGCGATCATCCCACTAAACCCGCTTAGGTGGAAATTTCTAAAATGGATAAAATACATGTTTAAGTTTATTTTAGTAAATTAAATAACCTCAAATTCATGTCTCTATCTAAAACTGCTGTTGGGGTATCGCGGAATGGCCTAAATTTTCGTACCTCCGTATAGTTTTGGATAGTGGGGTTTTTAAAAATCACTTGAATGAATGTTTAAAAATATTTTACTATCCTTGTTATCTTGCATTTCACGATTTTACTTAAACTATTGCTAGGATATGGCTATTCATAGGCGATTCTCGAAAATTTGCCAGTCGAAAAAAATCGTCATTGTAAAAAACACAATCGATACAGTCAACGATTATCTACAACAACGAGAATCTACAACAAAAGATGTCCTACAATCGATAATTAAAATAAATGTTTTTATATGATTGATTTTAGTAAATACATGGCAACTAAAAACGTATGGAATTAAATATCGAATGAGGACTAAAAGGGAACCACAATAGTCCAAAGTCATGTGACGGTTATTACCTGGTCGAAAAAAGTTGGAAAGTGCGAGTAAGTATAAAAAGATAAGGGAATTTAACATTAAAAATTAGAATTTTCCGATAATCAGCAGCAAAATGTCAAAAAAAGAAAAAAAAGAATTCATACTTGGTGACAAAAACAAGAATTAAATGGATGGTAAATGGGATCAACCTTTTTTAATAATTTTTGTATGTCTTTGAGATTAGTTCGATAATTTTCCCATTACTAGAAAACTACCTGACGGAATACGATAACTGCACCCTCCAAAACAGAAATTAGGGTGAAAGGCACGAAAAGTGCATAACATGAATAAGTAAGTGACAGGCTTTCTAGCAATATATCACAAGAGAGATGTACGCTAAGTTTAGAAAAGTGTCCCCTTCACGGGAGCAAAGTGGGTGGGGAGAGACGCTGGAAGTATATAGTTTAAAATAATACTTAGAGAGCTTTCACATGATATGTCACATAAGGGCTACAGGCCAAATTTAGAAAACTGTCCAGAGTTCCAACTATCACACCTGCCTCGTATAAATCCTTCCTCTCTCTGCTTGAAAATTTCATATATTATAAATAATATTTATCAGATGGCCCCGTAAAGAAATCCGATCTGTAATGATAAAACGCTACAATTTCAGTAAAAAAAAAAAAAAAAAAAAAAAAAAAAAAAAAAAAAAAAAAATCGAAAACTGCTTCCTAGGAGAAAATTAGGATGCGGGAAGAAAAGTTCTTAATATGAAAGGGCGGTCCGAATACTCTCCGATGATATGTGACATAACGGGTCCAAAAGAAAGTTTGGAATTTTTTGACCTCCTCACTTTAATCCCTTCGGGAGTGGAAATTTTAAAATAGCTTAATTATTTTTAATAGATTTATTTTCTGTCATTTCGCATTTCTACTTAAAACGACTGCTGAGATGTGCCAAATTTTCTAAATTGTTCGACCCCCCCCCTTTTAACTCCCCCAGGAGGGGCAATTTCAAAAAACTCTGAAATATGTGTTCAATTATTTTTTAGTAGATTTATTTTCTGAAATTTCACGCTGCTACCTTAAATGTTTGCTGAGATATAGGAAGATTTTAAAGAATTTTTGACCCCCGTTTGCCCACTTAGAGGACGGGAATTCTGAAAACTCCCGTCTTAGTGCTCGCTTGCATCATAAGAATTATATTTTCCCCAATCTTCATGTTTCTATGTTCAATAGTTAGGACTGTGCGTTGATTATCATTCAGTCAGGACAAACTATTTTATATAGGTACAGATTTTGATGAGCGATTGAAATAATTTTTCACAAATGAGTAATTTCTTGCATTCATCTCTAAAAATTACGACACACTTGAAAATTGAACAACGGCTCATAACTACTCATGCGTGACTCTGAAGCAATTTGTTAATAGTATGCTGCATAAACATACAGAAAGGCTCTCTGATGCACTATGCTCTCTGATGGCCAGTTACTGTTATGAACGACTGGACGAAAGAAAAATTGAATACGTTCTCATAGCATTCTATCCCCATTAATTTTTCACAGGTTGCTAAGTAGTACCATAAAAGAAACTGTGTTTTTTCATAAATATAGGAATTCAAAAAAAATGTTGTAGTTTAGAAGATTTTTGTTTAAAAAAATATAATCAATAATAAGAAATATTTTGCCAATTGTTGTATTAAGGAAAATGTAATAAGTACCGTAATTTCGGGTGTATAAGCCGCGGATCAAACAATTCTTTTTGGACCCAGAAATCTTATTTAATGATTGAAGACAAACATTTACGGCGATCTAAGTAGTTACACTTATTTCTTAAATAATTCTGGGTCGAAAAAGAATTGTTTGACCCGCGGCTTATACACCCGAAATTACGGTACCTATAATTTTCAATATGTTTTAATGCATGTTTTCAAAGTTATAAAAAAATTTATGTTACAGACAAGTCGTTTACATTTAATGACCTATTAAAAGGTTAACCTTTTCCATTTTATTTCACAGTGACATCAAAAGCGGTATTCATTAAAGTTATCGATTTCCTACCCTTATCATTCAGAAAAATCTCCTTTATAGTTATACTGGGGGTTATAATCTATTTCATCCGATACTTAATTGGCTTTCTATCTTCTACACTGGAATAGTAAAAATCACTTTTTATCATTAGAACTAAGAAAATAAATATAATTTTCAAACTTCAAATAATATTTTTATGCTTGAACAGAAAATCGTGTTCTTTGGAACAACTTGTCTGTTTTGTCTGTAATCCTTTTAATATTTATGGTAAAATGTAGAAGAGTAATATCCCAAAAATGCAAATTTTCAGCTATATAAGAACGTTGAAATTTCAACTTGTGCCAAATTTCGTTACTGTACTGTACATGAAAATGAAAGTGATATTAGTGCTAGTGTAGATATATCATATGAACTATTCATTCGGTATGTCGACCATGAGAAACGTTTTTATTTTCCTAGTAGTACCTCCATCTTTGGGCTCTTGCATAAAATGTAAGCATAATTTATATTTAAACAGCAAACGTTATATATAAATAAAGAAAGAAATGCATGAAAAAGTCTCAATAGACCTAGGATGGTAAACTCTCCGGGCAGCATGTCGATTATCATCCCAATTTCCAACCAGAATTTTTCGCATTACCCAATTGTTCTCCCTGCAATAGACATTCAACTAGTAATTCCACGTGTTAAAACTTTTTTCTCAGGACGTGGTCTTTTTTGTTATATCTTCTCTGTTCAGATATTCTAAATTTACGCGGGTAATAGGTATCATTAGATTTATCCAGAATAATTATTTGAGTGTCCATTAACAGCAAGGAGGCATCTGAGTCTTCTTTTTGCTCTTCTTCTACCCAAATTGTTTTAAGGCTAGCTTAAATCCATCCTTTAAACCTCTATATGTATTTTATAAACTCAGGAATCTTTATAACCACATGCAAGACGTCCCTTATGTAAATAGTTATTTGCTTTATTCTTCTCTGCTGAATACGATTGCGTTAACATTTATTATTATGTCAACGAAACTTTGTTCACATTAATGTTCATGCATATATCTTAAGTAAATCTGTGTTCAACTGAGTTCAACGGTGTTGCAACTCCGTTCATCTTTCTCTACTTTTCGTCCACTACCTTATGAGTAATTATATAAACAAAAATAATGATGGATTTTAAAATTCAATAACTTGCAAACGGTGACAGATATAAAAAATATTTTTGCAGAAGGACTGTGTACGATGTAAGGCATCTTGTTACTGTGGTTTTTTATTTTAATTCAAATTCTAAACAATAGATGGCGCTGACAGCGATTAACACTCAGTCAAGGCTGAAACTAACGTCACTTACAAGGAAGGTCTCCATTGGGGGCATACTCAGAATTTTTTGAAAAAAATACGAATTAAACTACTCATGTAGGTAATAAAGGATCAGTGAAAATTAGCGGCGGAATTACATTATTAGATATGTAAAAAAAAATAAAATAGTTTGGAATAATTGGCGTGAAAAGCTGAAAGCGACGCGGGATTTGGCGAGCAGTGCATTTCCTCGCCAAAAGCAGACGATTTTAATGAATCTGAAAATTGATTTTAATTGACTTTACTGTTAAAAATCTGCAGCATTTACTGCAACGTCACTCCACTACTTTTATAGAATATCTCTCTTCTGACCAATGAGAATGCTCCATGGCACGGTAAATTGACCGTGTCATACACTCTTAAAAATCTGCTGCATTTTGTTGCAACGCACTCCACCTCTTGTATATAATATCTCTATTCCAACCAATGAGAAAGCTCCATTTCACGGCCAAGTAACCGTTTTCTATACAAGCAAGGGAGTGCGTTGCAACAAAATGCAGCAGATTTTTAACAGTGTATTTTTCAATTTGGAACAATTTTAATCAATTTAAATTGTGTTTTAAATGATAAAATACATTAATTTTATTTTGTTATAAGTACATATAAACGTATATGACAAAATTACACTTAAAGTAAAGTAAAAATGCAAAACTAAAATTACTTAAACTCATAGAAAATTTTTTCTTTAAAAAGTATTCGAAGCGTAAAAGCGTATTTTTCAAAATTTCGTTTTTTCGCCAACCGGAGATAAATCGCCAAATAAACGAAATTTTTATTATTTTTTTACGGACGTTATAAGGAGATTCCGCCGAAATTTTTTTTATAATCATGTATATGAGAATAACATTCTGTAATTTTTTCAGATTTTTCTGAGTATGCCCGTACGGAGACCTTCCTTGTTAGAATTGATTGGAAGGAAGAAGGTTAAGGCTATGGAGTGGGCCTCAATCGCCAGTACAATCTTGCTCTTACGCCCCGATTCTGAACTCATTTGATATGATTTCAATAGAATACCTTGTTACCATGGAAACAACAAATCTCCCATTGTGGAATACAGTGTTCAAAACTGGGCATTAATTTAACAACCAGTTCGAGTTAGCAGGCGATTTTACATTTATGAAGTTTGATTTCCCCGGTGACGAATGTAACGGATTCGATTTCTCTGCAGCTCTCACTTACTTGCATTGCCATCATTTCACGAAAATTAACTAAATTTGCAAATTGGGGGGATAAAATTACATAAATACTCATAAATGTGAAATCGCCTTGCAAACTCGAATACTGCTTGCTCTTGTTATATTTATACACAATTCCGAATATTCTGTTGTCGAAATTTCTTTATTTCCATGGCAACAACGCATTCTTTTGAAATCATATCGCATGAGGTTAGAATCGGACCCTAAGAGCAAGACTGTAGCAAGATCTTTTCACTCATTTTTAAAATACGATACGTAAGATATTCTTTAAATCAGACCATGAAAAGTAATTTAATCCGGGAAAATAAAACTTCATAAATGTACAATCGCCTGCAAATTCTAATACTAATAGTTAAATTCATATCCAGTTCTGAACACTCAATTCCAGTATCGAAGAATTTACTGTTTGCATAGCAACAATGAAATCAATTGAAATCATATTGAATGAGTTCACAATCGGGGCTTAAGAGCGAGATTGTTCTGGCGAATGAGATTTATTGTATTTATTGTATAGTCTTTATCTCCTTCCTTACATCAATGCTGTCTGGCATCAGCTTCGTTCTCGACTGAGTGCCAATCGTTGTCAGTGCCAGCTTTTGTTTGAAATTCGAACTGAAATCAAGAATCACATTAAAAAAAAAACTCCTGACATGATACATAACCCTCATGTGAGATTTTTTTAAAAAAAATATCTGTCACCGTTTGGAAACTGCTGAATATTAAAATCCATCTGATATCCGGTATTGGGATATCCGTTATTTTAAATGTGTATACATTTGAATTTTTTTAAAGATTGAATAATGCAGAGCTGTATGTATAGGACAGCGCAGGCTCTTGAATATTTATTTAAAATCTGTTTTTATCTTCATTTTAATAGACTGTGAAATTCCTATCTTAAATTTGTTTGTAGTAAATTAACTAAATTTACCTGATATACAGGGTGAGTCATAAATATCGAAACAATAGGCTATCTCCTTAAATATTGCCTCTAGACCCATACTTCCAATTGCAAAAATTCATTAAAAAAGGGTGAAATTTCTGATAAGATAAGTTTCTACTCCATGGGGGGTCTATTTGAAAAAATACGAAAATTAAATTTTTATACGGCCTCCGTAGAGCAAAATTCCCAATTAGAAAATTATTCCTTATCCATTCCTAAATTAAGCAAAAAAAAAAAAAAAAAAATGTCATCTCCGTATCTGAAAATCTGACAGAGATATTAAAATCCAAAACTCTCCGAAATTCATGACTTACACCACTTTACCATGCCTGTAAACGATGAATTGTTGACTGATTTTCAAAGGAAATGAGGGATCGTCCACAAATTGTCTTTATTAAATGTCGATTCAAGACCGTGCCTCTTATTTGGACATAATAAAGCAGCGTATTGATTGAAATCAAAATTTGTTTTCAAAATATGTTGATCGTTAGCTCTGGAAGTCTGCATGGATCGCTGCCCGGCATGGAAAAATGTTAAAATCATATTCCGGACCAGCCTGGAAAAAAGTTTAAATCATAGCTCGGCTCAGCCTTGAATTTCTACACAATTTTTTACTTCAGTGTAGTTCAAAATTGTTTCGCGGGGAAAAATTCTGATCAAAAATACTAGTATAGCTTTTCGTTTTTTATATTTATACTTTTTATTATTAAAGATGCGCCAAAGGCTGTGATATATTTATTTTATCAATGAATCTCTGTTTATATCTAAATGTTTCACATATATTTTAATATCGCTAATCCATATCCCGTGCATTGGAGACTTTGGAAAATGTTATACATTAAAACCTTTTAAGACGGAATCACATACGAAAGAAAAAATACGTAATAGACAAATGCCCATCCTAGGAGGGTTAAATGGAGTTTATTTTTTCTCAGGTATTATTGTATACATTTTGCACGGATCAACACATTTTCTTTTTAAGACAGAATTCCGTTATAGGCAGATTTTTTTTCTGGTTTTATTGTGTTTAATTTTTTAGCATTTAAATATACTATTCTTAAAAAATATATAAATTTTAAAGTTTTAATTTTTTTTAATTTATTTTATTTTACTTATTTATTTTATTTTATTTTATTTTATTTTTGTAAAATAAAAGTGATTTTAAAATCTATGTGATTTTCGTGAAAATTTTGATTGAACCAAATTTTACTTATTTCATGCACGTATTAGGTCAGTCAGAGACAGTGGTTTTAATACGGATTGTTCGAGACCGGGATTGAAAATTTCGTCCAGTGCAGACCTTATTAAAAGTTAAGAATTGATAAAGGAAAAAAGTACAAACTTGAAACATGTCATTTTTAATTATTTTACATTAGTTTTGTTTTGGGAAAAATTGAAAAATTATTTACTTTTGAAAATAAGAATTTTTTTAAGTTATGTAATTTTTTCAATAAACATTTTTAATAGATCGAAAATTAATATTGAAAAACAAAAATCCCGAAAAAATATAAAATCAGATTTTCATCTTTAATTAAATGGAAAGAAAAAGAAATCTGATAAATAATGTTTTGAGTTATAACAATATTTAAATATCGCATTTAAACCAGTACTAATCATACGAATTTTTTAGAAATTTTATGATAAATTTTAAGATATGATTTCCTTAGCAAATTATATGGCTAATCATCACAAAAAAAAAGAAAAAAAATCCAAATTCAACTCAAAAGCTAGATTTTTTACATATTTCCCAGAACTGTTAAAGTAACATTGTCTTTTGAATTGCGCACATTTCAATTTGTGTCTAATCCCTTAAAACCTGATAAATTATTGAAATGGCTATAACTCTTCGAGTTTTGAAGACATGAAGATGCAACTTTTTGTGTATTTTTCAGTACTGGATAAGGAAAGTTTTCCTAATTGGAATTTTTGTTCTACGGGGGCAGTATAAAAAGTTAATTTTCGTTCTTTTTCAAATAGACCCCCTATGGAGTTGCAACTTATCTTATCAAAAAGTTTACCTTTTTTAATGAATTTTTGCAATTGGAAGTATGGGTCTAAGGGCAATATTTAAGGAGATAGCCGATTGTCTCGATATTTATTACTCACCCTGTATATGTGATATTGCTCAATGTTCATTGCAACGTTGTCTTGTAGATAAATTTTCGAGAAAGGCAATAAAAATATCCTAAACAAATACCCAATAAGCTTAAGTTTTTCTGTTTTCAAGTTTAAATTAATAAATGTGAAGAATAACACTTTTTTTATATGCAATCGTTATAATATAGATATGAATTCAGAAAAAGTTATTTGTTTATTAATTATTAACAGCGAAAGAAAACTGTATGTGATTCTATTTGTTGGGAAATCTGTCACATATAGAAAATAGTCACATAGTCCGGAAATTTGGATAGGATAGACGAATAAATATACGATTAAAATTTTTATTTATTTATTAATTTTTAAATTAGACAAGATAAATTATAAATAAGGATAAAAAATCATGCACCACAGCATAGATTATGAAGGGTCATTCCATGGTAAATTACGTTACTTTTTGAACTATTTTCAGAAATTTTAGTAATATAACACGCACAAAAAAATTATTCAATACGTAAATTTGACATTGTTTGCTAATTAAACTTATTCAAAGCCCAATTTAAATGAAAATTACCTAATTTTAATGTTATTTCTTAAATTTTGGTAGTTTTATTTACTATAGTAACTGCCATTACTGAAAAAAGAATGTAATCATATAAATTGTAATTTCCCATTAAAAATTATGTCCCTTTATGTATGTATTAATTACTTAAGAAATTCTTTTAATATTTTTGTTTTCGGTTGAAAATAGAAAGATTACCGAAATTAGATTTCGGTTTGATTTTTGGCCTTAAAAACCCGTTTCGGTCGGTCTTTAGTATTAAGTATTCCAATGTATTTAATGCAGCTTTTACTCTACAACCAAATTTTATGAATTAACAATTATTGCGGTTTATATTTGATGACGACATTAACATTATAGAATTCTAAACCTTTATTTGTGTCGCTGAATGTGTGACTCCTATGTATTTTAATTTCATTTAGCTGAAAAGATTAACCTCAAACACTATTTATTTTCTTTCATCTCGACAAAAATGTAAAAAACTATTTCTATTAACTTTAAAATCTAATTAGCTGCCTTAGATATTTTTTGCAAATATATACTCTGCTTGAGTTTGTTCTTTTCTAACCCTGATTGCTTTTGCAAGTCTTGTCTCTTTATAGTGATTAAATTTCGTATACATTCAATTTAAAGCTTTATGTTCTAGTTTAATGCAAAATTCAGTCTGAACACCAGAATCATTTGAAAAATGCATGCTAAAGCATTTTATTCTTTAAGTTTAAATTGAAGTACCGCGCTGAATTCCCCATCATTTTATCCTTTTCCACTTCTTGAGAAACCAATTTACATTTTTCTAAACATTTGCATGTTCTTTTCTTTATGAGCTACCTCTTTAATTTTGTCTGGAAATATACTGCTGAACTTACTAAAAACCAGACTCGGGATGAAAAATAGATCTAAAAGTTTTTACACTCAGGGACATATTTATGGCCTTTTTAAAATATGGAATCCTTAAAACATTTTTTTAAAATGGAATTATAACTGCAGTAGTTTATTTTTCTTTCTTCTACCAGAGACAAGGCTTTTCTTTTTGTTAAAAAAAATCTAATTAGCCAATTTTTAGAAGAGGCAAATTGCAGCTCTTTCTACTTCTGAAAACGAATTTAAGGTAAATAGTCTTTTGATTCGTACAATTGTAAAATATGTCTTAAACTAGAATTCTGAAAATAGAAAGAAGTGTTTTAACTTTATATTTACTTTTCGTTTATTTGTTTTTTTCTATGTTTATTTTTTTCAAGAATTTCTATTTTCTGTAACAATAAAAAATGAAAATGATATGACGTTTCTATTATCATATTATTTATTATTTCTGATCTTAACTGGTGCCAAGAAAATAATTGTAGTTGTAATCAAGCTATTTTTTTTTTAATTTAAATTAAGTATTTTTTAAATCGTCGATTAATAAGAGTTTCAGGACTATGCTGATCCTATTATTAGACCATTTAATTACAAAACATTTTTTTTTATTATTATCAGAAATAATTTACATGGCAGAGCCTTTACATACATAACAATGTTTTTTTTTTTTTTTTTTTATATATATATATATATATATATATATTCTTTCAATAAGTTTTAACGTGCAGTTAAAGTATTCAGTTTTGCTTTGCCATGTTTATTTTTAGATCTGCCTGGTATTGGGTTCTTTTTGTGATTCGTTTTAAATCACAAAAATATGATTCATTTTCTGAAGCGTACTTTATTAGAAGAAACACGATTCTAAATTAAAAAATTAAATATACTTGACTACTGATTTTATTGAGTTTGTAATTGTACAAGATTGTCATATTCAGTTATCAGCTAATGAATTAACTGAACATAATTTTTTTAACTGTCAATATCGTAGTATTATTATTCAAAACTATTTTTATGTAGGCAGTACTTTCTATATTTGTATGTCTAATATTAATACTGGGGATTCCTGCGTTCTCACAAATTATTTCTTTTAAAATTTCTCTCCAAAGCCAGTCTGAATTTTAAAGTAACTGAAATGTGCAGCATATACCACTATATTTAGGACATAATAATAAAATAATTCGTTTTATAATAACTACTGTGAAAAAAGTAAGCATTTATATTTTGTAGAAGATAGAAGAAAGTAAAAAGAGTTATACAGAACAGCAATATTTGATTTTATTTAAGCTTCATATCTCTTTGAACTTTTATGATGTACGAATCCATACTTTTCTAGTATCTACTGCTACAACAAACTCTACATTATATAGTTTTTGGAAATTTTTATTATTCTTTTAGAAAAGATTTTTTTTAATTAATACAGTTAATAATTCGTATATTTTTGTACGGAATCTTTTTAGCGCGAGTAATACTCGCAATCGATCGTTTATTTTTACTTTCTTCTATCTTTACAAGAAGAAAGTGTTGGATTCGTGAGAATTTTCTTAATCTAGTTTTCGACGGATTTACACGTTTTAGGGGTCAGAGAACCCGAAAAGCATGTTTTTACAAAATGTCTGTCTGTATGTATGTGACAAAAATTTTGTGAGCGCTCTATCTCACGAACTAATGAACAGAATTTCACAAAACTTTAGATTCTGTTAGACCTTGATATAAAAAAATCTGATAAAGCTTTTGGTCTATATCGTTTAAAAGTGGCGCTGCTAAGCTGCATTATTTACAATTTCCATAAGAGCTATATCTCAAAACTAATGCATGAATTTTCATAAAACTTTAGATTTAGTTTGTACTTGATATAAAATGGTGCTGATTACGTTTTGGTACAAATCGCTTAACAGGTGGCGCTGCATGGTGCATTATTCGTGATTGCAAATACGGCTCAATATTGAATACTCTCAAGAACTAATGAACGAAATTTTCTAACCTTTTAAATTCAGTTAATCTCTGAAATAGATTAGTATTGTTTAGTTTTTGGTGTGAATATCCCAACAGATGGCGCTGCTCTGATGGTTCACGATTTCGCTATAAATGTATCTCAAGACCTAATGCATGAATTTTCATCAAACTTCAGATTCAGTTGTACCTGATAAAAAAAAATTGATCCAGATTAGTTTTTGTTGTACATCACCCAATATGAGGCGCTGTTATGCAGATTTTTTAAAAGATTTTTCAATAGCTCTATCTCAAAAACTAATGCGTGGATTTTCATCAAATTTCAGATGCAGTTATAAGTTGACATAAGTTGTTTCTGACTAGATTTTGGTTTAAACCACCATATCAGTGGCGTTGCTATGTCGCATTTTTAGGAAGTATTAACATGAATAAGATAGAAGAAAGTTTTGGGATTGCCACATTTGACTACTTTTTTTTTCTTTTTCATTGGATAGTTGAAGTTAATCTCTTAAAGTTAAAGAGCTTTTCTTACTTTTTCAATTCTGTTTGCATGTTTTTTATCAATATATTTTCTCTCTTTGAACTGTTTTCGAAAATGAAAGTATTCTTATAAAAAAAACCTGTAAGCAAATTAAAAAAAATAAAAAGAATATTGCCCAGTTAAACTGATGGCATTGAGCTCACAGGCTACGCATACTAATTGTACATTACAGCCTTATATTTTCAAAGGTTAATTCCGTTCGAAAAAAAAAATTAAGAACGGGAAACAGCTCTCCCCTTTCCCCTTTTTTATACTTAATCATTGAACCTCCTAAACTATCAAGGAAACTCCTCCTAAACTATCAGAGGAGTCATCCCCCTCTTTTATACTTATTATACCATTAAACTTCCAAAACTATTCAGAGATTTGAACAAAATCTGACAATTCTGCTTGAAAAACCCATTTATAAAAATTAAGGGGAAGGGCATTAGAACCCCCGTTCCCCCTGTTTATACTTATTCAATGAACACCTAATAACAGTCACGGAATCACTTCATCAGAATGATCCTATATCTAAATTTTGAACGAAAACTGTTAATTCTGCATGGAAATCCCGTTTATATCAATTAAGGGGAGGGGCATGAGCCCCCCCCCCTTCCCCTTGTTTATACTTGTTCAATGAACACCTAATAACAGCCACGGTATCGCCTCATCAGAATGATCCTATATCTAAATTTTGAACGAAAACTGTTAATTCTGCATGAAAATCCCGTTTATATCAATTAAGGGGAGGGGCATGAGCCCCCCGTTCCCCCTCTTATACATATCGAATGAACTCCAAAAACTAATCAGGGAAGCGCCTTATGAGGATATACTTATATACAAAATTTCAAGTGGATCCGATATTTTTATCATGAGTTATCGCGTTACGCACGAACGCACGTACGAACGTACATACAGAACGGACGGGCACATAAGCTCTCAGGCTATGATAGCCTGTGAGCTAATAAGCAAGTGGGTAATTTTGAACGTAGATCACACGGAGGGTTTTATTTAGTATTTCTTTCAAAACAATTTATCCTTTAATTAATAAATCCAAATTGTTAATTTTTAATTTATAATTATTTTCACTTTAAAAAATATTAAAACAAGAAACTTCATTACTTATTGCTTTTTTTAGCTACATAAGTGATAAAAATATGTAATACCTAAAATTAGAAATATATGAATAGGTACTTAAGTTTTACATTGTATGCATTTTATTGATTTAATGCTAATTTTGTTGTTACAATAGGAATTGTTGTAGAATGTATTTCACTATTGAAGTTTTCCTATATTTTCCAAACATTCTGCCCTTTATTTTATTACTGTGACGCAGAAAATGATAAGGTTGAGCCCGAAACAATCGTCAATATTCTATTTCCCAATTTTCGATACTTTAACAAGGAAAGTTTCATTAGTTTAATGGATGCCAGTTTTTTTCAGAGCCTTATTGATTTAAAATATTTAAGTGCTTTCAAAGTTCGTAAGAATTTAAGGATTGAGATTTTATGCATGTTTTTAAAATTGTTCTAATGTTTCCTTAAATTTCTGATTACGATTTAAAATTTGCAATTTCTAAAACTATTTTTTTCAGAAAACAGCAATATAATATTGGAGAGTACCGTCATGTATGAGAGTTTTTAAATGTGTATCGTGTAACCTTATTATAATGAAATGAAATTGCATTGGAAGATTAATTTTAGTCTTTTCAATTTCCTGTATATATGCTATAAGATACTCCTATATATACTGAACTAAAATTTTAAGTCGTTTGAAGGAACGTTATAACGGTGTTCAATTGTATGTGTAGGAAATATTTATTGAGTATTTTTATTACATTGATGAAATATTTTTTAAATAATCAGTGCAGAATAAAAGAAACTTTTAGTCTCATCAAGGGTTATATAGTATCAAAATGATTGGTTCATAATATTCAATATCTTTAAGATAAGGTCTGTAAACACAGGGACCATTAATCATTTCGCTATCTCCTCACTTGGCCATAAGACAACTATTTGACTTATTCATTATCACCTTGCCATTCAATGTCTTGGACTTTTCTTTCCGTTATCCATATTCTTTGTTATTTCTTGACCCGATTTACTTGCACCGTATGTCAGATTAAATACTACACGGATCGGTTGAGTCAGCCTTCCCCCCATATTAGAACGAAAACTCGATATTTTTTTAGTATAACATGTGACTAATAAGCTTAGATAAATAATACTATGTATCACAATTATTCATAGGGTACTGTTAATAAAAAGGTAAAAGGTTTTTAGATTATTCTTACATTTTGCTGCTACTGCGAATTAATTATTTTTTTCATAATTATTATTACATTTTGTGTTTTGTTTTAGGTAAACAGCTCGTGCGCTGTTCATTATTTTCGTTTTTTTTTTTTTTTTTTTTTTTTTTTTTTTGTCCTTTACGTTATTTTTTATACTTTATGCCATGAATATCAATTTACCAAGAAAGTAATATTTTTCTTTAGAAAAATCTTCAACTGCTTTTTAAAGTACTTTTCTTTCCTGCTTGAATAGAAATTGAAAATTTATTTTATTATTTCTATTTAAAATCTTCATCTTTTATGGTAGATTGTTTTGTTTAAAGAATTAAATTCGACTTTGAAGGTCTCTGCTCTCTTTAAAGGTTCATTTTTAAACAAAAAATTACAGAAATATTATACAAATTTTCAGTTACAAAATATTTGAATTAAAATATTCTAATTTTGTTATTCTTCTGAAAAATAATTAATAAAAGAGAAATGATATCTGTCACTACTTTTTTCTTTTATTTTTATTAATAACCGTATCTTTTTTAGAAATATAAATTAATACAATACGGTTTCCCTTTTCTGCGTTTTATATTTTGAATTTCATTTTTATTTTTTTCTTTATTTAACTGAACCAATTTTGTATTTTATGAGATATTTTGTTTATTTGGATAATTCCTGAAATTTTACTAGGTACTCGAATATGAGCATCTTAATAGCTGAATATAAGCTATGGTTTGTAGATGGGACCGCATTTCAGGCGAAAAATGTGTTTCAGGCAACATTTTAAGCATTATATTTGCTAGGAGTCGCATTTGAAAAAAGAAAAATTTCCTCCCATTATTGCTAACCATAATATTGTATTGATTCAACCCAGGTATCCACAACATTTTTCTTTCTTTTTAAAACAGAAATGTAAATCCTTAAAATAGGGACTGATGTAGACTGATCTTAAGAATAGAATACTGCGCTACAGTTTTCAAATGTTCCATTATTATACAGAAAGTTAAGTAAAAAGGTTAATAATAAAAACCCTCTCATGCTCTTTACAACTTTTTACAAACACCCTGTATATATATATAATAAAAGTATATATAAGTATATACCCTATATATATTTATAAAATTATACTTATATAAAGATACCATATATATAATCTATAATATAAGTAAGTAAATATATAAGAAAACTGCTGCAGTAATGAAATCTGCAGATGTGGAAGATTTTTATTGTTTTTACTGTTTTACAGTAGAAAAGTAGGTTGTTAAATGAAACAAATTATAAAACATGTGTATTTTTTATTTATAGGAAATATTGTTGCATTAATAAAGTCTTCAAATGACGCAGATTTTTAATTTTTGCACAACACTATGTAGAAAAAATGATTTGCTAATACAAATAATTATAAAATCTATATAAGAAAATTTCTGCAAAATGAAATTTTCCGATTTACCAGATAATTTTCCCAGATTTTATTATTATTATGTTTTCCCAGAATTATTTAGAGAGGATGGGTTGGTCATTGGAAATGACTATAAAACATATAAGAAAATTTATTTAACAATGAAATATTCTCGTGAAACAAATTTTTAATTTTTTTTTTTTTTTTTTTTTTTTACAGATTAAATTTGCTTAGTCCCTTCTCATTCGTAAAAATGTACAGCAAAGATCTACAGGCTAGATAAATATCAAGTAGTTTTTAAGTGTATCTTTCATATATTTTTAACTCTTTTCATTCGGCAATATATTATTTCTAAGAATTGCTGGAGAAACATTAAAATCTGCCTCATCTGCGGATTTTATTGGTACAGCAATTTGTCTTATATATTTTTCACAATTGTTTTCATTCAGCGTCCCAATTTTTTGCCGTAATCTTGGGAAACTTTAAAATCTGCTTGTTCTACAGATTTAATTGATACTGCAGTTTTCTTATATATTTTTATAGTTATTTCTATTCAACATCTCGTCTTTTCTACGTCATGATGAGGAAATCATTAAAAATCTGCTTTGTCTGCTGATGTTTTCTTATACACTTTTTATAAGCATTTTAAAATCTTGTTCCTAAATTTTATGCTAAAATTATGCATATTTATTCATTACTTTGGACTTATCATAAAAAACCAGGGTATGTTTGGACAAAGAGCTACTTATTTTGTATTTAGCTTAAAACTTCATAGGGTGACTGCAATAAGCCTGGGAAAAAAAAAAAAAAAAAAAAAAAAAAAAAAAAAAGACGAGCTTACCGAGAAACAAATGGTCAATTTTCAATTAGTCGAACATTGTATAGGGTCTTAGGGGTCTAAGCATATAGGCTTTGAAGTTTTGTAAAATTTTTCAGGCTGATTGTGGAAATTGGAAAATCATGTACAAGCATGATTTTCCAATTATCCTGACTTTGAAAAAGACCAGAACTCTCAGCTAAACTGCGACATATGTAATTATTTACGTTTATTACTATTTACATTTACTCCTAATGCGTATTAATAAATAATTTTTCACTGAAAGTAAATACTCACAATATTGACTAACTGCTAGATCATATTTGCCTTCATTCATCTTGAGGTTACAATAAATAAATAAATAAATAAATAAAATAAAATAAGCGGAATTTTAAATGTATTTAACTTTGATAAAGTGTATTTGTATGAAATTTATGAATAATATCACTTTATTTATTTGTTGTTTTCACTGTGTTGGGAATAGTGTATGATGATAAACTTGTTTTACTTTCCTATTTTATTAGGTTAGAAACATCCTATTCTGAATTCTTGGCAAAATTTAAATAAAACGTTTTACTTTTAGTAATTTCATATGCAGAGACAAATAACGTAAGTTTTTTTTTCCTTGTATCGCAAATGTTTTCTGTGCTAATATAAATGAATCATGTGGTCCTTTGAATTGATATAAACTTTAAAATAAATGGTTGAATCAAATTTTTCATATGCTAAGAAACCGGTTTTTAGCTCACAGGCTATCATAGCCTGAGAGCTTATGTGCCCGTCCGTTCTGTATATACGTCCGTACGTGCGTAACACGATAACTCATGATAAAAATATCACATTCACTTGAAATTTTGTATATAGGTATATCCTGATAAGGTGCTTCCCTGATTAGTTTTTGAAGTTCATTCGATATGTATAAGAGGGAGGACGGGGGGGGGCTCATCCCCTCCCCCTAATTGATATAAATGGGTTTCGTTCAAAGTTTTCGTTCAAAATTTAGATATAGGATCATTCTGATGGGGCGATTCCATGACTGTTATTAGGTGTTCATTGAATAAGTATAAACAGGGGAACGGGGGTTCTAATGCCCCTCCCCTTAATTTATATAAATGGGTTTTTCAAGCAGAATTGTCAGATTTCGTTTAAATCTCTGTATAGTTTTGGAAGTTAAATGGTTAAGTATAAAAGAGGGGGATAACTCCTCTTAAATTATATAAATGCTAAATGGGTTTTTATTAAGAATTACCCGATTTGCTCTGAATTTTGGATATAGATTATTTATATGATAAAGCATGTCCTTGATAGTTTAGGAGGTTCAATGATTAAGTATAAAAAAGGGGAAAGGGGAGAGCTGTTTCCCCTTCTTAATTTCTTTTTCGAACGGAATTAATCCTTGAAAATATAAGGCTGTAATGTACAATTAGTATGCGTAGCCTGTGAGCTCAATGCCATCAGTTTAACTGGGCAATATTCTTTTTATTTGTATCCAGTTGCAATTATTTCTTTATATTACGTAATTACTTATTGCGATTTTATTAGACTAACATTAAATAACATAAAATACTCAAGTTATGTTAAATTCAAATACCTAGTGACAATTCTGCCATCACTTACTAACTTGTACATTACTGAACAATTTTTTATATATGAGGTACGTATATGTACTACGTATCAGTTAATTATGTACAATGTTTCAATTGTTTATCTTACTAAGTATCAGCTGTTTATGCAGATGTTTATGTTCTGTATAAATGCAGGAGCCTTGATTCCTGGATATACGGAATAATGTAATTTACGTCCCCTAAATAAGATGCGAAATGCAGCATAAAGAGTGCAAAGGTGGAAGTACTGGAAGTACTTAGAATTGGGAGTAAGTTTGTGAATGTCCTATTAGTGTTTTCAAATTAAATTTCGTCTGATTAAAAGAAATTTGAATTAATTTCTCTTAAAATTATAATTTATTATTCACTAGTGTTTAAAAATGTTCTTTTCAGTGTCATTAAAAAATAATTGTTTTTAAAAATTGATATACATTTAGAGTTTTCATTTTTATTGTATTTAATTAATGTCTAATTAAAAAGATAAGGGAAATTAGTTCATACTTAAATTACTTTATATTAAACTTCGCGTATTTTTTTCCTCTTGTTTTATTGATTGTAATAATTCCACGCTAATAAAAGGCAACTAACAAATTAAAATACTATTTTAATTTCTCATCATTTAAAAATAACAATACATATATATTATCGTGCTTAAACAGAAATGTATATAAAATTAATTTCATTGGTTCATTACAATTTCAATTGTTTTATATTTTCAAACCGCAGAAATTGTTCTCTTTTCGCTCCTTCAAATGTACACTTCTTACTATGAATAACAACCCAGCAAACACAGAACTAACAGATTGGTACAAAAATGATATCTTCCGACAAGTACTAGAGGTGTTATTTCGATAACAGCGATTCGTAACCTAAAAGTATCGATTCTGTCCTTTCCTTCGATATCTTTGGCGATACTTAGATGGGCTATCTTTGTGGTGCCATAAATATGGCACCACGGCGGAAATCGGCGATATGGGTGATACGTATTCGATACAAATACGTAGGAATTCCGATATTTCTGGCATAAAAAAGTTAAAATAAGGGCACAAATTTGATACCCAATGATAATCATTTTGTACTTGTTTTTGATGCACATAGGATTATATAAATCTTGTGCCAGTCAAAAGACATTTTATACCCATGTCGGCGGATACTTTTAATATTATTTATTTTGCAGCATCTTAACTATTTTAATCTTTTCAGGACCAAATCACTTCCATTGTTGCCAAATCACTTAAATTGCTGAAATGAAAGATACTGGAATTTACAAATATAATTTTAAACAAGAAAAAGCTAAATTTCCCTAACATTATAAACTATTTTTTAATCAAAATTCTGGTACCAATTGGGAATTTTCATAAATATACCACCGTTCTTGAAAGAGTTAAAATACCTCAATTATATTAATTGGAAGAAGGGGGAGGGGGGAATTCATACATTTTTAAAAATTCTGAAGTTTCAGAATCTTAAATTGTTACAAGATTTTCTCTAAATTAATTTTATAGAGGGGCATTGAAACGTTTTATTGCGGAAATTTAAGACTGGAGAATACCCTTCCCCCAATATCTTGCAGTGAGGTAGTTTACATTTTTAACTTAATACAGAATCTCTCTGCACTGTGTTATGCTTAAAATAAAAGCCCCCCCCCCTTTTTTTGGTTATTTTGTATAAATTCTTCCTTCATTCAGTTTCATATATGTATTTCATTTTTATCATATTAAGGGGGGGAAAAAAACCTAGCTTTTCCGATATCAACTTTAAATTGTTCAGGAAACATATATATAGAAACTTGTGATAAACTATTCAATTTGTGTTTTTGATTATAAAAAATGCATTTATTATTAATGCTGAAATTAACATGTATATATATATTAAAAAGTTTTTTTCTGATATTGCAGATTTAATTTTTTGTTGTTTCCTCATACGATTTGTCTAAAACTCCATGCGACAGAAGAAGAAAAAAAAAAAAAAGGTATTACAAAGAATTAAATACTTTTCTGACAAGAGGGGAAAGAACTAACTTTTTTAATCATGAAGCATAAAAATATTCTAATTTTTTGCTCAAACATTCAATAGTAATTTCTTTTTTATAGTAAAAATGTTTCATCCCCCCCCCCTCCCTGCAATGGCATTTGCCTAGAGTTCCAAGTGCAATACATGAAAAATAATCAAATGTTGTTTCAAAGCAGTAGACGTTTTTCTGATATGTAGGCGTGCATGTGTGTATTGGATTTAGGGGGGGGGGGATTTCCTTTATCATTTCAAACTAATCAGAAGCATAAAAAAAAAATCTAGTTTCTGTTCAATAGCCATCTTGCTTTTGACTATGAGATAAGAATTATTATTAAAGATGAAATTTTCATTAAATGAAGTTTATTAACAATTATTGCAGATTTTATTGTCTTTTCCTTTTACGGGATCTGTCTTGTAATAATCCGTACACAATAGAGGGGAAAAAACTAGGGGTTAACAGATTTTCCCCTCTTGAAGTACTTTTGTGATAACATTTTTCATCGCAAAATTATTCTTGAATTTTTGTTTTCATCACATTCAATATAATATTGATGCACTCCAAAAATAATCCAATAAATTATTAAGTTAAAAACATTTTTTTGCTAAAATGCATAAACCATTTAAATAGCAAGAAATACATAAATAAAATTTTGACAATACCAATTTTGGAAGGAGGTGAGTGAGAGGTAATTCAATGGAATAACTCATACTTCATAAGCTTTTATATTGAGACTTTTGTATGAAATAGAGTTAAAAATTTACTATTTTAAATAGATAATAATTACACGTGCTAATCAAAACTATCTCTGCATTCATACACATGCACACACCAAATTCATCTTATCTTAAATAAAATGTGAAGCACACAAGCATAAAAAAGAAAAATCATTGGCACCCCCTCCCCTTTTAATTGTGATAAACCTTATGCACTTTCTTTTCAAATTGCAGCTGGAATTAAATTAGATGACTTTAGCTATTTTCTGGTATCATCTGCCAGTTCTTGTCCTTATGTTCCTCCTGAAAATACCTACCATGCTAGGATAGATGAAATAAATAGACACAGACAATATAGAACAGTGCTAATGTTTTCATTGTGCTACATTTTTTATTAAACATAATTTTTGCTTAAAAATTATATATTTAGTATTATTATAAACAAAAATTTCATTCATTTTTTAAAAAGTCATATCAGAAATACAATATATATTATATGTTAACATGAGCTTTCTCAATATATTTTCTTGAATATTCTGAAACTGGCTTTCAAGTCTTCAATCCTTTATTCTGAAGTCAGATATACTTCAAACCCGGATTCCTTCCAAGTTAGGTAAAAAAAAGTATTGCTCCAAGTTCTGGCTAATTTCTCCACCTATTTTAACAATATAAAATGAAATTTTAGAAAGATCAAAAATTGTAATTTGTACACACAAAATCAAATTATTAAACATATAGAAATATAATAAACAAAATAACTGAATTTTACACCATGAAAATTTGTAAATTACACAGGACATTAACACTAAATATATAAAGAATTTTTATTCAAGATATAAAAATACTTCATACCAGAATTTTTATTTAAGACTAACTAATTTATGTGCGATTTAACCACTAGACAACATTTTTTACTGGATATATTTTCATTATTTCATTACATGGAAGAAAATCAGCAGTTAACTCCAGCCCTTTGATAAAATTCATATTTTTCTGTTATCCTTTGAAGACATCTGTGTTTAAGCGATCCTTTGAAGACATCTTTGTTTAAGCGATCCTTTGACAAAATTGGCGTTAAAGCGATCCTTCGACGAAATTGGCATTTAAACGATCCCTTGATGACATATGCATTAAAATGATCCTTAGACAAAATTCATGTTTAAGTGATCTTTGACGACATCTGCATTTAAGCAGCAGTACAAAAAAAAAAAAAAAAAAAAAAAAAAAAAAAAAAAAAGCATTGAACTCACCATTCTAGCATAAGTGCCCCACTTCTAATATTTTTAAGTTTTAAATTGATACGCACAGCAGCACTTCAAAAAAATACTGGGCCATGGTACATTGCAACTAATTTCTAGTAATTCTAGGGATGTGCCGGATATTCAGCTTCTGCCGGATATCCTGCTTATTTGGCACTCAAACCGAATATTTGTTCTGGCCGAATATTTCAATATCTGGTTGCTGGATAGGGAAACTTTTTTAAATTCTTTTTTTACATTTAAAATAACATAAAATTAATTTGCTCCTTGCTAACCTTATTTTATTAAAAAGCAATGTTAACAAAAATAAATATTTGTATATTTTCACAATTATGAAATCACGTTTATATGTGAATGAAGATATATTTAAAATATGACAATATTTTGTCATAATCTATAACAGCAATTGTAAAATCAAAACTAGAATATGTACTACAACAACTTCAATTTTTTTATTTCTTTTAATTGTTCTTAAAATTTCAATAATGAAGTAATTTTATCTGTGAAAAGTTTTGTAATTTTCACCAGTCAAAATTTAACTCCAGTGTTCAATTATTCTGTCATAACTGTAGTTGCCAAAACTAGAATATCAATTGTAACTTTGTTTTGCTTTCAGTTTTAATTGCAGTAATGAAGTAGTTGACTTTTATACTTCAAGTGTTTTGTTATTAACTTTACTATTAATTTGAGTTATGAATATCAACAAAAAAGGAAGGTATAAATATCTTATCTGAAAGTTTTATGAAGTTACTGTTAATACATCAAAAATTTTGAGTCAGAAATGTGTACAATGGGGAATGGGGCCATCTTGTAAGTGCTGAAGTATTGAGGATTAAAAACCATGTAGAAAAATAGCTTCTAGCAAACTAAAGAGTTTAATTATGAATATTCATACTCCAGATTCAAAGTGTGTTTGTTCAGAAAATCAAGAACAAAATGTAATCAAAAAATGTAATGGTGCTGATATTAAAGAAACCCTTTAAATTTTGGGGAACATCAATTGCACAAGTTAAACAGTCAACAATAGAAAAAATTGTGGTAAAAACAAAAAATCATTAAATATACAAATTGCATTTTTAAAAAAACATTTTAGTAAAAATTTTCAAAGCAATTGAATTACACCTTGTTATAAGTCCCCAGTCATGTTAAAATTGCAAGTGACCTTTTAAATAAAGTTCATTCTAAGACTTGCTGTACAATACAAAAAGAGCTTAATAGGAAAACTAACTCTCACTCAGAGTCAAGAGGAGTAACAAACATAACTATCCCATTTTGTTAATTATGCGTCAACAGGGTAATTTTTTTTTGCTGTTATGTTAGTCGATACAATGCATCTACATAAAACATCTACCTAAATCTGGTGATAGACTAAAGAAAAGATAGAAAACAATATGCATGTAAAGTTAGAAGTTTTATAAGTAAAATTGAAAAGGCAAAATATTAAATTTCAATATTTAATTATTACTATGCATTTGTTTAAATAACTGACTTAATTAGTGAATTAAAATCAATTAATCCTTGAATAATATAAAATTACAATATTTTTTTTCTTTAAACAAGCATAGAATTGAGACATTATTAAAATTAAATATAACGCATAGTCCATGTCAATTCAGGCAGCCAAAGAAAAAATCTTACCTTCATAGTCTCCGAAGTTCTTTGATTGAACGTATGTTAAAATTCAGGAAAAAATAAAATTTCCGTAATTTTTGGTTTTTCCCAAAAAAATTTCTGGACCGAGATACAGGGTGCCAAAGATGGCATCCCGAGCACCTTTTCCCGTTTGCGATTTTCGAAAAAAAGTTTAAAGTGCTCTATCTCTGAAACGATGCAAGATATCTCATTGCAGTTTATTTTATTTTAAAGATAATATTTTTCTGCTTAAAAAGGTATATTCCATTTTGAAATATGTATTTAATTATTTTTACAGCAGCCTTCAAAAAAAAAAATTTTTTTTAATCAAAAATAATTTTTTTCTCAAAAGTGCCAATCTCAAAAATTTTGATTTTTTTACTGTTAGTCAATATCATTGAGGACTACCTTCACTGTAAAGGAGAACTTCCACTTTTGAGTTTAACAAGTTTTAGAATCATTTCAAGAATTTAGAGAATTTTACAGGAACTGCATGTCAAAAGTTCCAATAAAAGTCTCTCAATTTTTGTTTATTTGTATCATATGTAGCCTATTACATATCCTAAGCAAGTTAGAAATCACATGTCAAACATGATAAATAAGGTGCATTCATACTATGACTAGTTTTATAAATATTTAGATCTTGGTGCAATAAGTATTACACTCTTGTGAAAACTGGCATGAATACAAAATTTATTATGTTTCTATACATTAAATTCAGTAATACAGAAGTAATATGTATCCATCTTAAAAAGAACGTAATCGCCAGGGCAACCTAGAATCATTACCTATCATGGGATATTTAATTATGTATGATAGAATTTAATAGAATGAACAATCATCCATTAATATCATAGTGATGGGTATATTCATATTTTACTATCATAGTACCTATATTGCACAAACTTTGAACAGCAAACAAAAAGAAATTTCATTTGTCCGACCAAGATCTCTGAAACAATTGCAAAATATTCAGATTCACAATTTATAAAAAGGAATTTTTGTTGCCTGTGTATATTACTGTGAGTGATGGATTGCAAAGGTAAATGATATCAGTTGTTTATGAATTTGTCGTTAACTTTATGCTCCCACTTGGATCGGCTGCTGGGTATAGATTTCTACCTGCAAGACAGCAACATCAACACCAGTGTTCACTTCCTATTCACAATGTTTTAAAAATTATGGAAGCTCCAGACACTGTTAGTTAAACAGGAAGGCATCACTAAATATCAAAGGAAGATACAGTTTAACAAATTATAAAGTCTATGAATTTCTAATTTCAGTTCTAAGCAGAGTACACTGGAAGTAATATGTTTTGAAACTTTACTGCATGTTTTTTTCTTTTGTAAGCTATTTTTAAAGCTGTCAGTTTCTTAACTTATTAAGAAATAAAACCCTATGTCAAACAAGACTAAGATTTTGATTTTCTGAGACCAGTATGTGATTGTCATACAGGAACTGGTAAAATATATGGCAAAATTTTACATGTGTTTCAATAACTTGTCAAAATCAAAAATGGAAGTTTTCCGAAAAAAGAAAGGCAGTAAGTACTCAATGGTATTAATCATCAGCAAAAAAATAAATAAATTTAGGATTGGCATTTTTGATTTCTTTTAATAAAAAAAAAAAAAAAAAAAAAAACCAAAAGGCTGCATCAGAAAATATGAGTACATTTTTTCAAAATTGAATATATCATTTCAAAAAAAAAAAAAAAAAAAAAAAAAAATGATGTGAAAAAGGTTGTCAAATGTTATGAAAGTCAAATTAAAACTTTGAAAAAAGACACTTATAAATATTTTATTCATCCTGTTAAATCCTATCACGCATAATTAATTCAAACATATCACATGATAGGTAATGATTCTAGGTTGCCCTGGTGATTACATTCTTTTTAAGATGGATTCATATTACTTCTGTATTACTGAATTTAATATATAGAAACATAATAAATTTTGTATTCATGCCAGTTTTCACAAGAGTGTAATACTTATTGCACCAAGATCTAAATATTTATAAAACTAGTCATAGTATGAATGCACCCCATTTACCATGTTTGACGTGTGATTTCCAACTTGTTTAGAATATGTAATAGGCTACATGTGATAGAAATAAACAAAAATTGAGACTTTTATTGGAACTTTTGATATGCAGTTCCTGTAAAATTCTCTAAATTCTTGAAATGATTCTAAAACTTGTTAAACTCAAAAGTGGAAGTTCTCTTTTACAGTGAAGGTAGTCCTCAATGGTATTGACTAACAGTAAAAAAAAATCAAAATTTTTGAGATTAGCATTTTTGAGAAAAAAATATTTTTGATTAAAAAAAATTTTTTTTTAGAAGGCTGCTTTAAAAATAATTAACTACATATTTCAAAATGGAGTATATCTTTTTAAGCAGAAAAATATTATCTTTAAAATAAAATAAACTGCAACGAGATATCTTGCATCGTTTCAGAGATAGAGCACTTTAAACTTTTTTTCGAAAATCGCAAACGGGAAAAGGTGCTCGGGATGCCATCTTTGGCACCCTGTATTTCGGTCCAGAAATTTTTTTGGGAAAAACCAAAAATTACGGAAATTTTATTTTTTCCTGAATTTTAACATACGTTCAATCAAAGAACTTCTGAGACTATGAAGGTAACCCCCCTGCCTGAATCGACATGGATTCGGCCATAAGAAATTATTTGGCTGGATACAAGATATCGGGCAAATTTTGTACCAGATATCCATTACCCTGCAAAAATCCACATTCGGTACATCTCTGATTCTCTACCCAGAGTCTTGATAATTTAAAGAAATTTGTAAAAAAACTTCAAAACTATTTGCTAACTGTCAAAATTTTTCCCTGAACAGTGTTTGCATGTTCGTTTATATTATCGAACTCTACAAACAAGGAATCAAACTTTCAAACTATAGCTACTGGACCTTAAGAATTAAACAGCGGCTTTTTCTCATAAGCAGCACTCTGCTTTTCTATTTTTAAACTTATAGCAATTCTGTTTGCACAAATAAATCTTTTTGTAAATACAGCTGATTTTAATTTTAGTTTCTAGAAAAAATTTGCCCTACTCTTACACTTCAATGTCATTTTCCATATTTAACATTTAATAACATGTATATAATAACAGAGGGGTTCACCATATAACTTTGTCTAATGTAATTTGCAGTAGTAGTAGTAGCATAGAGTTGTAAAATCAACAAATTGTTATGTTTAAAAATAAAGTAAAAAAAGTAAAACTAGAATTAATACAGTAGACTCCCTCAAATCCACAACCGTAAAATCTGCACATAATTTATGGATATGACTAAACTTGAAATAAAACTACTTTAATTTTTCATGATATTGATGTGAATTAGTAATGTATCTTTATGAGGAAAGCTTCATTGAATAATTTAGGAAAGCTATATTTAATCTTTATAATGAATATTTAATCATATATTATTGATTATTAATTTGACTTTTTTTTTCTCATTTCATCAAGGATGAGATCTAATGACATTCTCTCTTTTTTTTTTCTTTATAATTTACATGTTTCATATTATTAGATACAAATAATTTCTACTTTTAACACTTTTTTTCAACAATAGCATTAGATATAGTGAGTTTAGGTCATTTTTATACATAGGATTAAAATCAGTATGCACTAATAAACATATCTAATGCTCTAAAGATAGCTTCAAATATGTAGTAAAATATATATATATATATATACACATATATATGCAGATCATTTAACAATAACATAACACAATCTTTAAGATTTTGCTCAAAAGATCATTGAAGATTAGCTGTAACAGGAACTTTTCTTAATTTGGGAGATTTATTTCAGCATTAAAATCAAAATATGAAGTTGAATAAGAGTATTCAAAGACTGGATATGTTAGTTATAGCATTTTAATAACAGTCTCATTTATTTTTGTTTTTCATGTTACCTTCAGAATCTACAGGGTGAGTCATAAATATCGAAACAATAGGCTATCTCCTTAAATATTGCCTCTAGACCCATACTTCCAATTGCAAAAACTCATAAAAAAAGTTGAAGTTTCTGATAATATAAGTTGCAACTCCATGGGGGGTCTAGTTGAAAAAATACGAAAATTAAATTTTTATACGGCCCCCGTAGAGCTAAATTCCCAATTAGGAAATTATTCCTTATCCATTCCTAAATTGAACAAAAAAAATTTCATCTCCCTATCTGAAAACCTGACAGAGATATCAAAATCTAAAATTCTCAAAAATTCGTGACTTACACCACTTTAAACGAAGCGTTTTTCATCAATTTTCAAAGCAAATAAGGGATTGTCCACAAATTGTAACGTTGTTATATATCGGTTTAAGACCGTGCCTCTTATTTGGCCATAATAAAGCAGCGTATTGATTTAAAATTGAAACTTGTTTCTAAAACATGTTGATCGTTAGCACTGAAAGTCTGAATAAATCGTAGTATTTAGGTCCGGTCCTAGATCGACCCATAGGGAAAGAAGTTCAGCCCGGCATGAAATAATGTTAAAATCATAATCCGGACCAGCCAGGAAAAAAAGCTTAAACCATAGCCGGCTCAGCCGTGAATTTCTACATAGTTTTTTACTTCAGTATAGTTTAAAATTGTTTTGCGTGCAGGAGTTCTGACCAAAAATATTTAATATAGAATTTCGTTTTTTATATTTATACTTTATATTATTAAAGAGGCTCCAAAGCCTGTGATATATTTATTTTATCTATAAATCTATGTTTATATGTAAATGTTTCACTTATATTTTATTATCGCTAATCCATATCCCGTGCGTTGAAGAATTTGAAAAATGTTATACAGTAAAACCTTTTAAGACGGAATCACATAGGAAAGAAAAAATACGTAATAGACAAATGCATTTCCTATGAAGGTTAAATGGAGTTTATTATATTCTCAGGTATTATTGTATTTATTTTGCATGGATCAACACATTTTCTGTTTAAGACAGAATTCCGTCATAGGCAGGTTTTTTTCTCTGGTTTTATTTTGTTTATTTTTTTGGCATTTAAATATACTATTCTTAATAAAAAAAAAAAAAAAAAAAAAAAAAAAATTAAAGTTTTTTTTTTTTTTTTTTTGTTTTGTAAAATAAAAGCGGTTTTAAAATTTATGTGGTTTTCGTAAAAATATTGATTAAACCAAATTTTACTTATTTTATGTACGTATTAGTTCTGTGATTTAATTATGGATTGTTCGAGACCGTGATTAAAAATTTCGTCCAGTGCAAGTCTAGGAAAAAGGTTGTTGTTGTTGTTGTATGTATGTCGGCCAATTATCTACACTATGGGATATAGGCCCTAAGGGATGGGATGCCCTTCCTTGGGGGTCTTTCTAGGGGAACCTAACCCGTATTTACGCAAGGTTCTAAGAAAACCACGGAAAACGCCGAACGGTTAGGCCGACGGTCGCGATTGGGTTCGAACCCAGCACCTACCGTCTACCAGTTTGAGGTCAGAACCTCTCGGCCACTGGTGGGGCCTAGGAAAAAGGAAGCAGTCCCCTCCGGTATGAAAAATACATTAGACCCGGATAGGCGAGTCTTCAGAAAAAAGTAACGTCACGGTCCTGATCTGACTTGAGCCCAGAATACAGATTTTTTAACAGCCTCTACCGGACGATAAAAAGCTTGAAGTTGAGAGAGCTAATTTTTTAAAAAGGACTTAATCTGCATCTCAGAAAAGCATTCTTTTAAATAACTAATGGCAGTAACACAGTACATTTCGCTTTTCTCTATAATGAATTTTTTTTCCGACTACTTCTTGTCTTTAAATTATTAAAAGTTAAGAATTGTTAAAGAAAAAAAGTACAAACTTGAAACATGTCATTTTTAAATTATTTTACATTAGTTTTTTTTTAAAAAATGAAAAATTATTTACTTTTGAAAATATGATTTTTTAAAAGTTTTTTTTTTTTTTAATAAATATTTTTAAAGCTCTAAAATAAATATTGAAAAACAAAAACCTCGAAACAAAACTAAAATCATATTTTTATTTTTAGTTAAATAGAAAGAAATTGAAATCCCATAAATAATGTTTGGAGTTATAAGGATTTTTAACTCTCACATTGAAACCAGTACTAACACTATGAAACTTTTTAAATTTTATGATAAATTTTAGCATGTGATTTTCTTAGCAAATTATATGGCTAACCATCAGAAAAAAGGAAAAAAATCAAAATTCTAACTCAAAAGACTCAATTCAACTCATTTTTTACGCGTTTCCTACAACTGTTAAAGTAACATTGTCTTTTGAATTGCGCGCATTTCAATTTGTGTCTAATCCCTTAAAACCTGATGAATTATTCAAACGGTTATAACTCCGCGAATTTTTAAGATATGACGATGCAACTTTTTGTGTATTATTCAGGACTGGACAAGCAAAGTTTCCCTAATTGGAATTTTTATCCTACGGGGGCTGTATAAAAAGTTAATTTTCGTACTTTTTCAAATAGACCCCCCAATGGAGTTGCAACTTATCTTATAAAAAATTTCACCTTTTTTTTATGAATTTTTGCAATTGGAAGTATGGGTCTAGGGGCAATATTTAAGGAGATAGCCTATTGTTTCGATATTTATGACTCACCCTGTATAATGACCAAAAATGTTGACTTCAAACCGTCACTAAAAAACAAAATCCCAAGAAATATTTGAAATTTATTTGAATAACTATATATCAAATTACACCCAAATGTTTATTATTAGTAATCAGAAGATTGTTTATAAAGATTTTATGAATATCAATGTTTCACTTTGTAGAGCAGCTTATTCTTTGAACATAAGACTATTTGCTAATACTGTTTAAATTAAAATGCATTTTTTTCTATATAAATTCAGAATAATAATTATTTTAAAATGCAATAACACTACTTATAATCCAATAATGTATATCTTTATCAATAAACATGCATACATATGTAGAAGGGAAAAAAATTAAAACAATTTAAACCAAAAAAATTATCCCCCCCCCCCCCCGTAAAAACCAGGTGTTTTGCCAACCCTGTATTGTATTTAATTTATTAAAGTTATAATTTTTTTGTTAAATAAATAAAAAATAACTTGCATGTTTGGAAAAATGCATACTGTAGGATACTCCAATAATAAAGATACCAAGGAAGGCCTTCCCGAATTTCTCAACAAAACCACCTAAAAGAAGAAATTAAGAAAATACAATAGATAAATACAAACATTTAAATTCTTATTAATATCATTATGAATTAAATTAAAATATATGAATATATTATGCACTCAATGACCCTTTTAAACACTTTTGATGCACTGGCAGCCAATTTTAACATTTCCTATGTGCCCTGTGGTAATTCCCATAAAAACATCTCTAATTCTATTAGACTTCAAACAAATCAGTATTTTAAAACAAGGTTGTAAAGGTTTTGGACACAATGGTAAAATCCATGGTTTAACCTTTAACTGCTGTGACAAAAATTATTGCATAACTACTGTCAGCGATCTATCAGACCACTTTATCTAAAGAATAAAATGTTAAATTAACTCTCAGAATACTATTTTTGTATTAAACTACAGGACTATAATAAATAAATTTCAGCTATTTAAAAATATGTACCGAACAGAAACAAAATTTGTCCATTATCCACAGTTAAGCTAAAAGTTACAAGTTAAACTCCAAAACTTAAAAAACTCGGCGGTCTGTGAGACTGCTAACAGTAGTTTAGGGTTAAACCATACTATCCAAAACCCTTCTGTCTAAAACTGTCCAAAATTATATTTTGTAGTAAAATTTTTATTTATCAAAAGAATGCTAAAAATTAAAAATTTTAAAAATTGTCAGTAAAATTACAATACAAAAATACCAATTTAGTAGCAACAACCTAATTGCCCTATGTAACAAAGCAATTACTTTAAAAAGATATTAAATTTAATTGTGTTTGTGTGTAATAATTTGACTTTTTAGATGAAATTCACATTTATTTTGCAATACTTTGATGAAATTTGCTTTTTATTAGGATATCCTGAGACAAAATTCACATATATTAAACGACCCAGAAGTTATTCTGATCTGAATTTTCCAAAAATTTAAGACATTCAATTACAAAAAAATATTTTTTAAAAAAGCCATCAATCTGAAATTTTGGACAAAAAAAGAAAAAAAAAAAAAAAGTGAATATCACACAAATGGTCATCACAAAAAATTTTGTTAACACATTCACTATAAGGTGCCAACATTAAATGGCCACTCAGCCGCCAGCGTGTGATGTCCAATAGCCAGTCACGTGCTGGTGCGGAAAAATCTTTCACCGATTCTTTGTTATAAAAAGTAAATTGGCTTCTGTGGAAAACCCACTTTTACAGTGCGGCATTAACTATCATCACATCTTTACTTAAGCGACAGCGAACTTGTTAATTGTGAATTTCTTCAGAGGATTGGTGGATGGTGCAAATTTTGTCAGATCATCAGAAAAACATCATTCATTAACCACTTAACCGGCGACAGGTAAGGCAATACAGTGCTTTTACCCCCCGACTTACAGTGGCGGATCCAAGGGGGAAGGATCATGACCCCCCCCCTGGAGCTCTTCAGAGGGATGTACACTGTACAGTCTAAATAAAAGGTGCTAAAACAGGAATGCAAAATAGCATCTAATCGAATGAATTTGCACTTTTTTCGAAACTGATCGAGAAAATTCGCAAATTTTCCGTGCCTGATCGACATAATTCAGAATTTTTCTGCACCCGATCGGTGAAATTTGCAATTTTTGCGAAGCCGATCCACGAAATTCAGAATTTTTCCATGCTTTATTGATGAAATTCATGATTTTTTTTGGGTGTGATCGACGAAATTTGGGATTTTTCCACAAATGGTCTGCAAAATGTGATTTTTCTTCACTTGATTGAAAAAAATCACGTCTTTCATGCCCAATCCACAAAATTAGGACATTTTTCTGTTATTGTTCGATGAAATACGAATTTTTCCGTACACGAACTAAGAAATACGCATTTCTTAATTGAATGACGAGCTATGCATTTTTTTTACTACCGTAAACTGATGAAATCCATGATTTTTTTTCGCGCGATACTGACGAAACTCACAATTGTTCTGCAGACACTCAAAGATTTACCGATCGACCATATTTGTGATAATTTCTTCCCCGATCGATGGAATTGTCAATTTTTGTTCGCCATATCAACGTAATTTGCGATTTTTTTCCATTCCAGATCAACTGTATATCCGTTTTTTACGAAACTGATCGACCATATTTGCGACTTTTTCGTTCCCGTTTGACAATGTTCGCAAATTTTCCGTGCCCTACCAAAAGCGATTTTTTCGTTCCCGATAGACTAAATTCGCACTTTTACGAAAGCAGTCGACCATATTCGGGATCTTTCCGTGCCCAATTGATGAGATTCGCGCCTCTTTCTGTTCTTGTCCATGAAATATGCATTTTTCCTTATCGAACAATAAAATTCGCGATTCTTAACTGACTGATGAAATCTGTATTTTTTTCCCACAGTAAATTAATGAAATCTGATTTTTTTTTCTTGCGATAAACTGATGAAACTCATTATTGCTGTGTATTTGCTCAAAAAAATTTACAAAATTCGCGAGTTTTTCGTACCCAGTTGACGAAGACAATCGACTACATTCACAATAATTTTTTCCCAGATTCACAAAATTGGCAATTTTTACGTTCCATATCAACTCAAAATTCGCAATTTTTTATTCCCAATCAAAATTCACAACTTTTTGTGCTCGATCGACAAAATTTACAGTTTTTCTGAGACATACAGACAAAATTCGAAATTTCTCGAGGGCTGATATATACAAAACTTGCGATTTTCCAATGTCCAGTTGACGATATTTTCGATTTTTGCACGCCAGGTCAATGAAGTTCGCATTTTTTTGCAAGGTAAACAGACAAAACAGGCGACTTTTCTACAACCTATGAACATAATTTTTTCAAGTATTATAAAAAAAATTAGATTTTTTTCCTTGCCGATAAACGAAATCTGAAATTTTTCGTGTCCAATCGACAAAATTAGTGATTTTCACATGCCTAATTGACAAATTTCGCGATTTTTTTTATGCCCGATCGGCAAAATTTGCTACTTTTTATCGTAATTCCGTTTTCACAAGATTTACTGTATTTTAAAATTGTTTCATTAAATCATCTGTCAAAAGTTGTGACCCCCCCTGGAGGTTTGGCTGGATCCGCCCTAGCCGACTTATGTCGGGACAGACGGTGAAATAGTTAAAGAATAGTAGGGGGGGGGGGGAATGCAACTTTCATCCAGGGATGACAGAAAGAGCACAAAAACCTTTAAAGAATCGTGGGAAAATGCAAACAAAGAAAAAACTGCTAATTTTACAAAAAAATCGAGAAAAACTGCAAATTTTGTCAAAAAAAGTGTCAAAATTATGTCAAAAGATTGTGAAAAACCTCCAAATTTCACCACAGAATCTTAAAAAATCTGAGGTCTTCAAAGGGGTCTAAACTGGATTTCTCTCCACACACACACTCTGTTGAAACTTTGCAGAAAATTATGAAATTTGTCAATGAAGAAATCCTATTTGCAACCTTGTTTCATCAGTTTCTACAAATTTATTTAATGCAGCAATTTTAAATTTGTAAAGTAGTAAGACAATGTAAAATACATTGTCTGCTTTTTATCTTCATTAAAATTTTACCTTGAAAATGCTGATTTCAGCCAGATTTGTGATAAGGTAATCGGACAACGACCTCACATAAATGGATTCCCTTTCCATGTCAGTTTCTTTAGGAAAGAATTAACGATTTCATGGGTACAGAAATACAAGGAGTAAAATCCAAAAGATAGGTATTTCTGTTCGGCACTATTTGCTTACCCCCTTATAATTGTATAATACCAAAAACTTTCTGCACACATAATATTGGGTCAAAAATTGCTGCAAATCGATTTAATGTTTAATAAAATTATGTATTATATTATTTTGGCATGGATGAAATTTGCTTTTATTATGCAATTTGCATCTTTTGCATGAGTCATGGATGTAATTTGCGTATTTTATGTGATTCATGAACGTAATTCACATTTTTTACGTGCTTAATGGATGCAATTTTTTTTTAATGCATCTCATGGTCGTAATTTGTTTTTTGAGCGATATGTCAACAAAATTCACGAATTTTGAGATAGTTATGGATGTAATTCAAGTTTTTTATGTGATTAATGAACATAATTAACATTTTTTACACAATTTTAATGCAATTCATGGATGTAATTTGCCTTTTTTCAGCAATTTGTCGATGAAATTAGAGGGGGTTTTCTTGAGTGATTTATGAATATAATTCGCATTTTTTATCTGATTTATAGACGTAATGCACTATTTTTAGGAGATTCATGGACGTAATTTGCATTTTTTGAGCGATCTGTCGACATAATCCACGTTTTTGGACTCTGTTGCTGAAATTTGTGTTTTTTGAGCGACTGATGAATGTAATTCTCATTTTTTATGCAATTCATGAAATAGTTTGTGTTTTGATGCGATTTTATAGACCTGATTTGCTATATTCATGTGATTCATGGCCATAATTTGCATTGTTTAAGAGATTTGTCAATGATATGTGTTTTTTTGAGCGATCTGTCGATGAAATTTGCATTTCTTGAGCAATTTATTCATGTAATTCACATTTTTTAAGCGATTTATGGATGTATTTTGCAGTTTTTGAGCAATCTGTTGGCAATCTGTTTGAGCGATTTATTGACATAATTTGTGTTTTTTAAGCAATTTATGGACATGATTAGCGTTTTTTGTAACGATTTATGAAAAAAAAAAAAACTCATAAAAATTATAAATTTGCATTTTTAATGCAGAGCATCATTCCGTTGATTAAATTCATGTTTTTGAGCAATTTATGAACGCAATTCTCATATTTTCTGAGATTCCTGAAAAGTAACTTGCATTTTTTTTTTTTTTTTTTTTTTTTTACAATTTTATGGACGCAATTCACTATTTTTATGAGATTCATGTACTTAATTTGCATTTTTGAACAATCTGTCGACAAAATTTCCATTCTTTGAGCAATTTATGGACTTAATTCGTGTTTTTATGCAATTCATGAACATAAATCGCATTTTTTACATGATTCATATTCGTAATTTGCTATTTTTAGGCAATTCATGAGTGGTTTTTTTTTTTTTTTTTTTTTTTTTTTTTAGTGATCTGTCGATGAAATTTGCATTTTCTAAGTGATTTATGGACTTAATTCGCATTTTTTGAGAGATTTACGATGCAATTCACATTTTTCTACGTGATTCATGGAGTAATTCACATATTTTTTTTACATGATTCATGGACCTAATTTGCATTTTTTGAGCAATTCACTGATTTGTGTTTACTATGTGCGCATGAGTTGCAGGGTTGGAAAAAAAATCATGATTTTTTTAAAAAAATCAAAAAAATCTGATTTATTTGATTTAAATCAGATTTTTTTAATTTAAATCGGATTTGATTTTTTTATAATCCTATTTTTAATTGTTGTGTTATGTTTTTACAATACATGGAGCGGTTTTTTATAATAAATAACTAAAAAAGAATAAATAATATTTATAATTCCTAAAAATAACATAAGAAATAATTATATAGTTAAGAAAATACTTATAAGTATTTGGATAAATATGCAAACTAGCTATTCAAATTATAGTGACCAAAAAAGTAACCAGTCACAACTACAATATAAACTTTCTAAGAAAAATAATTGTTTAAACTTAAACAAGTCACATTGATACTATGTTTAATTAAAAAACTGAATAAATCTGAAAATTTGGATTGATTTCCTGTTCATTATTCAATGTTATATTAAAAAGTTGTGCAATAGTTTGTTTTTAAAAAATGATCCATATTACAATCTTTTGTCCCAAATTGAGCTTATTTTTTCTTTGTAGTATGTTTTTAATAAAAGTTTTATGTAATAGTTACACAATAAAAAAAGTTACACACACACAAAAAAAAAACATTAATTACTCTCATAATTATTATGAACTTTTATATTGTGTGTGGGGGGGGGGAGAGAGGGGTGAAAATAAAAATATTTTTTTAAACTTTCTATAGGACATATTTTACTGCAAAATTCTTAAGTTTCTCACATATTGTTGTAGTCTTCTCTTTTCAGCTTGGATTCAAAAGTTTTTACTTTACAGATAAAATTTTTACTCGGAAGTCAGAAAGTACACATTAAGTTCTAAATAAAGTATTTCACAATATTTTATTTTATATCAAATATACTTTATCAGTATTGCAACATAATTAAAATTTCATTAAAAATATACTGAAATAAGAAATAACTCATTTCATGAACAACAATCATGAATCACGAACTACTATTTTAGCTTTTAATCTTTTATTTCATTTTAATCATTAATATTATTTAATAAATAAAAATAAATGTAGAACAGAAGGTACTATTTGGTTATGTCAACCAATTTTGCCAAACTGATAGCCAAGTTATACCATGAGTGCAAGTTTTTCCGTCCTGAGACAGAATTCCGTCTTTTAAAAATTCCTGAAGACGAAAACAAGACGGAAAAATCTCTGAGGACAGAAGCAGATCGCAAAAAACACACGCTTTTCTTCAAAAGATCGCAGAAAGAAAAACATGATTTTTGTGAAATGATCATGGAAAAAAGTGCTATTTCTATCAAAGGATTGCAAAAAGACGCGTTTGTCGTCAAAAGCTGGCAGAAAAATAATCTATTTCTGTCGAAGGATCGCGAAACACACGCTCTTTTTGTCGTAAGATCACAAAAAAGCACTTTCTTTTAAAAGATAGTGGAAAAGATGAGTTTTCAGTCAAAAGGTTATAGGAAAAAATGCCATTCCTGTCAAAGAATCATAGAAAACATGCCATTTCCGGTCAAAGAATACTAAATAGGTACATTTTTTGTCAAAGGATCAACAAAAAGACGTGAATTTAATCAAAGGACCGTGGGAAAAAAAACCTGAGTTTAGTCAAAGAATCGTGGAAAAGACGTGAATTGTGCCAAAAGATCGAGAAAAAGACGCGATTTCCGTCAAATGATAGAAAACAATTCCTCTATTTTCATCAAATGATTGCAGGAAAAACGCAATTTTTGTCAAAGTATCACAAAAAGGTGCGATTTCTGTTCAAGGATTTTGAAAAAGACGCTTTTTCTGTCAATTTTGAAAAAGACGCTATTTCCAGTCAAAGAATACAAAATAGGTACAATTTTTGTCAAAAGATCGCAATAAAGATGTTAATTTAATCGAAGGATCGTGGAAAAGAAGCAAATGTTGCCAAAAGATCGAGAAAAAAATTGGTTGCTGTGAAATGATTGCAAAAAAAACCCTACGATTTCCATCAAATGATAACAGGGAAAACGAGATTTCTGACCAAGGATCGCGAAGAAGGTACAATTTCTGTCCAAGGATTGCAAAGAAGACATTTCTTTCAAAGGATCGTCAAAAGGACACGAATTTCGCCAAAAGATCATATAAAATACTTAGATTTCGTTGAAAAATGGCAGATTTCAGCTGAAAACCATAGAAAAAACACAAATTTTGCCTATAAGCCATAGAAAAATTGCAAATTTTGGCTAAAAATAGTAGAAAATTGCAAGTTTCGGTTTAAAATCATAGAAAAGTTGCAAATTTAGTCGAAAGATTAGGGGGGGGGACTAATTTCATCAGATGGTCTTGGAAAAAACACAAGTTACATGCGTATGTGCTCAGTCAGTAGGGAGGGAGGAAGTTCAAAATATTTTCAGTCTTGACAAAATTTCAAACTTGCACCCATGAGTTATACATATTGACATAATTTTTATATAAAAAGCGAGAAAAGTCTTTAGTTTAAAAAATAGTGCCCCTCTTGCCCCTAATCCAGAAACTAGCACCCCTCTTGTCACTCATTCAAAAAAATAGCGCTCTTCTTACCCACATTTGAAAAAACTCAGCCTTTGAGCGATGATGCAGACACACAGCGTAAATTACGCAAAAAGTAGCTTTTATGCATCTTGTGAAACACATAACTTCGTCAAAAAATTGTGAAAAAACAGTAAATTTTGTTAAAAGATCGCGAAATAAGGACTAATTTCCGGTAAGATTTGCGAAAAAAATGGTTAATTTCGTCTGAAAATTCTGAAAAAGGCGGTGGCTTTCCTCGAAAGATCGTGAAAAAAAAACAACAAAATTAGTCCAAAAATTGCTATAAACGAAAAAATTTTTCAAACGATTCACAAAAAACTGAAAATTTCACAAAACACGGCAACTATCATAGAAAAATCGCAGTAAAAACAAATTCTTTAAAAAAAATCGCAAAAAACATCAATTTCTTTAAGAGATAGAAAAAAAAATGCAAATTATGTCAAAGGGGCACAAAAAGAAAAGTTAATCCCCAATAAGTGAATTTTTCTGTTCTAAATAATTTTCCTGCTTCAAAATTGTTCTTGCTTCTAAAGTGGATTTTCCTGATTCACAATAATTTTCGTATGTAGAGAAAATTGCATCCGAGGCATAATTAGAGAAAAGGGGGATTGATTCCACTCCCTTTATGAACTATGTGCTTTTTTTTTCGCGGCCCTTTTTTTAAATTTGTGTTTTTTCGTGTTTAAACGTGACAAAATTGGCGGTTTTTTGAGATCTTTTGAAGAAATTTGCCATTTTTTGACATCTTTTAACAAAATTTTGTCTTTTTCCCGAGATCTTTTATCAAAAACCTGCTGTTTTTTGTGATTTTTTTTTTTAAGTAAAATCTGTCTGTTTTTTTCCCTATCTTTTGACAATATTTGTCCTTTTTTTTTTTTTTTTTTTTTTTTTTTTTTGACAAAATGTTTGGATTTTTTTTCTGGATTCTTTGAAGAAATGTCTGTATTTCCATGATTTTTTGAACCGCTAGATTCTAGATTAAACTCTATAAAAAGTGCCCTTTTCAGAACAGTAGTGGCCTGCCTCTTTTTAAACCTGGGGGAAACTCTGTAATATCTATGAATGTGACATTCATGATCATCCTTTATTGGCATTTAATCTTATAGTTCAGGGATAATTTTTTGGTCAACAGGATAACCAGATTTGTTTAATAGACGTGTGCAGAAAATTTTAGGAAGGAAACAATTTTTATTTTTAACTTTTTTTAGTACAGTAGAACCCCGTTAATCCAGATCTGCTTGATCAATTTTTTTTTATTAAAGTTTGTGAAGCAATTTGGCCTATTTCCATAACATTAACTTGTTTCGTCGTGTTCTGAATAAAACAACTTTTTTCTGAAATCTTTTCAGAACAATACCATAAGCTTTCTTATTTAAACTGTTATTTAAACTACACCCAATGAATTACTTATGCTCAAGTGGATGTGTGGTGTGATCGTACGGCTCGCAAAAGGTATAGAAAACTGACGCAGCAAAAAATTGTAATGGGAGGTAAAGAGAGAACCAGCGATATTGAAATTGAATTTATTTATCAATTTACAACGCCATGGCTTCATCTGCTGGAGTAGAAAGACAATTTTCTTCTTTTGGACTAGTTAATTCAAAACTTCATAATAAATTAGAAATAGACAACGCTTCTAAATTAGTGTTTTTGTTCAAACAATTAAATCCCTGATTTATCCCTATTTGCTTAAAAAATAATGAATTAATTGCGATTTTTATCCCTTAATAAATAGCTTGCATTAAATGAATATAGTAGTAGACTCCCTCAAATCTGCACTCCTAAAATCCACAACTCTCTAAAATCTGCACATAATTTATGGATGTAAACAATGAAAAATTCAGTTTAGAAAATTTGACTTTTTTAGCTTTATATCAATTCCATATATATTTTTTAATTTGTAATTTTTATTAATGTTATTGAATTCATGTTTTTTTTAAGAAGGAAAAATAATTTATTTCTGAAAAAAATCAAGATATTGCTGATATCATTGGTAATCACAATTTTACCAAATATATTTATGTATTTATCAAGCTCTTTTAGTGATTAAGTTTGGCTAAACCTGAAATAAAGCTTCATTATTTTATGATCCTGATGTGAATTAGTAATGTACCTTTATGAGGCAAGTTTCATTGAATAATTTAGGAAAAACATATTTAATCTTTATAATGAATACTTAATTGTACATTTTTGATTATTAATTTGATCTTTGCTTTTAGTGTTTTAATCATTTTAAAAATTATCTAAATTTTTATTATTTTAGTTTATTAGTAATAAACTAAAATAAAAATTTAAATATTAAAATAAGTAATTTACTTATTTTAATAGTTTAGTATATTGAAAGCATTCATTATACTTTTGATTTCATTGTTAATTACATTCAAATTACTTTTAAAAAATATAAACAAAGCAATCACCAGAAATTTGCAAAGTTCTAAAATCCACACAACCTCTGGTCCCAAGCTGTGGGATTTGAGGGAGTCTACTGTATTTAATTTGTTTTTTAAATTTTACCATTTTCTATTCATTTATATTATTTAAATTTATTTCTTATTTTAATTTGCACAATTCAATTACAAAATAATAGAATGGCTTTCGATTAAAGCCTGAATGTTTAATTTTTAGTACCAATCAGTAACTAGTATATATATACTATAAACGCCTACAGGCCAGTTTGATTCTACCTGTTGACATTTTCAGAAAGAAAATTGCTAACACTTCAAATTATTTTTTAACATTTTCCTTGAAAATATACAATTACGTTTATTTTTTTTTTATGAAAACTACTTGTTTTATTTTTTAAATGACATTTCTGTTGGCGCAATTGCAAATTACTTTGTGTTTAATTTGTGAAGATACTTTTTTTCATAAGTTTGTTTTCCTTTTTATATTTTAAATACTTGTCTCAAAAAAGCACATTATTTTATTAGAAAAAAGCATTAACAAAATGAATACCTCTTTAATATTTAGTTTGTTTTCAATATTAATGTATGTCAAATAATGAAATAGAAAAATGTTTATTATTACTGACTCTAAAGTTTTCTTAATGTGCAATTAATCGGTGACATTAAAAATATTCAGAACAGAATATTAATTTGGAAAAATTTCCTATACAGATCATAACTTCTTAGCTAGTATTTGCCTTCAAAAGAAAATAGATATAAATAAAAGAAATTATTTATTATGATTTATTATGTAGGTCTAGCTGACGATTTCTTATAAGAAGTATTTAATTATACATCTATAAGTCATGTGCAGTGTTCTCGCTGACATTTGACCAACCTTAGTAATATGACTAATAAAAAAGTAAAAATCATTCACTAAATGAAAAAAATATTAGCAAAATAGATTCGCAATGTAGCACAGAAAGTTTAACCTTTTAATGTACTTTCCCTTTTTTCAATATGTTCTAAAATAACCAAAGTTTTTATAACTGCAACAGAGATTGTTATTAAACTAATTTCAACTATCCATTACAAATATTACATATATGTATGAAAAACGAAAAAGAAAAAGCAAAAATTGAGCACTAGCAATTTTGCAAATCTATTCACTTGTTTACTCGCCAAATGAAGAATTTAATTGCAATTTGGCACAATGGCACGCAACAGTGAGAACACTGGTCATGTGGGATCAGCAAACAATTTTTAAATTTCTAGTTGACAAATTTTGCTTTATTTTTGTTAGAGTGAAAAAAAAATGTAATATCATTTGTCTATTTTTATTCATATAAAGCTAAATACATTTGGACATTATTTATAATTTACAGAAAATAAATTTTGACTTGAAATCCCATAAAGTACATACATACATTAAAAATATATAGTAGTAAATAATAAAATAAAAATCTAGGCATAAAATAGCTTGTATTTTTTAGTAAAAATTTTATTTTACAGTTGAGATAAAATATAAATTTTCACGGAAAAAAGCTTAATTGCATACACACAACATAAAATATCAACCCCCCCCCCCCCCCCACACACACACACCAAAACATTTCTGTCAAAAGTGTTATTCGGGGGTTAGAATCTCCCAAACTCTGAATTCTCCAGTGTATTAAAACTTCTGTACATTAATATAGAACAAATCTTAGCCTCGCCCCTTCTTTTTTTTCTGGATATGCTACTAATGCAGAAATACGGACTTAAAAAACTGAATATACTTTGCTGGAATGTATGATTTCAATGAAAATTTGTTTTCATAAGTAATTTTACTTATTTAGAGTTCATACTGATTTTCCAAGAAAAATTCCCCGATATATTTCCCGGGATGTACAATTTTTACATATCAACAATTAACGACATTTTGATATTACATATGACAATAACACGGCCGAAACTAGAGGGGGGCAGAGGGGGCGTTTGCTCTCAGCGCTACCAGAACAAAAGGTGAAGGGGGTGCCAAATTAAGATTTTGTTTGGTGTGTTTCATAAAAGAATGCATAAATGTGGTGGTGGTGGTTGGGGGGGGGGGAGATGCCAAAATCCATGTTTGCCCCGGGCGCAAAAAAAGACTAGTTTCGACGCTAGACAATAAAGCACACAAATAGTAACAACTGCCCTCAATTTCTCAGAATAGACTATCATTTTGACAGGTTTTTCCCCAGGTTTGGGAAATTTTTTGCATTATCCCGAGATTCCCCTGATTTTTATAACCTAAAATTCATCCCCTGATATTTACAACCTAAAATTTATCCCATGATTTTCCCAGGAATCCCACATTCCCATGATGAGTATGAACCCTGTTATTTTTTTTTTATGTTTAATTATATATTTATTTTATACAATGAAGGGTAGATATCAAAAAATTTGCAAAATTCTCTCAATGCAGCAAACAAATATATGTGTGGTAAAATAAATATTGCATAAAAATGCTTAATTTTAACTTATTATCAATTAAAATGTTTATTAAACTACATGATATTGAGGTGTTCAAAACTAGTACAAATTGAAACAAATTACTTAATGAATTATAACTCACAACCTGAAATATTCCATAAAAACAGGGTTGGGTTTCTGACGTCAGAAACTGGTTTTTGACAAGACAAGTGTCAAAAACTGGTTTAAACCGTCAAAAACTGGTTTAAACCGTCAAAAACTGGCTTAAACTGTCAAAAACGTGTAATGCGCTTTAAACATTTTAAGAACCAGAGAAAAACATTGAGTAATTTTTTAATTAAAATTAATTATACTGTAATTTAATAATTACAAAAAAAATTAAATTATTTTAATTGCAATAAAACATAGTTTTTTAGAATGTTCAAACAGAAGAAAATGATTTTGTACAGTTAATAATCTGGATAAATTTTACCCCACAGCATCCTATAGCACTTAACCAATTTAGCACATTTATTTACACCCAAATGGTTTATATTATAAGTTTAAAGTGTATGAAGCCAAAGTTACAAAATACTCTCTCAATTGGTGCTGAGCTAGCAGGGCTTGATAACAGAGGCATTGCTAGTTGAGCAAGTTGGGAGGCTGGCCAAATTTTCAGATTTATGACTTTTTTTTTTTTCTTTTTTTTCCAGAAATGATAATATACAATACAGTAAAAGTGAATTTTTAATATTACATCTAATATTGTATATTTTTGACAGATGTTTAATGTGAAATTTTACAGATCAGTGTAGTATTTGAGGTTTCTGACGAGGTTTTTGACAAGAGGTTTTAGCCATGACGGTTTAAACCACGGTTTTAACCGGATAAAACCGCATACTGTCAAAAACTTGCCAACCCTGCATAAAAAGTTATTATAATTAACAGAAATGAAATTCCATTTACTTAAGAATGCTGTTGTTATGATTTAATATGCTTTAATCAGTCAATAAATTATAAAATTTCTGCTTCAACTTTTCTCTAAATGTGGCTAAAACTGGAGCATTCACCCTAACATAACTTTTACTTTTTACAAAGTAGGCCGCAAGAAAAAAAAATAATAATAACCGATATTGTCCGCTAACTAATTTTTAGGCTATTCGGTGAAAAATGTTTGAGAAATTCTTGTTTTGCTATTAATTTTAAAGCAGGCCTAATTGTAGATGTAAACATTAGTTTACATTTTTGTAACTCACATCTAGAATATTTAAAAATTCAATTTAATGATAAAATGAAATAACAATACAAACAATATTTAGTAAAGCACTTACCTTTTATATTTAAAGTAAAACCATGGCCACGTGCTCCACAAACCCGATCGTTCGAATCGAATACACGCAACACAGATCCGCTCGCCGGTAGCAGCCATTGCAATATTCCCTCCAATTCTCCAGCGATGTACTGTTGCCACTTTTCACTGACAAAGTTATACACGAATAACATGGCTGGATATCGATGTCTAATCGATTACGCTCTAGAAAATTATCATATTTATGGTCTTAAACTTACACCATAGGGAGCATGCATTAGTGGCATGCTAAACAACTGTCATGTGTGGGATAGTTGACAGATAACAGTATTTAACGATTTTACAGGGCCTCGAATTAATATCGCCTGTCTTACACTATATTGGCACCACTTATACGATATAACATTATTTTATCATTAAAAAATGTCGCAATGGTACATGAAAATTGATGTACTTGACAATCATGATAAACTTGACATCACATAGTGACTTTTTTGACAAATTTGTGTTTGCTGGGAAATTACCTTAAGTACTTATAAATTCCAACATTACAGAAAGAAGTGCATTTAGATAACGAACATAAACATTAAGAATTATGTGGCTTGACATATAAACATTTGAAAGTATTATCATTCTTTACACAACATCTTATCATTCTCTGTCATTAAGCTGAGAATCACGTTTTTAAAGATTGGAATACTTTTATCTTCAATAATTTAAAAGATTTGTTAGTTTATTAAGTGCTTTATTTCAATACTTGATGTACTGACGCTAAGATATTTCTTTTTGACAAAAATTGTTTTTATCAAAACCCCCATGGAAATTATTATTAGTCTTTATACAGGGTGTCCCAAAAGGTCATGTCCAAACGGCACACATGGTTGTGTCAGGTCATTAGGAAACAGAATTACATAGGAAAGGGGGGTCGGAAACGCGATTGTAATCCGCTAGAGGGCGATAAGCGATGTCAGACGAAAGCGCGGGCAGTCGGATCATTCGAAGCGCGGACGTTGCAGAGAAAGGATGAACCAGTTGATGAGCACTTGGATGAGCACTTACTATGAGTTGTAGCATTTTTCTTTTTTATTTGGTACTGTTTTGTTGTAAAATAAAGATATTTTACACCGTTTGTTATCTTTTCTTTGCGTGACGGTTACGATGCAATTTCACTGTTTAGATCGCGTTTCCGACCCCCCTTTCCTATGTAATTCTGTTTCCTCATGACCTGACACAACCATGTGTTCCGTTTGGACATGACCTTTTGGGACACCCTGTATAAGGTCATTCTGAGTAAATGAGACACAATTTTCCGTAGTTTTGTCGCATTTAGGGTATATTTGGCATTTTACTATATAAATATATATTTTATTAAGAATCATATTACTCAATCCTGTACCTTTTATTCAAAATTAACTTAATTTGCATAAATTTAATAATTATCTGCATTGTAAAACACAATATATACCATTGTCACTTTTAGGTAATTTTTGTACCTTTTATGGTAGTTAAAACTTAAATGGGACGTTCATAATCCTAAGTGTGATAATGCATTTTACACATGATAATTCATTTGAAAAAGTTCATTTAATTTTTAACTGTTGTTGCAGAAAATTTCTACATAACAACTGTACCCAGCCCGCAAAACTATTCCTTTGAAAGATGAATAAAAGGCGCGATTAACTCATAAAATACTGTTTGTTGTACTAAACTGTTATTACAGTACACTATTTCTAATGAAATTTCGCTTTTTCGAACATTTCAAACAAAATTACAAGAAATTAAAATGAAGTAAAAGTCCCTTGTACCGATAGTGAAGCTGGAAATTAAAAATTAAGCAGTGAAAATTATAAAGAAGCAGCACTAATTACAGTTAAGCATTGAGCTTCAATTATTTTTTTAATTACTTAAAACTTAACTTCTGTGGCAGGACTTGTCATATAACTATTGTCAGGAGTCTTTGAGACCGTTTGGTTAAAATATTAATGATAGGCTCTATTAACTCACAGGGTACTGTTTGTCCATTAAATAGAAATATAACATAAAATCTAGCGATAGTTCTACACACTAAAAAAATCATTCAATATACACAATGTTTGCATAAAATTTTAGGAATAATTTCATATTTTCCAAGAAAATAGAACAATTTCCGTAATTGACATTTTGAAATTACAAATCCGTATAAATCCAGTAAGTGATTCATAAATTTTAAGGAATATTTCTGTATTGCTGTCAAAACAGTACAAGTTCCGTAAGTGCTGTTAAGAAATAGTTGTTATGTTTGGAAAGCGAAATAATTAATTTTTGTATATACTTGATATTACTTATAATGATGCGTTTATTAGCGAATTATTAGCGAATATTAGCGAAATGTGAATCTATGTTGAACTTATTCCCACCATTCCCGAATATTTACTAAATAGTTTTGATGTTACATTGGTTTTAAAACAGACAAGTGATATGCGCCATCTATATTATAAAAAATTCGGTATAATACCTTTCTATATTTATTTCTTTTTTAATTTATTTATTTATTTATTTATTTATTTTTTTTGTGCAGAGCAAAAATTGCAGATTATGATCTCTAATGCAATAAAGGGTTTATGTGTAATATTTTCATCAATGAATATATTGATAGTGATATACCATGTATCTTATATTTGATAATTTAAATCCCAATATTTTTATTAGGTAGCTTTCATTACAAAAAGTAAAAAGCTACCTATTGCAGCCGTCCGGAGAAAAGCAGTTCCAGAAAATTTTGGTATATTTTCACCGATCATGACCCCCAGACCCCAAAACCACCCTCCGTTCAAATGTTGACATATATATATATATATATATATATATATATATATATATATATATATATATATATATATATATATATATATACATATATATATATATATATATATATATATATATGATTTTTGTCATGCGATAACTAACGTATTTATGAACCGATTTGAATGAAATATGGTATGTACATAGTACATACAAATGTCTCGACCGAGTTCGTTGGCCAGCATCATCCGACATTTTGTTTCAAAATGGGGGCCATTTTAATTTTTTTTTTAATTTAAAAATTTTAAATTCAATGCGAATAAATTAAAAGTTGAAAAATATTTTCTTTTACGTGTTAGAACTTAAAGCAACGATTCCAGAACACATTTTATTTTGTCTATTCTTAAAAATTGATTGAATTATAGCACTTTGAATTTTTCTTATGGCTGACATTTTGAAACGATCTGATTTTTGTCACTTCATAACACGCGTATTTAATAACCTATTTCAATGAAACTTGGTATGTACATAGTACATACAAATGTCTCGACCGAGTTCGTTGCACAGCATCATCCGACATTTGGTTTCAAAATGGCAGCCATTTTAATTTTTTTAAAAATTTAAAATTTTAAATTCAATGCGAAAAAATTAAAAGTTGAAAAATATTTTTCTTTTACGTGTTAGAACTTAAAACAACGATTCCAGAACACATTTTATTTTGTCTATTCTTAAAAATTGATTGAATTATAGCATTTTGAATTTTTCTTATGGCTGACATTTTGAAACGATCTGATTTTTGTCACGTCATAACACGCGTATTTAATAACCGATTTCAATGAAACTTGGTATGTACATAGTACATACAAATGTCTCGACCGAGTTCGTTGCACAGCATCATCCGACATTTTGTTTCAAAATGGCAGCCATTTTAATTTTTTTTATTTAAAAATTTTAAATTCAATGCGAAAAAATTAAAAGTTGAAAAATATTTTTCTTTTACGTGTTAGAACTTAAAACAACGATTCCAGAACACATTTTATTTTGTCTATTCTTAAAAATTGATTGAATTATAGCACTTTGAATTTTTCTTATGGCTGACATTTTGAAACGATCTGATTTTTGTCACGTCATAACACGCGTATTTAATAACCGATTTAAATGAAACTTGGTATGTACATAGTACATACAAATGTCTCGACCGAGTTCGTTGCCCAGCATCATCCGCCATTTTGTTTCAAAATGTCGGCCGTTTTAAATTTAAAAAAAAATTTAAAATTTAAAGTTAAATCTGAAAAAATTAAAAGTTGAAAAATATTTTCTTTTACGTATTAGAACCTAAAACAGCGATTCTAGAACACTTTTTATTTTGTCTATATCTTAAAAAATGATTGAGTTATAGCACTCTGAATTTTTCTTATGGCTGACATTTTGAAACGATCTGATTTTTGTCAAGTGATAACACGTGTATTTATGAATCGATTTGGATGTAACTTGGTGTGTACATAATATATATGTAAATTAAGGAGTCCAGGGGTAATATCACATAAGTTTAATACTCTTGATTAATATAAAATATTTACAAGGAAAAAATGAGTAAAAGATTAAGATTAAGGGGCATCTTCGGTCTTTTCCACCGGAGCTCGGTTGAGCACGTCTTCCACTGGCTGGATCCGGCATCATTCTAACTCTTCTGTACTTGTTGCTGAGGCCCTTTCGTGTGAAAGTGCTAACTATGCAACATTTAATTCACACGTGGCTGTAACAAGGTCGTACACGTGTTGTACTTTTCTATGGGGCGGATGTCGAGTCGGCCAAATGCATCTGAAACGAGCCTGTTGCTATGGGCTCGCTATATCGACACTCGGCCAATCCGAGATACAGCTGACCACAGCTGAACGTGTACAATGATAGGGATACTTAAGATAAACTATTACCAAAACAATCATAATAATATACATATACATCTACATAAAACATTGTAAACCTTGAAAGTACGAAAAAAAACACAATATCTAAATATGCATATACCTAGTATAAATTGACATACATAATAATCATATAGTAAAAGAAACAGAAAAAAAAATTGTTGGCCAACTAAAAAACAAATATACTAGAAATAATGAAAATAATAAGCAAAATACAGAAAAACGTTGCAGGTTATTGCCGGCAATAATGGGGGTCACGAACTGTTTATCTGCACTAAAAAGTTAATAGTCAGTACAGTTTCCAATTGTTCACGCGACGCAACATAAAAAAAAACACCTGTTGCGTATGCAAAAGAAATATACGTCACTGTTTTGTATTGTTAAAATGTTATAAAGTTTGTAAATATCCACTTGACGCAACATTAAAAAAAAATCACGTGTTGCGTATGTAAAAAAAAATATAGGCAAAGCACAAAAAAAAGCACTACTTTGCATACCGGAAAATAATAATAAAAAATATTTTATGCCAAGCTAAAAAAAAAGCACAGCTTGCATAGTTAGAAAAAGATAAACACACATGTACACTCTTGACTCTTTTTTCCACAATTTATAAAATCTTGCCACATCAAACACGAAATGGAGAGAAAAAAAATTAAATCTTCGTCACAAAAGTCTTCAACTGTAAGATCACACTAGAAAAAAGAAAATTTGGGAGAAAGAAAAAAAAAATAAAAACACTGTAATGGTGCAACTCTGTATACTTGAGAAAAAAAAAAAAAGGTTTCTTTCTGGAGAATCTCCGTATTAAGTCGTATTTTTCTTTCATATGACACACGAGTGAATAAGATGTAGATACCAAGGATCCCTGGGATAAACAGCTCAATATCCCGATAGCAAGTACGTCGACCGTGCTTTTCAATGTTTGTATAGTTCGGCTCTTTTTGCAGCGTTATTGGTGCTACACACATTGCTACCCAAAAATAAACAAAGAATCGAATTATGACGTCGAGTTGGCATCTCGAATCTGGACGATGGTGTGATAGCGGAACAGTAGAGGTCATTAACAGATGACCCTTAGTATCTGAAGTCAACTTTTCAACTTTATTGGGCAGCTGTTCTACGGTGATACAATTTTCGACAGCTGACTGTTTTCCGTCTGTCTTAGTTTCGTTTTCAACCACACAGTCGGTAGTTTCATTTTCCGAAGAGACAGGAGCTGACGTCATTTCGTTGAGAAGGGGAGAGTTAGGAAGTGGATGCATATGTGAGGGCGAATTTTTTTCAGCAATGTTTGTTAACGATTTCCGTTCTACAAACTGCTTATTGTTACCGTAAGCGAATATTATGGAATATTGCATAGGGGATAAATTTAAGTAAAAAAAATCTTCGAACTTATTACCATTAAACTCAGTCTGTGCGACAAAATATTGAAGTGGCTTTAATTGGGATATTTCAGCATCGAAAATAGTTATAGATGAATCATTTAAAGGGGGGGATCCCAACAGTTGATACGTTTCTTTACTAACAAAATTTAAGTTATGTACTGGGTTCGCATCCGCTACAAAAGAAATATTATTGATTTTTACGATCGCAGCCGTACTACACACTTTGGAAGGGATATGTATCGTATTGATGTGTACAACAGTTTCTGAAACAGGGTTAATGTCTTCGTGGGAAGGCATATTTTCGGGATTTCGCCCCGTCGAATGGGACGAACGGTAGTTGGGGCGAGAATGTTTAGAGCCGTTGGGACCTCGCTCCACGCGTTTACACTGAAATTGTTTATGACCTATTTCCGAACATTTATAACAGATAATTTGATTGTATTTTTCACTAGTGTGGGTTTTCCGAGAGTCCCTTTGGTCATATCCTGGTGTTGGTTTGAAATTCGGGACCGAATCGCAAATTTCTTCATAGATTAGCAATTTTTTCTTAAACTCTACTAAATCAGAACAGCCATATAAAATGGATTTATTTTGGGGTGTATCTCTAATACCTTGTATCGTGTAATGAATTAAAGAGATGTCATCCACATTCCCTCGCTGCGCGATTTCTTTCATTTTCAAAAAATATTCCAATAATTGTTCGTTTGGTTGACATCCGCGGTTTGCTAATATTTGATGTATTTGTGCGGGCGAAGCCGTTTGATGAAATTCGCGGAATAAAGCTTCCTTTAGTGCGGAATAGGAATTAATATTAATTTCAGCTCTAATTACTAGCAATGCTAAACCTTTTAAACTCCGTTCTGCGAAAACAAATTTTTTAATATCTGAGAGGTTCAATGATTCCGAAAGTGTTTCGAATCGTGTAAACCATGTTTGGATGTTTTCCGATTTATCCCCGCTAAACGGCGGAATTAATTGTTCTATGTCGGGGAAAGAAATATTTTGTTTACTTGCAGTGTATTGCGAGTGTACAACCATTTGCTGTGGTTGTATTTTTAAGGGGGAAATTAATTGTGTGCTGGCACTACCGTCGTTCTGATTATGCTCAATGTCTGTTTCCGACGCCGAAATATTCCCAAATGTTTCCTTAAAAGCAGCAATGTCTGATAGTGCGACCAAAATGCGAGTCGCTATCTCATCTTTATTTCCATTTATATCTATGGACAGCAGATTAGCGACTGTTATCAATTGCAAATGATCAAAAGTATCAGTAATTTCTTTCAATTTGTTGGCGAATTCAGGGCTACCTTCTTTAAACGGTAATCCGGTATAAACTCTTAAATTAGAACGATTTCGCCTCGCTTCGTCTTTTCCAAAAATAAACAAATGTAGAAGCTGTATTTTATCGGCTCTGGCAGTTTTTAACTGCTGTCTGATCACTGGGATCGCTTGAAGCTCCATTACTCACAGCAAAGAAATCAGGTATAGTAAGAAAAATATCACTTACTGCTATTTAAGTGTAATCCAATGTGATCGATGCCACTTTTTCAATGAAAAAAAAATAAAATCCACAGCATGCACAGGAACATCACAAATCACAGGCGGCGATTGACATTACTGACACACTTTCTTCATTTTCTTTTTCTCCCTTCTAGTGAGCTATGGAAACGCGCTGATAAGCAGAAAGCATAAACATCATCTCGCTGTCGGATGGACTAGGGGAAATATAATCTTTCCTCTTGCACACTGCACATCAATCCATATGCAAAAATAAGAACTCCTGCACATTAATCCATATGCACGAATAAGAACTTGTGGCGCAGGTTGTTTGGGGGTACAAGTAGGCCGACGCCCCCATGTAAATTAAGGAGTCCAGGGGTAATATCACATAAGTTTAATACTCTTGATTAATATAAAATATTTACAAGGGAAAAATGAGTAAAAGATTAAGATTAAGGGGCATCTTCGGTCTTTTCCACCGGAGCTCGGTTGAGCACGTCTTCCACTGGCTGGATCCGGCATCATCCGGCATCTCTTCTGTACTTGTTGCTGAGGCCCTTTCGTGTGAAAGTGCTAACTATGCAACATTTAATTCACACGTGGCTGTAACAAGGTCGTACACGTGTTGTACTTTGCTAGGGGGTGGATGTCGTGTCGGCCAAATGCATCTGAAATGAGCCTGTTGCTATGGGCTCGCTATATCGACATATATAGAGGCCTGAATCGAGTTCGATACTCAGTTCCATTCGCCATCTTATTTCAAAATGGTGGCCATTTAAATTTTTTATAAATTTAAAATTTAAAATTAGGTACAAGAAAGTAAGAAATTGAAAAAGATTTTTCTGTTATGCATTTGAACTTGATACAAAGATTCCAGAGCATTTTTTTGTTTCGTTTGTATCTTAAAAAATGGCTGAGTTATCGCATTTTTAATTTCTAGTGTTGCTCATATCTTGAAATGATCTGATTTTCGTCACGTGATAACACGCGTATTTATAAACTGATTTGGATGTAACTCCGTGTGCACATAGTACTTAGCAATGCCTTGACCACGTTCACTGTCCAACTTCTTCCGTCATCTTGTTTAAAAATGGAAGCCATTGTCAAAAATCTTTTAAATGTATAATGATGTACAAACAAAAAATTAGAAATTGAAAAAAGGTTCTTTTGAAAGTATTTATCTTAATAATGAATTTAGGAGTATTTTTTGATTTGTCTTTAACTTAAAAATCGCCTGAGCAGTTTGAATTTCTAACGTGGGTGACATTTAAAAAAAAATCAATTTGCCCTCGACAGCACTCGTGTACGTATATATTAATCGATTTCAATATGAGTGTGCATGTGCACTTGAATTAAGATTTCGATCAAGCCCATAATCAGGTTCCACTAATTTGAGCTTAGTATTTTTGAATAATGTAACTTAATTTAAAATAAATAAACAAATAGATAAGTATATGAAAGCTACCTCTTCATCCCGGCACTGCCGGAAGGACTATTGATTAATGCATATGCTTAAAATATTTTTATGAACTCATTTATCTATATGATATATACATTTTAATTGCAACTCTGTTTTCTACTATGTATGTGTCATTGTATTGAAGTGTACTTCATGTAAGTGAGTCGAGCTACAATCAAATGGGCCATAATAGTTTTTGTGGCAAAATGGGAGAGATATGTGATTTTCATGTTGAAAGCAAAGTAGCATCACATATTATAATTTATTCCTTTTTTTAAATTAAATTCTCTATTTTAAAATTTAATTTATCTTTTCACAATTATAAATTTAATCAAAACTTCTTTTTCTTTTTCTTTTTTGCGCTTTAATTTTTAGCTACTTAAGTTTTCCCACATTCCCTCGAAGCTATTAATAAAATAAATCAAAAATAAGTATTTTTCTCCTCACAAAATCATTAACTGTGAGAGCATACTTTCCTTCGGTCAAAAAGGGTAAAAAAAAGTCCTTCTGGCCAGTACTGGGAGGAAGAATTAACTTTCATATTCCTTACTTAAAAATTCCGAAAAAAAAAACAATTAAATTTTATTATTTAACCATACAAAGGTCAAAGTAGTGGAACACGGTAACAGAAAATTTAATACTTATTTTTGGCCACACTGAATATGAATAGGAATTTCGAGAAATTAAGCAAGCTGGGTTTATTTAAAGCGATTTATATTTTATCGCCAAGTTCGACGATATAATGAAAGCATACCATTTTAAAACAACATGATAGGTGAAATTAATCAGTGAGCACGATCGAGATTTTAGTATGTCCTGCGCACATGCTCACTCACATCGAAATCAGATGATGTATGTAAGGGCTGTCGGAGGCAAAAGATTTTTCAAAATGTCACCCTCTTTAGAAAGTCAAACTATTATATAATAGTTTGACTTTCAGACAAAAACAAAAATGCTCAGCATTCCTTCTATTAAGATCAAAAACTTTAGAAAAAAGCTAAAGTTTCTTGACAATTTTAGATGGTCGCCATTTCGAAAGAAGATGGCGGATGAAATTGACCAATGAACTCGATCAAGGCATTGGTTTGTTCTATGTACACACCAAGTAATATCCAAATCGGTTCATAAATGTGCATATTATCACATGACAAAAATCACATTATTTCAAAATATCAGAAAAACTAGAAATTCAAAGTGCTATTGTTTCAGATATTCAGCTATTGTTTAAGATATTCAGCTATTCAGTTCAGGTATTCAGCTATTGTTTAAGATAGAGACAAACCAAAATATGCTCCAAATTCTTTGTATCAAAGTCAAATACATAAGAAATTTTTTCCCAATTTATTATTTTTTTGTACCTCATTTAAAATTTAAAAAATTAAAAAAATAAATGGCCTCCATTTTCAAATAAGGCTGCGGATGAAGTTGGCCAACGAACTCGGTCGAGACATCTGTATGTGCCATGTACACGCCAAGTTACATTCAAATAGGTTCATTGATACGTGTGTTATCACGTGACAAATATAGGATCATTTCAAAACGTCAGCCATACTAGAAATTTAAAGTTCTAAAACTCAGCCACATTTTAAGGTACAAACGAAACAAAAAGTACTCTGGAGTCTTTAAGCTTTGTATTAAGCTAAAACTCCGAAAAAAATCATTTTTTAACTTCTAATTTTTTTGTACCAAATTCTAAATTTTTAATTTTTGAAAAAAAAAAAAAATTAAATGGATGCCATTTTGAAACAAGTTGGCATATGATGCTGGCCAACAAACTCTGTCGAGACATTAGTAAGTATTATGTACACACCATGCATTCATCATTCAAATCGGTTCATAAATAAGATAGTTACAGCATAACAATATATATATATATATATATATATATATATATATATCAACATTTGAACGGAAGGTGGTTTTGGGATCTGGGGGTCATGATCGGTGTAAATATACTAAAATTTTCTGAAAGTTCTATCTTCCGGACGGCTATGATAGGTATCTTTTTACTTTTTGTAATGAAAGCTATATAAAAGATATTCTTAGACCATATGATCCTGTTTTAACAGAAATTTATACACTTACTACTGATTCTCAGTTTGATAGTCAAATGATTGCAAATGTTTTGCAAATGTTTTTTTGGCTGCAAATATGTACTTTGTTTATATTAAAATCGGCGCCTAACATCTGTGTTGCTGCTTTTAAATGTATATTTCCCATTACTCAGCGTTGGCAACTTGTACATTGAAATGTTATAACGCCATTTAACAATCCTGTTGTATAGTTTTTAATTCAAAGTTCCATTAAGTGTTATATCTTTGGGGTTGTAATGGTTCAGGGTAACAAGATTTTGGCTCGACATATTGGCAATAATATCTGACATCTTGATCACTCTCTCGCTCTGCACAACACTCTTAACAACTAATTCAATGGGTCCCTCTCTGGCACTTGCAATCTACACATATTTTTATATCCAAAAAAGATATCATGTCTTCAAATTTAATTTGTGCTTGTTATTATTCAAGGATCTACGAACCTAGATGGCCATCATGCCTTCAAATTTACGATTAACATTTTTAAACACAATAATTTCAACCACTAATGTGTTCAATGACGGAAATATTTCACTGTAGGCCAAAATCTTCATAACAAGACCAAATTCGGAAAATACTTTGTATTTGAATTAGAAAAATGAATGGAGGTCAAGAAACTTTTCTTGTGTGCAGTCAAGGGGGGGGGGGGAGATGTATGCTTGCACGGGCGAGAAAATGTCCTTGACACCCCATGAGGTTTAATTAATTTATATGACACTTATTGATAGACCACGGCCAAAGTTTTATGTGGTTTGACATACAGATATATAACAGTTGTTAAAAACCTAGATATATTTCATTCTTCCATACACTTTTTTTTCAGGTACACTTTTACAAAAAGTGGGGCTGGGAGACAAAAAAGAGGGACAAAGGCTTCTATATTATAAAAATACAATAAAATAGATGGAAAATAAGTATGTTTATAACGGAATGTTTTCTTAAATAAAACATGCATGGTACCATATGCAGGAAATAGTATACAATTAAATTTTCTAAAACGGAAATCTGCCTAAAACTTAATCTTTATTTGGTTTTGTGATTCCATCTCAATAGTTTTCACTCCACTATTGAAGAAAAACAGCGAACTTCTACAGTAACATTTTTAAAAGCAGAATCATTAGAGCAAAATACCCTTTTAGAGAGGTTGCAGGGTGAGTTATTATAATAGTATAATGTTTACGTGTACGATAGAATTTTGTCATATGCTGGCTCTATTTTCATAGGATTCACTGATCCAGATACAATAAATGGTGGAAAAACGGAATCGCTAAAGACGGAGAAAATACTCCGCTTTGAACAGTTTTCTGTCTTACCAGGTAGATTTCTTTCGGCAGAGCCACAAAAAATACTTGTTATAGATAAATTCATTCTATTCATTTCCATTTAATTTGGACTAACGGAGAGCATAGTTAAAGAAATTTAAAGAAATCTGTGCATCATATAAAAATCGGGATTTTTAACGTCCCATGCGGTGTTTCCGCGGGTCTGGTCTTGAAACCGATGAAAATTGACACTTCTCATGTAAATCGAGACACTTGGAATCCCTTATGTTAATCTATGCTGTTGTAAAATAGCGCAACAACAGGAGCAATTTTGTATTGCTATTCTTTTATATTCTAATTCAAAGCATTTTACATGAACAAATTACTCAAGGACGAAATTGTTCATGGGAAAAGAGAAAGCTAAATTAATTCAAGTGAAGACTAAAGACATATATTCAGTTTCACACCTACAGTACGCCCACAATTTGAAAATAAAAAAAAAAATAAAATAAACTTGCCTGAAAAATGTAAAAGGAATTCTTTTCTAAAAAGTGCGTGCTTTTCAATTTATTAACATCTTCAATCACTCTTGTTTCCTAGCATGGAAACATAGTTTCGAATTAAAATGATGCGCAATTTGAATAAGCAAACATTTACATGAATACGTTTGAGTCAATATCTGTAAGTTGACGTATGATATGTTATATTCATGTAATCTAAAGCAGTTACAATCTACTGTTTTGGCCTTATATTTCACAATTGATGGTATTTTGAAAAAAAATGACACGTGTTAGTACCACCTTTCAAAATATAACATAAAAAATTCCGAAAATCAAACTAATAAATTTCAAAACCAATGCAGGTCAATTTGCTGGAATTAATACCTTATTATTTCTTTACACCAATTTTTTAAATGAATTATGTTTGTTTTAAACTAAAAATGGATCAGTTATTAACTTAAGTTTTAAACATAATATATATAATTAATGATTTCGTGTTAAAGAAAAGAAATACTTAAAAAATATATGTATTAAGACTAAAATAAATATTTAAAAAAGTGACTGTGTTTCTAATTTTTATTCACACTTTTCCGCCTTTGTCTGTTTTTCATTTAAAAGGTAAACTTTTTCTTAGGTAAAATTATCCAGAAAAACACTTTTAAAATATGCAATATATGCGTCTCTCAACATAAGTAAGGGGGTGATAGAGACTGCTCATTTGTTGTGGAAGTAAAATGAAACTAGTGTCATACAAATAACAAATATTTTAAGGATAAAATTACTAATTGTTATATTCTCTTCAGGGTCGTTGTGGATTAATCACTTTGCTTGTGCTTGTTAATTTTGTACTTGTGAAGTCAATCAAACATAAATTAATATATTCGGGTGCTTAGATACAAAAAAACATTGATATATATTTAAAAATCGCAAATAAAATCCTTTAGCTGGAAATCCAAAAATGTACAACTGTTTGCTTAACCTCTTCAGACCCAATGTTTCCTATAGGATACACACTTTTACAAAAATTTTCACGCACTATAAATAATATTTAGAAAAAAAGAAATTGGTGTTAATGGAGACTAAGAGATAGAAGAACTAAGAAAAATAGCGATTTATAGTGCTTTTTTTATCGAGCTACGTGTTACATAAAATGTTTCCAACGAAAATATATGAAATGTACAAAAATGAAAGCGTAAATAATTTTAGACAGCGTTAAGATACCATTTCTAGAGTCCGTTTGTAGTAAAAAATTATTAAATGTATATTTATTTTATGTTTTTCAATGACTTTCTTCAATGCAAAATAGTAAAAAAAAAAAGGTTACGCATTGTCAAAAGATGTACAAAACTGTGCAAAATTTTATGTGCAAAAAATAAAATATTTTTATCACTTTTCAGTCTTTTTTAACTAGCAGTTTGTTAATATAAATTCATAACTAAAATTTAAAAATAAGAATAAAAATAAATCCTGGGTTCTGAAAATGTTAATACTTTTTATATCTGAAATAACAGGAAATTAATTTTTTATTTTTATTCGTCGTATAAACCCCTAACATTTGCATTTTTACATATTTACTTATAATGTGGCAAACAAAAATCACAATGAAAAGAAATTAGATTTTTTGGGGAGAGGGGATTATTTTTCTTATTTGGGTGGCCAAACATTTGTTTACTTTATAATAGTCATTTTTAATAATTGCAATATTAATTAAAAAACAATGTTTGACCAATTCTATAATTCGAAATATGAGCAATGTTTTATCTTTACTAAAATTTGATATCAAATATAACAAATGAAATCTACAAATTATTCTAGAGTCTATATCCAAATTGATAACATTTATTTTAATGTTATTTGCATAAATTTTAGATACATTACAATATCTCACAAGCCACTCAATAACAATCTACGTAAATTTGTATTTCAATGTTTTTAACATGCATATGTACGTAATAAAATATTTTGTTCAATGTTTTGAAAAAATAGTGCATTTTTCTTTTTCATAAGTTATTCAGAATAATTATGCATTTCAAGAAACTAATTTGTGTGGCAAATTAGTAGTACAAGTTTATTTTAATATAACAACGTCTTCATAACACGAAAAACAAACATAAAGCCTTATATTTGTACTCTTTTCCATTTTTTTACTGGTGATGCAGTTTTTTTTGTCCGCCACTTGATATACAGGGTGTCCCAGGATTACTGGGACAACTATTAAATCTTTTTAAAATTTGCGGGGGGGGGGGTAGAGGGCATCAAAAGAACTCAAATTTTTATAGAAACAGATAGTCAGAAATGTTTTCCTGGCTCGGTAGTGACGACATAAAACACAAGAAATAAAGGACATGAACAGGGAAAGAAACCATATTTATTATTCTTAGTGCTGCAAAAATGTCAAGACAATGCTGAAAGTTGGTAGTTGTTCACGCATTTTGGCAGCTGCTGGAGAAATTCAAGAAACTCCCGGTGTTTTCGAAAACATTAGATCTTCCATGCGCAAGAGATGTATTTCCATACATCACGGCCCTGGGTTGTAATTTCGAACACCTACTTTGATGAGGATCGTTGTTACTGTAAAGTTTTTAAGCTATTGCATAGCTTTTATCGCGGGCTTTGAGCGCGGCGACCGAATCCAAAAATTCCGTAACGAGAAATATCCTAACACATCCGTAACGAAAAAACCTAACACTCGGCTAACGTCGTTTCAGCTCGGCAGACTTCGGCATGGTATCATTCGGTAGACTTCGGCAGACATTGACGCGGTATTTTTCAGATATTTAGAGGATATCAAGTCTCAAACTTATATTTCTTATTTCAGTTACTATAAATCTATAGTTTCAATAATAAAAATTCCCGATAGAATGTGTATAGAAAAGAATCGTCTTAACCCCTTGAGGGGCGGTGGTATATATTATATACCACCTACGATTGATGAAGATTTACACCAGAAAAATGTTATTAAATTTCACTTTTCTAACTTTGGTGGAAAACAGTCGTGAAATTGCTTTTCCTCTTTTTGGTATAACTTTTTTACAAATTTCCGGTGGGAGTTCAGAATTACTCGAACGCAATTGCTTGCCCCTCAAAGGGTTAAGATAAAACAAGGTAGAATAATGTAGCTTTTTGGTGATTGGAGACCCGCCCAATGGTGAGGATCGAAAAATTTAAAATGCTTTTATAACTCGCGATCTAATTTTCGTAGCGCGGCCAAATTTTGTTTGGTAATTTATTATGAGACAGTGATAATTTTTGGTGATAGGAAATCCCCCATGGTGAGGGTCGAAAAATTTAAAGTGCTTATAACTCGCGATCTAATTTTCGTAGCGCGGCCAAATTTTGTTTGGTAATTTATTATGAGACAGTGATAATTTTTGGTGACAGGAAATCCCCCATGGTGAGGGTCGAAAAATTTAAAGTGCTTATAACTCGCGATCTAATTTTCGTAGTGCGGCCAAATTTTATTTGGTAATTTACTATGAGACAGTGTTACTTTTAGTGACAGGAGACCCCCCACGGTGAGGGTCGAAAAATTTAAAATGCTTATAACTCGCGATCTAATTTTCGTAGCGCGGCCAAATTTTGTTTGGTAATTTATTATGAGACAGTGTTACTTTTGGTGACAGGTGACCCCCCCACGTTGAGGGTCGAAAAATTTAAAATGATTATAACTCGCCATCTAATTTTCGTAGCGCGGCCAAATTTTGTTTGGTGATTTATTATGAAACAGTGTTAATTTTTGGTGACAGGAGACCCCCCTCCCCCACGGTGAGGGTCGAAAAAGTTAAAATGCTTTTAACTCGCGATCTAATTTCCGTAGCGCGGCCAAATTTTGTTTGGTAATTTATTATGAGAGAGTGTTAATTTTTGGTGACAGGAGACCCCCCACGGTGAGGGTCGAAAAATTTAAAATGTTTATAACTCGCGATCAATTTTTGTAGCGCGGCCAAATTTTGTTTGGTAATTTATTATGAGACAGTGTTAATTTTTGGTGACAAAAGACCCCCACGGTGAGGTTCGGAAAATTTAAAATGCTTATAACTAGCGATCTAATTTTCGTAGCGCGGCCAAATATTGTTTGGTAATTTATTAAGGTATCGCATAGCTTTTATCGCGGGCCTTGAGCGCGGCGAAAGAATCTAGAAATTCCTTAACGAGAAAAAAAAAACCTAACACTCCGGCTAACGTCGCTTCAGTTTGGCAGATTTCGGCACGGTATCCTTCGGTAGACTTCGGCAGACATTGATGCGCTATTTTTCAGATATTTTGAGAATATCAAGTCTCAAACTTATGTTTTTTATTTCAGCTACCATAAACGTATAGTTTCAATGATAAAAATTCCTGATTAACCTACATGTATTGTAAGATAATAAAAATATTTTAAACGATTTTTCTTTTATTGAATTAATTCTCATTAGTTCAATAAAAGAAAAAAAAATTTGTTATCGGTCATCACGCTCAAAAAGTGTAACTTGAATTAATATTTAAAAAAAAACTGCATAAATAAAAAATAAATAAATAATTATAATTGCATAAGTTGATAAAAAATGCTATGCAATAGCTTTACCGCGGCAGTCCCCGAGTGCCACACGTATTTTTTTTTCTTATTTTTTGGTGTAAAAACGATAATAAAAAAAGTTATCTTCTGTTATTCGTGTCGTGTCTTTCTTGTGTTTTGTGTAGTCACTATCGCGCCAGGAAAACGTTTCCGACCATGTGTTGCTATGCAAATCTGAATGCTTGTGATGCGTCCAGCCTCTCTTTAAAGTTTGTTCTAATAATCCTGGGAACCCTGTGTAAATATATATATATATATGTGTGTGTGTATATATAAAGCAAACAAAACTGCAAAATGCTTCATTTTAAATAACTTATGATCAATTCTTCTAAATAAAAAACTTATCTAGAGAACGTATAAAAACAATATCACATACAGCTGTTATTCATTTAATTTCGCTCTTTACCTATTAAGAAATCAATTACATCACAAGACAAGATCGAGTTCAAGCATTGGCAATATGCCTATAATATAAGCCTTATGGATTAGCTAAATATGGTTTAAAAATTCTGTATCATTTTCTATTTGTATAAAATGTTTTTTTTTCATCATAAGCCCAAAATTCTAGAAAGAAAGATTCTTTAAAAATAAATAATGAAATAGTAATATGTTTTTATTTTCTTAATATGTTGGAATCCGTTTACTTTTTTATGAAAAACTTCTAAAAATATATTTTATAGAAGTTAATATATATATGCAAAGAAATTGCATGTGAAACTCAAAGTAGTATGAAATCAATGAAAAATATATTTTCGGATATATATATGTATACAAACAGTGTGTCCAGCAAATAACACTCTGATTTCAAAATTAAATTTCTCAAAAACAAAGATCGATAGTAATATGCGGTAAACGGTTTTTTCATTAGGTAAGCTGTAAAAATCTTATACAGAAATTTCAAACAGTGACTATTTTGAAAAAATTGCGTTCTGATTGCATAGAATGCTTTGATTTGACATTTTTCTTGTTTTAGATAGCCTGCAGAGAAATAATTTTTCAGCTTACAGTGCATTTTAAAGATTTTTCGAAGTAAATTTTTAGAATTTCGAAATTTCAAAAATTTAATTTAAAAAAACTATGAAATATGGCCTTTAAGCCGAAAAACACATTCTCTGGCAGCAATCTAACGCAAGAAAAATGTCAAATCAAAGCATTCTTTGCAATCAGAACACAATCTTTTCAAAATATTTAACGTTCGAAACTTTTGTATAAGATTTTTACAGCTTACCTGATAAACAAACCGTTTACTGCATAATTCTATTGATCTTTGTTTTTGAGAAATTTAATTGAAATCAGGGTGTTATTTGCTGTACACCCTGTATATATCTATGTATCTATATATATATATCAATCTATATATATACACTATATTGCCATTGATTATGGGACACTTGCGATTTTAGACATTTTACTAAATATCTAGAAAAATACAAGAGGAATCATCTCGAAACTCTTAGTGTATAAATATAATAGTATACGTCATACATCTCCGTGAAGATTTTTTACCGAAACTCCATAGGGGACCGTAAACAAATTAAAAAAGAATGAATATCTTTTGAATAACTCTGTCAAAACTAATGTAGCAAAAGCGCTCAAACTCTAGATTATGATTGAATGCCTTATTGTAATACACTGTGTTCATTTTTATGCAAATAGCATACATACTCGCAGAGTAATTAAGATTAAAAAAAAAAATGGTCCCAAATTTTTCCAAGTTTTTTCCTTATAATTTTCAGAGTTCTTAATATAAAATAATATATTTTTTAGAAAATATGACAAACAACATTGCACACAATACCCTGTAATCAGAATTAAAAAATAATGAAAATTGTATACAAAATGAGTTGGTTTACTAAATAATTTTTTACTGCGCATGCGTCAACGATATCAAAATTTCATTTGCATATTATGTTAGCTAAATGTATAGAGCAACTTTTGTGAAAGTCACAAAATCATAACTTGAAAATTCTGAAAATAATCGTCAATTGAATAAGTTGAAAATCCGTTATTCTCAAAATGAAGCAAAAACAAGAGGGATTGTATCCATATATTCATTGATTAGTGTCAATATAGAATACACAATACGGGATGTTACGACTACTTTTGGATAAAATCCCTCATTTTTTTGCTTCATTTTGGAAACAACGGATTTTGTCCTTTTTCTATAGACGATTACTTTCAGAATTTTCAAGCTATAATTTTGAGACTTTTACAAAAGTTGCTCTATACATTTAGCTAACATAATATGCAAATGAAATTTTGATATCTTTGACGCATGCGCAGTAAAAAATTATTTAGTAAACCTACTCATTTTTCATACAATTTTTATTATTTTTTAATTCTGATTACAGGGTACTGTGTGCAATGTTGTTTGTCATATTTTCTGAAAATAATATTATTTTATATTAAGAACTCTGAAAATTATAAGGGAAAAACTTAGAAAAATTTGGGGCCATTTTTATAAAAACCTTAATTACTCTGCGAGTATGCATGCTATTTGCATAAAAATGAACACAGTGTATTACAATAAGGCATTCAATCATAATCTAGAGTTTGAGCGCTTTTGCTACATTAGTTTTGACAGGGTTATTCAAAAGATATTCATTCTTTTTTAATTTGTTGACGGTCCCCTATGGAGTTTCGGTAAAAAATCTTCACGGAGATGTATGACGTATACTATTATATTTATACACTAAGAGTTTCGAGATGATTCCTCATTTATTTTTCTAGATATTTAGTAAAATGTCTAAAATCGCAAGTGTCCCATAATCAATGGCAATATAGTGTATATGTATATATAACCATATGAACCATTGAATTTAATAACTTATAGCACATTGAACATGGAGAGTAAAAAATAAATAATTAGAATGAAAACAACTGGAATTTGTAAAACCAAAGCAGAATCTTCAGGTCCCAAATACTTTGGAACTGCAAATAAAGTGTGTGGTTTCATCTTCATATTTGCCATGAAAATGCAAAACAATACGTATTTAGGACTACCAACACACACAAAACCATTACCAAATGAAGAAAAAACATCAAAAACAAGGCAGATCAAAACTACCAAATTTGATAGCAAAATGAAAAGGGAAAAATAAAAATAATTATCGTCAACATGAAAACAATTAATTAATTAATTAATTAAAAACGGAATAATGTGATAACAGAAAAAAATAAACCATACACCAAGGTTTACCATATTAAGATTTAAAACAAAATCATTTAATTTGACTATGCTAAGCTAACCTCAATATCTTAATATAAGGTGATTTAAGATTTAAAAATAGATAATTAATATATTTACCCTATACACTTAAAAATAGTATTATAGGTCTCCAATTTATTAAAAGTTAGGTACAATTTAATCATGTAAATTAATTAAATTTTATTAATAGAATTAATTGATGTAACTATACAATTATCCATTCATTAGTGTCAATTAAACACGCATTATGATATTTTTTTTCACTTTGACAAATCCATTTCGCACTTTCAATTTTTTTATTAAATATTAATTAACCATTGCATATTATATGCCTCTGTACTCTAACATCTACCCATCCAGCCATTCTATTATATACATTTTTTTAAATATATTTTTACATTTGTAATGATTTATTATTATTTTTATGTTTTAATATTTTTTGTACTTTTTTTAAGCAATGTGTTACCATTATACAATGCTATTATTTAACATCTATAATGAATATAGAATAACCCATAAAATAACAAACTAAAACAAATCAAGAGGGGTTGGCAACATTGGAACAATTACGAAGCATTGGAAATGTGGTATATATATCTATATATATATAAGGTACCCTGGGGTAATAACGCCAGGCGGGGTAATAACGCCAAGTGCTTATATTTTGCATAATTATGAAATAATCAGGTAAATGACACCCATGTGCTATGTGCAGAAGGGTTTTGAGTCATATAAATCGCAAAAAACAGCTTCAAGTTAATTTGTTTCATTTTTAGGTCTTATTGTTTTTACAAACAACTAAAATTAACACTTGATCTAAAATTCGCGAGATACGTTTTGTGATGTGAAGACTATCTTTTTATCCGGAAATACTTTGTTAATTACATAAATTTGTAGTGCATTTCATGTTTAAAATTTTGTTGAAGCTTTTGGATATCTTCTCGAGATAATTTGTAATTTAAAATGTACTGCGCAATAACTATACCGGGGTAATAACGCCAATCCTTGACATTAAAACCCCGGTTGATTCCCTATAGTGGCCGAGCTACATCCTAAATACCGATTCAAATAAACACAGTTAAAATTGTGCAATGTTTCTCATATTTCTATTTAATCGGTCCTTTTTGAGCAAAAAGAAGCTCACGGTCTGATATTCTTTTGCCTCATCCCCCCCTCCCTCACCACACCTTTATTTTTCTTACACTTTCACATAAAATTCAACATTTTCAATAGATTAGAATGCAATTTGTCAATTTCTAAGTTTGTAGAGTTTGTATTTTTAGAATTGGGCTACCTACATGCAATTATTCCATCTTATTTCATAGTTTTGTTTGCATGGCGTTATTACCCATATAGGTGGGTAATAACGCCAAATAGCATTGGTCAAGAAAAAACGCCATTACACTTTATGAATACATTTCTGTTAAATTATTTTATTTTATATAGATAGTCAATGAGTTGCTGTATCAGATCGTATATTTGTTTGAAAAATACAATCTAAAACAAAGCCGTGAAAATTGGTAGAACCTTAACGTGGCGTTATTACCCCAGGGTACCTTATATATATGTGTACACATACACACACACACATATATATATATATATATATATATACAGACAAACTTTTTGTAATAATAAATACGCGTATATATCGATTGTATGCATGTATGCATAATTCTTAATATTGTTTTAGAATTTTCAAACCTCTTCTATGTATTATACTTTGGCCCTTTTTTCTACTCTTTTTTAAACAAGACACAAACATAGCATGCTAAAAAGACTTACGATGAATAGGGCCTTGATTTATTCCTTTGAGAGTAGCATCCGTTGTTCAAACTTTTGTTTTAAATTTTCTTCTCTTGGACGTGACATGATCCAGGAATCGATATTGCAAATGCACCTTGTCACACGACGCTATATGATGTGAATACATAATTGCTCTTTTGTATTTTCAATGCATAGAAAACTGATTTATTGTTTTTAGCTTGTTGCGAGTAAAGTTACTACAAATGGTGATCTAACTTTATTATTAGTTGTATCACAACAGCCACAACGTTATTTGCTATTTTAAATGGTACAAGATGATATCATGTTATTTAATTGACATGGGCAAGTGTTAAATTTATACTGTTAATTAATTTCCGAGATTTTATCAAATAAGTAATAGCCTTAGCGTTACAACATATTGCTACAAATCTACTTTGAAAACATTTTGTCTTGCGTTTTTGTAATTTTATATTTGAAGTTAATTTATATTTTAATTAAACGTTTTCTGTTCGTTCATTATGTGCACGCACTCATAGTAATGTTTATTTCTATGTTAATTGCTTTTTAATTAACAGTCTGAAGTTTCATAGATATCAATTGATCAATTAATAAATTTATACATTTATGATATTCTTAGATATCATTATATCATGTGAGTCTTTTTTTTTTATTGTTGCAAATAAAAATAAATTTGTATAGTGTTTTTTATGCATTTCATCTGTGAAATAAATCTATTTTTTCTTTTTAATTTAGCTAAAACTGTGTGAACTTAAATACATTTTTCTATTTCTTTCATTTATGAAATTCTTCATTCGACTGAAGTAAATACACTTATGTAAAAGCTTCATACCTTAAGTAAATCCTGGAAAATATAGACCACATACATAAAGAACAAATAGATAACGAACAGGCAATTACGAATTCACAAGTGGAGAAATATTTATATTGCACTTGCTTTAAAGATTACACACACTTCTGGATTTTCACTCTTACTCATGATTTGTACAACTAAAACTACCATTTATTTATTTTAGATATATATTTTGTCTCTAACTCAGAAGATTTAGGGGTTAAAGTTTTTTCGGGCAATAGAAAATGTATCCACACGGATTGCGAACACAATGCATTAATGTTTATTTAGTCTTTGTAAGCCATAGTGGTTAGTAACCTATATAGATTACCGTAATTTCGGGTGTATAAGCTGCAGATCAAACAATTCTTTTTCGACCCAGAATTTTTTAAGAAACAAATATAACTAGTTAAAACGCCGTAAATATTTGTCTTCAATCACTAAATAAGATTTCTGGGTCCAAAAAGAATTGTTTGATCCGCGGCTTATACACCCGAAATTACGGTATATCTTGATTATACGACTAAATACATGCACAATAATAATAATATTAATAATATTTTAATTCGTATGAGAGTTTTTAATAATAAAAAGTTGTGATAAAAATTTCTACTTAAAATCCAAATTTATAGCACATTAAAACTTTTTTTCAACATTCATTATGACATATTGTTTACTGCTTTCTTTAATAGTTCCCATTTATAAACAAATATTTAAATATTTATTGTCAATAAGTTGGTCTTCAAAATGCCTATTTTTCTAGATTATTTTTAATTACTTAGTTACTCATTTAAATTAGAATTACAGCGACGTTAAAAAAAATGCTTGAACATTCAAATCCCTCCATAAATTTAAGCTTCAATTTTCTAATTGATGAGTGCGTAAAAGCTTTTTTTTCAGTCTTTTTTATTTTGAACTTAAATCCCTGTGTCAGTATCTTCACTATGAGAATTCTAAGCCTTCCTCCTTTATCATAGAAAGAATAAAGAAGATTTGAGGGCTGCATGGGAAATTTGTAATAATAGCATCAGATAAGCTTTTAAATCTCCTTTTCCTTTAAAAGACTTGGTATATTGTTAATATTGCTTATAAATAAGGCTCGGTAAAATGCAGCTTCTTAAACTTATGCGATCCTGAGTGTGTAACATATAAATATTTTATTCTGATTTTTGCCTTTCTATTTGTATTATGCAGGTTTTATTTGTTTTCTTATTTTTATTGGTTTTTTATGTTTTTCTAAAAGGCTAAATGTACAATGACCTTTTATTTAACCGACGAACAGGCGGGGCTTGAGGACAAAAACTTTGGACTGTGCATATCTCAGAACAATGCATAAAGAATATGGCCTTCACTGTAAATTTCATAAAAATACGGAAATTGTAGTAATCTACACGCCAGTCCTATTTCCATATTTTAGCGGAAAAATTTTTTCCGTAAATTCCAGAAAACATTCCGTTTTTTAACAAAAGTTTTCCGTATTTTTTTCTTATTTTCATATTTAAAATTTTTGTTTCAAAGACGGAAAAAAATAACCACATTACTTTGCAACGAGAAATATACATCTTTATGAATTTCAATATCTCTATTTAATTGAAACAGCATTTACCTCAGGCAGAATTCGAACCAGGGAACTTTCCTCTTCCATATTTGTGCTCTTATGTATACTATACCGCGAGAACACAGGTAACGTATTCAAATATTATTACTTATTCCATATGCTTTTTATGAAATAAGGCTAAGATGTTAAAAAGGGAACGTATTTTCGTAGATATAGTATTTCTCAATTGAGTGTACAATTCTGAAGTTTTCATATTTTTCAATATCTAGCTTTCTATTTTCATGCTTTATATAAGAAAAATTGTAGTCTTTAAAAATATTACATGCATGAAAAATATATAAGCAATAATTGTTTCTTTTCAGTAAGACTCTACTGTAATATTATTTTTATTGTTTTATATATTCATTATATTTCATTGTATACATATTTTATATATTTTTCCAAAAATACCTCTTTTTTTCACACACTGCTTCAAATCATTTACGTAATAATCTACTGTCGATCCAAATAAAGGATCAATAATGGTCTTAAAATAAATTTTCTTTATTCCTTATTATAGGCTTATAAGCTTGATAAACGTAACTTTTATAATAATTTCATTATTATATATAGGATTTGTTTTAAGTATTATGTGTGAATCTGTTAAAGTGAATGGATTAAAAAATATTAAAATTAAATACTGATTTTTTCATTTTAAAATAGGTTTTAGCGATTTTAAAAAAATAATAATGGTAATAACAAGTCAAATATTATTTTAAAACCATACAGAAAAGTAAAGTGTAACACTTTCTTTTCAACTGTTTCAAACACACAAAAAGAATGAATAAGATTTAATTTTTTGAAAATCCTAAAAATTAAAAACTCTTTTATAGCTTTTTATTTGAAAAAAAGAAAAAGAAAAAAAGAGAAGAAGGAATGAAAAAAAAGAAAATATTATAGTAAGTTGTTTAAATGTAAATTCATAGATGACGCATTACTGTATTATTTAACATTACTTGAAAACCCATATTAGACCAACATTATCTTACCATTTGGGAAATAATTGTATTTATTTTCAATATAGAGCGGAGCCTTATTTAGCCAAATTGAGATTTCGTTGAAAATAATGTCACTGTATACAACAATTAATTACTTTGTTTTTCAAACATAGCAATTATTTCTGAACATCATTTGCGGAATAACTACTGTTTTGTAAGCAATAACAAAAATTGTACTGTTTTCTTAGAAAAATAAAACAATTCCGTAAAATTTTACGGAAAAATTTCTGTATATTGATGGATATTTTTTACAGTGTTCATTATATGGTTATTGCACATTATAAAAATGTGGACTCAAAACTACTAAATAATAACCGTCATTTAATGAGTATTACAACATTATATTCTTTAAAAGTTATAGAGAGTAGAGTGAAAAAGCGAGTGCGATGCTGTGCTTAGTGAAAATAGTCTGAAAGAAGAGGATAGTTTAATCTTATACATTAAGAAAATACAATATTGCGTTTTGTACTAAAATGAACTGATTGCATTTAAATTATGATATGCTAATTTCTCTTTTAGAAAAGTACCAGTTTACCTTCTTGTGTCAAAATTGAATAGTGATGTTATCTACAGCTCATATTCAAAATATTAGAATAATTACCTTTTTTTTAGAAATTGAAAATATCGTTTGGTAATTTAATGTCTTTTAATGAAAATATGCAAACGATACTTTTATTAAGAACTTATTGTTGATTAAACTTACTTGTTATCTTAAATTTAATATCATTTTTGAAAAGATTAATTGCAAAAAAAAAAAATATTTTGAAAAGTCAAAATATTAGAATATTTATTCAAGTGGTTCAAAATATTAGAATATTTCACATTAATTCTCCTTTAATCATTACCAATTCTTAACTGGTGGCATCATTGATTAAATTCAGACTATTTTATTTAAAATCAGTATTCTTTTTTGCAGTTTGTTTCTTTTTCGTCTTAAAATGGGCCGTGTGAGTGATATTCCTGAATCTACTAAACTTCGTATGGTTGATTTGTATCGGCACGGTAAAAATCAATGTTTTATACCGAATTATTTACATTGTTTGCAATCGAGCGTTAGTAAAATACTAACACAATATTCAAAAATTGGAAAATTTCAAAATAATCGCCGAAATGGTGGCCGAAAACCAAAAACATCTGCTAGAGATGACAGGAAACTGAAGCGTATAGTTAAGAAAAACCGTTTTAAAAGTGTGCGATTCTTGCACCGAAAATGGAAAGAAGAAGGAGTTGAAGTTTCTACATCGACAACATTAAGACGTCTCCATAAATTTAAATTTGAATCTCGTGTACCGAAAACAAAACCTCTCATGACTGCAAGACAAAAGCGTATAAGATTGAATTGGTGTAAATCAAGACGTTTATGGAGCAATGAAGATTGGAAAAATATATTATTTAGTGATGAAAGTATGTTTTGTGTTTCATATGGTAATCAAGGTATTCGAGTTTGGAGAATGAAGCAAGAAGCATTTGATAAAGAATGCCTTAAACATTCCGTAAAATTTGCTGCTAGTGTCATGGTTTGGGGTTGTATGAGTGCAGAAGGACCTGGAAAGTTATGCCTCGTCTACGAAAAGGTTAACTCTCTGATATATCAAGAAATTTTAAAATATTACATGATTCCATCATCAGAAGATTTATTTGAAGATGATTTCATCTTTCAACAAGATTTAGCGTCCCCGCATACCTCGGTGTCAACTAAGAATTGGTTCCGCCAACGCAACATTAAGGTACTTCCTTGGCCACCAAATTCACCAGATCTTAATCCCATCGAAAACTTATGGTGTATAATGAAGAAAAAACTTCAAGAAAATCCTCCTTCAAGTAAAACTGAGTTAGTGGCACGTATAAAGTCTATTTGGGCTAATATTGATAGAAATGTTTGTAAACACCTTGTATATAGTATGCAAGATCGATTGTACGCTGTTATGAAAGCTAAAGGGGATGCTACAAAATATTAACTACCATTTACTTCATATTCATAAGGTAATATTGTTGCGTAAAATAAAATATTCTAATATTTTGAACCAATCTAAATTTTATTCTAATATTCTGGTGTGTTTAAGGAAGCTGTATACCTAATTTATTGTGCTGTATTTTATATTTTATAAATGTTAAAATCTTATCTAAACATTCCAGATTTAATTTATAAGAAATTTAATTGCATTTACTTAGTATAAAAAATAAATAAATGACAAATATTTTTTTCTTATTACTTTTTCTCAATTATTCTAATATTTTGAATATGAGCTGTACTTAATGGAAAAGCGTTGTATTATTCGAAATTTATCAGCGTTTTATCGAAAATGTCTGAACGTTTATAAAACTTCTATAACATCTTAAAGAAGCATGGAACAAATAGAGCACAACTTCTTCATCATATCTTCATCATTTTTTTTTAACATAAACTATTTCAAACATACACTATTTAAAAATAAGTAAAATGTTTTCAAAGGAAAAAAATTCTTTAATTTTTAATCAATAGATTATTTTTTTTCTCATATAATTGCGGGATTTAATTTAAAAACACCGTACATGAAAAATCTATAATACCAATTTACCATTCTACACGCTGGATCTCCGATATATATAACACGAAAGAAAAATAATGCGTTAAGCATAGATTGTGAAATACTTTCCAACACTTCCTAAAACCTTTAACAAAATTTCGTTATTTAGGGAAATAAGGTGTTACTGCCCATAGTCAAATATGTTGTCCCATACTTTTGAATAGCTATGTGTTTGATCTGTCAGTTGATTTTTATATTTTAATATGAGGAAAATTATTTTAGCAAGAAAACGCTTAACAGTTTGACATTTCTTTTTCCACAATTTATAATAATATATGAAAACATACTTGAATACTTTTGTTTCGCCCTGTAATTTATCTAGTACCTTTATTACACGCCAGTATTCTGCTAAAATTTAGTTCAAACATAAAAACTCCTAGTAAGTAACTACTCCTAACTACTTAAATTGCATTTTCAGAGATTATCATCCATAAGTAACCATGTATCCAATTCTTTGCGTGACCCTGTATATAATTTTATTTATATTTTACAAACATTTCACAGTAAACTGAATGCAGTTGAACGTAAAAATGCAAAACTTATTTAAAAACCACCTTTATATAAATTACGCTCTTTTTCATTAACTTTTACGAGCTCTTTTGTGTAACCCTGTATACTAATTACAGCATTTATACACACCATATTATATGAATACATTTAGTGAAATTTAAAAGCACATATTATAATTAATAATAAAAGAAGGATTTCATCCATTCATCAGCCATCATCGATAATATACAATACTTCGGATAGAATATATTTGGAATATTTTGTGCGTGAAATTTTAAGCCTCAGCGGCGTATACCTATTTTATTAATTTTTTATACATGAAATCGTTTAACGTAATTAAAATATGTCGCAAACAATTTCCCCTTTATTATTATGTAATGGAATTCTTTTGTGTGACCTTGTAAATGAATAATAACTATTCTGTTCATTGCATATTTTAGTGCAATTTGTAAATACATATAAATTTGAATATGTTTGAAAGGGTGTAACACCTTTAAAATTCATTTGAAAAGATTTTTTTTTTTTCATAGGCCATAATGTAACGGAAAACTTTTGACTATCCCTGTAAATAATCTAATCATGATAGATATTTCCTTTGGAAAGGTTCGTACTAGCGTAAATGTGAATAACGTCCAAAAATTTCATGGCATTCCTAGTATATTTACGAAGTTAGAGCGCGGCCAGACGGACAGACAAACCGAAAGCATAAACACTTTTCAACTTTGTTGGAAAGTGTTAAAAAGCGATAAAGATCACTATGCTTTGTTCTCCTTTTAATTTTAAATTTCTTTTCTTTCACTATTATATAAATAAATTGAAAATATAAATCTTATCGAATGATACTCTAATAAGAATTGTACTAAGGCGCTTTGGATTTTAGATATTGATAATAAATGAGAATACACTTCTGAATTCAATAAAAATTTCAATAAGTATGTTATTTTTATTTTGTATTACATACTGCAAAAAAGTCTTTTCTAGAAAGAATTTTTTCGCGTATGAGTTTTATGAATATCCCTAGAGTGGCTTGTGTTATCGAGATATGATTTTTCTAATATTTGTTTTGATTCTAAACCTATAAATAAAATGCAGACACTTTAACTCATACTGTATATCTAAATGAATATTACTGCGAAATACGCATTACAGGGCTTCCAAATAGTCTATCATTTAAATGCCAATAATTCCGAAAAATTAATTTTGTGGGCAACATTTTCAATAAAAATAACCTTCGAGGTAGATAGTATTATAATTTAAATTATCAATCCTTACAGGCCCCTGACAACTTAATTCAGTTTCTTTTTCATAAATAAATAAACCAAGATAATAAGTCTCTTACATGAGCAATCCTTCACGGGGGTCCTATGTTACGTGAGAGATTTTCAGAAACTGGTATACTTCTTTGTGGCTGCAAGAGAAACTGTCTGTAATTTTGTTATATTATTTGAGATGTAGCGGGATCTTGTTTTGTACGATGCACATATTAAATACTACACATTTTCTCTCTATTCATTTAATTCTGAACTTTTCTTGGGTAAACATGTCGATTTTGGAATACATACAAAAAGGTATAAGAATTGAATTATATTAAGTTTGAAAAAAGAAAGAGGGAGAGGTGCTTTAAGTATTGCATCCATCTCGATCGGATACATACAGCTATATACAGAAGATAAGCTAAAAAGAAAAGAAAGAAAAAAGTTCTGTAATTAGAAAAGTTATATTCAACACATTCTTTTAAAAACGAAAGTATAAAGGTCATTTTCTCTGTTGGGAGATTATCGAGAGGGATACTCATCGTGTGATGTTGTCATTCTGGCGTTGGTTTTGTGAGTTGGAGATCGAAGATTCTTTCTTTTTCATGATTCTTAACAGACAGGTATCTACAAAATTTGTAAAAAAAAAATTAAAAGGATATTTTTTCCTTTTTAAAGTGATGTTCAAAAGTGGATCAACTCTGGAATTATGCACTTAAATGCTGAAATGAAATGATTGTTCCTATGCAACTGAAACATTTGACTGAGGTAAATTATCTTATTTATTGGGAAATGAAAAATGTCATGAATTAAGTTGTATAATTTGCGGATAATATCCCACTTAATTCAAAAGAATCAGAGTAGCTGGTTATAAAATACTCTATCTTCTACATAAGATCCATTGAAAGTTTAAAACAATAATGTATATAAAAACTGCAAATTAATCATCACCCAAGTCACTCCCCATCTTGAACGCCCTAATAGTTTGATGTGTTATATATTTAGTTTATTTCACAGATAAATTGCTAAAAGTCTGTGGTTAGCCAGTAATAAAAAAATAGAATATAAAGAATACACTCTCAAAAAAACTTCCGTCTTTTCACAGAACATGCACTGGCAGCACTGCTGCCAGAAATTGTCTGTATATTGACGATTTTCTGTTTATTTTTTTCTCTGTCAAAAGAGGAAAAATATCCGTCACTTGAAAAAAGTTTGGAAAAAATCAATGCGGAAGAGGCGGGGATCGAACCAAGGACCCCAGGATTACCAGACCAACGCTAATCCACGGCGCTACGGCTGCTCATGATGATTGTGCGTTAAAATAGAACTGTTCATTTCATATGGTGTGGGTTGGTGTATTTCGTTAAAAAGCTTTTAATTATGCAGTTAATCTCGGAAAGATTTCATCTTTAATGAAACTGTGGCTGGGTTTTTTTTACGTTTAGTATTAATATAGTATAAAAATGTGAATTTTAAATATATTACGTAGAATGTTAGAGAAAAAACATGGATGTTCTATTAGTGAGAATTTTTGAACGAATAAAGAAAGTAATTGTTATTTATTTTTAAATTCGAAAACATTTTTGTCTTTTAAAACTAAATTAGACATTTTAATCAATAGAATATTTTTGTTTTTCATTTTAAAAATAAATTCGAACTTATTACTAACAGACCCAATGCGCATGCGTGCTGGATAGAAACGGAAACTTTTCCTCATTTTTCGACGCTCGGAATGAACTCACAGAACAAATACGTTTTCTGGGAGAACAGAAATTATTTGTGAAAAAATAACGATAACTTAGTGTATATTGACGAATTTTTCTGACAGTGTAGGTATTAATAAAATTATTTTTTTGTACTATATCAGTCTTTGATGTTAAATATCATAAAATCTGATTGATTAACTGATGTTTGTGGCGATTTAGTAATAAATACCTTTGGCACAATTTCTCTATTTTAAAGTTTACTCATTTTCAAAACACAATATTGCATTTGCATCATTTTTACTTTTAAATACACATTCCTATACTAAAAATGTAATATTTGAAGAAAAAAGAAAGTCTTTAAATAATAAAAGGATATGGATTTAATCCTACAATAGAAATTTAAACGTGAGAAAATTACTTTCATATTATTACCCAATTACTTTCTTCCTTTGTAAAATTAAAAAATGCAAATTATGATCGCTCAAGTAACTGGCATGGCACCGCTGGCAGGTAGACCAGAAAAAAATGAATTAAAAAGATTATTTCTTTAATTAAATCTGCTAGCTTTACTTCTTTTCAACTTAACAGGAAACTGTAGAGAATTCGACTGTAGAGAATTCAACAATATTAATTACATTTAAAGCCAAGGGCTATAATCATAGAAGCCACATTTAATTACGATTTTTTAAACCATAATACTGCAAGACTTACTTGTGTGGAATTTTAAGATTGTTTGTAAAGCGGTTAATAGGTAAATTTTATTTGGATTAACATAGATTATGAATCCTTAGAAACATCGCGCGTATGCTAAATCTTGTTGATGTTGCAGTATCTTTTTAACTTCAAAAAATAATATTTCAAATGAGAAAGAAAAATCAGTAATGGGATAGTAGTGCTAGGTATCAAAATTCCTGCTGAGCAAGATATGTGTAGTTATGTAAGATGAAACGCTTGTATACTCCTGCATATGCATAATTTAGTGTTTCTTTTAGGATGAGGAATGAAATGTGATCAGTGTAATGCATCATATATTTAATGAATTCACATGAATAACATCCGAATTGATTAAAACATTTTTTTTTTCTTCGACTGACTAGTAGGTGTGCAAGATAAAGATTTTTTTTCTATCGACGAAACATACTGTGATGATATTTTGAAATGTAGTTGTTATAAAAATATTTCATAGATACACAGTTTGCATACTCAAATGCTATTATGTTATATAGTGCTATGCGGTGATTTCGAACTAAAATATGCAGAATTTAAACTAAATAAAACTTTAGTTTATTTCTATATATCCAATAAGCAATATGAAATTCGAGATTGAGCTAAGTAATACCTAAGAAAATTTAATAAATAGACAGCTCTTGGTTTTTAAGGCAGAAATTCAAATTATGCTAATATTTTAATTGGAATCTGACCGTCATCTCGGAGAACTGATACTTTTTTAAAGTAATATACTTTAGAAATGAGAATTCCGTTAGAAAATTAAGCTGTAATCACACATTATTTTATCTATTTGTATCAAGAACAATGAAATCAAAATTGTAACTATAATTATTAGCGTAATCCATTTAATTAGCTTTTTGATAATAAATGTTCTGTTTTTAAGCCAATTTGAATAAAACGACACAATACGAAATTGAAATAATGCCTGGACTGTTTTTCTGTTTTAGGTATGTTCGTAATTATGTAAAGACGTAGAATCTATTGTCAACGTTTCGTCCGCCTGTCTGTGTGTCTATCTGTCCTTATATAACAGCGCAAAATCTACCCAATCGAATGGTTTTAAATGTAAAACATATCTTTTTTGCATACTATTGCCGAGTCATTTAAAATTTTATGAAAACCAGGCGTCTGTACAGTTTAGTTACAAACACAGTCAAAAATATTCCGTTACATTACGGCTAGTGGGAAAAATGGATTGTGCATTTTGAAGACGTTACGCCCTTTAGTACATAATGAAACTAATATGCATTTATAGAGTGCACTAAATTAGAATAATGTTCACTAAACTAGAATAATGTGTACATTAAAATGAATAATTCTGTAAAATATGCAATGGAAATTTATTTATTTAATATTAATTTACAAGACCACACAAAATTATTCCGTTACTTAATAGTATAAAGGGATTTTTTTTGGCCTTATTTTAATTATGCTAAACTATTTCACCAATCATCATCAATCACCAAGTGAAATTAATGTACGTTGTTGAGGTTTTCTAGAAGTTACTTACTGCGTTATGGAAAGTGCATGGTATTTACAGGGACGCACAAAAGATTTTGGATACTATACTGTATCCGAAATAGTGTATATTAGAGATAATTACCAGAAGTGAATTTTTAGTAATGATATGATAGTTTGAATTAACCTAAATTTTTGCATATGATTTTGTGTGTATAAAAGATGTATTCATATATACAGAGCTATAAAAGAATTCGTAAGAGTTACCTGCTTTGGAAGAAAATAGCTTAAAGATGGTTTTTAAAAGTGTTATGCATTTTTACGCTGAACTACCTTTAGTATAGTAATGTAGGTTTTTAAAATATAAATAAAATGGTATACAGGGCCGTACAAAGAATTGGATACATCTATTTTAGGAAGTGTGATTTTGGTAGTTTATGTTTCTATCAATTAAATTTTAAGTGAGAAAAAAAAGCTAGTAGGTAAAATGCAGGGTTGTACAAAAGTATTCAAGTATGCATTCGTCTGTTGGTAGAAATTGTTGATTGTGAAATTTCAACCTATATGTTGCATCATTAACATTTTTTAACATAGCTGAAAAGCATTTCTGAATTCGATTTTTCTATTCATCTGGCCAAATGTCTGTCAATCTGTCCGAACTCTAACTTTCGTTAATATATTTCTATTGCTGTGTAATTCTTGATATACGTTATTGAGATTATCATGTTCCGTATATTAAATAAAGTATTAATTTATTTACAATTCCGAATTTTCCAAAAATTTAAGACATTTGATGCCGAAGACTTTAAAAATTTATCAGTATTAAATCCCGGACACCAAAAATTGCGAATTTTTACAAATGGTTGTCGTAAAAAATCAATTTCGTCAATCGTTTGCAAAAAAAAATCTTCAATTTCGTCAAATTATCACGGAAAAAAACACGAGTTTAGTCAAAGTTCCATAAAAAAGTGCGAAATGTTACCAAAAAGCCACAAAAAAAAACGCAGAGTTCGTCAAAAGAGAGCCAAAAAAAAAAAAAAGCTTTGGTCACTAATGATCGTGAGAAAAATCGTCAAAAGATCTCTTGAAAAATCCCGAATTTAAACAAAGAATCGTGTAACAAATGCGCATTTCAACAAATAAAAGTGAGCATTTCAATAAAGCACTGCATCAAAAGTTCTTTTTACGATAAAGGATCGCCCGAAAAACGTGAATTTCGACAAAGGACCGCGTGAAAAATTCAAATTCCGAGTAAAAACCGTGCGAAAAATGCGAATTTCGACAAAAAAGCGTGCAAAAACTGCAATAATTGGTATAAATCTCATAAAAAGATGCGAATTTTTTCTATGAATTGCGTAAAAGACGCGAATTTCGTCCATGATTCGCTTAAAAAATGCTAATTATGTTCATTAATAATAAAACAAAATAATATACTAGGTAATTTTATTAAACATTAAATTAGTTTGCCGAAAGTTTTTGACCCAAAACTTATGTGTGCAGAAAGTTTTAGGTTTTATACAAGTTTGTGCCATGGTACGTTATGATTGTAGGTTGCCACGGAGATTACGTCCTACTTAAGATGGAGTTTCGTATTACGAATTTTAATATATAATTTAATATATTTAATGTAATCGTAATAAATTTTGTATTCATGCAATATTGCTTAAAAGGGAAAAAGTTATTGCACGAAGGTCTGAAAATTTGTAAAACTTCGTTATATTATGAACGCTCCTCATTTGCTATGTTTAATGCACAATTTCCGAGTTATACCATTAATGTTCTGCAAATCCATAAAAAATTATGAGATTTTTTAAAAAATCTTTATCAGTTAAAGTCAAACACTCTGAGACAAACTTTCTTCAAAAACTATTTAACAGCCCTACATGCTTGTACAGCTCTAAATTTCGTACTATTTAAAATTTTAATATAACATTTTCAGTGCTATATTAATAATCATTATTTATTTCTGTACTCTTATGTTATTTTAACAGAGCAAGTATAAATTATGCATAAGATTTTCGTTTTCTAAAATTGTATTTTTGAAATAAATCCTTTCTTTTTGGGTTTAAATATGAAATAATATTTGACGCAAGTATATAACCATCTTGTATATGTTTAGTTTATTGTATCAAAAACTAATTGGATTAAAAGCTTGAGGTGAAAGAACGGTTTATAATTATTTATGACTTTTCCATGTAATGTATTATGAATGAAAACTATAATTCTGATTAATTTTGAAATCATGAAATAAATTGTCTAAAAGAGGCCTTTTTCCTTTCAAGATTACAAATAAGTTTATTTTTGAACAAAGTTTTAATTTTTTTAATCAAATTCTATTTGAAAAATATTAATCTAATTAGAAAACATAGCTAAAGAATGTATGATGCACTTAATATATATATTTTTTAATATTTTTTTTTTTTTCGTTAATGTTTTTTTTTTCTAATTTATTTTTCTTTTTATGAACCGAATTTTTCGTTAATCCAGACTTTGACATTAATTAACCAGAAAAATTTGTGGTTAATTAGAGTTTCTTTAATGAAGCTTAGAGAAAAATTCTAAATACAATTTTCAAGAACAAGAGGTCATTGAAATTGATTATTTTTAAATCAGTTTTTTTATTATAATTTTTTTCCCTTTTTACTTTGAAGCTAATTTAATATTTAATTCTTATAAATAAAATCCTCCTTATACTTTTTATGTTTTCCCGATTTAACTTTTGATACTGAATATGCTTTTTTGCATTTGAATTATATTTTCCTTTACAGTTCATAAAACATACCAAATTTATCTTCATAATAAATTTATTTCGCTATACTGACTGTAAATATGATTATTATGTATTTTATAAAATTTGAACTAAAATCTTCATTTTGTTCTTTTTTATTTAGTTGTTTATAATTTTTAACGCTTCTAGCATAGTGAAAAATTGTTGTATTTTAACACAATCAAACTGACTGGTAAATTTATCATATGACTTGATTTTTTTCAACAGAGCAAAAAAATGCTCAGGCAGGGAATCGAATCCAGATCCTTGGCTTACAAGGCTTTAACGTTTAAGCTAACTGCGCGACAACCGGCGGGCATTTTTCGCTCAGATACCCTTATAGGTCATAACATCTAGTCTATCATTAAGACAGCGCGACAGAATACACCGCAGGTAAAGGAACTCTATATAACGATGGGTACATGCATATACTATTATTTTAACACAATCAAACTGACTTGTAAATTTATTGTACAAATTGAATATTTCCGACTGAGCGAAAAATTGCCCAGGCCAGGAATCACTGTCCTTGAAAGCCATTGGCCTTTCAAGCATTGGCCTTGTAACCAAAGGATGTGGGTTCGATTCCCGGCCTGGGCAATTTTTTGCTCAGTTGGAAATATTCAATTCGTATGATAAATTTACCAATCAGTTTCATTATATACTTTCAATAGAGATTTTGTACTGTCAGTGGGAAAAAAACGCATCCCAATTCCATTATCCCCCCCCCCCCCCCCAACTGGAGTCACAGAGATTCCTCTCGGAGAAAATTGTCTGAATGCAATACTGATTAAACGTATGCTAAATTATTGTTTTGTATTAAGTTAGTTTTGCTTTTGTATTATTTAACATTTTAAATAACATTTCATATTTAATAAATATGTATTACATTTAGATTTTAAATGCGATTGGCGTTTGAGAACTGTAAATATGATTGGCGATTGACAAATCCGAAGAAACCGATTGGAAAAGATCCATTATAGAATTTCAATGGGAACGTCGCCAAATAAGTCAGCTACAGCCAAGTTGGCTTCACGAATGGCGATTTACTTTGCTCGCCAAATTTGGCGAATCTCCTTTACTAAATGTTTCCAAGCTTGGCGACAACTTGGAACTGACACAGATAAATATATAGTCTTATGCATCGATTGGGTCGATTGGGAGAACGGTTACAACAATGAAAGTTAATTTGCGAAAAATAACTAATTTTATTAGTTTTTGCCTAATACTAAAAAATGTACTGAATCAATTGCGATGATAAGAAAGTGGTACCATTCGAGAGCAGTCTCTTTCATTTAATGCAAAAACCACATTTTTTAGTTTCGGAGTAATCAGTGAACATACATAAAAAAAAAAAAAAAAATTACATACGCGTTGAACTGATACCTCCTCCTTTTTTGAAGTCGGTTAAAAAAATACATACGCGTCGAATTGATAATTTCCTTCTCCTTTTTTGAAGTCGGTTAATTAGAATTATAATACGAAAAAATATTGTAAATTATACACATATGCCAGGAGTGGGGTTCAAACCCACGCTCTCTTTCGAGACCCAGAGCTTAAATCTGGCGCCTTAGACTTCTTGGGGACGGCCATCGGGCCATCCTAACTGCACTCCATTGGTCGAGCTTATTCAACGTCCATGTTACTTTTAATTTCCAAGAAATCACTAATTTTATTAATTTTTGCCTAATTACTAAAAAATTATTGAACCGATTTCGATGAAACAGAAGTGCTACCAATTCGAGAGTAACCTGTTTCATTTAACACAAAAACCAAATTAATCTGTTCTATAGTTTCGGAGTAATCGGTGAACAAACAGAAAAAAATACATACGCGTCGAATTGATAACTTCCTCATCCTTTTTTGAAGTCGGTTAAAAAGGTGTTAAATTACTTTAATTCTTAGTACTTTCAACGGTAAACATAATTTCGTCAAAGGATCGAAAAATACTGTTATTAACGTCTTTCTTTTTTCAAATATGTTTTTTTTTTCTCTTTTTCGGCACCAACTACGTGACATTTGAAAACAAATAAGACATTAATAACAGTATTTTTGTATTCTCTGACGAAGACTGTGTTTACAGTTAAAAGTACTAAGAATTAAAGTAATTTAACGGCTTTTTTAAAATATTTTAAGAAGAGTAATTTTAAGTTTGCTAAATTTAATCGTCACTTTTGGATTACAAAGTACACTACATGGCCAAAGATGACCGTCCACTTGCGATTTTCGACATTTTATTAAATATCTAGAAAAATACTTGAGAAATCCTCCTGAAACCTTAAGTGTGTAAACATAATCGTACAGGTCATACATTTCCATGAAGATTTTTTCTCGAAATCTCATAGGGGATCAACAAATTGAAAAAGAACGAAATCTTCTGGATAACCCTATCGAAACTAATGTAGCAAAAGCGTTCAAACTGTTGATTATGATTAAGTAGCTTATTGTAATTAACTGTTAAGGTTTTTATAAAATTAGTCCCAAATTTTTTCAAGTTTTTTGCTTATAATTAGCCAGATTCTTAATATAAAATAATGGTCTTTTACAACAATGTCACAAAAAACCTTGTACTTAATACTTTCTAATCAGAATTACTAAATAATAAAAATTGTATGAAAAATGAGCATTTTTACTAAATATTTTTTCATTGCGCATGCGTCAACGTTATCAACATTTCATTTGCATATTGTGTTAGCTAAATGTATAGAGCAACTTTTGAGAAAGTTGCAAAAGCATAGCTTGAAAATTCTGAAAGTTTTCGTCGATTGAATAAGCTCATAATCCGTTACTCCAAAAATGAAGCAAAAAGAAGAGGGGTTGTATTCATTTCTCCATTGATTACTGCCAATCTATAATACAACGCCAATTTTTTTAAAAGCGGCCAAATAAAGTTGTTAAACTGGGTTTATCTCTAACATATTTTATTTTTTGTTGCTGAAATGAACACTCTTCGAAATCTACCTCCGCCTATAGGCCAAGCCGACAGGGATTTTTTCAATCACGATCACTTTGGGAAATTCTGTTCAAAATATCAATTTTGGCAACCATTTTTGAAATATATTTTGGCTTTATTAAGAAACTGGCCAATATGTTACATTATACAGTTCCTAAATTAGAGGACCTGTGGATTGGGTGCGTTTAAAATCCCAAATGAATTTTAAAATGAGTCAGAATATAAGCAGTTTGGATTTGAGGTTTTTTTCTTCAACTCCTATTTTTGTTTAATTTATTTTTACTAAAACAATTGGTCCTATGAAAATCTTCTTGGTATAAAAGTTGTCGATATTATTGAGAATATGTAGAATAAATTTAATTAGATTTGATAGTTTAAAAATTGACGAAGTTATGGATTTTTGTCTTTTTTTCACTACCTTTTTATTTTGGTTTTTAATTTTTTTCATCGGTAACAAATAGTCCTGTCAAAAACTTGTAAATAGAAAAGTTTTAGATAATTATGAGAACATTTATAAAAAATTTAGTTGGATTTAATATCTTGAGAATTGGCGAAGTTATGAATTTTTTTCTCTCCAAAACCCTCTTTATTTTCGCCCCTTGAGTCCATTTTTAACTTTATCAAAAATCTGTCATGCATAAGCTTTTGGCCCATTTTTTTAGAAGTAATATAAACTTTAAACCGATTTGATATCTATTTTATTTTACAAGCTAAGGCATTTTTTTAGTTTTCACAAAACCCCTCCCTATATCCACCCCCTTGGTCCGATTTTGCCCATTAGCGAAATTTACCGAAATTTTATACCCCTTGATTTTATGTATCTGTATGGAGGAGATTGGAGCAGAATTATAGAAGTTATCGTGTCCAGAAGAAAGTGATATATATATATATATATATATATATATATATATATATATATATATATATATATATATATATATATATATATATATATATATATATATATATATAATTTTTTTACCGATGGCAGTTTTGCGGTCTAGAGGTCATGATCGACGCAGATATGCAAAATTTTTTCAGATTTTCCAACATAGGAGCGACCGCAATAGGTAGTATTTCATATGAATTCTACTTAAAATGCAGCACTCATCAGTTTTTTTTTTTTTTTATTTAAATGATTTTTCCAAATTTTGTAATATTTCTAATTTATTACAGAATATTTTACCACTGAAAGGGGTATTCAGGAAACGAATAATTGAATTATTAACGAACTCGTATAAAACCTACTTTCTCCATATATTAAATTTACATCTTATTTCTTATTTTTCTCTGGTATATATTTTTACACGAATCTTTACGTACAAAAAATTCAATCTTCAAATCTTGTGGTGTCGACAAATCACAAACTTAAGCCTTTCTAAAAAAAAAAAAAAAAAAAAAAAAAAAAAAGATTAAGTAGAATAACTTAAGTCAAAATAGTCTTACATCGAAAAATCTGTGGGTATAAAAAGAAGGTCGAAAGGCTCTTAGAGTTGAATAAAATTCTATAAATATCAATTCGAAAAATGTGAAATTGAAAAAAATATTAGGTTAAAACTTTCATGCGGAAGCTTTAATTGGAAGCAAATTTTTAATATATATGTTTTTATTATTATTATTAGCAAAGTTTATTTGCTATGTTATGAAACTAAATTTCACTTAAAGTAAAATTCATAAACAATTACTACTACTTAAAAATTGCGATAAAATGTAATAATATCAATAAGTAACATCAGTAGTCTTAAAATTTAAAAAACTTTTTTTATGTAAAAACGTTTTTATAGAGAGATGAAGCACGCTTATCAAGCTACACGTGCTAATAGTTTGACATTATTGAAATAAATTCATAATCTGAAAAGTAGTAATGAAATAGTAAATGTATAATTCTTCTATTGTCTTCTATTTTATAATTCTTCTATTTTATTCATTTCATTTTCTGTTGAAATCAGAAAGACATTTCAATCTAGATTTTGAGCTTTATTTAGGTAGGTAAATGTTCCATAATCAATCGATTGTACATGATATTTCCTCCATCTTTCTCTCTTTTGATCTGACATTCACCAGAATACATGCATTTTCTTACATTTAATCTTAAAGAAAATAAGAAAATCCGAGAATCGATGTGTAATGATTTTTTTCTTTACGTTTTTTCGTATTGTTTTGCTCGTTTAGATTTTTTGCTAAGGAAAGTAAAAATGAAGCATGTCTTTTTTCTGTTTCTTTTCAAATATTTTAATTTTTAATATTTGATGTTAAAAGCATTCGAAATTTATTTTTTTCTAAATCTTCAACAAAGAAAAAAGAGAGAGAGAAAGAAAATAAAGGACATCGTCTGGGACAAGAAAAAAGAAAAATACTTTTATGGAACAAACATTTCATTGACTGTCACAGCTAATGAGCTGTCATAAATCCACTTATTTTTTTCCCTGCAATTTAATGTCAAACATTTAATCTGGTGACATAACTGTGTAAAAATTGACATAAAATATAAAAACTGGTAGTTTTTTCTACGTTTAAAAGCTGAAAAATATAAGAAAAATTGCAACGGTTAAAGGAAGGTCATTTTTTAAACACAAGGCTAAGAAGAAAACTTAGATTTTCTTTCTGGACGCGAGATTTAGTTAAATTTAGAACGAAAGCCATATTTCGCACATTTTATTCAATTTAAAAGGAACATTGAAATATCAATGAATTTTCGAAAAGTATTTGTACTTATTTATTTGTACTTTTCGTTCTTTCATTCTCGATTATTATTATTTTTTTTTCGCTAAATATATTTATTTCTTTATATAGTTTAAACATTTATTAAATGTGTTATTGCATGCCTAGTATGTCTCAAACTACTTCTTTTCGTGACATGCTATGCATTTATTTATTACATCTCCAGAATGTCCTATATGTTCTTCAGTTTTTAAAATAATATTGTCTATTTTAAAAAGAAACCCAGTAGCGTAGTGTTCAGCACGCTGTCTACTGCATTACAGATCACGAGCTCGGCTTCCTGTTGGGCAAGGCATACTCAGCCCTTCATCCTTTAGGGGTCTGTAAAATGAGTGCCAAACTTGCTTGATACCCGAACACCGAGGATCTTGCGTTGGGTTGACCATCTGGACGAGGGCCTCGATCTAGTTAACGGAATTAGGTGCTGCAAGTCCCGAACCTTCATGAATCGTAAAGCCACAGTTTAGTTTTTTCTGTTTTTAAAAAAGAAACGAAAAAAAATGATGCCCATGCATTTTTATGTATTTACAGTTTTTCGATTCTTCTGCATTTTATGTATTTACAATTTTTGGATTGTTTTGCATTTTATGTATTAACAATTTTCGGAATCTAATTTCTGTGATTAAGAATGGTACAAGTATTTGCATCGCTGGAATTCGAGCATTTTTTTTTTATCCTAGTTATATTTTTAGAAAAACATAATTTTATTAGTATTCAGTTGCATGATTTGAAATGGCTATATAAAAAAACGGAAAAATTGGTCGATTCGTTTGGGATTTTTGCTAAAATTATTCTTTACGCTCTATTTTTCTTAAAAATCAATTTTAAAGATAAAGTTTGAAAAATGCCGGTAGAGGACACTATAGATTTTACAGTAACTAAGAACTGTTTTTTACCGTTGTTTTTTATATTTCATTACATGCTTTGAAAAGCTTAGACTTAAATTTAAATTTTGAGCTCAAAATCTGAATCATTGGGAGTGGTTAAGTATTGCAAACTGAACTGTGTTCAAAAGGGGTGGTTCATAAATAATTTTTTTAAATATTTTTATTTATTTTTCCACGTTAATTTTTTTTGTAAAAATGTGAAAAAAATGTCTAATGTGAATTAAAATATTTTACAATAATTGGCGTTGTTTTTGTTTTTTAACTTTTGTACTTTTTGAGAAAAATGTTTATGAAAAATAGTTGCTCCGGCGCATACTTCTCTGATTATCTCAAGTACAGTTCAAGTTCAGGGACTATAAACATTATATACTGTTTTCTCATGGTGAATCTTATTACTACACTTCTTATTTCAACGTGGAGGCCATTTCGCTATGCTTATTTGGCTAGACTATTTACATTTCTGAATGTCATTTATTGTACTAAACATTATCCAATATAATGTCATTAATTTTATTTTTACCTGTTAGTTAAGAGAATTTCCGAATTTCATTAACTGAGAACAAAAATGGGTCGATCTCGTATGTATAAAGAAAAAAACATTTACTTCAAGAAACATATTTTCTGAAGTTACTTAGATTGATATGATCAAGAGAACTTTTCATCATTAAAGATCAAATATAGGAGCAGCTATTGACGTAACGTAATTTGTACTTCAAATAGATATTCGTGTGTGACAAAAAATATTAAGAACAATTTATTGTAGAAGTGCCTAAAACTGTCATTCAATACGAAAGTAATAGCAGTTCTTCCAACAATGATAAAATGATTTAGGAAAGACTAATGCTTCAAAGGACGTCGTTTGCAGCAATTGAGGAAAATTGTTCACATATTGACTGCCCGAGAAGACCATAAAAAAAGAAGTTAATATGCACGTAAGGTTTATTATAGCTTATCTTTAGATAGAAAAGATTAATGTTACTTCTCGTTTAATTGAAATAAGAAACATATGCAGTTATATTTAAAAAAATAAAAAAAAAAAAAAACAAGATGAATGTAGATTCTACCATTGCAGAATTCAGTTTCGCCTCCGATTAGAAAAAAAAATCGATAGAAGTTTTTTAGAAAGGCGACCCCGTTTAGATTGCAATGAACTAACTTCATTTTTCTTGTGATTATCAATATAATAGCAAACAGAACGGCGTGAAATAACCAATTGAATAGCAATTTTTCTCTGAGACATTGGAATTGCGGAATAATAAATAGATACAATTTGACGTGCTACTTCTTCATTGACTAGATTCATCAAAAACGGGCTTTTTCTTTAGTTTAAACGCTTTTTTATAGACTCTGAGTAAAAGGAAATGCAATTTAACAATAAAACGAATGGAATCCCGTCGAATTCGACGAATGAAATGTTTAAAAGACCCGATCGATTTGGTTTTAAAAAAAGCAAAAGTAATTACATTATTGAATCAATATATAATAAATATATTTACAAAGTAAATGTCAAATTTGCCAGTTACAATTTTGCATTCAAATATTCGCACATCTACAGTTAAAATTGTAATATGAGTGCCGGCGAAATCCAGAAATTTTATTTTATATGCACTCACAGAAAAATAGCTTTATTTAAAAAAAAAAAGAAAAAAAAAGTAATATTGGGTACTACTAGGTTATCCCATCGACCAAAAAATTATCGCCAAACTATAAGATTAAATGCCAATAATGGATGATCGTGAATGTCATATTCAATGACTTTAAATACGATTCATGTGTTTAAAATGTCATTAAGTGATTTTTATTTCGACTTTTTATTAATATTCTACTAATTATTTATTTTTTCGTTATTTAAAATAAAAATTATGTCAATATGTATAATTTGGCTATTAATGTGGCGATTTGTATAATTTGGCGAAATTGGTCGACGGGATAACAGAGTAGTACCTAATATCGTTATGAGTAAAAATATGATGTTTTAAATAGTGACGTCATTTTCTCTTCAAATGTTCTTTAAAAGTTACTGTTTATGAAAAAGGCATCCATAATAATATTGTAATTCCCTTTTATCTGGTTGCTGAATGACATAGTTTTCCTCATTTGAAATTTCTCTTATTTTGATTTAGACATTAATTTTTATCATAAATTATTTTCTGTCATTTTATTTACATTATTAATATTATTTCTCAATAAATATATATTTTTTTAACTCAATTAGTGCATAATTATACGCAATCATTTTAGAAAATAAATTTTTATTATCGAGAGAAAAGCTAAACTGTATTGCCACCATTTTGAAGAAAAGTCATGAAAAAGCTTTTAAAATTAAAAATAAAATATAAAAATGGAAATAAATTAAAAAATAATTAAAATGGGCACAACTACAAATAAATAGCTTTCATTAAAAAAAAATAATTATCAAAATCGGTTGACTAGAAAATTCAGGGCTGATGACACGACATTTTTAGCTTGTCTGAAAGAAATAGCATCGGATGCTAATAAAATAAAAATGGTAGGATTAAATATAAGATTTTAATTTTAATGAAATAAAGTGATTTTAGATTTTTTTTTACTTTATTTATGATATTAGTACTTTTATTGTACATACTCTTTTATTATTTTTTAAAAAGGAAACTCATTTATGAAGATATTAGGTCAATTGGAAAGTTCTGTCAAATAATGTTAATTTACAGCTACTTTTTTAACATTCAGATTTCTTTATTGGCACCATTTTTAAAAAACAGTGAAATTCCCATTGTTCACCTTAATAAGAAACATGAAAATTAAGGGAATTTTATCATTTCAAAAAAGTGGTGCGAGTAAAAAATATGAATTTTTAAAAAATAGGCATGAAGTAACATTATACGGCAGAACTTTCCGGTAGACCTAATAAAAAAGAAATCGCTTGCATTTCCAAGTATTTAATAATGCGTATTTCTTACAATCGTGATATTCATATTGATCACTTTACATCTACCTGACAATTATTTGGAGATACTTTTTTAATATCTAGCGAATCTGTATTGTAAAGGACAAACACATCTGTGCGTAACGTGACTTCATTCAGCAAAAAGCAACACTTTGATGTTTGAATTGAAACTTCTGTTTTACAATTTTTGCTACTGCAAATTTTTAAACTTCTAACATCGCACATTTTCAATTTTTACACCGTAATATAGAGGAAGAAAATGTGTCTTTTAAATGCAATTTGTTTCAAAGCTGTATCTCAATTTATTTTTATGATATTTTTAAAATTTTTTAATACCAAATTTTTAATTGTAGTAACTGAACTTTTGCAGTTTTATATTGATTGGAAGTAAATGGAAAATAGTAGATTACTATGTCTTTTTGTTGCTATTACCTCATAAAAACTGAAAAGAGTTGAAATAAAAAAACCCTACTATTTGAAGTATAATGTCTCTTATAAATCTCGGTATTTTTTTCGTTTTAATTTATCAATTAAGTGATTTTTACTTTATTGCAAACTCACTTTACAAACGATAGAACAATTTCTCTTTACAAAAATTTATTTTAAAGAATATTTTGTGACTTTTTTTTTCGCATTTACTTAACTTCTACAGTAAGCTAAATTAATGCAACTTTAATAATCCGTGACCATTAATATTTTCCACATTTTACAAAAATATAAATGAATGATTTCTGATAAAACATGGAACTTTTACAAACAAACAAATTAAGGCATATAACCCCATTTGCTTTGCAGAGCTTCATGAATGATTACTTTGCTTTTTTCTGGGTTTGTGTATTTTCATAATAAAAAACTAATATACATACTTTACTACACTATCTACCAATAAGTATTTTAAAACTTTCAATTTTTGACATTTTCTCAAATATTTAAAAATATACTTGTCAGATTCTTCTGAAACTTCAGGATTATGAAGATTATGTCTGACCTCATATTTAGCAACATCCATTTGATAAGCAGGGCAATTAGGGGGCCGACAAAAAATTAAAGAATAACAGATATATTTGGGATCACCCTGTACATGAAAATGCACGAAACGATTTATCGCTGCAGAATACAAATATGTGGATACTGCACAACGTGTACACTGATTTTTGTAAGAAAAGCATGTATATTCATGGAGAAAGAGTGATTTTTTTTTTAATAAATTCAAAAATTCTAGTATGTTTTTTGTTTAAATCATGCAGGGTTTTTGACCAAATTTAACGCAATTTTCAGAAATATTCACAAAATCTATTTAAAAAAATATAGCGCAATTGGAATATAAATATATTAAATACTTTATGAAATAGGAGTAGTTTTATCAAATAATTTTTATCTGCGCATGCGCGAACGATAAAAACGATTCTTTTACATCATTTAATACTGAATTCTATGGAGTAAAACTTATCAAAAAAATCCAATCAAATATCGTGATAATTCAAAAAGATATCATTATTATAAGTAAGCTGTTTTACATTGCCGTCTAAAAGCGGCTGAATGATAAGGGATTCTCCACAAATTGAAATTTTTTATTAACTGATTTTTGGAAAAAAAAATTAGTACTATTTAATGAATACAATATCTAATACAATATTGCTGCTAATAAGTATCTTGACACCTGTGATAGAAAAGGAAAAGAGCTTTTATTCATTCCTATTACAGATTTAGGTTTAGATACTTATTAACAGAAATATTGTATTAGATATTTTATAATACTACTTTATAATATTAAATACTAATTTTTTCCTAAAAGTCAGTTAACAAAAAATGTCAATTTGTGGAGAATCCCTTATCATTCAGCCGTTTTTATAGAGCAATATAAAAACAGCTTACTTATAATAATGATATATTTTTGAATTTTCACGATATTTGATTGGATTTTTGTTATAAGTTGCTCCATAGAATTTACTATTAAATGATGTAAAAGAATCGTTTTTATCGTTCGCGCTTGCGCAGATAAAAATTATTTCATAAAACTACTCCTATTTCATAAAATATTTAATATATTTATATTCCAATTGCACTCTATTTTTTCTAATAGATTTTGCCAATATTTCTGAAATTTGCGTTAAATTTGGTCAAAAACCCTGCATGATATAAACAAAAAACATACCAGAATTTTTGAATTTTTAAAAAAGAATCACTCTTTCTCCATGAATATACATGCTCTTCTTACAAAAATCACTGTACATGTTGTGGAGTATCCACATATTTGTATTCTGCAGCGATAAATCATTTCGTGCATTTTCATATACAGGGTGATCCCAAATATTTCTGTTATTCTTTAATTTTTTGTCGGCCCCCTAATTGCCCTGCTTATCAAATGAATGTTGATAAATATGAGGTCAGCCATAATCTCCATAATCCTGAAGTTTCAGAAGAATCCGACAAGTATATTTTTAAACATTTGACAAAATGTGAAAAATTGAAAGTTTTCAAATACTTATTGGTAGATAGTATATAGATATTGCTTAAAGCTGGATCGTAAAAGTGGAATGCTTTAGCGGGCGCAAATGGAATCAGTTATATATAAAAGTGGATATTTTAATTCTTAAAACTAAATGAGGTTTTATAGAATTGATTGATTTCACCCCGCTGTTTTGAAACTCTTCACAAGTGAAAATACTTCACATTTGAAAAAAAAAATGTATCGAAATCACAGACTGATAAAATGCACCTTTCAAAAAAATAGAGTGTCTTTATAGAAGGGCAGTGGAGATGCAGTGTGCAAGCTCAGATCCGGAGTCTTTGACCAAAACATACTGATTTATATTACAGAACTTAATGATTCTCGCCTGGAAGAATTCACTTCGTGAAGTTACACGAACAAAAAAAGGTCTTGGCAATAATTTAATGCTTAAAATAGTATCATATTTTGTATACAAAGAATACTGTAGTATACAAATTATAGAGAAAATATGTATAATACAGAAGAATATAAGAAACTAGCAGTCTTCGCCTGCTACGCTGTTCGGTTTTCTAAAGGAATCTTGCATCAAACGAAATACATCTAGTAAAGATTAAAATAATAATAATAATATCTGATCAAACGTCCATAATGGTTGTCTTATTCGTATAATCTTACATTATCGTGTTCAAAGTCAATATTGACGACTAAGAGACAAAATAGTTCTAAAATACTGAAGTAGATGTGTTAAACTATTTTTTTAGTAGATCTTTTATCTTGAATTTCCCAATCTTACCTAAACCTGCTGCTGAGATATGGCGAAACATCCTAAAATTGTGACCATTCCACTAAACCCGCTTAGGTGGGAATTTCTAAAATGGATAAAATACATCTGCAAATCTATTTTAGTAGGTTAGGTAACCTCAAATTCATCTCTCTATCTAAAACTGCTACTGAGTTATGGCGGAATGGCCAAAATTTTCGTAGCTCTTGTTAATTATTTGGATTTTCTAAAATCGCTGAAATAAATATTTAATATTTTTTTTACTACGTTTGCTATTTTGATTCCACGCCTCTACCTAAAATTGCTGCTAAGAACGTAGCTAATAATGGGCAATTCCCGAAAATTTACCAATCGAAAATAGTTATCGTAAAAAACACAATTCTTACAGTCAACGATTTTTTCCGAGAATCTATAATCTTACATTATCGTGTTCAAAGTCAATATTGACGACTAAGAGACAAAATAGTTCTAAAATACTGAAGTAGATGTGTTAAACTATTTTTTTAGTAGATCTGTTATCTTGAATTTCCCAATCTTACCTAAACCTGCTGCTGAGATATGGCGAAACATCCTAAAATTGTGACCATTCCACTAAACCCGCTTAGGTGGGAATTTCTAAAATGGATAAAATACATCTGCAAATCTATTTTAGTAGGTTAGGTAACCTCAAATTCATCTCTCATGCAGTCTATCATTAAAATAATTGTTTTTACATGCTTATAAAGGATTTTATTAACTAAAGACGGATGGAATTAAAAAAAATTACATCAAAGAAAGGCTAAAATGGAGCCACAACAGTCGAAAAGTCATGTGATAGTATCCACTGGCTGCAAAATGTTGAAAAGGCGCCAGTAAGTATAAAAATATAAAGAAATTTAAATATCAAAAATTAGAATTTTTCGACAAATAACAGCAAAACTCAAAAAGAAAAAAGAATTAAAGGCATATCTGGTGACAAAAACAGAAACTAAATGAATGATAAATGTGATAAAATTTTTTTGTTTTTCCTAAGTTATTAAGATCAGTTTGATAATTTTCTCTTTATTGGAAAATCTCCTGATGAAATATGATACTGCACCCTCTGAATGGAAAAATTGTGGGGGAGAGCACGGAAATTGCATAATATGAATAAATGGTCACAGGACTTTCCAACAATATATCACATGTGGGCTGTCCGCTAAATTTAGACAAAAATTTCTAAACGTAGCAAAAAATTTCTAAATTTAGGGAGGGCATAAATGCTTCCCCCTGTGGGAGCAAAGTTGGGAGATAGGCGCTGGAGGTGTATAATTTGAAATAATGGTTAGAGCACTTTCCAATGAAATAATACATGAGGAGTGTAGGCCAAATGTTGAAAATTGCCTCCCACAATTCCAACTTTCGCGCCTCCGCGGTATAAACCCTTCCCCTTTCTTTTCTCTTGAAATTTTCATATATTATGAATAATCTTTAGCAGAGCGCCCCATAAAAAATTGATCTTTGGTGATAAAAGGCTTCTATTTAAAAAAATAAAAAATGTCCCCCTTGGAAGGAATTAGGGTGCACAAAGAAAATGTTCATAATATGAAAGAGCGGACCGAGGGCTGTCCGACGATGTGTCACGTGACGGATCCAAAAAAGTTTATAATGTTTCGCCTCCCTCCCCCCCCCCCACTTTAACGCCCTCGGGGTAGAAATTTTAAAATCGCTGAAACACGTCTTTAATAATTTTTAATAGATTTATTTTCTGCCATTTCACGTTTTTATTTTAAACAACTGTTTGTATGTGCCAAATGTTCTAAATTGATCGACTCCCCTTTGAACCCTCTCAGGGGGTCAATTTCTAAAATCGATGAAATGTGTTTAATAATTTTTTAGTAAATTTATTCTCTGGAATTTCATGCTGCTATCTTAAACGGTTGCTAAGATATAAGAAGATGTTCAAGAATTTTCGAGCCTTCTTTAGGGGGGGGGGCGGGATTAGGGGAGATTTTCAAAAATCCCGTCTTAGTGCATGCTCACATCATAAGAAGTATGTTCTCCCCAATTTTCATGTTTCTACGGTCAGTAGTTTTGGCTGTGCGTTGATTATGAGTCAGTCAGGACAAACTATTTTATATACAAAGACTATATATAGAATATAGATTATATGATATAGAATGTACAAAAATACTAAATAGCATACAATTCTTGGCCCAAAATTTTCTCAAGTTTTATAAAATTTTATTGCTGTTCTGTAAGATATTCTACTATAATTTTAACAAAATAACGTAATTTGCTTAATTTAATTTTTCATAATTTTATATAATCAACATTTTTAAAATACAAAGATGTTTTACAGTCATTTGCTTTGAGCTTTCTACTAAACCGATTTTACTGATATTTTTTTGAACTGAAAACCGTTCATCTGTATATGTGCCTGCACTAACTGTTTCTCATGGAAGACGGTAGTAATCCGAGTGACGCCCGCCTTAAGCCCAAAATCATAAAATGTCGGAACTCTTTATATACAGCTAACTCGACTTCAAAGAAAACGGAAAAGCCGCCATTTAATCAGCAGCTCAGCAAATACCGCTCGTATTGCTCTGATTTTTTTTAAACACAGTCTTATATCTGCAGTCTAATCTTATTCTGAAATTTCTAGAACTCTACGTTTAGTATATTTAGAGATCTGTACACCCATTTTTAGGCCAGTAGAGATAGTGTAAGTTTGTCTTTTTTTTTTCTCTCCGAAACGGCCTAGGCTTTTTAAAAAATATTAATATATAGTATAAATCTGTTTTTTATGAAGTGAATAAGACTTACCTAGTTTCTAGGAAAACTCTTCTTTATTATATATTGGTCCGGAAAAATGGTACTATTTACATGATATCCTATGGGCTAGCAGACAAACAGCTGCGCTGCGGTTTCATGCAGTCAAAATCACAATTAAAAGGTCTGAATATAGGCAATAAACTTTTTTTTTTATAATTACACAAACAGGTTATTGTGCGTTTTAAAATATTTAATATATATACATTAAATTAAATTTCTATATATATTATTTTTCTTCTTATGAAGAATGTACTGAGTTTTAAATGTTTCACATATCTGCTTTTGGTTAAAAAATTACTTAGATTCATTTTTTAAATGGGGAAGTATTTTGTAATTATATGTATTTTATTTCCTGTTATTCATTATAAGATTGTATTTTTTAAGGAGAAAATATTTCACATTTATCGAAAATTCTCGTATCGATATTTGATATTTATCGAAATTTTTTGTCAGCGGCAGCATTTGTCGCTTCCTGTATCACTCCGTCGTTAAATTCAAGAGAAAACAGAAGCCATCACTTCCAATTACCAACACCACCGAAATTCCTATGACCATTACCATTATTTAACACATCATATATATTATAAAGCAGAAGTTCTGAAACTTCCAAACGGGTGTTTTCAAAAACTACCCGATGGATCTTTTTGCAAATTATATCATTCGATAGAAAATATTTTTACGGAGGTTTATGATACAAATATACAAGAATAACTCTGATTTTTCGTACTAAATTTCGTATTTTTCGGTTTTTTTTTTTTTTTTTTTTTTGACGGAAGGGTTGCAACAACTAATTTTTTGGCGATAATTATATTTCAAAAAAGAAATGAAGTGCTTTCTCTAATGGAAAATAATATAAACATTTCGAAAAAAACCTGTTAATTCATTGATTTAAAATAAATAATGATAAAAAGAAAAAAATCCGTTTAATGCAAAATAATATTATGAAAGGAAAAAAAAATATCTTTAGCAAAAAAAAAAAAGAATATTTATAATATTTAAAAAGTAACTCAGTATGAAAGAAAGTTTTGAAGTGACACAATATATGGCTATTTATTTCTTTCGATCCAGATTAAAAGAAAACAACATCTCAAAAATTTCATTAGGTAAAACATAAGTATTTTTTTTCTTTCTTTTTCTAAAATTATTTTTAAATCTAATTTTCCCGTTATGTGTTTTACAGATGAAAATCGCAGAATTATTATTATTATTTTTTAAAGGCTCTTATTGTTATTTGTAAGTTGTTTCTTCAATTGGGTGTTTCAATCTACTTTTGTCGCCAATCAATGCTATTCTAAACCAAAAAAAGCACAAGATGGAGCGATGTTCTCAAGAACTATTTTCTCTCTCTCTCTCTCTCTTTTAATGAGTGAGAGCATTTTTAGGAAAAAATTTACATTTAACTTAAATACATATATAGCAGTTAATACCACAAAAATGAATAATATTTAAATTTTAGAGTAAATGTCTTTTCACATACGTAGATATTGTAAAATAATTTAACTGCAACTTTTTAAAATTCTTTTGGCACAGATATCTCATACGCACTACATTGGTGCGATTTGTCTCTTACGCCAATACCATATATACATCTGGGTAATTAACTGACGCCAAAGTGTCATTATTTTGCTTGATATGGCAACCCGGATGTTATTGTCTATTTATTAATAAATTATCTATTTACAATTTTTTTCTTTTTTTTCCAATTATATAAACTATTTTAATCTAGGCACATTTGTCATATATGCGCCACATTTGCGCGACTGCAATAAAATGGCGATTTTATGCCTCACTTGGTAACCTGTCTGTTGTTTATTTATTAATAAATTTTTATTTTATTTTATTTTATTTTTTAAAGGATATAAATAGTTTTGTTTTATAATTATTAACTAAACTTTTTAAAATTTATTGTTATTTTCTATTTAAAATAACAGAAAATAATTGTAAACTATATATGTAACTGGTATTTAAAAACAAAATTTTCTCCGAATCGGCTTTAGAAGAAAAGAAAAAAAAACGCGCCAATGTGGTGCGTATATATCATGTATACATTTTTTTCACTATACTATAATATTTAAACATGCTGTATAAATAACGATTATTGTTTTTTCGACACATGTTTGGCACAGATATTATATACACACTGAGGTATGTGACTATCGCCAAAACGGTGTGTCTTATATGGTAACCCAGCAATAGTTGTTTCTGTATTAATAAATTGTTTATTTGCTTTCAATTTCTTTTTAGAAATTCTATAAATTGTTTTGTGCTATAGTAACTTTTTTTATTTATTATTATTTTCGTTTTAAAATAATGAAAATAATTTTTAAAAATGCACATTTCTCCGCTATTCTAAAACGAGGATTTTGCCACATTGGTATTGGAAGGAAATCTTGCAAATCCGGGTTTGTGCCGGAGTTTTTTGTGAAATATGATATTTTCAAATGTAAATTGATTGCAACTTGATTAACACGTCGGCGCGTTTCGCCAAACTATTCAAATTTACATAAATTCATTTTAAATAACGAAAGAACAATAAACATAAATAAAAAATACAAATTAAAAGTCGAATTAAAAAGCACTTATGACGTAAAAAAATACGTGTATCGCGTGTAATATCAATTGCTATCATACTTACGATCATCGATTATTGACATTTATTCCTATAATCTGCTATTAATTTTTTTCTCGACAGAATAATCAAGTAGTACCGTACATTGTACCAACTCCAGTTAATATTACAAAAATAGAGCTAAATAACTAAATTTAGGTGCAAATGCACACACGGTCGAGCTATGCCGAGCCTCATACTTAAACAAAATCTGATTCATTTCGGAAAAAATCTTTGGTGCTCTAAGTTCAACATAGTCTTGCACATTCGTATTAAAAAGAGGAAGAACTATGTCCAATGATTCCTCAAATGTGACATCCAAATCTAATTTATTTTTTAACTCAAGTTTACATAGATAAAACTTTGAGACCGATTCATCTATGTTCTGTTTATTACAATAAAATTCTCTACGTAAAATACTTTTATCTTTGACACGAGGAAAAGCTTTCTTTAGTTCAGTATCTGTCTGTTCAAATCGTTTAGTCTCATCATTATTTAGGAATTTCCCTATATTATCTAGCCACAAAAGTGCTTCGCCCTTCAGCGAGCATTTAAGCACTATATACTTATTCTTCTCCGGTATATTATAAAATAAAATATAATCCTCCAATTTCACTAAGAATTCATTAATGTCCCCTTCACCAGTAAAATAAACTCGTGGGATAATCTCACAATGTTCGACTTTTTGTTGGACGCCATTTGTGTCGTGGCCGGTGTTCTGTTGGTTAAATGAAGACAGAATCTAAGTAAAAGTTAAAATCCGCTGCTTTATTTAAACCTCTGAGGAATTGCGAAAGTGGAGCTATATTCAAGATTTCCATTCACTAAGCACAATACTAAGAGATTAAATTGTAAACTATACTCACGTCACGGCTTAAGCTCAGTTTGGGGCACTCACGCCGGCTCTACATTCAGGTTGCGGCTAAATGCCAATTTTAAATCTATAATAAAACAGCCCGTGGCTGCAAAAAATCTTTATTTCTGAAAATACTCAACGTATTAAATAACTCTTAACCGCTGACTTTCCTCTTAGGTAACTCAGCTCACAACACAAGCTAACTCGGCTCACAGTACTAGCTATCTCGCTTCAGAACAACCTTGCTTTACTTCACGACACAATCTATCTCACTTGGCTTGCTTCCGCCTCCTCACCACACCAGCTATCTCTTCATGACACATCACACACTCCAACTTATAACTTTTATACGTTGCAAACTGAAGACGGAGCTATAAATTTGCATAATACTCCTAACCGCAGCTAACTGTAGACTCGAGGGCGCCACACACACTCTGGAAAGTTAAAGTTGAATAAAGGATAGATGTCGCTTTTGCGCCACACATGTTAGAACATTGACGTCACGATCTCACTAAAAATACTAGAGTGCCTTTATCACAAAGGACACTCCCTCACACCTGCACCTCTGTTATATACTGAAGAAAGTTCAATTTTATTTATTTTTTAATATTATCCCACTTTCTTAGCCAATTTTTAACATTTAGGTCTTCAGTAAGTTTTTTATTGGAACATAAAAAAGTTGAATTTTGCTCATCTAATTAATCAGTGCGCATTAATATGCCCATTCTGATTAAGCAGTTAAAATTTTGATTTTTATTTATTTACGAACTCCGTCCCAAATTAGTTGCTACATTTAAGATGAAAATTTTGTCCCAAAGTTGCTACATTTCAAGTAGGTGGAGTCATAAATAACTTCTGATGCAGTTTAGTAGATCGACACCAGTAAAATTATACTAGAATCAATATAATGGTATATATTAGGTGCCTGAAGCAATGTTAACTCGAATGTGAAGAAACAAAAATGAGAAATAATAATTTAGAAACTATCCCGAAGAAGGAAATGGATAATATAGAGCGCAATGCTGTGCTGGAATGTTTGTAGCGATGTTTCAAAAATGGTAAAATAAACCGTAATGCCATAAATGCTGTAGCTATTAAATTTAATGTTCATCGTTATTTGCTGTTTGCAGAAGCAGGCAAAGACATCAAAAATAAAATATGAGGAAATTTACAATGCAAGTCTATAAAAAATTTTAAATGCGGACGGGAAAAAAAATCATTTTTCTAAGCCACTGAGCAAAATCAAACATGTCCCAATAAAATGAAGTCAGTCACTGCGAAGATTATCATATTCTGTTATAATTCGTAAATCAATATTACACAGGATTTTCAAGGCTGATAAAGTGTTGGAGCGTATTTCATCCACCATTAAACGAAGTTTAATACAAAAAAAAATAAACTTGACAGAATTCGATTTTGCTTGTAGCATGTTCAAGCTAAAAGATACTTTTCAGATATGTTGGAGTTAAATGCTCGGAAATGAATTCCCGATCAATTAGCTTGAAGGTAGTTTTATGTGATTACATTTTTTAAAAATCCCTGTTGGCTTGGCCTATAGGCGGCGGTAGATTTCGAAGAGTGCTTATTTCAGCAACAAAAAATAAAATATGATTAGACATAAATCCAGTTTAACAATTTTCTTTGGCCGCTTTTGAAAAATTTTTTAATTCATTCTTATGTAAGAACTGGTTTTTATCAAAATCATCCTAAGCGAAATTCGGCTCAAATGCCCATTTTGACAACATATTTTGAAATATATTCTGACTTTATTATTAAAAAATCGACCAATACGCAAATTATATAGTTCCTAAATAACAAAAAACTGTCAATTGAATGCATTTGAGAGCAAAATCGAATTTAAAAATGAGTCATAAAATAACCAATTTGTTATTTGAATACATCCTCAATTCTTAAATCATGTTCGCTTTGGGAAATTTTGTCCGAAGTGCTCACTTTAACAGCTTTAAATATACATATATTTAACCTTTATCAAAAAACTAACCAATACGGTATATTACACAGTTCCTAAATAACAAATAACTGTCAATGGAACGTGTTGATTTAAATTAAATGAAAGCAAAATTGAATTTAAAAATCAGTTTTAAAATAACCAATTTGTTATTTTAATACATCCTCAATTCTTAAATCATGATCGCTTTGGGAAATTTTGTGCGAAATGCCTACTTTGACAGCTTTTTAAAAAATATATATTTAGCCTTTATCAAAAAATCGACGAATTTTCACATTATATAGTTCCTAAATAATAAAAAAATGTTAATTGAATGCGTTTGAGAGCAAAATTGAATTTAAAAATTAGTCATAAAATAACCAATTTGTTATTTGAATACATCCTCAATTCTTTAATCATGATAGCTTTGGGAAATTTTGTGCGAAGTGCCCATTTTGGCAGCCTTTTTTGAAATATATTCTGCCTTTATCAAAAAACTGGCAAATCCATCACATTATATAATTCCTATATAAGAGGACCTGTAAATTGGATGCGTTTGAGAACAAAAATGGATTTGAAAATGAGTCAGAAAAAATGCAATTTGTTATACTTCCTCAATTTTTTCAATCACCATCACTTTGGGAAATTCTGTTCAAAATACCGGTTTTGGCAGTCTTTTTTGAAAAATATTCTGTTTTTATCAAAAAACTGGCTAATATGTCACGATATACAGTTCCCAAATAGGAGGATCTGCCATTTTGATGCGTTTAAAATCAAAAGTGAATTTAAAAATGATTCAGAATATAAGCAGTTTGGATTTGAGCTTTTTTTCTCCAACTCCTATTTTTGTTTAATTTGGTTTTGCTATAAGAATTGGTCCTATGAAAAACTTGTTAATATAAAAGTCGTAGATATTATGGAGAAAATGTAAAATAAATTTAATTAGATTTGATTGCTTAAGAATTGAGTAAGTTATGAATTTTTTTCATTTTCCACACCCCTTTTTCTTTTCGCTTTTAATTTTTTTCATCGGTAAAAGTTGTTCCTATCAAAAACTTGTAAATACAAAAGTTTTAGATAATTTTGAGAACATTTATAAAAAATTTAGTTGGATTTGATATCTAATAAATTGACGAAGTTATGATTTTTTCTCTCCCAAAAACCCTGTTTTATTTTCGCCCCTTGAGCCCATTTTTAACTTTATCAAAAATCTGTTATGCATAAACTTTTGGTCCATTCTTTAGAAGTAATATAAACTTTAAACTGATTCTATATCTATTTTAATTTAGAAGTTATCGCGTTTTTTCTGTTTTCACAAAAACCCTCCTAACTTCCACCCCCTTGGTCCGATTTTGCCCGAGATTTTGGGCCCCTTGATTTAATGTAAAAGTTTGAAGAAGATCTGAACATAATTATGGAAGTTATCGTGTCCAGAAAAAAGTGATATACACCGATAGATAAACTTTTTTACTAATGGTAGTTTTGGGGTCTAGGGGTCGTGGTCGGTGTAGATCTGCAAAAAAAATTTCAGATACTCCAACATGGGAGCGATCGCAATAGGTAGTATTTCATACGAAATCTACCTAAAAATCTTTACAAAATTTGGCGTAGTTTAAAAACTTGTGAACTAGGATTTTTTAAACTAATTTAATACTAATTTATGGAATGGCGAAGGAAATGTTAGGCAAGTAAATGTTGTTGATTGATAGTATAACTCTGTGAAAAATATTCAAACAAAATCTTAAAAATATAAATATCAAGAACCAGTATAAAAGTATTCAAATGTCGCAACTAATTTAGGACAGAGGGAATATTTATTTTTTTTTTCATTTTATGAAAAATACTTTTGTATTACTCGCTTGCCAATATTTAATACGTCAAAAAAAATGCCAAAATTTTTAATAGTTTCTGCAATTGTTTTTAATTATGCAGTTTTATTGTATATTAGAAGATGAGTAAAAGATTTCACTTTTTTCATATTTTACATTTTGACATTATTGTTTGCTTTCTCTCTAATAGATTGGAAATTGGTGTTTGTGGATTATAGAATTGTATATTACATCAGAAGCCATTAAAACGTGAAAAAAATGAACTATTTATTTAATGTCTTCCCTTCTCCAACTTTTTTGATAGAATTATTTTGACACTGGTCATTTAAGGAACCAAAGCTTAAACCTGGCGCCTTAGACCACTCGGCCATCCTTACTGCACTTCTTGCGGCGAACTTATTAAACGTCCATGTTACTTTTTCGCAAGTCTATTGTATTATTACTCTTTCACTAATTAATTATTGAGTTGATAGAAGATCTCTCATACTCTATGCTAACGGTTAATTACAAAATATTCCTAACAGCATAATTATTAGAATTGAATTTGTAAAATATATATGTAAAAATTATAACATGGAAAAGATTATTGTACACGTATGTCAGGAGTGGGGTTCGAACTCACGCTGTCTTTAGAGAACCAGACCTTAAATCTAGCGCCTTAGACCGCTCGGCCATCCTGCCAAGAAAAGCTAGTGCTGCCACCTAGCTATAAAAGGAAGAGCGACAAGTCTGCGAAACTGGCAGTAAAGAAAGAGATATGAAGATTAAAAAGGGCTGTGCTTGGTAAAATATCTTTACCTTTAACGATCAAAAATTATTCTCACTAAATGACGCCAACTTGGATATAGTTGACTAATTTCACTAAATTCTCATTAAAATTCGGCATTAACGAAAACTCGGATTGAATCTTCCATAAAAGGGTTCTACGCATTTTCACTTTTGAATTTGAGTAAAACTAAATAAGTATTTAAAAACAAGGAGCTTTAATTTTACCATTTCATGTGGATACAGGCCGGACGGGTTGGATTGTTTTGTTTACGACGGCTGATTATCTACACTAGGCATATATGTCCTGTTGGAATCCCCTCCATGGGGATTTTTCTAAGGGATCCTAATCCGTATGTACGCAATGTTCGAAGAAAACCATGGAAAACTCTGAACGATTAGGGCGACACACGCAATAGGATTCGAACGCAACATCTTCGCCTACCAGAGTTGAGAGTAAAACCTCTTAGTAACTGGCGGGGAACAGGCCGGAAGGAAGTTTTAAATAAATCTCCTACCAAAAGAACTTGTTAATTTTCCTTTTGTTGGAGTACATATTATAAATGTCGAATAAATGTATTCAACAAAATATGAAAATTGTATTTTTATGTTATGTTGCTAGATGTACATACTTAGAAACAATATTATTCCTTTCTGTTTAAACTAGAATTTTATTTTCTAAAATAACATTTAAAAAAGCAGAAATTGATTTTCAGCTGAAGTAATAAACAAGAAAATGTAAGGATTTCATTGGTTTCAAAAACTACTCTATTTTTGTATCGAATTACAACTATTTTATCGGAAATGGGATTAACCGGAATTAAAACTATTTGTTTTAAAGAGTAGAGATTGTAAAAACTATTTTTTCGAAGTAGCCGCTACCTCGCTATTATTTCAGATTTTTCAATGAATCCAATCAACATTTGAAATTCATGACAAGGATTCAGTAATACAATGGCAACACTTTATGTCAATTTTGCCAGGAGCAATTAATAAAAAAAATAGAGTGCATTGAAAAATTATGAAAATTACACGAAAATGTTTTACGTCATTCTTTTAAATCAATTCAATTAATTCAATCCAAATAGATCAATTCCAAAATAAATACAGCATCAAAACATGAAAAAGAAATAATGCAGTCATAGTGTTTCCAACAGGAAAATTTGTTTCTTTGGTTTGAATTAACCAGCAACTTTCGGAAAAAAAAATTATCTCATATGATGCAATCCTAAAAGCCACGTATGAGTTGCTAAGATTCGCAAATTATTTTTCGTAACAAATTTTGCACAAAATGCAAGCAAGTTACTCACGTGACTAGAAGATCTGTACATATTTTTTTTCCAGAAATAGCATTCAAATTAGCGTCAGTATTCGCTAGAAGATACATTGCATTTTTCAAACTGGAGCATGTTACGCTATAAACTACAGAAGTAGCAACTACTATAGTTTTTCTACTTGTAGCGCACTAAATCAGTCCACTGTAATGAATATAAATTTTGAATTTAGACTGAAAAATTATGAGCATAAAATTCATTTTTTTATGCAAGTTATTTTTATGAATTGTGAAATTTAGCCCACTGTTTAAAATTTACTTAAAATGTTTCGATAATTAAATCTTTTGAAGCAGTTAATCGGTATAACAAAATAAATCACCAATTATGATCTTTAAAATATTTTTATTTGATGATTTTATTTCCCTTATAAAAAAAATAATTGTTTTTCTCCCGAGAATCTTGTAATTTTCCCTCCTAATGACGATGTAATTTTTTACATCTATTTAGTAAGCTAACAGGAACAAACACATAAATGTAGATCTAAACTTTATATCGAAAAAGAAATCCCATACGTTGTTAGTTGCCTACACTAACTGGGAAATCAATCACATAAAAAAAAAGAAAGAAAACAAAGGAAAACTTCTTCGAAGAGCTAATTAATCTTCATTGACCGAAAAGTGAGGATGCAAATACGTGAAACGGATCGTTGAAAGAAAAGATCAGTAGAAAGATTCTTTGGAAATGTAAATAAGCCTTCTATTTGATTACATACACACAAGAAAAAATCGTTTATCATCGAGTTTCATGACCTGAGAAAACAGCTGGATTATAAATCAGTATTAAATGCAATGTCGTTTTCAACTTATGAAAGAATGCTAATTAAGATTTCAATTTTCATAATTGAAATTTCACAATTTTTATGCAGAATTGTAGGAATAATTGATGTAGAAAAATTAGCAAATCTTAAGATTTTCATTTTTTCTAACAAATATTAAATTTGATGGTGTTTACAAACAAGTATATTTATTTTTAAGATCGTGATTATTTATTTGTAGTGTCTGATACAGAATTTTATTTATTTATCTATTTATTTTTGTACACTATCTACCAAAAAGTATTTGTACACTTTCAGTTTTTGACATTTTGTCAAATATTTAAAAATATACTGGTCGGATTCTTCTGGAACTTCAGAAATATAAAGATTATGTTTCACTTTATATTTATTTACATTCATTTGTTAAGCGGGTAATTAGGGGGCCGGCAAAAAAACAAAGAATAATAGAAATATTTGGGATCGCCCTGTACATGAAAATGCACGAAACGACTTATCGCTTTAGAATACAAATATATGAATACAGTAGAATATGTACACTAATTTTTGTGAGAATAGCATGTATATTTATGGCGATAGAGCGATTTTTTTGAAAAATTCAAAAAATTCTGGTATGTTATTTGTTTATATCATAGAGGGTTTTTGACCAAATTTAACGCAAATTTCAGAAAAATTGGTAAAATCTATTAAAAAAAATATAGCGCAATTGGAATATAAATATATTTAATACTTTATGAAATATGAGTAGTTTTATGAAATAATTTTTATCTGCGCATGCGTGAACAATAAAAACAATTCTTTTACATCATTTAATAGTCAATTCTATGGAGTAACTTATAAAAAAAATCCAATCAAATATCGTGAAAATTCAAAAAGATATCATTATTATAAGTAAGCTGTTTTTACATTGCTCTCTAAAAACGGCTGAATGATAAGGGATTCTCCACAAATTGACATTTTTCTTAAACTGACTTTTAGGAAAAAATTAGTACTATTTAATGAATACAATATTGCTGCTAATAAGTATCTTGACACCTGTGATAGAAAAGGAAAAGGGCTTTTATTCTTTTCCATCACAGATGTCAAGATACTTATTAACAGAAATATTGTATTAGATATTGTATACATTAAATACTAATTTTTTCCTAAAAGTCAGTCAATATTAAATGTCAATTTGTGGAGAATCCCTTATCATTCAGCCGTTTTTAGAGAGCAATGTAAAAACAGCTTACTTATAATAATGATATCTTTTTGAATTTTCACGATATTTCATTGGATTTTTTTTTATAAGTTACTCCATAGAATTGACTATTAAATGATGTAAAAGAATTGTTTTTATCGTTCGCGCATGCGCAGATAAAAATTATTTCATAAAACTACTCATATTTCATACAATATTTAATATATTTATATTCCAATTGCGCTACATTTTTTCTACTGCATTTTGCCAATTTTTCTGAAATTTGCGTTAAATTTGGTCAAAAACCCAGCATGATATAAACAAAAAACATACCAGAATTTTTTGAATTTTTCAAAAAAATCGCTCTATTGCCATAAATATACATGCTATTCTCACAAAAATTAGTGTACATATTCTACTGTATTCATATATTTGTATTCTAAAGCGATAAGTCGTTTCGTGCATTTTCATGTACAGGGCGATCCCAAATATTTCTATTATTCTTTGTTTTTTTGCCGGCCCCCTAATTACCCGCTTAACAAATGAATGTAAATAAATATAAAGTGAAACATAATCTTTATATTTCTGAAGTTCCAGAAGAATCCGACCAGTATATTTTTAAATATTTGACAAAATGTCAAAAACTGAAAGTGTACAAATACTTTTTGGTAGATAGTGTATATACACTAGTTCAATATATATTATTTATTTTTAAATACTTAAATAATGACTTCCTTATAAACAATTTATTTTTAAATATTTCAAATATTCTAGAGAAGAATTTTTATATAGTAGATATATAATAATTGTTTTATAGGAATTTTTAAAATGAAATCACTTATTTAATATCAGTATATAAAATAAATTTCTTAACATAAATGCATCCATGCGAAAGTTTTGAGAAAACTAAAAAAAATTGACTATTTCTAAATTTTTAAAATATTATTTTTATTAATGCATTAATATAAGAATTAATTTTTCAACGTCAAAACAACGTCAACGTGTTTGAACAATGTCATTGTTCAAAATGTTTTATGGACGCACGTTAATTTGTGCGCATTTAAAATCAAGAATTTTTGTGGGCATCTTTATATTGACAAAGAAATTGAAGATTTAAATAATATTTGTCTATGGTAAAAAATGTTATATTTTCAGCAAATTTAAATGCAATATCAAATAAGAATTCCAAGTTTTTTGAAGTGCTCTTGTGAATTTTTGTTTATTAATTTGTGTTTTAGCATCATTAATATTTATGTTATATTCATTTAACTGATTTCATTAAACGCAACTGCGTAATGGAGCAACTTAAAAAAAATCTTGTTCAGTTGATTTTTAATTCAAAACTAATAGTGAGAAAACGTGTATTATGCAATTCACTTTTATTCCATCTGCATGATTTCAATATTTTTTCATAATTTTAATTTTATGCATTGTAAAAGAAGGTTTTTTTTATAAACATAAATTTGTTTTCTATTACGACATTTCTCTGACATTCTTTTACTTTATTTTACAAGTCTTGGTTATTTTTGTCCTTTTTGGAGCATATGCCATAAAGAATACTTCACTTAAAATTCATTTTGGAACTGTTACATGATAGTAAGATTTAAAATAAGAAACTAGATTTAAAACTACGCATCACTTTTTGAATGTCGTTCAGAGTTACATTAAATTATTGTTTTGTGAAGTACTTATTTTATCTGTCAACAAAAAGTGTATCACATATTACAAGCGGAAAACCCCATTTTAGTCTGGTATAGTATTAATAGTACATGTCTTTTAATTGAGTATTATTTTGTTTTAGCAAATACTTTTCTTACTGTTTACATGTAGTATATGTCTATACCTGTACTATATGACTTCATTAATATTTAGGCTGTAGTAGTTTACATGTAGTAATGCTAATATGTGTCTATACATTTACTATATGACATCATTAATATTTAGGCTTTTTAGTCATAACATTAATAATAATAAACATTTGCTTAATTGTCTTTGCACAGCTAGCGATTCTTTTATTTTAAACACATATTTTCACCTCGTTAAATTTAAAATAAAGGTTACTTTCCTGAAAGAATCATCTGTAATAAAGCGCAAAAAATATTTCGAAGTTGAAATATCAGTTAATTCTTGTTGTATTGTAATATTTTCTAAACATCTCCAAAATATCTTTCTTAGTCTATTGTTATATGATTAAGAATTGAATAGTACGTAAAACAACAACTTTCGTTATGTTTCAGACAATGAGATATTTGTTAAACTCTAAGTATTTTATTTGGATAACTGATTAATATTAATATTATTAACGTTAAAATATTTTTTTCTAAAAACTGAAATATAAAACTGGTCCCGGAAGGATTAAGAATAGTTGTATTTATGCGTTTGTTTTGTATTTTGTATATCATTAATTTGAGACTATTTTTCTCACGGTATAGGTGATAATCACATGGAAGCAATTAGAGTTCCTATTATCTTAACATTTAGAGTATGTGAATGACATGGCATAACAATGCGCTTACTAAATTCTTTTTAAATTATACACTACAGACATTAATTTTATAACCGTTCACAGATATATATATTTTATAATCAGTGTTTTAAAAAAATTTCAATATTTATGATAGAGTAAACGATATCGGTTTTCTGTTCTTTTTTGAGATTTTTGAGAATAAATTTGATTGATGAATGCAGAAAAATCTATTTTTAAAAAAAACTTAAGTATTTTAGCTTACTGTATATAAGTTTCTGTATAGTAAAATAAATGCTTTTTGTTGAGAAATACATATAGATATTTATATCCTCTTCAGACCTGAGGTACACAAATATGTACTTCCATTCTTTTCCTCATAAAAGCTAAACCGTTCGATTTTTTTGCATTTTTACTTTACTGTTATACAATTGAATGCTTTTGTTTTAAAACAAAACCAATAAATGTCAGCACTTATTAATATTATCTCATAAAGTGAATATTATTTTCATCCGAGTTTCTAAAATACCTTCAAAATATTGTGGCCAAGAAAGTATAAGAAATATTCATGATTATTTAACTTAAATGCTTTTCTCTAAAAAATTTTGAGGATTTGCTGATCATTAACTTGTCTAAAGACCTTAATTTTGTTATTGCGTAAATGGACATTACTGATAGTTAAATTGGTGTTTTAAGGGAATTAGTACTTTTATATCCATATTTGTTAACCTAAATTAGCAATCCCCTAAATTACTGATTTCATAAAAAATGACTATTTCTGTCATCTATGGTGTTATTTCGATTATGCAAAAGCAATAAATATATATTTGTAGAGTTATTTTATGCTCAGCTTTGAAGAGGATAGTCTACGACTATATCTGTCTATATATCTATCTATCTCTTTATATAAGAGAGAGAGAATTTTATGTTTAAAATTGATAAAATACGATAACATGTAAATATGATCGTATAACCTAGTTCTTTAAAAAGTTAAATTTTATTTTTTCAATAATGCATTAAATTGTAATATAATTATTTGTACTTTATCTTTTTACATTATATCAACTTCAACTAATTGAATTTGTTTACTTACATAACTTTTGATTTTATTTATTTATTTATTTATTTTTCAGAAGGAAGTTTGCCTGGGCACTTTTGTTAGAGATGATGCTTGAAATTAATTCCATCCATTTTCTATGAATGATGCATTTTCTGGTCAAGATGAGGACCGTAGTGTACACTAGGCTGTTGGTGATTGTTGTGACAGTCATCAGTTGCTTGCTTAAATGTGCAGCTGAACTAATAGCCGAAGACTGTGGTGATGTACAGTACGATGTCGAAAATGGCATGGTTCGATTGCCTGATTTTTCTGGAGAAAGCATTCGCGATTTGAACTGTTCTTGGACTTATACTGCCCCGGCTGGCCGGAAGCTGTTAGTGAAAGTAGATAGTGTGCATTTACCACCCTTAGAGTTAAGAACTTCCCAATTTCAACTGTATATTGATGACAAGTTTTACGATATACCTCGTAATTGTGTAAAGTGCCTGAGGGAAATAGTAGAAGGAAAAGTACTGAATATCATTTTTACTTCATATGTAATTCCAGTATCAGAATCTCACATTTTTAACGCTAGTGAAATATCATCTGGAGCAGAGGGTATTGGTTCATTTCAAGTCCGTTACAAGTCATTCGATCCTCATCGTTGTGCTAAGCCAGAACAAATTGAAAATGGTTATATCACAAATAAAAGTAGAAAAGTAGGACAAAGTATTTTTTACCACTGTTACCCACCGTATGATTTACTTGGAGATTTCGAATTACGATGCGTTGTAACATCAGAAAATCCTGTACCCGAGTGGGATAATAAAGCTCCTAAATGCATTATTCATGATTGCACTGGAGAGCCTGTAATTAAACGTAGTAAATCAGGAGCAATTGCAAGTCCCGGTTTTCCTAGTTATTTATACCAGTTTACAGCTCCCTGCTTATGGGAAATAAATGCTCAACCAAATTATCAAATCAAAGTTAGCATTACTTATTTGAAATTTCCTAAGACGATAGATAACTCATTTACAGACAATATGTCCCGGTTGTCACTACTTGATGGCGATTATAATAACTACATTGTTAATATCACAGAGTCACTGACAAATGGTTCGTTGAACTTCACAACTTCAACTAATAAATTGAAGGTAGAATTTGTTGTAAACGAAGATCCCAAGAAAAAGGAAGAAGCTGGAGTTTATATTATTTATTCTACTATTTCAAGCTCCTGTACAAAACCCCGTGCTCCAGAAAATGGCGAGGTTATTGCATACAGTACAGACTTAGGTTCAACTATCGCATATAGATGCAATGAAGGTTTTGTTCTTGTAGGAGAACTTCACGCTGAGTGCTTATTTAACGGCCAGTGGAGCCATCCTATTCCTTCTTGTGAACCTAATTATGAAATACCACTATTTCTTTCAGCAACAAATGACAGTGATATAGTGACAGCAAAATTTGCTGACATTCCAGCCACAGCAGATAATACGAAATACCCTAAAATTAATAAGAAAAAGGCATCTCAAGTCTTAATGACTAAAGATGGGCAGAATTCTACAGAGAATAAAGAAAAAGTAACAGTGCCAAAAGATAGCCAATTAAAAGAAAGTCACACAAAAGACCACCAATCCAAGGATAATCAGCTACAAGACCATGAATCCAAAGACATACAGACAAAAGACCATGAAGTAAAAGATCACCAACTAACTGACAACCATCCAAAAGACCAGCATGCAAAAGATCATCAACCAAATGATAACCAGCCAAAAGATAACCAAACGTCAGAAAGTTTCTCTACTGTCCAACCTTACAACAAAATGACTGTGACCAAATCTCCAAAAAGTACCGATAAGGAGTTTTCTAATGGGGTAATTATACATTTTATTATAATTATTACTATTATTATTAGCAGTGTTTTTTCTTTTAGAAGTATGTATCAGTACCCATTTTATACTGTAAAAAAAATTGCAAATTCAAGGGATGTACTCTAGAAAATTTTCGGCCACTTTTTCAGGCTAAACGGTGAAATACCGTAAACAATAAGTCATGATAGTATAATTTTCAAACATTTATATGCTTTTACGAGCAAATCAAATGAGAAAAGCCTGTATGTTTTACAAGCTCTGACTAGCACCTCTGGTGCTGGATTTTCATCATATTTCTTACATTTGACTGAACTAAATCATCCTTGTAGCGATTTCAGCAGTAATTAGCTGTAGTCTTACTTCTATTTGTCTGTACTGGACGTATATAAGTAACCTTTACATGGATATGAACATGGAAAATACTCCTGCACTGTGACTGGCTAATGTTATGGAGCAATGTCATGCGTCACTAGCATGTTTTTCGCTGTAGTGCAAGAGAGATACAACTACAAACCGCCATCGCTTTATGATGTTTGATACCATAGACTTGTAATCACAATATTTTTATTTATACAAATGCAAAATAAAAAAAAAATCAATTTTTGGGCGATTGTTCATTTTTGTTTCATCGTAATATCGTCTAATTAGAAGACTCAAAATCGAATTATCTCCAGAAATCAAATGTTAATTAGACGAATATTTAAAATTCTTTATCTGTATTTTTAAAACCTAGCTGCAACAATATGGAATTATTACTTTACGAAACTAAGTTTATTCAATTTAATACTATGCAAAAAAAAAAAAAAAAAAATCCAGCTGGAATGTGGTTGAAGGCTGCAAAGTGCAAATTTCTTTTCAGTCTCCAAGTGCAAACTTGCTAGTTCTGTGGTTATAATAACAAACTTTAAATGAAAATAGACATTTTAACCACATATACAATCATTCTTCTATCTTCAAGAAATACTATCTTTTCTTCTTGGGTAAAGTAATTTTAACTGGTTTTATTTTTTATGACTATAATATTTTGTTATTCATGCAACCATTGCTTATTTGATTAAAGTTGTTATAAATGCCGATTTTTTTCAAGTCATCTAGATCTGTGATCCATAAATTTACTTTAAAAAATGAAAATGTTTTTTGTTTCATAGTTTTGAAGATGCATAAAACACGTTCCAGCATAAAGTTATGCATTACTTAAACATTAGAATTATAAATACACTGTAACATGTCTATGTAACTATAAACATTGTAAAAACTTAAATATGAAAAAATCTTGTTAAATTTTTTCTGCAATTAATCACGCTGGTCCGAAGAGTAACTTTTCTACGACAACCATCAACAAAACAAACGCCTTATCCCTTCTGTTTAAAGAGCTAAAGAAAAAGCCCTTCGAATTCCCGTTAAAGGGACGAAAGAACCACTCAGCCAGTCACAGCAGTAAATTCTTTCCCATGTCCGTATCCATGTACAAGTTACTAATGTGCGTACCGGATGTAGATTGCTTAGTAATGTAACTAAATTAAGCACTCCCACTTATTCTACCCAATGCTGAAAATCACTTTGAAAATCACTAAAAATTAATAAGTAATGTGGACAAAATTTACTGAATCAAGCTAAAAGTTTGAAACGAAATTCCTTTTACGAATGTAAAATCTTTGAAGTGCAATGCGATATTTTTTAACTTCCCTCCCCCCCTCCATACACACATACTTCCTCCCGCTGCAACACAGTTAATAACTTCTCAAAAGCGTGTAAATTGACCAAAACTTTTTCTTCACAAATGACATGGAAATATCTGTCAGCCTAATATCCGTTAAAAAGTTTTAAATCATTTGATACTGTCTTTATATTACAGCATGTGTGTAAGGGTCGTAAGCTTCTCAAAACCATTAAAAGACAATTTTCTGCTATTTATGATGAATCACGTTAACGTAATTCAGTAACTTTAAAAATTTCAATGTAACATAATGTTCTGAAATATTAAAAGCATACATAATCTGGTAACCAACGCTAATTTAAAGAGAATATAAGGGATGGTTATTTTTTCTTCTTTATAGTCAAGTGTTCCATTATGACGGATGACTGTAACATCGTTAAATGCAGATCCGTTTTGTAGGGGTTTTTTTCTTTTGAGAGAAAATTGGGTGTGGATTACTTATTTTAAAAAAAATTACCATTAGATTAATAAAAGTTTTAGTTCAAATTTTAAACAAAAATTCAATAAAAATAAAGATAGCTTAATAACCAGGAAACTCAGAACAAGAAAATATTTCGTAATGATAAAGACAGGACCTCTCTGAATGATGGGCGCTGCTACTTTATAACTGTGGTTCGGAAAAAAAGAGTGTTAAAATTTAATGCAGAAATCTTTCAACCTATTTATTTTTACAAAAAGTGATATTTTTTAATTTTAAAGGGAAATTTTTGAAAAAAAAACTGGTTTTTCCATTTGAGCAAAAATATGAATATTATAACCACATAAAATTCTGTCTTGTGTATCTTTCTTTCTTACATGAAGTCTCTAGCTTAATTACGAACTATACTAGAGTAAATATCTGTTCAAAAATCAGCATTTTGTTAAAAACCAGGAAACTAATCCAGGATCATTTTTTTTATCAGATACTAACTGAATCTGAAGTTTGATAAAAATCCATGCATTAGTTCTTGAGAAACATTTATTGCGAAATCGTGAAAAATGCAGCATAGTAGAGCCATCTTTAGGGCGATTTACACCAAAAACTAAACAACACTAATCTGTATCAGGTACTAACTGAATCTGAAGTTTTAGAAAATTTCGTGCATTAGTTCTTAAGATAGAGCTATTGCGATAATCAGGAATAATGCACCATGGCACCCCACCTGTTGAGCGATTTGCACCAAAACGTAATCAGCACCATGTTATACCAACTACTAACAAAATATGAAAGTTTATAAAAATCCATGCATTTGTTCTTGAGATATGGCAATTGTGGAAATTGTAAATAATGCATCAGAGCAGTACGCCAACTGTTGAGCGATATGCACCAAAAACTAATCAAATCTAGTTTACATCAAAGTCTCACAGAATCTAAAGTTTTGTGAGATTCTGTGCATTAGTTTTTAAGATAGAGCTATTGCAATAACCACGAATAATGCGCTATGGCAGCGTCACATGTTAAGCGATTTGCACCAAAACGTAATCAGCGCATTTTTATATCAAAAGTACTAACAAAATCTAAAGTTTTATTAAAATCTATGCACTAGTTCTTGAGATATGGCTATTGTGAAAATTGTGTATAAAGCAGTATCGCAGCGCCACATGTTGAACGATATATACCAAAAAACTAATCAGATCTAGTTTATATCAAGATCTAACAGATTCTAAAGTCTTGTAAATTCTGTGCATTAGTTCTTGATGTAGAGCGGCCACAAAATTTTTGTCACATACACACAGACGGACGGACAGATAAACAGACTGACAGACTCAGAGACAGACATTTTGTAAAAAACATCTTTTTCCGGTTCTCTGACCCTTAAAACGAGTAAATACCTTGAACACTGGATTTCGCGAATCTGACACTTTTTTCTTGTAAGGATAGAAGAAAGCAAAAAAACTGAGCACTGAGCAAGGCGGTGCTCACAACGGGGAGAAGAATAGACATTAAAAAAAAAGAAAAAAGCAAAACACAATTTATGCATTAGAGTGCAACACTTTCAGAATGCTGCATCGGTATTTCACCATTCAAAATGTTGAAACATACTTCAGCAAATGTCGTCCTTAGCATGAAAAGTACTCTAATTCGTTTATGCAATCCTGTGATCTATATATTTGCATTATACAGCACATAGTGTGTTGAAATTTAGCTGAGTAAACAAGAAAAAAAAGCAAAAGTCAGAAATTCACTTTCAGCTATTTCCACCAATAGACAAAAATCCACACAAATAATTTTGTACGGAACTGTATATTAACTGCACAGATTTTTATACAGGGTGAGTCATAAATATCGAAACAATAGGCTATCTCCTTAAATATTGCCCCTAGACCCATACTTCCAGTTGCAAAAATTCATAAAAAAAGGTGAAATTTTTGATAAGATAAGTTGCAACTCCATGGGGGATATATTTGAAAAATTACAAAAATTAACTTTTTATACGGCCCCCGTAGGATAAAAATTCCAGTTAGGAAAACTTTCCTTATCCAGTCCTGAATAATACGTAAAAAGTTGCATCTTCATATCTTTAAAATTCGCGGAGTTATAACCTTTTGAATAATTCATCAGGTTTTAAGGGATTAGACACAAATTGAAATGCGCGCAATTCAAAAAACAATGTTACTTTAACAGTTGTAGGAAACGCATAAAAAATGAGTTGAATTGAGTCTTTTGAGTTAGAATTTTGATTTTTTTTCCTTTTTGTGATGGTTAGCCATATAATTTGCTAAGAAAATCACATCCTAAAATTTATCATAAAATTTATAAAAACTTTATATGGTTAGTACTGGTTTAAATGGGATAATTAAAAATCGTTATAACTCCAAACATTATTTATCGGATTTCAATTTCTTTCTATTTAATTAAAAATGAAAATCTGATTTTAGTTTTGTTTCGAGGTTTTTGGTTTTCAATATTTATTTTAGAAGTATTAAAAATATTTTTTAAAAAAATGATAACTTTAAAAATATTATATTTTCAAAAGTAAATAATTTTTCATTTTATTTAAACAAAGCTAATGTAAAATACATAAAAATGACATGTTTCAAGTTTGTACTTTTTTCTTTAACAATTCTTAACTTTTAATAATTTAAAGACAAGAAATAGTAGGGAAAAAGTTATTATACAGAAAAATGAAATGTACTCTTTTATTGCCCATCAGTTATTTAAAAGAATGCTTTCCTAAGATGCAGATTAAGTCTTTTTTTTTAATTTTGCTCTCACAACTTCAAGCTTTTTATCGTCCTGGAGAGGCTGTTAAAAAATCTGTATTCTGGGCTCAGGTCAGATCAGGACCGAGACGTTACTTTTTTCTGAAGACTCGCCTATCCGGGTCTAATGTATTTTTCATACTGGAGGGGATTGCTTCCTTTTTCCCAGGCCTGCACTGAACGAAATTTTCAATCCCGTTCTCGAACAATTCGTATTAAAATCACAGACCTAATACGCGCATAAAATATGGAAAATTTGGTTTAATCAATATTTTTACAAAAACCACACAAATTTTAAAATCGCTTTTATCTTGCAAAAAACTTTGAAATTTATTTTTTTTAATAATAGTATATTTAAATGCTAAAAAATTAAACAAAATAAAACCAGAGAAAAAACTGCCTATGACGGAATTCTGTCTTAAACAGAAAATGCGTTGATCCATGCAAAATAAATACAATAATACTTGAGAAAAAAATAAACTCCATTTAACCCTCCTAGGAAGGGCATTTGTCTATTTCGTATTTTTTCTTTCCTATGTGATTCCATCTTAAAAGGTTTTACTGTATAACATTTTTCAAACCCTCCAACGCACGGGATATGGATTAGGGATAATAAAATATAAATGAAACATTTACATATAAACAGAGATTCATTGATAAGATTAATATATCACAGCCTTTGGCGCCTCTTTAATAATAAAAAGTATAAATACGAAAAACGAAATTCTATATTAAGTATTTTTGGTCAGAACTCCTCCACGCGAAACAATTTTTAACTATACTGAAGTAAAAAAATATGTAGAAATTCACGGCTGAGCCGGCTATGATTTAAGCTTTTTTTTCCAGGCTGGTCCGGATTATAATTTTAACATTATTTCATGCCCGGCTGAACCTTTTTTCCCTATGGGTCGGTTTAGGACCGGACCTATATATTTCGATCTATTCAGATCTCCTGTGCTAACGATCAGCATGTTTTGAAAACAAGTTTTGCTTTAAATCAATACGCTGCTTTATTATGTCCAAATAAGAGGTACGGTCTTAAACCGACATATAATAACGGACAATTTGTGGACGATCCCTTATTTGCTTTGAAAATGGATGAAAAAGACTTCGTTTACAAGCATGGTAAAGTGGTGTAAGTCACGAATTTTTGAGAATTTTGGATTTTAATATCTCTGTCAGGTTTTCAGATACGGAGATGAAATTTTTTTTGTTCAATTTAGGAATGGATAAGGAATAATTTCCTAATTGGGAATTTTGCTCTACGGGGGCCGTATAAAAATTTGTTGAGGCCTGTATACCATTTGCCTTTCATTAAAATTAAATTTTTCCAAATTAGAATTCCCTCTCTATTTTTTCTAAATTAAAACATATGCCCCCACATTATTTTTTTTCTTCTCTTTTTCATTTATTTGCCCATCTTATGTTTTCAACTCTGTGAGTAATAAAAACAACCCCCGAAAGGTTCCCACACTTAAAAATAAGAAAGAGGACGAACCCCTGTCCCAATAAATAAATAAATAAATGCATGATGCTTTCAAGTGATGTTGTAACAAGCGACTAATGTCCACCTCAAACAAGACCACCCATATTCCAGCTGCAAACTTGCCTTCTTAAAAAATTTATTAGGGTAATTTTACTGCCTGAGAAAATGGTAATAATACCGTTTTCTAAGAAATAGAGCAGCAAACTTTAAAATACCCCTGAATATATGTTTTACTTTGAATAAAGACCACCACGGTAGTGAAAATTTTTATTACCGTCATAAAACGATGGCTAAAATGTTTTTTTTCCCTTTTTTCCGTGGGAACCGCAGGCTGAAGAATCCTGACACCTGGCCCTTTCAGAGGGTGGGGATTTGTGTCACGTGGGTAGTGTTGCCCTGTTATGTCCTTATTTGGTAATAGGAGAGTGAGAAGTTACTTTAAGCCAATGATAGCCCATCCCGGTACGCACGAGGAGAAACGGGCACCCGTGTTGGTAGTAAGGAAGCCCCGCAGTTAAATTTATTCCTGGGAATTGGGATAGTTTTTAGTTTTAGAAGAGTCCGGTCTACGTGAGGATGTAAAAAAGGAGAAGCTGCACTGTGCCCCCCCCCTTTTTGGGAGAGGGGGGAGGCGTTTTGGAATAAGAGTTTAAGAATTTTTTTTAATTGACGCTCAGATCGTGCAGGATCAGGACAGATGACCAAGTGATGCTAGAAAGGAAGACTTTTCCGTTTTTTGACATAAAAAAAAATCCTGCTAAGAGTTGTTCCAGTACAGACATAGTTTTTCGAAATCGAGCCTAGCTCGGATGCTTCGCGCTAGAAGGAACTTAGAATTGTATTAGTAGACTCGAATCAAACGAAAAGTTTTAGAAGTTAGCTGAAGTGGGAGAAGCACTGGTGGGATGTATCCGTGATTTGAATAATACCTTGATGGGTTCCTCTTCATCAAGAAAGAAAAAAAAAATTTAAGTGGCTGTGCGAAGATTGTTGCTCTGTGCGAAAGTTACGCCGACCCCAATCCATGCTTTACAAAAGTTCAACCGTCCCAGAGTAACATGAAAACCTCCTAGACAAGACCTCTAGAATTCTTTTCGAACTTATATCACCTCGTGAAGAGGCGAAGATTTCTTCCAGCAGCGTAACAATAGTATGGGGAATATTCAGCGACGTCATGGAACAAAGTGTAAAGATGACTGAATTGCAAGCAGTTCCACGAGTTGAACTCTATTTATGTATGTGATACTCCTAACTTCATAAGAACTAGAGATTGTAACGAAAAAGCAAATTGTGCTTAAGTAGTGCTACGTGATATATCCATGTCGCCAGTGGGTAAGCTTATTTTAATGCTAATTTTGATCTGTAAAATTTTGTTTCTTTTTTATATACGTAAATAGTTTACTATGAATCAAAAAAAAATGGAGGAGATGTTATTGATTGGTTTCATTATATATATTTAATAAACTAGATTTGATAGTGAAAAATGTATGTATATTTCTTGAAGTTTTACTCTAATTTCTCTTTATCTAAATAATAAGGAAATTTGATTAACTTTAACTCAGATGAAGAATTTTTTCTTGTTTTGTTTAGCAGTTAGAATTTACCTGGATATAATTTCAGCTTATCCTAAGATTAAAAATGAAGTAATTTTCATTCCAATAATGTACTTGAAGTTTAATACTTAAATGAAATATCTTCTTAATCTTCTTAGAAATTTTAAATGAATATAGATGGACTTACTTTGTACTCATTTTACAATATTCTTTTATTAATTCTAGTTTAAAATGGAAAATATTTAATTGATTTTCCTCAAGAATTGATAGTTATAATAATAACACCCAGGAATTTTATATTTAATTTTCATACTAATGCATTTTGAAGATTCTAAATGAAATAAAATGAGTTGGTAATTCACAACGCAATAATATATAAAAAAAAAGGGAATATAAAAGTACTGCTACTATTACATCAGGGTCATATACCATTACTTGTGTTGTAGGATGATTGTTCTAATATTGATATTTTTGTTTATTTTAAAAAATTTGTCTTTCTTAGCTCTCTGAGTATCTGAGAGATTTCAGCCCTTCTTCCTCTCTTTCTAAAAGTTAATTGATCAGTACTTGTAGTTCTTTCCTAAGCATTGATATGTATTTTACATCCTACAAAACAGTAGTGGTAAAGTTGGGATCATTGCTACAAGCTTACAGTGAATTAGAGATCTGAATAGGTTGAGAATTTTGTTGCACCCTTTTTTAAGTTGTCTCTAAGATATTTTTAACTATGCAAAAATGGGGATGTTTTCATTAATTAGTAAATTAACTAATTTGGTCGTGTAACTTTAAGTTACTTCTTTAATTCCTCTTTTCCCTTTTTCAAAATAATTATAGGGTTTAATTTGAATTTAATTATCGTATAGCAACAAGATTCAGGTAGATGGAAACTTAATTCAGATCTCAATTAATTTAGTAGCCAAGTTGAAGAAATAATCTATTTACTGAACCCATAATGTATGAAGATGACTATTATTTAATGGATACTTATGCTAATTGTTAAGAAGTAAATTATGAATAGGATTTCAAAGTATAGTTACTAAAAATTGTAGCAAAAGATCCCAACAAATTTAATTTTCGTATTTTTTAAATAGACCCCCCATGGAGTTGCAACTTATATTATCAGAAATTTCCCCTTTTTTCAAGAGTTTTTGCAATTGGAAGTATGGGTCTAGAGGCAATATTTAAGGAAATAGCCTATTGTTTCGATATTTATGACTCACCCTGTATAATCCTTATTAAAGTAAAATTTAATTTAGGAAAAAACTCTCAACAGAAAACTCACTCTCAGAAATCACTGTCCATAAACGACCAAGAATTTGGTTCTTAAGGTAGCCATGTGTATGCTTACAGTATACAGGCCTCTGTATGTATTAATATTTTATAAAAATCTTACACTATACTAAATATAGTTCAGCTGGTAAGTGCATAACTCAGTAAATAAATATTTTTAAGCAGTTCACGCTCATACACTGCAATGTTCGTGAATTATTTTGTGTAAGTCTGTATATGATGTATGAAATGCACTAAGCATGCAAAGATTTAATTAAATATAAAAACGCATACCACAAATTAAAATGCACCCCCAACTTTTATTGCTCATAAACAGTACAGTAGATAAATTTTTCGTGTCCATGTAAATGAAGAATAACTGTTACGCACGTTCAATCTACTTGAGTATTTTGTAGTGCACCTCAATAATGTATAAGAAGTTCATTATATTTCAAAGAGCTTAACATTGATACAATACATTGCAAACTTCTCCCCCTCCCCGCAGTCCTGTAAATCAATATGTAACCGAATTTTTTGAGTGACCCTATAAATGATGTGTGAAAGCTTTGCACATAATAGTATGCAATGTTTTAGTGTGTTTCATAAAAGCATATAAATTTATTATATTTGAAATAGTGTGTGAAATCATTAAAATGTACAACAAAATTGATTATTCTCATTGATCATTATGTACTGATATTTTTTACAGCTCCTGTTAGCAAATTATAATTTCTTTACACTGAATTTTTAAAAGTAAATGTGCAACAGTAAGCCTCAATAACATACATAATTTATGTTGAAATATGAGTATATTTGCGAGAGTTATAGCAAGGACAAATAGACGAATCGAATTAATTTTAAACTATGTTGGAAAAAAATATTTGGAAAATTTTAAGCTGGTATCCCCTCTCTTTAAACTTTCTGTCTTTTTCTTCTTTTATAAGAAACATCATTTCCGTAATAAAGCTACTTTTTTTTCAATATTATTACAAAAGAATTAAGTGAAAATACCCAGCGTATCTAAAAATAATTTAAAATCTTTCATCAACTACAAATGTAAAGTTTATTGAAATTCTAAATAGTTATTGAAACAAATGGAGATTAAGAAAAAAATGAATAAATGTATAATATGACGTAAAACATAACGATAACTTCAAAAACAATTAAACTCAATTATTTTGCATCATCTACTTTAAAAGAACTTACATCAAAATGTAAATAGAAGGCACTGACGATTTGTTAAAAGACACTCTAACAAGTATTGATTTAGCTGCTTTTCATGTAATATTCGCATCAGTGAACATTTTATTTTCTTTCTTTTATAAAAAATAAACATCTTTTGAATTGAAAAATTTATTGAAGTTAATATTTTTTTCCCTGTGGGAAATATTCACTTAGAATACATTTCAATCAGTATTTTTCAAGAATTTTATTTATAGTTAGATGTTTATTTTCAACAAACTTAAAGAATTTAATATATGATACAGAAGATGTTTTATCGACATTAAAAAATTAAAAATAAAAGAATAAAGTATAAAATTAAAAGTATAAAGTTATTGTAAAAAATAAAAATATATACAATTAGACAAATTAAATATTTACAAATAGAGTAATTTATATAATGCTGGACATACTGTTTTCAATTAGATAAATTCATATACAATTATATATGTCTGCAGCATTTAAGAATATGTTTGCGTGATATTAAAATGTACCGACCCACTGAAGTATTGTTTGATCCTTGTTATTTAACCTTGGCTTTTGGTGACAGCTGAAATTGTATAAATAAATTTCTTGTACTCTCAAATAAATTTTTTCTGAAGAATCTTTGTATTCCTGTTAAACATGGGAACGGTAGGGGTTACAAGTACTGAAATAAGTGCATTCTTGTAATCCTCACTTTTTGAAAGTCTAATCTGTACTATTCTCATTTTTAAAAAATATATGTGTTTTCAATATTCATGCTATTTACATTTATCGAGTCAATGTCTACAACTAATGAAATAAAGTAAGACATCAATCACTCTAATATTTGTACTCCAATTGTTACCCCATAAATTTTTCAAGAACGGGATAACTGGAACCAGTTAGCAATGTAGGATCCAGTTACCCCAACAGATATAAATACATTTTTGGAGTTTCTTTTACTATGGGAAATCAATTTCTCCGTTGTTTTTCGATGGAAGTAAAGGAAATTACATAATATATTATTAAAATTTCATAATAAAAAAAAGCATGTCAGCGGGTATTAAACCAAATTTCTTATGTGAAATATCTAAAGCTCAAAAATTTACGATACAGATGAGGAGGAGTGCATAAGATAAAGTGAAATTTATACAAAACTATTGAAACCAATAAAAAAATAGTTCTGTTTACTATAAAAGCATGGTTACATTCTACACAGATTTATCGGACTTAAATCGAACTTTTATTGAAGTAAATAAAAAGGATAATCAAATACTAAAAAACATATGCACCCGTTTGTTCATAGATTTATCTTGTTTATTCTTTTCCTGAAATTCTCATGTAACTTTCATTCTTATTACCTATACTAAACTTCATATGTACTTACTTAATTCTTATGTTTTTAGGCACATTGATAGCAAAGGTTTCCTTTACAAAGCTCTTTAAATGATGCATAATTTGCATGATCTATTTGATTTAATATTTTAAAGGTTATTTACGCTTTTTTTAAGAGGACATGATTCCCTACATGAAAAAAAAAGTGCATGGAGCATAGACCTGCCTGGTCCAATTGTGCCATTTTTTATTGAGCAATTAGACTCATGAAAAACAAAACATAGATGAAATATATATATGTGTTTTAGTTTTAGCCATTAAAATGTAATTTTGAAAACATGTGTGTGCAATACTGGACATGACTGAATACACTTACAAGGATTCGGACAATAATTACATTAAACTTTTCGAAGCTGAATTGCCAGTCTCCAGAGTTACATTGTAAAATCATGTTCTAATTGCCCCATTTAACCTTATCCCTATAAAAGATAAAATTGTATTTATAGATATAATTGTAGGCTGCTTTTCATAATTGGATTAAAACGGGGATTAAAATATATTGAAAAAAATAAATATCAACCTCACTTTAAATCAATTATAATTAGTTTAAAATGCCCCGATTTCAGTAAAAACGAAAAAAAAAAAAAAAAAAGGCGAAAGAATGATATGAAATCGATGAAATCTGAAATTCTGAAAGTGAAAATGAGTTGAATGATTCTTTCGAAAAGGGCCGCGAATTCGATAGCGATTGTCAAAATTACTTGTCCAGATCTAATGCATAAGAAGATACTTTGAATACAAGTAAAGCACGAAGAAGAACGAGATTGTAGAGGAATACTGAACAAACCATTGAATGACAAAGTATTGAAACTGTTATTGATGGAATATTTAAAAAAAAGATCGAAACAAGCTGCCCTCCTGGCCAACCATCTTCTCAACCATCTTGTCGACCATCTTCTTGTCTGACCATACTTTTCAAAGATTAATATGGTTTAATCGTCAAACAAAAAATGAATTATGATAGCCAAAATAAGCATCGTATTGTATTTACTATTTGACAATAATATTATAGAATGCATTACAACATGTGCGGAAATGGAAGCGGAAACATGTCTGGGAAAACAATGGATTTTACCTCTTGATTCATTAGAGCATTTATATATACGCGGTGCATATGAACAGAAAAAGTTAACGTATTGTTTTTATGGAATAAAAAGGGGTTTTCAAATATTTGTTATAAAACGAAATTTCTTCATAGAAATAATGCATTTATTTTTACGTTTTGATAATAAAAAAGAGCGGAGTCGAAGTTCAGGGAAGGGCAAATTTTCTTTGGTATCAAGAGTATAGAAGACATTGAATGAAAACTATGCCAAATGAACCAGAAAAATTTGGCATAAATTTTTATTTGGCATCTGATGTGAAAAGCAAATATATTGAGAATGGATTTCCTTTCTTAGGGAAAGATGAAATGAGACAGATATCAATCTCATTCGATGAATTTATAATTTTGTATTTGACTGAACTATTTACTGGCAGAGCAGAACCGTTACTATACAGACAATTTTTTAACGAGTTATTCTCAAGCAACAAAGCTTTTCAAAATAATTCTTTTAGAGAAACTGTCTGTCAAGATAAAGAACAACTGCCGAAATCTGCAAAAGTACAAATGGATAATTTGGTACGTTTTACAATGCAGTTTTATGTATCAAATGCCTACAATCTATAAAGGTAAACTAATCAAAAATGTATTGCTACTGACATAAATCTGTATCAGAGGAAAAAAAACAGTGACATCTTCCAGAAACTATTAAATTTTATAGCAGTACATTATTTGGGATCGAAATGTTTGACCAAGAGGCCAGAAAGTATAGTGTGAAATCTAAGTGTCTTAAAAAACGTATGCATGTGTTTTTCAATGTACTCGATTTAACCAAAATAAACGCATAGATTCTATTTAAAAAACCACACGTGAAAATATTTCACAAAAAGCTTTTCCATTCTAACTAGGAGAACTAGCATCGGAATCTAAAAAAAATGTTACAATGCTGTTTTTATATTTTTTTTTTTTTTTTTTTTTTTTTTTTTTGTGTGTGTGTGTGTGTGGTACAAAAATCAAATTTTTATACAAAATACTAAATGTTTGTGAAATGTACCAATATCACAATGTTTGAATATCTTTCTAATAATAAATAAATAAAAGTAAAGCATGTTTCATTACATATGTAATTAACTATATTGAGTAGATCAATTTATTTACAATCTGATTAAATAATCTCTAATAAATATACATCAAAGTATGAATAAATATATTGTTCAACTGACCTGTATTTAACTGATTATTTGAAATCCCAACATTTTTACCAATTATTTGCATTCAAACGGAATGTGGCAAAAGACACCTTTTGGTCAAAATATGTATGCATAAAATTGCGATAAAAATAGTTTTAAATAGTGATACATTTTTAACCTTTTCTGGGGCAAAATACTTACGTTGCTAAAATGTTAAAGTGATTTCATGATGCTGGTTTTTTTGAACAAATTTACATTAAAATCTAAAGATTTTCTTTGCGTATATAACATAAAGAAAAATTTCATCGTTAAATTTTAGTGCCAAAGTGGTTTTAGGAATTAAAAATTAAGAGGTATATATAATATACCGGTGTCCTTCAAAAAGTTGAAAAGTGCACTGAAAACAAGAAGTTAAAGTTATGATTGATGTAAGAAAGAAAAAAAATTCGCACTATCTGAATTAAAACAGTTATATAATAATTCTGAACAGAAAAATAATTCATTGATTTTCATATTCGGTAAACGTAAAATAGGTAAACGTAAAAAAAAAAAAAAAAAAAAACTTGATAAGTATTTCTCAAAAAAATTTCATTAAAAAGAATCATTTATGAAGACTGTTTAAACCGATACAATTTTACGGATATATTTTCATTTGATTAGGCTTAGTAAATGCTCCATCTGCTGAACTAGGCTGTATGCCGAGAGAAAATACCTTTATTTCAATTTGACAAGTTGCACGTGCCTCAAAAAACTAGCCAGACGACTTTCTCTACTTTCAAAGTGCTGTACTTCACGGCCCTGTCACATCTTGACGGCCATATCACGTGACTGTTTTCAGAAATTCACATATAATCTTAATTCTTATTCTTCTTTGCTCTATCATTTATTATATTCCTCACCTATTACCTACCTAATGCGCTGCTATTACGTGAAATATATGAAAAAAAAATAGCAACAGCTGTTCGCAGATATTTGTGTGTATTTTGAAATGGCGCATTTATATGTTTTCAGTTCTCTGTCTTGTGAAATTTTGCGATTCATATGTATATATATATATATATATATATATATATATATATATATATATATATATATATATATATATATATATATATATATATATGTATATATGCATAAAACAAATTTTACAAACTAGTTTTTGAGTCACGCTTGAAATACTGCTGGCATTGCACTCAATTTTGCAATGATTAAAAATGAATTTAACATTCGGCGTTACCGTCATAAACCCGAAACTTCCTGACTGACTGACTTCTTGTTTGATAACGGAAAGTAAAATTTGTGAAAGTGTAAAAATATGTGATATTAAATATATGTGTTAATATTCAGAATCTTAAAGTTTAGTTCAATTTCTGTTTGTAGGCGACGCTTAAAAAAACCTCAATCATGTGATCCCCATGTTCTTTATGTAATCCCAAATAACACAAACAAATCCTAAAATCATCCAAAAGATGTTATATTTAGGGCAAGCTGATATCCTGCGGATCGTTTAAATGATCCTTTCGACAGTTAGTGTCATCCTCAGGGTTTTGAATAAACACATCTCTCAACGTGCTACAGGTATTATTTCATGAAACTTTTTGGACGGTTACAGTACACCTTCAATATATCCTCTGAATAGTAATAATAACATCCTAAAAGTATCCAAATAATGGCATATTTAGGATACGCTGGTATCCTGCGGATAGGTGAAATCGTCTTATAAGAAGTTATAGTACATCTTAAAACTATACAAAAGATGTCACATCTCAGACAAGCTGATATCCTGCGGACCGATGAAATGGCTCTGTCAAATTTTACAGAACATCCCCTGTGTGTCGAAATGTGACACCTGTCAACATCTTGCAGCGGATTTTTTAAGATAATCCGATGATGGTTGCAGAAAACCTCTATGCAACTTAATGAATGTTACTGCCTACAATCTGCACTTTTGAAAGTCATATGTACACATATGTATGACAATACATTAATGTTTCGTCTATGTAAGCATTTTTTTGCTTTATTATATAATCTGCGCTATCTTAGTTTGTTAGATGATTTTTTAAAGAAAGGTTTATTGAATGTATTAAAAATATCTATCTTAGATATTACAGGCTATATAGCTTATTAAATAAAATTTATTTTCTTGACAATATATGAATGCACACATGAATTTCAAAAATGCAAATTGGATGCAGTAATATATCTTTTATATTCTTGATAAATTTCAACAATATTTAAGAAAGGGTATAGCCGGGTTTCTTTGTAAAATATGCCCTTGAGTCAATCCCATCGAGTCCTATATGAATCAATAGACCATAAAAAGAAATCCATTTCTCCCCAGTTTCAAGTTTGTATCTCAATAGCACAGGGGCTAATGAACCTAAATGCCTGTGTTGGAAAAGAGCGTATTTTGACGAAACTACTAAGCGGATTTCAACGAAAAAAATAAGGGATGTATAGTACCACCATACGAATATTTGACAATTTTTTCAGATTTTTTTAAATAAAAGAACAAGTTTTCTAACATTTTTCTTGTTTTTGAATGTACATTTTAATTAAAAATCTATTGAAATTTCTGAGTGACCACCTTAATTTTTTTGCATGAAATGCTATGAGATAAGATGCATATTCACTATCAATTTAAACTTTCTACGCAGGGTGCGTCATATTTAAAAAAGACAAAATCTTATTCCGGCGCAGATGGTGGGCGTGTCTCGCAGAAATCTCTGTGAAATTTATTTTTGGTTGGATATTTGAAAGTGATTTAAAGTTCGAGTAAAAAATTGAGCTGAAAAACATATATACAATCATCGAATTCAAATAAAATCTTATAAAAATAATATATTTGTTAAAAGTAATCATGGAAAGAAACACTCTCAGATCATTGCAAAGTAAAATATATATTTAAATACAGTTATTTTGGAAAAACTAAAATTTAATAAAAATTATTTCATGTGTATCTGCGGTTTCAAAAACGTCTCACAAATATTACGATTGAATTAAATTTTTTGAATACTCTAAGCACTTCGTGTATGGTCCCTCAAATCATGGTCGAATTCATTTGTTCCCAACGCAGGAAAGTGGTATAATTTATGTATTTTTGAAATTTCATAACTCTGTTAATTTTAGTGTTATATGAACAGCACTTTACTTGTTTTACTTGTAAGTGTAATAAGAAGATTTTATTAAAACATCTTATAAGACCGAGGAACAGTATAAAAATTTAAATTTCGTAATTTTTCAAGATTTTTTTATTGACTCAAATCGCTTTTTAAATATTTTTTTTACTTTTTTTAAAACATTTTTGTGACTATAACTATATATCTATGACTAATGGTTTAGGAATGGTTTATCGTTGTGATTAGACACCCTGTATATTTTTTTTTATAAATGAAAAGTTGGTCATATTTGGGAAATTTTACAAAAATTAGTTAAAGGAGCTATACTTGCAAACAATGAAATTACTGCACAATGAATTTTGCTTAATTCCGATTAACTTTGTTTGAAAAGAAATTTCTTTTGTTCCATTCCACTTACAATTTTTCATCTACTTCATTTTTCCACAGTTGGAATTTAATTTTTTAATTTAAAGAAACAAAAAAAAAAAAAAAAAAAAAACACAATTTTTCTTTAAGTAATGTTAAAGATTTAAAGTAAATGAGTTTAAAATTAGTTTCTAGAACAATTTTTTTACCTGCTTTTTCGCTCATGTGTCATCCTTCCCTTTTATTCCGACGTGTATTTCTAGTTACATTTAAATTTCATTAACTTTAAAATTGTTCACGTTCTCTTCATTTCATTATAACAATGACACAGTAAAGGTTCATAAGCCCATAATCCTTTATCTTAATGTTAAATAAATTATTTTGCCCCCCCCCCCATTCCAAAAAAAATATATAGTTTGACCAGTAAGGTTGAATAGATTGTCTAACTTTAAATGTACGAAGCGGAACCCATTGAAATTCTACGAAAAAAAGTTTAAGAAGGAACTGTTTCATTCATTTATAATAAATCTACAAAATTAGTTAAAGTATAAAATGCATCTTATATTGATCAGTCTAATTCTAAAACAAATTTTATTTTAAGCGAAGATTGACAAATTACTATAAAACTCAGTTGTCCAAATTTTTAAAATTGAACTTTAATCGCATATGTAATGCATAAAATATAATAAAGATTAGTTATTATGATTAAGTTATCAGTTGAGACTGTTATGTTTGGTATAAATGCGAATGAAAAAAAAAAATCCAAATTGACACGATCATAGAATTTCACGCGAAATTGAAACCCGTCATCATTCTCATCTTCTCAAAATTTACACATGCTTTTCTCATATCTGTATTCACTACGTTTTTTAAAAAAATGATATTTTAATTTGATCATTTTATCACTTTAACTCAAAACTTGAAATCATTTAATTGATGAAAAAAAAAAAAAAAAAAAAAAAAAAAAAAAAAAAAAACGAAATTACAGAACACAGAACGTTTTATAACAGAATATTTTTTTGGCAAAATATACGCATTTTAATTTCTATTTATTTCTATAAACGTTGCAGGGTTTTCAGGTAAATTTAACGCCACTTTCAAAACAATTGACAAACTAGGGTTGGAAAAATATACTGTAGATAAACTGTAAGTAAATTAAATATTTGATAAAATATGTATAAAAACAGTGACTATACTTGGGCGAACTATAACGGAACTTGTTTGTATAATTTAATAAAAATAATTAATTAAATAAGCCAATATCAAAATATCTTCGCATACTAAAAAAAGCCAGCGCAATATCGTGAAAATTCAAAAGGATTCCAGCGATTAAAGAACTGAAATTTCATTGTCTTTTAAAAACAGCTGCATAAAAGAGCTTTTTCACACACTGTCATTTTTGTTTCATTTATTCTATATATTCTATTTCATTTATTCTATATTCTCTCTCTCTCTCTCTCTATATATATATATATATATATACGCATGATATTCTATTTTAAAAAAAGAGCAACCCTGCTGTTCCTGCTACGATCCGATGCTTGAATTTCTAACAAACTGGTTTTTCTACGTGATACTGTTATAGCTCGTATAGTAAAGTATTGCTTCTTGCTTTTATATTTTATTAATAATTCTATTGCGCTGTCCTCTACATTCATGGTGATAACCAGATAAGTTTTTTTTTTCTCTCAATATCTTGTTTTCATACTTTTTATCGAAATTATATATGCAAGTAATGTTTATCATTTCCACGTGCATAAATAGGGTTAATTTGTACTCTTGTTACTGACACTATTTGCTGCACGCTATTGTTTCAATATATGTATATTTTCATTTTTTCAACTATTTATTTCTATGTTCCTTGTTTAATAATATGGTTTTTGTGTGCTGGTAGCCCCAATTACGTATTATTTTGCTATTTCATGGCTAATACGTGGATGAAACCGCACACTTCATTTGTAGTTCCAGAGCATTTGGGGCCTGACGATTCTGTTCTGTGGACTACAAATTTCCTTTGCATTCATTTTATATTTATTCAGATATTCTCATTTCACTATTTTTTTTTTATATAATTCAATTCTATTCAAATCCTTCGTTTTGGTTTATTGTTTTATTGATAAAATCTATTGGTGAATTTTGTCTACTTTTAATGGTATTATATATATATATATATATATATATATATATATATATATATATATATATATATAAATACTTTTATAAATACATCCAAAGTTATTCAGACAATACCAATAAAACAACCAATGAAACCAGTATTTTTACAATCATATTATTAAAAACAGTTGAAGTGTGAAGAGAAATAGAAGGCAGATTACCAAATTACTAAGAAATATATGGATAAATGGTTCCGGTAAATCATTCAACTACTTTCAGAAAGTAACTGAAATTCGGCACTCTACATCGCCGATATCTTTCTGAATTTTCGCGATTTTTTACTTGGCCTTTTTATACGAGTTGCCCTATATAGCTGACTACTAAATTTTAAGGAAAAAATTTAATTTCTAGAAATTTGATTGAAACCGTTATTTTCCATGAATATATATGTGCTATTTTTACAATAATAAACACAAATGTAAAAGATTCTGATGAACTTGTGTACAGCTACAGATCATTTGGAGAATTTTATTTTACAGGTTCATTCAAAATATATATTTTTAAATTCAATTAGTCTTTGATTTCATAGTCGCCCTAATCTTGATTGAAAAATATTTTTGAAGTTCCAGACGAATTCGTGCAGTATTTCTGTATAAATAATCAGCAAAACGTCTAAAATCGAATCTTTTCGTTGTTGCCTTTTAGCTATGTAGTATATTTTCAATTAAATAATACGACTTTATCTACTGAAATTAATATTCATTAATGAAAGAATTAATTCTAAAAAGAATTAAATTTATGCCTACTGTAATAAAAGTGTCAATATATTTAACATTTCTTCTTATATTTTAACAGCCAAAATCCGAACCACATCTTCTGCAAGTAGTTCCCCCAAAAGATGATGGAAAGAAAACAACTATTGATGATGGAATTGTTGTTAATAGAAACCATGGTAAACCAATTCTGAATGCTTCTGAACCTCAAGAACAGGAACAACTTCCCAAGTTGGAAACGGGTCTTTCGCAAGTATTTGATATTGGTGGCATTAAAATCAGTCTTATGATGATTTACATAATTGCTGGAACAGGTTTACCTCTGGTTGTTATTTTTATTTTGATTACGGTACTGATTATATACAGAAAAAAATATCCTGTTCGGATGCGATTTGGAAGAAAATTCTCAACGTTTGAAAATCCTATGTATGTTACTAAAGATGCACAACATCCGAGAGAGCTAAAGAAACTAACACATTGAATGACACTTGGTAAACTTTTGTGACAATTTTCTGGCAGCTCTTTTTAATTTGAGCGAACTTTTATACAGAACATTGAATTGGAGTACTTAGCCATAGACCTTGACATCTGTTTTACTTCATCCTTTATCTTTTGTTTATTAGTCACTAAATATATAAATGTGTCTTGTTTTAAAATGTTCGACTAAGTTAATCTTTTTATTTATTTATTTAAGCAGTTTCATATTTTTTGTTATGATTTTACAAGACATTTCTTGACAAAAACATTACTTTGTCCCATCTTATTTTTAATGTTTAATTTATTTTTGCATTTCCGTTTCAGTTTTTAGATTTATTTTTAGTTTTTATAAAATGCATGCAGCTATCCCTTAAAAGTGGAGCAAAACCCATTTAGAAAAGGTTATTTTACACTGTATGAACTTAATGTCACAGTCAAAATGTATAAAAGAGAAAAAGAAGTAAGATTTAAGCGAGATTTTTATCGTTATAAAAAGACTGAATATTTTTGTGAACCCATTTGTGTTAAACACGCTTCAAAACAGTGAAAGTGTGTTTAAAAATACATATTTATTATGAATGTTTTGTATATGATCTCCTTACATTTTATGCTGTTACATTTGTTTACTATGACAGGCACACCTATTTTGATATTATATGTAAATGCGTGTGTTAAAAGTTGAATTTTGACATTCTTCGTTGTATCATTATGAACTTTGAACAAATATTGCAGATCACAAGAAATTATTTGTGATATGTTTGTGCTGTTACTTTTTCAATGGATGCCAAATGACGTATATAAACTAAAAGGGCGAATGTTATCATTCTCTGATTCATGAAAATTGCTGTTAACTTTTTTATCCGGTATTTACAAAATATTGGACTTTTAATGTACAAATTTTTACAAATCAGTATTACAAAACAATAAATTAAAGTTTATATTTATTTCTGAATTAGTAAATGTTATTTTATATTACTTATGTAATATAATTTAGACCATTTCAAAGTGTTTATTCAGAATTGCTAGAACAGAAAATATAAATTGCTCTTACAGAAAATATCTCAGCAGTATAAAAATATCAGCTTCAGGAAAACTGGCATTGCCCTTTTAGAACAAAACTACATATACATATTATACTAGCAAGTATTTATTATTATGTGATATTAATTTTTACTTCATTTGCTTATTTTATTAAAAACATTTTTGACATTTTACCTTATTCATAGACTACACTGTTAAAAGTATCGTAAAATATTATTTCTCTTTTTAAAGACTATCTACTTTCTAACCAATGCGAACACTAGATAAAGGCCATTAACCTCATCTCATTAACCAAAATTTAAAACAGAGGTCATTTTTATTGATATTTTTAACAGTGTACAGGTGGTAGTAAATTAAAAATAAGCCTTTCAAAAGTTCATGATCAGAATTCATTTGTGGCGAAAATACTTTACATATTTAAAATAAATGTTATCACCTTCATAATCTAGGATTAAATTAAACTATATTTGTTAAAATTTACATTTATCTGGGTGATTATTGTTTTATAACCTTTAAATAAAATTTTATATTTGAAATTTTCACATTAAACACTTAAAACATTTGCATTTTAATAATTGCTTTGGTATTTTAAGATATTTCCATAACTGATCATAAACTATTAGTTTATTGTTTTCACTTTAACTTTCTATCATCTGATAAATTGATCATGCATAAAAAATGGAGGTTTGAAACCAGTAGTTTCATTTCTTTAAAGACTTACATTGATAAATAACAATTTGGCAATTCAGTATTACACTTTTTTAATCATTTCATCACTTTGATTTTCTTTAAAATACATATTCTGTAATTATGAATATCTTTGAACAAAATTCTGATTCTGAGATCTATTCTAGGTATCGGTTCTGTAAAAGTGTCGTTGATTACTATTTAACAGTAGGGTTATTGTTTTTTACTGTTCAACAGATTCAGTTAGATGTTATCTCAAGAACTAATGCACAGAATTTCATATCATTAAAATTCCAATGATGGACATATATTGCCATTTAATTTTGGCACTGTTGTAATTTTGAAAAATTAACATGAATGCGATAGAAGAAAGTTTTAGGATTGCCACGTCTGATTAGTTTAATTTTGGTTTATAATAATCTTCTATCTATGATATTTATTATTATAAAGAGATAATCATTATTAAAAATGTATACCGCAGTTTATTAAGTTTATTTTTGTAACAAATCAGTTGATTCACTCATTGCCTATGTCATAGTTAACATTCTGATTCTGCAATTTTAGCCTGTATATAATAAGAAACTAAACAACTTTTTAAAAAATATTTACAGTGAGATATTATATTTAAATTTTTACTACAAACTTTTTATTTTTTTTCTCTGTAAGCAGTAAAATTAACGTACTAAATTTAATAGAGTTCAAATTCAGGGAAATATAAGGGAAAACTGCTTAAACTTTAAAATAACAAAGCTACTGGTTTTTAAATCTTGCATCTTTAAATCTGTACCTTTTTAACAGCTTCATGTCAATTAGTGCTTTCATAATATTTGTTGATACTTGACAGAGTTTTGCATTTTATTTGACTTTTAAAGTTCTGTTTTATACTTGTTGCTATTTAAATCACGCAAATGTTTGTTATTTTAAAAACAAAACAGTTGTTTGATTTTTTTTTTTTTTTTTTTTTTTTTACACTGTACAGTCTATTTTTTGTATAAAAATGTTTTATATCATTGTCGCTTTTCAATCACTTTGCACAAGCGTGATGTTTACCTTCGGAATATGTATAACTGGATTTACAAATCCGTCTGTTTTCAAAAAAAAGTTTAAAAGCCAAATCTTGAGTTTATGCTTTGAAGTTTATGCGATTGAATATATTTTTATTACAGCATGTTGATATGTTATTGTTATGTATATACTTTTAAAGTAAAGGCTTGAAAATTCATTTTTGTGAATAATTTATTAAAAGAAATATTTGCCCAATAGTTATTTTTCTCATTATATAGCACTTGATTTTTTTTATTTGTGGTCTAACAAGACCGAATAAATTGGATTACTACAGCTATAAATTTTATTTTTTAATGGTAGTTATTGGCATGCAATCATGAAACTAAAAGTAAGAATACATTTTACATTAATAGTAAAATCCATTACTTTCTTTGACACGTTGCACGATTAAAATTTATAGGTTATTTTGAAAGTTGTTACAGATTTGTTTTTTCAATTTTAATAGAATTTTGTTGATTTTATGTGGACACAACTAACGTTGAATAAACTAGAGTGATTTATAAAAAAAATTCTATAGATATTTACCTTTAATTTCGCACAGTGTATTAGCAAAAACTTGTATTTTCATGAAACAAATTGCACAAAGAGTTTTTGTTTGGAGGAAAATTAATATTAAAATTCACCATATCTAACGAAGAAAAAGAAAATATTTAAATTGTCTGCCTTTATATAAGCTGTGCAATTATCGACATTGTTAAGAATGCGTTTATTCGTTACACCGAGTACCGTTAAGAGTGAGGCTATTTTATAATATATTTTTTTAATTTTCAAAAACTAAATAAACTTTATTTTACGATATAAAGCATATATATCAAGTACTTCCCATAGAATAACATTGTCTTAAACTTTTAGTATGTTATGTCTAAATGATATTACTTTATCATAAGATATTTATTTACTCTTTATGCATAGCAAAAATTTGAAAACGCATACATAGGGGCTTACTTCCTGCACATTGTGAAGACAATTATACATTTGGATATAATACTAAAAAATCTAAACAGGATTTGAATTGCAACAAATTTTGGTTGAATGTATAAGATCGCTATACATTGTTTTGAATGTCAAAATTTTCAGTGCGATTAGTAACAGATGACATTTTCAACATTTGGAAATAAAAGCATGTTCTCAGAACGTCAATAACTGAAGATCGGAATTTATTTCATATCATTCAAGCATTATCCAAACACGTTAAAAGGTATAGAGATTCTAATAAATTCAGTTTACTACATATCTCTATTCGAGACCAGTTATTTCTAAACTTCTCTTGGAGTTAGCCCTATATTACATTTCCTTATAATTTTGCAGTAGATCGGCCTTTCAAAAGGGATTAACGTTACACCCAGCATGAAAGGGTAATAACAAACAATTGCGCTTGAAATTATAGTCCTAATGTATATCATAGTCAAAAATCTAGAAAAAGATATATACATTATTTGATTTACCTAAATATTGATATAGATCCCGTCACCTTGCTTGATAACTATAATATTATACATTTATATTTATTTAAGATGCTTATTGTTAATGCTCTAGAAGAAAGCAATTTATAAAGGGTATAGCGAGGTAAGAATGGTGAAATGGCCCCCATGGTCAATGACTGAATTATTATTTTTACCAGTATCAGCACTCTAAAAGAGTACGAAATGGAAGTTCATTGACCCCTGAACTTGATATGAATGTAAGATAGAATCCAAAAAGTTCGTACGCGCGCCGTTATTTTTTAAATGTATTTTTCTGAAAAACTATAAAAACTAGAAAGATTGGACCAATAGCGTATATTAATAGATACTTTGAAAAATATTTTGTATTTTTTCAGAGGTGTTGTGAAATGACAACTGTGCAAAATAATTAAACAAAGTATAAATCTTTTTTTTAGTGCTGTTCTTTTATGTCTACCGCCCCAAAAAATATATATAATATTCTTTAATTAATATACTTACACCACACACAAGCTGATCAAAATCAAAGAGGTGCTTCTTTGAGTAATATCTAAGAAGAAAATAGAAAAGGAAAAAATAGAAACTCTAAATAGAAAAGGAAAAATATAGAGTGAAATTGATACCGGAAAAATTTAAAAGAAAAAGTAGACAAATTAATGACACTGAAATATGGTTAACGGGTGGGTGAGGCGATGAAACTAGCGATCGCCACGACCTACATCCCGAATATATTTATTCTGCTGAAATTCTGTCTAAAATTTGATTAAATGATGAAGTCAATATTGTAACAAATGAAAATAGTGATGATGATTATTGAAATCATATTTATCATGGAATTACAATAAATAATTCTAAAAAAGACCTCTTTAATTAGTTCCTACCATCCGTACTCAGTAAACTCATAATTACTCAAAGAAGCACCTCTTTGATTTTGATCAACTTTTGTGTCGTATAAGTACATAAATGACAGAATATTATATATTTTTTGGCGCGGTAGGCATGATAATGATAAGTATAATTTCAATCATCACCATCACTATTTTCATATATTACAATATTGACTTCATCATTTAAAAAAAAAAAAATAAATAAAAATTAGACAGAATTTCAGCAGGGCAAATATATTCGGGATGTAGGTCAGGGCGATCGCTATTTTCATCGCCCCACCCGCCCGATAGCCGTATTTCAGTGTCTTTAATTTGTCTACCTTTTCTTTTAAGTTTGTCCGGTATCAATTTCTCTCTTTTTTTCCTTTTCTATTTTCTTCTTAGATTCTACTCAAAGAATCACCTCTTTGATTTTGATCAGATTTTGTGTGGTATAAGTATATAAATTAAAGAATATTATATATACATTTTTTTGGGGGGGGAGGGCGGTAGACATAACAGAACAGTACTAAAAAAGATTTATACTTTGCTTAATTATTTTGTACAGTTGTCATTTCACGAAAACTCTGAAAAAATGCAAAATATTTTTCAAAGGATCTCTCAATATATGCGATTGGTCCCATCTTTCTAGCTTTTATAGTTTTTCAGAAAAATACATTTAAAAAATAACGGCGCGCGTACGAACTTTTTCCAATATCTTAAAGACACACTGTTAAAAATAAATCTGTGAATTCCAGGTGAAACTACCGGCAGCAATGTAGCCGAACTTTTACCGTTCCGTTAGTAGATTTTCCGTTGTGGGAAATACAAGAAGGGAAAACTCCGGTGTAAGAATCAGTAACTTTCCGCTACAAAGTTTGATTTATAATTTAATATAATTTTTAAAAATGATTTACCGATTAATCTTCAAAGAATTCGAAATCACCGAGGGATTTTAAGCTATGTTATTTTACTTAATTGCTATGTTATTTTACTTAATTGTTATTTTGGATAATTTAGTTCACGCCGTCCTCAGGATCGAACTCGGGACCTTCAGATCGAGGAACAAATTCTTGCGAACCGAGCCAAAGTTTCTGATGCTAAACGGTACAAAGTAAGTCTTTTATGAGTTAGTGGGAAAATCGGTTGTGCTTTTTAAAGATTTCCTTTCAAATATATTCCTTAGAATGTTTGTACGGTTGAACGGATTATTTTAGACTGATGCATAATACTTACTATTTTTTAAAATCATTTAAAATTTTTAAATAGTTTAAATTAAACAAAAATCACTGTTTAAAAACACTGTTTTTTTTTTTTTTAATAAAATTTTTTTATTAACAATTTTTTTTTACAATATGTATATGGGTGATTCTCAAAATAGGGGACAATTTCAAAAGTGAAATCTTAAAAAAATTACTGTTAGCAAAATTTCTGAAAAAAATAGATGTTGTTAATATAGTATTAGGTATACTTTACATGTAGTCAGCAGAGCTAAATATTTAAAAATTAACTTTAAAAAAATAATAATTAGTATTTTTGAGCCATGCTAATGACAAAACAAATTGCATGGAATAAATATATTAAGAAATTTTTATTTTCTTCCTGTTTAAATATTTTTTTCTATATTTATTAGCCTTTCTTTTCAGCAAATGGTTTCCATTTTTACATATATACATATAAGGAGAATAAAAACATTACGAAAGAGCAAACTTTGTTTACATCAGCAACATTCTGACACTAATAATGTAAGAAGCTGTCTTAGTGATTTTCTGACAGATTTAATGCATATTTTACGGATAACAAATATAATACCTAAGTTTATATGTAAAATTAAACTTTATAAAAGATACAATATAAGCAATGGTTACATTTATGCACATAGGAGTCTTTAGCATGGACAGAAAAACCATGCTAATGACACTGATATTTGTCCATGCTAATGACAAATTTTAATTTAAATAAGATTATGAGCCATAATATAATCACAATGTAATAGTCCTTTCTGGGGCTTTTTAAAATACAAAAGTCCTATGCAAATAAGAAAAATAAAAATTGTAATTATAAAATAAACATGAAAATTATTATCCATTCTAATGACATACAATTGATGTACGCCCCTAATATTCAACTTCTATTCTTAAAATACAATACATGCTTCTATTTTCAGGCTGTGATAAAACGGCTACTTGTTGACATGGAGAAACTTTATATTTTCAAACTATTGTCATATGTGAAAATGAAATTTTGATTAATAACGAGCTGTTATAGTTGACCTTGTTTTGAAAATAGAATTTGGAGGACAAACTTTAATTCTTTTTTTTATATACTATAATTTTATTTTAAAAAGAAATTTATTGGATAAATCCTCTCCTTGATTAATTTAAAGAAAGAATAACATTTGTTTTATTTTATAAACATGATATTAACTCTTGAAAAAGCTAGTATATACAAGGCACAGCTGCTGTGGACATCCATGCTGATGACATTTTGAACCTTTATTCTGTTATTTTAATGTGTTTTTAACTAAAAAGTGAGTAATTCTTGAGTGCAAATAATGAATAATATTAAGACAAGCATATCTAAATATAAAAACATGACAGAAAATCTCTCAATTTTTTTTTTGTATGCCGAAAGACACAAATTGTCCCCTATTTTGAGAATCACCCATATACATATATATATACAGGGTGATTCCGAATTTTTTTTACAATAAAAGAGGGGTGATAGTACACATCAAGATAAACAATATTAAATAGGCGACCAAGGGTCCAAAACGTTTTCCTGAGGAAATAGCCGCCATTAAAGTTTAGGGGCCAAAATTTCAAATAAACATAAAAAACGTAAAAATCGGTCGATTGATTTGCGGTTTTCACTAAAATTATTCTTTATGTCGGCATTTTCTTGAAATTAAATTATAAAGATAAATTTCAAAAAATGCCGATAGAGGGCGCTTTAGACTTTGGAGTAACGAACAACTATTTTTTGCCGGTATTTTTTGCATCTCATTAAATGTTTTCGTAAGCTTAGACTCAAACTTAAATTTTGAGCTCAAAATCTGTAGTTGGGAGTGGTCAAGTAACACAAACTGAGCTGTGTTCAGAGGGTTCAAATTTCAAATGATCATAAAAAACGGAAAAATTGGTCGATTGATTTGCGGTTTTCACTAAAACTATTCTTTATTTAGGTATTTTCGTGAAAATAAATTATCAAGATAAATTTCAAAAAATGCCGATAGAGGGCGCTTTAGACTTTGGAGTAACGAAACACTCTTTTTTGGCGTTATTTTTTGCATCTTATTAAATGCTTTCGTAAGCTTAGACTTGAATTTAAATTTTGAGCTCAAAATTTGAATAGCTGGGAGTGGTTAAGTAGACAAACTTAGCTGTGTTTAGAGGGTTCAAATTTCAAATAATTGTAAAAAACGGAAAAATTGGTCGATTCGTTTGCGGTTTTTGCTAAAACTAATTTTTAAATCAGCAGTTTTCTTGATCAATCAGTATTTTCTTGAAAATAATTTTTAAAGGTAAATTTCACAAAATGCCGATAGAGGGCGCCTTAGACTTTGGAGTAGCGTACAACTATTTTTAACTGTTACTTTTTTAATCTCATTAAATGCTTTCAAATGCATAGACTTAAATTTTGGGCTGAAATTCTGAATCGTTGGGAGTGTTTAAGTAGCGAAAAATTGAATTGTGCTCGAGGAGGAAAGAGGGTTAAATTTTAATTCCTGAACACACTTCAGTTTGCGCTTCTTAACTCCTCATAACGATTCAGGATTTGAGCTCAAAATTTAAGTTTAAATCTAAGCTTCCGAGAACATTTAAAATGCTTTTGCAAGCATTTAATTAGAGCCAAAAAATAACGGTTAAAATGAATTGTTGGTTACTCTGAAGTTTAAGGCGACCTTTGACGGAATTTTTTGAGATTTATCTTTAAAAATTATTTTCAAGCAGATACTGACTTAAAGAATAGTTTTATTTTAAACCGCAAACGAATTGACCAATTTTTCCATTTTCTATAATTACTTTAAATTCGAACCTCCCCACCCCCCTTGAACACAGTTCAGTTTGTGCTACTTAACCACTCCCTACTATTCAGATTTTCAGCTCAAAATTTAAGTTTAAGTCTAACCTTCCTAAATCATTTAAAGGGATGCAAACAATAACGGCAAAAAATAGTTGTTCGTTACTCCAAAGTCAAAAGCGCCCTCTATCGGCATTTTTTGAAATTTATCTTTATAATTTATTTTCACGAAAATACCTAAATAAAGAATAGTTTTAGTGAAAACCGCAAATTAATCCTCCAATTTTTCCGTTTTTTTTTTAATCATTTGAATTTTGAACCCTCTGAACACAGCTCAGTTTGTATTACTTAACCACTCCCAACTACAGATTTTGAGCTCAAAATTTAAGTTTGAGTGTAAACTTACGAAAACATTTAATGAGATGCAAAAAATACCGGCAAAAAATAGTTGTTCGTTACTCCAAAGTCTAAAGCGCCCTCTATCGGCATTTTTTGAAATTTATCTTTATAATTTAATTTCAAGAAAATACCGACATAAAGAATAATTTTAGTGAAAACCGCAAATCAATCGACCGATTTTTCCGTTTTTTATGTTTATTTGAAGTTTTGGTCCCTAAACTTTAATGGCGGCTATCTCCTTAGGAAAACGTTTTGGACCCTTGGTCTCCTATTTAATATTGTTTGTCTTGATGTGTACTATCACACCTCTTTTATTGTAAAAAAAAAAAATTTGGAATCACCCTGTATATATACACTATATTGCCATTGATTATGGGACACTTGCGATTTTAGACATTTTACTAAATATCTAGAAAAATACATTAGGAATCATCTCAAAACTCTTAGTGTATAAATATAATAGTATACGTCATACATCTCCGTGAAGATTTTTTACCGAAACTCCATAGGGGACCGTCAACAAATTAAAAAAGAATGAATATCTTTTGAATAACCCTGTCAAAACTAATGTAGCAAAAGCGCTCAAACTCTAGATTATGATTGAATGCCTTATTGTAATACACTGTGTTCATTTTTATGCAAATAGCATGCATACTCGCAGAGTAATTAAGGTTTTTATAAAAATGGCCCCAAATTTTTCTAAGTTTTTCCCTTATAATTTTCAGAGTTCTTAATATAAAATAATATTTTTTTCAGAAAATATGACAAACAACATTGCACACAGTACCCTGTAATCAGAATTAAAAAATAATAAAAATTGTATGAAAAATGAGTAGGTTTACTAAATAATTTTTTACTGCGCATGCGTCAAAGATATCAAAATTTCATTTGCATATTATGTTAGCTAAATGTATAGAGCAACTTTTGTAAAAATCTCAAAATTATAGCTTGAAAATTCTGAAACTAATCGTCTATAGAAAAAGGACAAAATCCGTTGTTTCCAAAATGAAGCAAAAAAATGAGGGATTTTATCCAAAAGTAGTCGTAACATCCCGTATTGTGTATTCTATATTGATACTAATCAATGAATATATGGATACAACCCCTCTTGTTTTTGCTTCATTTTGAGAATAACGGATTTTCAACTTATTCAATTGACGATTATTTTCAGAATTTTCAAATTATGATTTTGTGACTTTCACAAAAGTTGCTCTATACATTTAACTAACATAATATGCAAATGAAATTTTGATATCGCTGACGCATGCGCAGTAAAAAATTATTTAGTAAACCAACTCATTTTGTATACAATTTTTATTATTTTTTAATTCTGATTACAGGGTACTGTGTGCAATGTTGTTTGTCATATTTTCTGAAAAAAATATTATTTTATATTAAGAACTCTGAAAATTATAAGGGAAAAACTTAGAAAAATTTGGGGCCATTTTTATAAAAACCTTAATTACTCTGCGAGTATGCATGCTATTTGCATAAAAATGAACACAGTGTATTACAATAAGGCATTCAATCATAATCTAGAGTTTGAGCGCTTTTGCTACATTAGTTTTGACAGGGTTATTCAAAAGATATTCATTCTTTTTTAATTTGTTGACGGTCCCCTATGGAGTTTCGGTAAAAAATCTTCACGGAGATGTATGACGTATACTATTATATTTATACACTAAGAGTTTCGAGATGATTCCTAATGTATTTTTCTAGATATTTAGTAAAATGTCTAAAATCGCAAGTGTCCCATAATCAATGGCAATATAGTGTATATATATATATATATAGAGAGAGAGAGAGAGAGAGACATTTTTTTTTAAATTGTCGTACACTATTTATTTCTTTCTTTATTTATTTTTCGGCTAATAAATTAAAAGATTTTTAATAAGAAAAAAAAAGAAAAAGAAACAGAAAAAATGTAATTTAAAAGGATTTTTTTATGTTTCATTATTCCATGGCGCCAATGGGACTCGAAGCCACAATCAGCGCTCCAGGCGATTAGCGGTGTGGTGCCTTGACCACTGGGCCATGGAGCTCCCCACACATCGGAGTGTCTCCGTTTTTTGTTTTTATTTCCATCCGTTTCGTTATTTTCAGGAAATATGATGGAATTTTGTGATTTGTAACGAAAAATACCCTATTGTTGTTAAAAGGGAGCTTTTCTGTGAAATTCAGGAAAAAAATGTTCGTGAATTTCAGAATTTTTTTAACAGTGCAGGTCAAGATCAGAGATCTCATTTTTACCTTGCATTTAGTACTCTTTTACAGTGCTGATGTTAGTACAAATAATAATTCAGTCATTGACCATGGGGACCATTTCGCCATTCTTACCTCGCAATACTCTTTGATACGGTTATTACTATTATTTTCAATTTTAAGAACAATTTGTTGAATGTTATATTTTCATAATTAAATCAATTTTACATCTGAATAACGAAGAGCTATTTTTTTCATATCCTATAGTTAAATTATTCTGTATATTAGATATAAAACATTATGTTAAACTGTATCCATTAAAATCTGCCTAAGTGTGCAGAAATAATGTCCATTCGATGTCCAGTGAAACTTACAAAAGTCCAAACTTTATCCATGTTCATCAAAAAATAAATAAATCCTTAACAGCGTTTGAAATAAAAATCTTATATTTCACCTAGAATGAAATAAAATTCAAAAGTCATTATTTGTACTCATAAGGAGTCGATAGTTGGATTTCATCTTAGAATTTCGTAAGCTTTAAACTTAAGTAAATAATCCAAGTAAGGAATAGGTATGCTTTACATTACTTAATATACAATACTTTTAAATGTTCTGAATAGAACAAATGCTTTTGTATTTACTGTGGTTGTTTTTCCGTTCACCATTCCAAGGCTTTAGTTAAAGTTTTATTTATTCAAAAAAATATTTTTGTGTATTGTTTTAAACTATGCAGAGTATTTATTAATTTGTTTATGAAAATATTTGTTGATTAAATTTCAGTGATCTCTGATTCAGTGAATAACATGTCTATTAAAAATTTGATTCGATGAAACATGTGATTTGGACGACGTCTGTGAAATTTTTAATCATGATTTGCCTTCAAGCGTTTGATGCATGTAAGTAAATTCATAAATCTATGCAGTGCATTAAGTAACTACTGACTACTGCATTAGATGCTTTTTCTAACATATGTGTACTTTGCCTAACAACTGGAAAAACAAAGAAGCTTCTTGCACATTTATAATTGTTATTTTCATATTACAAAAGCGAATTTCTAATCACAATAGGAAATAACGTTAATTTTCAAAAGCATAAATTTTACGCTTTTATCAAAAATTGTTTATATTATAAGAATAATGTAACAAATATTAAAAATCATTGGAACCTTACAAATAAAATTAAAATGCTTAAAAATAATACTGAGGAATAATGTCTTTCATTAGAAGGTCTTTTTACCAAATGTTAATTAGGAGCTTCAGAATATAAATTTTAAAAAGTCAAACTCTAAATAATATGCGAAACTTTGCTTAGTTGAAAATTTATATCAATTTATATGTCTAATATAAATAGTAATTACAATTAACTATACATAAAAACAAATAAAGAATCTCATACCTGTTTATAACATAGTTATCCAATATACCTTCACATCAATACCAATGAAACTAAATTATAAAAATCCAAATTTAATATAAAATTCAATCCACATATGTAGGGTATTTTCAATATATATTGTAATCTATAATAATTAATGAAAATATTATTACATGCCATCTTCAAATAAGAAATTAAGTCAGATCTGATATACGATTTTTTCTAATTAAAAGGTATATATATATATATATATATATATATAAGTGCACACAGAGAGAAAGAAAGAGGTTGAGTTTAAAATTTTATTTTTATTTATGAAATTTGAATTTTACTATTGATCATTTAGTATAACTTCTGAAAATTTGAATTTTGCATTCTATTATTAGTATTTACCTCTAAACGCATAGTTAATTGAGATCCTGACTTTGTATCATTTTGAACATATTATATTCTTTCAGGCAATGTAATATCTAAAAAAAATCAAAAACTTTCTACCACACGAATATTTTCATTTTTACAAAATACGATATTTATTGGTAAATATTACTATTTCTTGAATTTTTTCAAGAGTTAACATATCTGATTCAGAATTTTAATTTAAATTATAGAAGATTGATAATTACGCAAATAGTTAAACATAAATTTGCGTACTTGAAATACTGTTAATGCTAATATTTGTGCTGTAAATCAGCATGACTAAGAGGATCAAAAACTATGAAACAAATGAAAAACAAAACTATAAAATTTAAGATCTAGATTTATTTGAAAAATATTATTATACCCTAGCGATAACAGTCTAAAAGTCGGTAAAAATAACATATGTGTTCTAATTTGCAAGTGCATGTAGTTCAAATCGCATTTCAACACAAAGATATTATCTGTCATCATTTGCCATATGGGATCGCTGAAGAAAACGAGAATATTGTGGAGGTTTTACATTTATTATTTAAATTCTGTATGCAAAATACAGAAACGTTTCATTTATGACTGATGGAAAAATCTTGATCAATTCGATTCATTAATGAAAGGCTAAGAGCCCGGTTATCTTATCCCGTATCCTATTCACACTTTCATGGCTATGTCTTATGAATATCTTTGGCCAATTTCATCAAAATTTAAAATTAATATTCAAAATTATTGATAAAATCCCTGATTTCTTTTCAATATTGATTTTCCTGATTTTGGGGGTTGAATTAGTTTTATTTTAAAAGAATTGAATACAGGCATATAAATGTGCAGCAAAAATTTCATCGTTATTATATCAGTAAATAAAGTGTAAACTTAATTACACAAATTATATCCATTAATTAATTTATCTTGAAATTAAGCATTACAATTCATTCAGTAAAAAAACATGAAGCAAATGTGCATTGAAAAAAATTAACCACGTGAAGTATAAAAAAGTGATATTTTCTTTTGTGGCGAGTGGCAATTTATCTGGGGAAATACACTGATGGAAGGAATCAAAGAAACACGCATAAAAACTCAAATATCTTGCATGATTTTAAAGTTTAAAACTTCTAGAAGATCATTATTTTGTCATGCCTGACATATCTTCACAATGTATGATATCGTTTTTCTGTTAAAATAATAATAATAATAATAATAATAATTTAGAGAATGTGATGTAAAATTAAATAAGTTTAGTTTATGTTACTTATATAACTTTTAAAGATACGTAGAAAATATTTTTAAGATGGGTAGATACATCTGATCTAAAGCAAGCTTTAATGTTTTACCGCCCATATTCCCACTTAAATGCCATTCTTCACAATCTGTCAAATCCTTTCTCAAGGATATATTTTACCTTCACATGCTAATATTTATGGAATTTGCGTATTTTCCTGTAGCGAAGGTTAATGCATTAAACTGTGTGATATTTTTCTTAAGCCTTTATGTCCTGACATTACTTTAAAGTATCATTAAAATAACTCGTTATAAAAATCATTTAATACATAGATTAATAACAATTCAGTTTAGAATAAGTAATAGATGATTTATTTTATCTTGTTCCAAAAGCATTATTGATTGCGCTAACAAAAATAATTTTAAAAGGATGTTTTCTCTTTCATTTGGATTTCTTCAACTTTTTTGACTACCCGTTGGCCTAAGCGTTTGGATTTTTCCGAGGATTTCTTCCAACCTTGGATTTCGTTCCTTGAAATATATATATATTGTAAACAATTTTTTCAATACTATTAAGATTTTATCACATGGAAATAACAATTTTTTTTCATAAGACTTCAGAGGAAGGAAAACAAGGGGCTTATAAATTATTTTAAAATGAAATACTTCATATTGAAGTTTAACACTCCTAACTCTCCTCAATCAAAAGATTTTATTTTTCTTCATTCTCGATGCAATTTACTATTATTCAGATATTTTTTAAGCTTATATATTACATTAATTTTTGTGTTTCATTTTCACATTTTCATGTGTTTTAATTTTGAATTATAGTAAGATTTTTATACTCAGAAAGTCTTTTTTTTCTTTTATTTTCAAAGTATGAACATTTATCTAAATTATAGAGAAAAAATATAAAATTACAATGCGATTGTTATATTTGAGAAAAATTTATTTAGTTCAGTTTAAATTTTTACGCCATTTCATTATATGTTATCTGTAAATTGCATTTTCAAGTCTCAAATATTTTTAAAAGGAAAACGTGAAGGGTGAATATTCCCCACAATTATGGGGAAAAGAAAATTAAAACTACAATATATTTGTAAAGAAAATTATTCCTTGGGAAAAATATTGCTTTATTTATTTTTTTCGTTTTTACTACTTTTCTAATTTATTATTTTATTTTATTTTATTTATTTATTTATTAAATTCCTGCTTTTTTTCTTATAATGTAGAGAAAACAATCATAAATTAATAAAAAAAAAATTTTTGCTTCATTTTTTTACTTAAATGAATCATTATATCATATATTATTTCTGTTTATCAAAAAAAAGTTTTAACTTAAAAAATTCTCGACATGATAAAAGCATTAATGAATAAAAATCTTTTTGATTGTCATAAAAACAGAATGTCATGAAATATAGAATGATTTTTAAAGAATTTTTAACTCACATTTTTTTTTTAATCTGCCATTTAAGTAACTAAAAAATTATTGCTCAAGAATTTCTCATTGATTTTTACAAAACCTTCTGTAGATTTTTTCCCCATCAAAAAATATTTATATAAATCCAGCGAACAGAAACAGTGAATTATACATTCATTCTGTTTTTTGACAAATTATTATTATTCTTTTGTCGTGTTCAATATAATTGTCCCTCTCACAAACAATTTCTTTAATTCATCGAAATGTTCACAGCAACATTGCTACCAGAATATATCCGAGAATTCGAGAATGTTCTTTTCTCCATCACTCTTGTAAGTAAGAAAACATCCGTCAATTGATGAAATTTCTGTTTTTTTTTTTTTTTTTTTTTTTTTTTTTTTTTTTTTTTTTTTCCTTTAAAGGACAGAAAATTTCTGTAATCTGAAAAAAAAAAAAAAAAAAAAAAAATGAGTTCTTATTTAAAAATAATTCTCTCATACTTCCATGGATAGATTTGGGTTTGAATCTCGGAACTTGCGCTCCGAATCGAACATCTCAACCAATACATCAGCGAGCAATTAGGCACAGGAAAAGTTTAAAATGAAAATATGGATTTTTCTTCAAATTTGGGATTGACAAGGCTTGTTAAATTTCGTGTTCAGAAAGTTTGGAAATTGAAAATTAACTGCAAGGACATTTCGTTGATATGAAATAATAGTTGTGTTTTAACAGAATTATCATTGTGTTAGTGGTATTGGATATCAGAAATAAAAGTCATTATATTTTAGACATCCAGTGAAACCTCTCTATAATACCATCGGTATAAGGAGACCACCTCTCATAAAGATCCTTTATTTATAGTCTATAATGTTTGGCTATAGGCTCAATGTTAATTTTTCTCCGTAAAGGACCATTATTGGCCGTTTTCTTCTCTCAAAGACCACTTTTCAATTTTTCAGCAGAAGAGTAGCATTACTTTTCTTTGCGTGGGAAAACCTCAAAATTCCACTTCTCTCCAGAAAACACTTGCAGTTAAGTCTTAAGCTTCAGGCAAACTATCATTCTTTTTTGCAGTCACTTCTAGTATTTTTGTTCTAAGGCAGCCGGTGCTTTTTTGTGGTTGCACGGCATTTTTCATCTTTTATGTCTTTACACGTAAAGTGCCGTATGTCCTGCAAGAGGAGAGAGCTTCTCCCAAGATCATTCTTATCTCCTGACCCATTTTCTTTCCCTGCATCCTTTTGTAAATAAACCGCAGAAGGGTCAGAAACAAACGATTTCTTAGAAAATTCCATTGCATAATGTGAAAGGGGAGGGGGATTGTGTGCGACATATTTTAATTACATTAAAACTATTTCATATATAATGAAATTGATTTATGTAGCTGACTCTTAATATAAATTATACGACACAGTCATGCATAATATGAAATAAATAGCAATTACAGGACACACGAAATATTTCAAATAAACATTTGAATAAACAATTTTATTTTACTTGAGAGAGGCGTAATGAAAAGTTAACAACAAACAAAGTATTTCATATTGTATTTCTAATAGTATATTCTTTCCGAAGTACTATATATGTATCCGATGGCTGCTGATGGATGTATGAAATGCAATTTAATTAATTCTAATTTCGCCAAATCTAAGCTCATTATATGGTGTGTATAAAAGCAATAGTTGATACATAGGGATACTTAAAAGAATCGCAAACGTTACTGAATATGAGCGTAAATTAGTTAAAGGTAGTTTTTAAACAAGTTATGCATTTTTATGCTGAAGTGCATTCAATTTACTAAGGAATGTTTGCACAATATAGATAAAATGAAATAGAGGGCCACGTAAAAAATTGGATAAATGGACGAGGATGAATGATAATTTCTGAGAATGTGATTTCTGTATAGTTTTAAAAGTGTTTTAGAATAAAATAAATTTTAGCTTAATACTGACGTGTAATAACCGTACAAGGTAAAGTACAGGGCCGAACAAAAGTATTCAATTACGTTCGCATAGGTTAGTATAAATTGCCGAAAGAGAAATTTCAACCTGCTAAGCATTTTCTTCGAAACAAAATTTTCCCATTATATAGTATATATATGTATATATAAATATATATATATATACAGGGTGTCCCAAAAGGTCGTTTACAAACTTAACATGCTGGTCTGTCATATCATGATGAACAATATTAAATAGGAAACTAAGGGTCCCAAACGTCTTCCAAAGGAGATATGCGCCATTAAAGTTTAGGGTCCAAAAATTCAAATGATTATAAAAAACAGAAAAATTGGTCGATTCGTTTCCGGTTTTCACTAAAACTATTCTTTATGTCAGTATTTTCTTGAAAATAAATTATAAAGATAAATTTCAAAAAATGTCGATAGAGGGCGCTTTAGACTTTGGAGTAACGATAAAATAGTTTTTACCATTATTTTTTGCATCTCATTAAATTTTTTTAGAAGCTTAGACATAAACTTAAATTTTGAGCCCAAAATCTAAATCGTTGGAAGTGGTTGAGTAGCGCAAACTGAATTGCGGGGGGGGAGGTCCAAATTTCAAATGATTATAAAAAACTGAAAAAGTGGTCAATTGATTTGCGATTTTCACTAAAATTATTCTTTATGTCAGTATTATCTTGAAAATAATTTATAAAGATAAAATTCAAAAAATGCCGATAGAGCGCGCTTTAGACTTTGGAGTAACGTACAAATATTTTTTTCCGTTTTTTCTTGGATATCACAAAATTTTTTTAGAAGCTTAGACATAAACTTAAATTTTGAGATAAAAATCTGAATCGTTGGGAGTAGTTAAGTAGCGCAAACTGAACTGTGTTCAATGAGGGTGAGAGGTTCAAATTTCAAATGATTATAAAAAACGGAAAAATTGGTCGGTTTTCGCTAAAACTATTATTTATATCAATATTTTCTTGAAAATAAATTTTACAGATATCTTTCACAAAATTCCGTCAGAGGGCGCCTTAAAATTTATAGTAACCAACAACTATTTTTAACCGTTATCTTTTGTATCTAATAAAATGGTTGTAAAAGTTCAAACTTAAATTTTTTGCTCAAATTCTGCATCGTTGTGAGTAATTAAGCGGCCAAAAATTGAACTGCGTTCGAGGGGTGGGGAAGGTAACATTTCAACTCCTGAACACAGTTCAGTTTGCGCTTCTTAACCCCTCCTATCGATTTAGATTTTGAGCACAAAATTTAAGTCTAAACTTTTGCAAACATTTAATTAGATTAAAAAAAAAAAAAAAAAAAAAAAAAAAAAAAAAAAAAAAAAAAAAAAAACCGGTTAAAAATAATTGTTGGTTATTCTAAAGTTTAAGGCGCCCTCTAGCGGATTTTTTTAAATTTATCTTTAAGATTTATTTTCAAGGAAATTTTGACATAAAGAATAATTTTAGCGACCAATTTTTCCGTTTTTTATAATCATTTGAAATTTGAACCTCCTCATCTCCATTGAACACAGTTCAGTTTGCGCTACTTTACCACTCCCAACGATTCAGATTTTCATCTCAAAATTTAAGTTTATGTCTAAGCTTCTAAAAAAATTTATGAGATGCAAAATATAACGGAAAAAAAATAGTTGTACGTTACTCCAAAGTCTAAAGCGCCCTCTATCGGCATTTTTTGAATTTTATCTTTATAAATTATTTTCAAGATAATGCTGACATAAAGAATAATTTTAATGAAAATCGCAAATCAATTGACCAATTTTTCCATTTTTTATAATCATTTGAAATTTGAACCTCCCCCCACAATTCAGATTGCGCTACTTAACCACTTCCAACGATTTAAAATTTGAGCTCAAAATTTAAGTTTATAGCTAAGCTTCTAAAGAAATTTAATGAGATGCAAAAAATAATGGTAAAAGCTATTTTATCGTTACTCCAAAGTCTAAAGCGCCCTCTATCTACATTTTTTGAAATTTATCTTTATAATTTATTTTCAAGAAAATGCTGACATAAAGAATAGTTTTAGTGAAAACCGCAAACGAATCGACCAATTTTTCTGTTTTTTATAATCATTTGAATTTTTGGACCCTAAACTTTAATGGCGCATATCTCCTTTGGAAGACGTTTGGGACCCTTAGTTTCCTATTTAATATTGTTCATCATGATATGACAGACCAGCATGTTAAGTTTGTAAACGACCTTTTGGGACACCCTGTATATATATATATATATATATATATATATATATATATATATACCAACCAACAGAACAAATGCAGGGCTTTTCAAAAGTGTTGGAATAGATATTTGGCTATATAAAGTAACCTTATTGACCTAAATAACGAAGTTTTATTAAAGATTTTATAAAGTGTTGGAAAGTGGTTCATAATCCATTCTTAACGCATGATTTTTCTTTCCTGTTATTTATTTTTTAGTTATGAAGGGAACGAAAACCATCGGATTTATATAATATAGTCAATAATATTATATTTAGTATTATTAGGTGGTCAAAATTTGCGTAGAATGATTTTTTTTCACATTTCATCGATGTACTGTGCCATAAATACCGTTTTTCAAAATTTTTTGCTTTTCACATCCATTTTTCCAGCTCTGTCACGTCTAAAGCATTGATCAGAGAAAAAAAAAAACTTTTTGTACATAAAATGTAGAAAATTTAGTCCTCTTTAATTTATGCATTGAGGTCTTTTATGTAAAATGCGTACTTTTGAAGTTATTCAGAAAAAACAAAGAAAAGTCACGTTTTTTGCCAAAAAAACGTATTTCCCGAATACATTTTGTTGGATAACTTCAGATTCGTGTTCCGTGACCCAAAAACATAAAAGCACCAAATATCGAAACTACACCAAAACTTGCATTTATTTTTGACCAAATGCCTGAACTATTAGCTGGTGTTGTTGGTAGAAGGGCAATTGTCACCTCTCTTGGAATTGGCTGAATAACAGACATATTTAAATTTAATAAGCAATTATATCTTACAGCAATTACTGTGCTCTTATAGAAAAAGACTGCAGAAAAAATATAAATCATAGTAAATTTATAATTACATTTCACTGAGAATAGCCTACACCAAAAACTTTTGTATAGGATAAGGGCCAAAATCTTAAGGCTGTCTGCAATAGAAGAACAAGTAAATGTTCAAAATAAAACGCTGCATAACCCTTTAAGACTGGGAGAGTTTTGATAGAAATAAAAAAATGTTGGATTTTAATCCTAATTAATACGATTGTATTTGACTGGAAAAATATTTAAAAAAAAATAATCCGATGTTAGGTTACGTTAACGAAAATTCCTTATAATTGTGTGGTGCAGACTCGACTTTAAATCACAGAAAAGAAGAAATTGCTTTTTCCTTTTCTTTAGGTTCCCCTACGCAATTGTGTTGGTCAGGATTTAAAGGGTTAAGGGATTTTTAATTTAAAACGAAACTAGTAACATGAAACATACTGAAGGCACATAAACCATCTTATACAACGTATATACATCTCATAGTGTTGGTCACAACCCATGAAAAACTGTAGAAAATGTATAAATATAGTAAGTTTGGAATAATATTTCCTTTAAAAGGGGCTCATCTCAAAAACTTCGGTACATTAAAGAGCCAATAACCTTGATGCTGCCTGCAATATAAAAAACATACCAATATGATGATTAAATTTTTTAAGCATTTTCTTTAAATGGATTTATATTTTAAAAAAAGTAATAGAAAGCCTTCGAAAGGTCAGCAAAATATCCTCCAAAGGGTGAGATGGCGCCTATGGGTGCAGGGTTGGACAACCCTGGTGTATTGGGTGGTCTCTCTGAGAGGTTTCACTGTATTTTTTATACGACATAAATTGATTGTTAGATGTATAATACATTTTTAATTGAATTCAGGCAGCTTGCTTGTTTGAATAAAAACGATTTTTTAAAATTGATTGAAATACTGTATATTTTTTAAATATGTTCTTTTAGAATATGTCATGCGAATAGTCTTTAATAATCTAAAAAAAAAAGATTTCGCGATTTCAATGAATGAGAAAATTAGTACTTTATTAATTCCGAAGGCATTAATTTTGTTTGTTTGTTTTTAAATAAATTAGAAATTTTACTTTATTAATTTTTAGATTTTTTTCACAAAAAGAAAAAATAATCGAGATTTGGTATTGATAGAGGCAATGCGCATACGTAAAAGAAATAGACGAAATCTCCCTCTTTTTCAGACTTTCGGGAGGAATTAACGGAAAAGACTATTTACTATAGGAGTACGGAAATTATTTGCTTAAGAATGACGAATAATCTAGTGTATAAAGACGTATTTTTCTGACAGTATTGTTATTGGCTTTTAATATCCTTTTACTATCTTTTATAAATAAATTATTCCACTTGAGAAGTATGACGTAAAAAATGGAGTATTTTAAAGAATTATCTATGCTGTAATTCAAGATAATGATCAACATATGCGTTTGTTACTATTTATTTAATAAATGGCATATTTAAATAGATTTATAAATACTAAATGATTACTACACTTTGTTAGGTTTTCGGTGCAATAATAAAAATGCCAAAATTCAAAATATGCGCATCTACAAAATGAAATAAATTATTTAGATAATGAATTCAACAGCTTAACAGTTCCCAGGATTCACACTTTATTTCGTTTCCAACTGTGATACAAGATCTATAAAATTCATTTCTAAGCCTACAGTTTTTTAAAGTGATAACAAGAGATGTAACAGATCTTTATTTTAGAAGCATTTTTTTAAATGTACCAATCTGTTTTGAAAAAAAAAAAGTATCTCAAGTTTTAAAATTGGATTAAAACAAGCTTTAATCATTTTTGTGTCATGCTTCTGTGGCTAGCGGCACCGTCCACTGAATGTTACATGCTTCCTTCCGGGCCTGTGGAAATGTGATTCCACATGTTATAGCACCTGTTAATCCTGTTATATTTTAATGTTGAAACGGTGTGCTCTGTGTTTCCGCATTGACTTAAGTGTATTTATATTTTGTTTAAATATTTTTAATACCATTTTATTTGTTATGTATTGCATGATTTTACTGTAGAAATATTAAACTATTGTATATTTGTAGTTTAAACATTAAATTGTGGCGAAAATTTATTTTTTGTTTCTTATTGATTTCAAAAACATTAAAAGACGCCATCGGTTTATACATTTTTTAACTTTTATAAAAATTTACAAAATACATATTATATTTTTAATTATTATTCTTTAAAAATTTTCTAAACTTAAGTAATTATAGCTTCCTAAAAATATTATTTTTCAGTATTTTTCACTGAAAAACTTTGTTTTTTCAAAAGTTTTATAATAGAAATTAAATATATTTTCGATTTAAATTGCAAAAAGTAAGTGGTTCATAAAACACTGTTTTTTATCTCTTATACAAAGCTGATAAACCGAAACTTTCAATCACATTTCAAGGTACTTCGCTTTAATCATATAAAATATTTTAAACATTTTCTTTTCGTGTTAGTTTTTGCATTTTACATTGAATTTGACTTTCGTTTTTGCGCTATATAATAATTAATTGGGTAGCAATCACGAAATATCTTAAATTTGAAGTAAATTTCACGAATCTTGGGGTATCTAGAAAAGCGAATTATTCTCACAATTTTCAAATGAGATCTATTCTTTTATTTACAATTACATTTGCGTTAAATTTTATCGACAATATTTCCATGCCTAATATAAATACATTATACTAGTGCAATAAACTGGACTGAGGGGACTGAGGGCTGAGAACGCCTTTCAAAGCACTTAAAATCTAAAAAAAGTGCATACAAATCTGTTTATATTAAGATGACTAGATGATGCATTAAAAAGGTTAAAATAAAACAAGAAAGAGGAAAAGCAACAGCAAACTTTATGTTTAATTTCTATTAATATTTTTAATTACATTGTGGAGAAATGAACTTACTTTTAGAGTGGAAATGTGCAATTTTGTATCAAACTTATTGAACACGGATATCTCCATAAAAATCTTCATTGGTCCTCGTTCTAGATATATAGATGTGCAAAGTTAAGTTTTTTTTTTCAAAATATGTAAGGTGACCTGAGGCAATAACGCTGGGTTGGGTAATATAGACAAGTGTTAATGTCACGCATTAAGAAAGAATTCGGGAAAAATGTCTCTGTGTGTTTTTCACTGAAAGTATCTGAAGCCTTTGAATCGCAAGCAACCACTATAAGTTAATTTGTTACATTTTTAGACTTTATCGCTGGAATATGTATGCAAGAGTCAACGCCTGATTTAAAATTTGCTAGGTAAGTTCTGTGATATGAAGATTATGTATTTATTATGAAACACTTTGATTATTATTACATAAATATATAGTGTATTTCATGTACTTTCAAAATGTTCTGGGAGATTTTGGATGTGTTCGACAGGCAACTTGTAGTTTAAAATATACTATGTAAAATGTATACCGGGCAATAACGCGAATCCACTGGTGTTATTACGTCAGTTGATTCTTTTCAGTGGCAGAACTGTATTTTTTATTTTATTTAATTTTATTTATGCACGATAGATCATTATTATCATAATTTTTATGTTCAGAGCTGATTACTTTTATTCTTGATTATCAATTTTTCTTTCTTTGTTTTATTTCTAATACTTCTAAGCTTAGAATTGTGAAAAAAAAAAACAAATCAATTGTAATACACATTTTAAAATTGCTTTCACTATTTTCCATCGTTACATGCCTGATATAAGAAATTTTTGGTTAAATCAGGGTAAAATATTCTTGGTAAACCTGAGGTCCTTATTACTGGACATACTATTGCGTCGCTCCACACTTGTTGCAAACCTTAGAGGATGCTTTTAATATTAGAGATCGTGAGTTAAACACGAGTTTAGATGTTCGTCACGGGCTGCAACAAAAAATGAACCTCTGTTGTATAAGAACTTTAGAAACACATTTACGTCCTAGAGAAAGGTTTTCTGCATTTTTATTTTAAAACACGCTAAAATTTAGGTATAAGTAATTCTAATTGCAAATTTAGCGTGTCATTCTATAACAGGGTTAAATTATTATTTTTATTTCAAAAATAACTTTAAATTTTATGAAATGAAAGTATATTAATGAAATTTCGAGAATATAGCAAAAAGTTCTACTATTTTAGGAAAAAAAAATAACACTGAAGCGTTTGCTCATCTCAAACTTAAAAGAGAGATTTTGTCTTAGTAGAAAAGGATTTCTGTATTTTAATTTTAAAACACGGCCATATTTAGGTATCAGTATTTCTAATTGCAGATTTAGTGTACCATTATATCCCTGGGTGGAATTTATTTTTGTATTTCAAAAATAACTTCAAATTTTATGAAATCAAAGTATATTAATGAAATTTCAGGAATACAGTAAAATCTTCTACAATTTTAGAGAAAATAATAACACTGAAGCGTTTGTTCACCTCAACCTTAAAAGAGAGATTTTGTCTTAGTGAATACTTTTAAAAATAGCGATCATGGGTAAAAGAAAGGTTTGATGTTCATCACGGGGGTAACAATCACGACAAAAGATGATCCTTTTTTGAATAAGAGTTCTGAAGTCACGTTTACGCCCTAGAGAAAGCTTTTCTTTTTTAAATTTTTATTATATAAATACTGATTCCATCTACATATTTAGACCAGTTACGACACTACGATATTTTTACCCTTTTATATTCCTCCCAAGTGTCATTTGTTGTTTTCAAAAATAAGGTTTCTGAGTGTTTGTTTCAGCCATAATTCCACTTTCGATATACATATTTTTTTAATTTGAAATAAAGGATTTGTCTAAAACGGAAAAGTTAAAAAGATAAGATTTGAAGTAAATTTTCGTGAGAATATATACTATAGAAATACCTTGCAAATATAAAAGCAAATATTTAGTTTTTTTTTTTTTTTTTTTTTTTTTTACTGAGTTACTAAGAAAGGTAAATAATACAAATGAAATTTTTTTGAAGTTTTTTTTTTAATTTGCCGTAAATATAGCATAAAATTCGATCGTAGTAGAGACATGTCGTATTTAATTTTATTTTTAAAACATTTATTCTCACCGCAATACTAAAATAAAGGAAATTTAATTTTTGGAAGTAATTTCATTTTCTTTGGGCAATAAATAATTAATAATCCTTTTGAATCTATCAACTTATTATCGTTAGATTTACTGTTATTACTAGATCTGTGTGGTAATTTAGAATAGTACATGTTTTTATGCAGAGTGTTCTAAAATGGACTGAACTGTTTTAAAATTCAATGGCAAATACAATAGCTGTTCTAGTTATTCTTGCACAAGAATATCTGAAATTCGAGCTTTTTTTAGACTTCCATGATTTAAATTCCGTGTTTCAACTGATAAATAACCGTGCTCTGTCTCAAACTGTTAGAACGTTTAAACTAACTTATATAAAATAAATTAAAATTAAATCTGTTTTAAACACATTATTTTATTAGTTCTTCAATCGTCAACAAAGTGGTTTGTGTTTTAAAATTTCAAGGTTACTTTAAGGATTATGACAATTTGAGACAGTGGAGCGCCGTCTCTCACCAATATTTCAAACTAAAACAAAACAAAACAAAAAAATAAATAATTGCTGACTTCGCACACACACACACACATATATATATATATATATATATATATATATCATTTGTAGTTCCAGAGCATTTGGGGCCTGATGATTCTGCTCTGGGGACTACAAATTACATTTGCATTCATTGTATTTATTTATTTATTCAGATATACTCGTTTCACTATTTTTTTTTTATAATTCAATTCTAATTCTTCGTTTTGGTTTATTGTTTTATTGATAAAATCCATTGGTGAATCTAGTCTACTTTTAATGGTATTATATATATATATATATATATATATATATATATATCACTTTCTTCTAGACATGTAAACTTCTATAATTCTGCTGAGATCTGCTTCAAACTTGTACATAAAATCAGGGGGCAAAAAATCTCGATCGAGTTCGTTAATGGGCAAAATCGGATCAAGGGGGTAAAAAAAAGGGAGGGGTTCCGTGAAAACAGAAAAAGCCCCATAACTTCTTCATGAAAATAGATATTCAATCAGTTTCAAGTTTATATTATTTCTAAGAAATGGGCAAAAAATTTATGTATGACAGATATTTAATAAAATTAAAAATGGACTCAAGGGGCGAAAAAAACGGGGTTTTGGGGGAGAAAAAAATTTCAATTCCCTTCGTCAATTCTCAAGATATCAAATCCAAATATTTTTTTTTAAATAAATGCTCTTCATTTTATCTAAAACTTTTGTACTGACGAGTTTTTCATACGATCAACACTTACTGTAAAAACAATTAAAAACGAAAACAAAAAGGGGAGGGTGGAAAAAAATCCATAACTTCGACAATTCTTAAGGTATCAAATCCGATTAAATTTATTTTATAAATCAATAATATCTATAACTTCTATATTGTAGGACTAATCCTTATAGCTAAAATAAATTACCGTAATTACTCATGTATAACGCATACTTTTCCTCCCAAAATTTAGGGCAAAAACCCTGGATGCGCGTTATACACGGAATATTTTTTTACTATTTTGTGTAATCACACGATATACCTATGAATAAAGAAATGTATTCATAGCAGAAATTAAAACTGGAATCTTCCTGAATTGAGGTATTCCTGCATCATGCATCTTTATTTCACTCCTTGCACCTTTTTTATACAAAAGCGGTAGTAACATTATTTAAACACTACTTAGCAATCCTCGTTGCAGCTACTGCTTTTTATGTAACGGTAGCAGCAAAAAATCATGTAATGGATACAGACTTGCACTATAAATACAAAAGTCTGTAAGGTTAAAAAATTCTTAAGATTTTTTTTTTTTTTTTTTTTTTTTTTTAGAAAACTGGGAACTTTTATCTGTGCGACCCAAGTAACAGATAAAATTTTAGTAAGATTAGTATAATTTTCTAGATTTATTTGTAAAGCTACAGATTTCTATAGACTCTCTCTTTCTCTTTTTTTTCTTTTTTGTACAGTGTAAAAATAAAATTTTAGCAAGAATACAGATTTCTGCAACCTTACATTTGTAGAATTTTTTTTTTTTTTTTTTTTTTTTTGATCAATGTAGAAGTTTTTAAGTATTTCGTTCGCAAGTGACATCACCGTATCATGACACTCACTCCCTAAGTCTAAAAAAAAAAAAAAAAAAAAAAAAAAAATGTCGACTTCTTTTCTAGCCTGACGTAACATTTGTTTCGATTTTCTTCACTGAAATTCATTTGATCATTCATTCCCTTGCATGTCAGATTTATGGTGCGCGTTATATACGAGATGCAAAAAATCACCATTTTTCATTCTAAAATACCGAGTGCACGGTAGACACGAGTAAATATGGTAAACAAAAATAAGAGTTGAAGAAAAAAATCTCAAATCAAAACTGCTTACATAATGATTAATTTTTAAATTCTTTTTTTCATTTTAAACGCATTCAAATGACAAGTTCTCTTATTTGGGAACTATGTAATGTGAAGTATTAGCCAGTTTTTTGATAAAGACAGAATATATTTAAAAATTTTCTTTGGAAATATTTCTCATTTTGAGCAGAATTTCCTAAAGCGATCGTGATTGAAAAATTCAGGAAGTATTCAAATAACAAACTGCTTGTTTTCTGACTCATTTTTAAATCCATTTTTGCTCTCAAATGCAACCAAATGACAGGTTCTCTTATTTAGGAACTGTTAAAATGTGCCGTATTGGTCTTTTTTTTTTTTTTTTTTTTTTTTTTTTTTTAATAAAGGCAGAATGTATTTCATAAATATGTTGTCAAAATGGGCATTTTGAACAGAATTTCCTTAAGCGAACGTGATTGAGGTATAGAGGATTTCTTGAAATAACAAATTTCTTACTTTCTGACTCATTTTTAAATACAGTTTTGCTCTCAAACGCATGCAATTGACAGTTTCTTTTATTTAGGAACTACATAATATGTCGTATTGTTCAGTTTTTCTTAAAGGCACAATGTATTTAAAAAAGTACTGTCAAAGTGGGTATTTTGAGCTGAATTTTATTTAAGATGTTTCTGATAAAACTAGCTTTTAAGAAAAAAATGAAATAAAAAATTCTTCAAAAGCGACTAAGTAAATTGTTAAACTGGGTTTTTCTCTAATCATGTTTTATTTTTTGTTGTAGAAATGAGCACTTATCTTCGAAATCGACCTCTGCCTATAGACCATGCCGACAGGGATTTTTTAATGATGGCTACGCCCTCTCCCCCTCACACACACACGCTCCCCAAACCCCCCAAAAATACAAAAGTATCTTGAAATTTGCGGCGTCCATTTATAAAATAGGCTAGAATAATAATAAGAACGTTTTTATTAAATATATTCATCCATCAAATTTCTTCCAAAATCTTTGTTCTACTAACTTCACACATAACTCTTGACAAATTACTCATATTTCACATTAAAAAAAAAAAAATTCATAAAAAATAAAATAAAAAAGGAACAGAAAGAGTGGAAAATTACGTTCCTTTTTTTTTCTTTTTTCTTGTTGATTTCTCATTCTGCAAATAATTTTACAAGGTAGAACTGAAACTGAATATATTACAAATGTATTAAAAATTGCTTTAAATAAGATGCCTTCTTTTATGTATTTTCTCCAAATATTAGTCCTAATTTATCATAAGTAGTTGCTGCTATGAAGTGAAATTCAATTCATAATAAAAGTAAACGAAAGTAATGAGTAAATTTGCATTTTTCACTCATTTAAGGTTGTATGTAAAACTATTTCTAACTTTATTCAAAAAGTCTGAAATCAATTTGAATAAAAAAAAAAGCAAAAACGTTTGCCACTGAAAATACTGATCCACATTTCAACATAAAATAAATCTAATCTGTGCAAAACCACGCGAACGTTAAAAGGGCTTTGTCAAGTGCACATACGAATGATAAAATTAATAAATTAATAATGTTCAAGGATCATATTATATGAGGACCCCAGAAGCCAAGGGGTATAAGTGACAAAATTGAAAAAATTGAGTTAAGTGCACAGGGTATCTGGAAATATGCTTTTTTCTTTTCAGGTAAAGAAATATAGGTCATTTTCTTATTATTTGCTGAGTTATAGAGGTAAACCACTTTTTTCGAAAAACAAACAATATTGATTAATTATACATTTAAAGAAAATTGTACTCTTATTTTTTTAACAGTTTTTGAAATGAGAGTTCAAAGATTAGAATGCAACAAGCAGATGTTTCCTATTTCCATTTAGTCAATTGTTATTGATGTTCCAATTTAACATCAATTATCTTTAAACTCAATTTACTCCAAATCGACATTATGTCACTTGTACCCCTTGGCTTCTGAGGTCGTCATATATACAATTGATCAATGTATATTCAACAACAAGGATAATGCAAAAAAGCGAAAGTATATACACTATTTAGCTATTAATGATCGGATACTATCATTTTTCGACATTTTGTAGAATATTTAAAAATATACTTGTCAAATTCTTCTAGAACTTCAGGATTATAAAAATTATGTTTGATTTTATATTTATCAACCTCTATTGGACAAGCGGGCCGTTATCAAATGCTATTTTCTGTAATGACAGGAAGATTAACTGAAAGTAGCATTTGATCATGGTTTTCCAGCAAAATATTTAGATAAGATAGATAAAATGATTCAGAAATACAACGCTCCTCCTAACTGAAAGCTAGCAACAGGATAAGAATCAGCTTGTGGTTTACAGGAAATTTCCTTACATTCCTTATGTATTCGAAAATATAAAAAAAGATCACACAGAAATAAAAAAAAATGCTTGACGCAATTCCACCCCCTTATCTCATTGACATCATTAGAGATAAAATTGACAAAGGATCCAATGGATAAAAATTTTGGTATACAGGGTGAGTCATAAATATCGAAACAATAGGCTATCTCCTTAAATATTGCCTCTAGACCCATACTTCCAATTGCAAAAACTCATAAAAAAAGTTGAAGTTTCTGATAATATAAGTTGCAACTCCATGGGGGGTCTAGTTGAAAAAATACGAAAATAAATTTTTATACGGCCCCCGTAAAGCAAAATTCCCAATTAGGAAATTATTCCTTATCCATTCCTAAATTGAACAAAAAAAATTTCATCTCCCTATCTGAAAACCTGACAGAGATATCAAAATCTAAAATTCTCAAAAATTCGTGACTTACACCACTTTAAACGAAGCGTTTTTCATCAATTTTCAAAGCAAATAAGGGATTGTCCACAAATTGTAACGTTGTTATATATCGGTTTAAGACCGTGCCTCTTATTTAGCCATAATAAAGCAGCGTATTGATTTAAAATTGAAACTTGTTTCTAAAACATGTTGATCGTTAGCACTGAAAGTCTGAATAAATCGTAGTATTTAGGTCCGGTCCTAGATCGACCCATAGGGAAAGAAGTTCAGCCCGGCATGAAATAATGTTAAAATCATAATCCGGACCAGCCAGGAAAAAAAGCTTAAACCATAGCCGGCTCAGCCGTGAATTTCTACATAGTTTTTTACTTCAGTATAGTTTAAAATTGTTTTGCGTGCAGGAGTTCTGACCAAAAATATTTAATATAGAATTTCGTTTTTTATATTTATACTTTATATTATTAAAGAGGCTCCAAAGCCTGTGATATATTTATTTTATCTATAAATCTATGTATATATGTAAATGTTTCACTTATATTTTATTATCGCTAATCCATATCCCGTGCGTTGAAGAATTTGAAAAATGTTATACAGTAAAACCTTTTAAGACGGAATCACATAGGAAAGAAAAAATACGTAATAGACAAATGCATTTCCTATGAAGGTTAAATGGAGTTTATTATATTCTCAGGTATTATTGTATTTATTTTGCATGGATCAACACATTTTCTGTTTAAGACAGAATTCCGTCATAGGCAGGTTTTTTTCTCTGGTTTTATTTTGTTTATTTTTTTGGCATTTAAATATACTATTCTTAAAAAAAAAAAAAAAAAAAAAAAAAAAAAAAAAAATTAAAGTTTTTTTTTTGTTTTGTAAAATAAAAGCGGTTTTAAAATTTATGTGGTTTTCGTAAAAATATTGATTAAACCAAATTTTACTTATTTTATGTACGTATTAGTTCTGTGATTTAATTATGGATTGTTCGAGACCGTGATTAAAAATTTCGTCCAGTGCAAGTCTAGGAAAAAGGTTGTTGTTTTTGTTGTATGTATGTCGGCCAATTATCTACACTATGGGATATAGGCCCTAAGGGATGGGATGCCCTTCCTTGGGGGTCTTTCTAGGGGAACCTAACCCGTATTTACGCAAGGTTCTAAGAAAACCACGGAAAACGCCGAACGGTTAGGCCGACGGTCGCGATTGGGTTCGAACCCAGCACCTACCGTCTACCAGTTTGAGGTCAGAACCTCTCGGCCACTGGTGGGGCCTAGGAAAAAGGAAGCAGTCCCCTCCGGTATGAAAAATACATTAGACCCGGATAGGCGAGTCTTCAGAAAAAAGTAACGTCACGGTCCTGATCTGACTTGAGCCCAGAATACAGATTTTTTAACAGCCTCTACCGGACGATAAAAAGCTTGAAGTTGAGAGAGCTAATTTTTTAAAAAGGACTTAATCTGCATCTCAGAAAAGCATTCTTTTAAATAACTAATGGCAGTAACACAGTACATTTCGCTTTTCTCTATAATGAATTTTTTTTCCGACTACTTCTTGTCTTTAAATTATTAAAAGTTAAGAATTGTTAAAGAAAAAAAGTACAAACTTGAAACATGTCATTTTTTAATTATTTTACATTAGTTTTGTTTAAAAAAATGAAAAATTATTTACTTTTGAAAATATGATTTTTTAAAAGTTTTTTTTTTTTTTTTTTAATAAATATTTTTAAAGCTCTAAAATAAATATTGAAAAACAAAAACCTCGAAACAAAACTAAAATCATATTTTTATTTTTAGTTAAATAGAAAGAAATTGAAATCCCATAAATAATGTTTGGAGTTATAAGGATTTTTAACTCTCACATTGAAACCAGTACTAACACTATGAAACTTTTTAAATTTTATGATAAATTTTAGCATGTGATTTTCTTAGCAAATTATATGGCTAACCATCAGAAAAAAGGAAAAAAATCAAAATTCTAACTCAAAAGACTCAATTCAACTCATTTTTTACGCGTTTCCTACAACTGTTAAAGTAACATTGTCTTTTGAATTGCGCGCATTTCAATTTGTGTCTAATCCCTTAAAACCTGATGAATTATTCAAACGGTTATAACTCCGCGAATTTTTAAGATATGACGATGCAACTTTTTGTGTATTATTCAGGACTAGACAAGCAAAGTTTCCCTAATTGGAATTTTTATCCTACGGGGGCTGTATAAAAAGTTAATTTTCGTACTTTTTCAAATAGACCCCCCCATGGAGTTGCAACTTATCTTATCAAAAATTTCACCTTTTTTTTATGAATTTTTGCAATTGGAAGTATGGGTCTAGGGGCAATATTTAAGGAGATAGCCTATTGTTTCGATATTTATGACTCACCCTGTATATGAAATACCTATCACATTATCAAATAATGTTATAAGAGTGTATATCGGTCTGACAACACGTAAGCTTTTAGTAAGAATTAAAAAACATCGCAGAGACATTAGACAGAATAAACATAATACAGCTCTTTCTCTTTTTTTACTTGGCGAACAAGGGCTCCCATATTAACTTTGAAGAGGCTAAAATCAAAGTTCCGTGCAATAACCCATATGAAATCAAAATTAGAGAATCTATCTAAATCATTGCACGTGAAAATAAACCTTGTAATGATAATTTATCCTATAATATATCAAAAATATGGCATAACACCATAAAAGCTTAAATTTGTATCTGTTTGCAGTATTTAAAATTTTCCTCGACAGTAGATGGCAACATATTCAAACTTTTGATTCATTTCGATTGTATTTTATTAGAAATATTATCTCTAGCTCAGGAAGCAAACTTTTAGTCATTTCACCATCATATTTTTCTGTAGACAGCCGCAGAAGACGGCTTGAAAAGTTGATTATATTGTATTTTATTTTAATTGTACAAGTTCTTATTAAAGTTCTAGTTTTGAGCACCAATAAACAAATTTTGTAATTTTAACAAATACATTCTTAGTAGTTATACTTTATTGTGCAATTGTCCAGTATATTTTTATGAAAAAACTATATTTTATAACACAATCTAATGAAGCCCATAAGTTGCAAAGTATAAACGATTATGATTTAGAAGATGTTTGACGACAGATTTTGGTTTCGATCAGAACTTTTTATGAATAGATTTTAAATTGAAAATTTTGTAAAAGTAGGTCTGGCTGAAAATCTAAAATGCACACACAATATGGCTAAATTGGATAATAAACTTTTTATTTGGTCAGTTACATTAATTACCGCACATAACGTTAAAAGAGAAAGCTGAAATTGAAAGAATTTTCAAATTCCTTCCAGATGAAGTCGTGTAGTGCATCGTCATGATCCATCCTATTACGGCAAGTACCGTCTTGAAAAAAAAAAAAAAAAAAAAAAAAAAAAAGAAAGAAAGAAGGAAAGAAAGAAAGAAAAAGTTCTTATCACCCATTGAATATGACGGTAAAAAATGTCGAGAGAAAGTGGATATAAAACATTGAATAATCTGCCAGTAACCGTTTTACTCTAAACTTTTAAATTTAAATGTTCCTTTTCATATCGAACAACAAAACGAATTTCCAAACAAAACATTTTTTCAAACTTTTCAAAGTAATTTATATTTTCTTTCATTTTAGATTTCATAGCTTAAGAAAAAATAGCTTTATTTTAAATTAAGAAGACTTTGAACTTTTTTAAAAATCTTTAACATTTAAAAACTAATATTTCAAATGCTTTTAAATAAGTATACTAGTTTCGTTACAGTATTTATTTTCAAATATAAATCTTTATTTTTTCAGAAAAATCAAATGCAGCTCAAATATTACTATAAATAAAGATAAGTATCCAGCAAAGAATAATTCGCCAATAACCTTTTAATTGGGAATTCCGAATGTCAAATTTCCGTTTCCATAATATCATCTAACGATAATACTTAATTCCAGCCAAAAGATTTTTCCGATCTTTAAAATTGATACTTTTCCATTCAGAATTTTATTGCAGACTTTTTAAATTTAAAAACGCTAATAGATTTATTTATTTAAAGGAAAACGGATTTTTATGTTATGAACGAAATTTAGATTTATATAAATTTTATTTAAAATAAATCCTCTTTTCTTAAAATCCTCTTTTGAATGCCTTTTTTATTAAAAGTGAAATGCTAGAATGTTTGGAGTGGTATATCTCTGGCAAGCAACAACATTCCAAAATTCTTTTGGCATAAACTGTCAGTATAACACTACTTCCTTATTAGTATTTATTTAGTTCCATGGAGCATTGTTATTTTACATTGTTATGTTTCCACGAAATACAATCAAAATAACGTTTTTGTCCATATCCCGCACTTAGTATTTTATTTAAGTAATAGTACCCCAAATTTTTTCTTACGGAATGTGAAAGTGTACTACTAGGACAAGTTAAGTAATTTAGTACTTTATCGAGATATTGTTGCTGTTAGCAGATATAATCCGTTAAATATTCAAAATTTCAGAATCTGCAACATTTTAATTACTCATATCTCAAAAAAGCGTCACAGTTGCATACAACAAAATACACCATGTAATAGGTGAACATATGTACAAAAGCATGGAAAAGAATAAGAAGTGGGGTCTTTTAATACTTATAGAAAAAAAAATTGACAATATTTTCAAACAAACAATGTCGATGATCACACCTCTTCCCTATCAGAAAATGAAATGTCCTATTTGTCTTTCCTCTTTCTGTTTATTTCCCTATGAGGGAATTGAATATATCTTTTTTGCTGCCCCCTCCGAAAGAGAAATTGAATGTTAAATTTTCTAATAGGGGAAAAATGTGATAATTGACATTTTCTTGTAATTTTTGTCATTTTTTGCCTAAAAATATCAAGAGATAACACTTCTTTTTCTTTTACAAGTTTTTGTGCATATATTCAATTACTGGATGATATACTTTATTTCATTCGACTGTGGCGCTTTTTTAAAATAACACTACTTTAAATGTTGCAGATTTTGAAAATTTTGAATATTTAAAAGATTATATCTGCTAACAGCAACAATATCTGGGTACAGCACTATATTATTTAGCTTGTTTAGTAGTACACTTTCATATTCTATAAGAAAAAGTTCGGTGAACTACTGCTTAAATAAGATATTAAGTGCGGAAAATCGACAAAAGCGTCATTTTGAATATAATTTGGGGCAACTTAACAATATTTAGTAACAATGCCCCATGGAAACAAGTAAATTTTAATAATCAGACAGTGTTATGCTAATAGTTTATTCCAAAATAATTTTTGAATGTTGTTATTTGCCAGATATATAGCACTCCAAACATACTGGTATTTCATTTTTCATGAAAAATGGCAGTCACAATCTTGAACTTTGATATTTTCTATAGGAAAAGAAAAAAAAAATAGGGCTTCAAAATTGCAGATTATTTATTAAACATGATTTATTTCAACATAAAAAATTATCAAGCCATTTAAAAAATACAACAATCTAAATGTCACTTTTTTGTCTAAATTTCAAAATAATGGCTCTTAAGTACACTCTAAAAAAATGTATAAATTTACACATAAAAACAGGTATATCGATGATACAAAAACGACATGTCTATGTGTGTAAATTGGTGGGTAAATTGCCAAAATACACGCCTAATGTGTAAATTTGAAAATACACATTTTAATGTGTAATTTGATGATAAGTCCAAATGTGTAAATGTTATCTGATAAGTCTTGAAATACACACTTTAATGTGTAAATTGCACAAGAATACACAGATTTATGTGTAATATTCTCACACATTCATATGTGTAATTTTCTGTGATTAAATGCATTTTTGTGTATAATGCAAGAAACACATACTTTTGTGTTTTATGTAAAATACTCAATTTTTTGTGTAGTATGTAAATTACACAGGTTTTTGTATGATATGCAAAATACACAGATTTTTGTTTAGCATTCTCTTCATATAAATATTTCTGCTAAACATGCAAAACACAGATTTGTGTGTAATAATCAAAATATTTAGATATTTGTGTAATATTCCAAGCAGACATATTTTTATGTATTTAGCGTTAACATTATATGTTTTACTATGTTTAAATTGGGAACAAATTCCCAATGATTTAATAATGATAATTTTAATGATTAAAAAAAATGTTCAAAGAACAATATCATTTACTGATTGAGATTAAATTTTCTGGTAGCTCTGTTTGATGCCCAGAAAATAGTGTACCAGCAATGTATTTTGGCAATTTTCACATCACACTAAATAAAAGACAAATCATTTTCGTATCACCGATATACCCGTTTTTATATAAAGCATGGTAAACTGAAATTTTAATTACCAATTTGTAATTTCTTTTAGAGTTGGTTTATAGTTCTACAACCGTGAAATCACAATTTATGCGCAGACTGTGCATAATTTCAATTCCTTACAATTTCTGTCTTTTAAATTAAAGTTAAAAAGAAATTATCTCGCTCATATTTACTGCTATAACAACTCATATTGTTTTTAATATTTTAAAGAGCAATTTTTTCAGAAATATTTATTATTAATAATATTAATAATACAGTTTAATATTAGTAATATTAATAGTATTAATAATACATACTTTTACATTATTACTATTAATACTAGCTATCCAAGTACATTAATTAGTGTTTCACCAATATTTCATAATCTGAAAGATAACGAATGTTGCTATTTTGCGTATTATTCAATATACATATGGCCATAGGCTATAAAAGAATTTTGGAAAATGTTTAGAAAATATTGCATTGCAATAAGATTGAACTGATATTAGAACTTTCTCCTACATTCTGCGCATTATTAGACATGATTCTTTCAAGAAAGTAACTTTTATTTTAAATTTAAAGAGTGAAATATGATGTTTGAAATAAAAGAATCGCAAACAGCGCAGCGAAAATTAACCAAATAATAATAAAAATAAATATTATTATTAAATCCTTAAGCATAAAATGAAGTCATATAGTAAATGCATAGACATATAATAACATTACTGCATGTAAATATCAGCAAAAATATTTCTTAAAACAAAATAATACCCCATTAAAAGACACGTACTATGAGTAGTACATCATACCTGAAAGGACTAAATCAGATTATTTTGATATAAATTGAAATTTTATGATTTTTGTCCCCAATGTTCAAATACTGAATGACTACCAAGGATTTTAGTCTACCAAAACAAAAAAACAAAAAAAACTCCTCTAATTGCTAACATAAACTGTGTCTTTATCCTTTAACTAACATAACTAATAGTTCATAGTTACAGACATTATTAAAACTACAAAGTAGTTTTATAATGTCTGTAACTATGAGCTATTTTTAGTAGTAGTTTCCTTTGTAGCATATAATAACATTATATACATTAATATTTTGAAATAATATTATGCAATATTATGCAAAACTATATTAAATACTAGTGATATCTACATTTATTCCAATTATCAATAACTGCATTTAACATAAACTATTAACACTATTTAAAATTAAGAATTATTAAACAACAATCTCTGTATTTAGGAACATGATAGACATTTTTAATTAGCATAAAATTAGTAATAATATAATTTTTAATTAGTATATAACATATTTTAATTACTAAAATGATTATTAACAATTTTGTGCTCATTCTAGAAAGAAAAAAAAGGGAAGAGCTAGTTCCAAAAAGTACACTATTTCATGGGGAAATATACTTAGTAATTTGTTTAGTAATTATAAAACGCATTCAGTTTCTCATTATGATAAATAAAGTGCCATTAATTTTAATAATTTTATGAATTACAAATTGAAAAATACAATTAAATAATAACATGTTTTAATTTTTTTCTAAAGAAATAATTCTGTATCACTTTCATAAGATCTTGGGAACTTAGATAAAGAAATAATGTGTAATTTGGAAGTTGTATTACAAGAAATTTGTGTTTACTGTAAGTGAATTTAATTATATTTTAATAAAGTAGGGTGCATTTTGCCAATTTCATAAGAAGAAAGTTTTTCCACCCTAAAAAAGTGCTTAGAGGAAACAGCAAATAGTTACAGAATTAATAACAACTGCAAATAAGTAATTTCATCAATTAGTAACACAATTAACAAAATTAACAAATTTATTTGCATCTCATTTTGCAATCTGTCAATAGCCTGAATCTAAATTTACATCCACGTTTGCATGTAATAACCCCCCAAAATATGTCAGCGCATTCATACACACATACAAAGTAAATATAAGGAATAACCAATTATATATGAAATCCTCAAAACATTAAACAGCACCGTTATTAGCACTTAGTGGAAGTTCTCAGCATTTACTGTTTCAGACAGTTTTGCTGCCGTTATTAATCATGAAAATTTTTATTTCGTGTATATGAGTTGAAAAATTAAAAACATTCAACTTTTACTCTTTTACTGAATAAGCTCTTGCTATGGTTAATATTTTTTTTTCTCATGCCTTTTTTTACAATAGCGATTCAGCCGATGTCATTATTTCATTCTATTTTTAGTTCCAATATTTGCTATAAATTTATTATTGCAAAAGCAGAATCAGAAAATAAGATTTGGCTGCTTTATTCGTTTATTTGCAGAAAATTATTATACTTGCTATGCCTATATTATATAAAAGAATCAATAATTTGATTATTAAAAGGAAATTATGACATTGTAATTTATACCAGATTTGAATATAATTTTCAAATAAATGATTTTTATACTTATAAGATAAAAACTATGCTTTTTACAAAATTATCATGCTTTAGTCTTTGACAATACTCAGAAATTAAGATTAGAAATAATTATTTAAAGCTTTTTTGTGTATTCAAAAGTCAATACCTGTAGAAACTTGCCAAATTATGGTAACCCTAGATTTTAATACTTTTTTCTGTCATTTTAAATCTTTATAAAATTTATGATTTTAGTCAATGATTAAAAAAAAGTTGATTTAAATTATGATTTAATTACCGGTTTAAGTCAGCTGATTAAAATCGTTCGCTTCCTATGAAAAAATAATAAAAGCTTAGTTTGCATTTATTTATTTATTTAATGTGATTACATTATTGTGATTTATTGTTGATACATTACTAGAAGGGTGTCCATTACTGGCACATCTACCTGTACTGAAGTATAGCTTGCTTCAAAAAACGGCCATCGCCTCCCCCAAAAAATTGCGCATATAACTTTTATTTATTTATTTATTTATTTACATTCCTATATATATATTTATTTATTACAGGTTTATATAATGCATCTTAAGAAGTATAAATTTTTTTATAAATACAGAAGCACACAAAAAAGCATAAATGAACTAAAAAAAATGCAATCTATTTAATTTTATTATTATTATATTGATGTACACAAATTAATTACATTTTTAAGATAATAAATTCACAAATAATGAAATAAAAAAACTAGCTAATTAAACAAAAATATTGGGCTCTGTTTTAAGAAAGTTCATTTATACAGTTAATTCATTTTCTAACCAAAAATAATCTCATTCTTGCAAAAATGTATCATTTTACAAATAATCTCATTTTTTCAAAAATGAGACATTTTACAAATACACATATATGCATATACATATCATGTATATAATTCTTTTTAGAATAAGTGCAAAAAGTATTTCACTAAATGTGTTAAATTAGTGTTTAAATTCAAAAGTGAATTCATATATGTATACAATTCATGTATGTAATACATATATGTATACTTCTCTTTCTTCATAATTATAGCTTTCATAGAATGGTCATAAGTATGCTTAATATGAAGGACAAAGGTGTCACTTTTGCGACACCTTTGGAACTCGGACAATGATTAAGATTTCCTAATCTAAATTTTACTAATTCAATAAAATAATCGTAATTAAGTTGAAATATGATAGCATTTTTTATGATAAAACTTTAATAACACACAGAAATCATAAACATTATTTTACATTTTTACATAATAAAAGGAATCTGAGCTAGAAAAAGATTAGATATATTCAAATAGAAAAGAAACGAACAATATTAGAAAATAAAGCACCGAAATTTTATCATTTTCTTAAATATAATAATGCTGCTAATATTTATAATGACATTTAAATTCCTTAATTTTTGGTTGTATGTCAAAAAACTTACAGTTTAAATATAAAAAACTGAACCATGAAAATCTATTAAATTATTTGTCAATTGAAAAGCTTTATTTTCACTAGAACAAAACATTTACATACCTTTGTTATAGAGTATCCATTTTTTTCATGCCGGTAAAATCACAATAGAACAGAAAATATAGTTCAATTTTTTCTAAATATGAAGACAAACATTCTGTGTTAATTAACATTCCTCGATTATTTGTCACTGCATTATTATTTATTCTTATTTTTTGAGTTAACAGAGGAGAACACACTTTCCTCTTTTGACATGTTCGATTCTAAAAATGGCGAAACTACGATACAGCAGATGTAATTTTCATTTTTCACCTGCGTACTTGCTATTATACAAAATGCAGACGAACATTTAAAATAACACTAAAGTTCATGTAAATCCAGGTATTTTTCTAATTTTACACATTTGTCTGGGTAACCAACCGACAACAACTTGCAGTCTTAATATCACAAAATAAATGCACATAAAAACAAGTAATTCTTTTTACAAAATGTGTAATTTTCATGACAAGTGGGTGATTTTAGAAATTTACACACTTATCAGTGTATATAAGAACTATGCGTAAATTACAATAACACACCAATCGGTGTCAATTTCGGTATTTTTCTACTTTTACACACTTATTTATGTTTTTCAAGTGATAACAAATTACACACTTAGTTTCAAAAGCTAAATACACATAAAAACAGGTAAAATTCTGCAAAAAAATGTGTAAAGTACATGGCAAGTGTGTAAATTTACAAATTTACACATAAATGTGTGTAAATTTGACTAATTTACACATTTATTTTTTAGAGTGTAACATTTCAAAAATGAATTTTTGAACGAGAAATTTTAAAGAATGGGTGGCTTGCAAATAAGAATAGTTTGTTGTGGTTACCATGGTAGTGATAAATAATGAAAAGAGAGGATTTTAATCTGCCCTTATACACATTTATTATTTACACACACACTTATATAGAACATATATATCATTTACGATGAGGAAGCGGTGCCTCCCTCAGATAAGTGCTTTCTAAATATGTCCCGTAATATACGCATAAATGAGAGTATCTGCTTTAAAATTAGAATAAAATATCGGGAACATATTAAATATAGTTGTCATTTTAGTATAAAATTGTTTTTGATTGCACTCTAAAAAAATCTGTGAAGTTAATAAGATTTTTCTAGTAAACTCCTATTCCAAGAACTTTTCATGTAACGTTAACAGAAAAACTCATGTAACCCTTCCTCGGTTACATTAAATTCTGCTGTTATCGTTATATGAAACGTTCTTGGAATATAGATCTACTAGAAAAAATTTAGTAACTTTACAGATTCTTTTTACAGTGTATATAGTAGATACTTTTTTTCTACTGAAGTAAAAGTAATTGGAAATTGGAAATTCCCTCTCCAGTGTGACAGTTTGCTACTTAAGGCTGCTGGTTATCTACTTTCCGAATTTTCCTCCGTAATGTAAAGTCTATTTGTGTTTGAGGCATTGTTTTATTTAAAATACTAGTTCTCCTCAGGAAATTAATATTTTTAACTTCTTCTTTCAGTGATCTATTCTTAAAAGATGTCACTTTTACCTATCCATCATACATAGAATAGGGAAAATCTTGCAATCGTTTTCAAAATCGAAAAAATTTCTTTGACGGATTTACACATTTCAGACACTGAAAATTCCAAAAAACATATTTTTAGAAAAAAAAATTGCCGTCCGTCCGTCTGTGTGTCTGTCTGTCTGTGAGTAAGTGTTCTTCAAACGCTCAACCTCCTCAAAAATTGAAATAGAGATTTGAAATTTTGTATGTACTTAGTATGTAAGAATGGGACGTCTATTTAATATCAGTAACCTCTATGATACAGAACTATTTTTTTCGGGCTCTCGAAAAATTCGCACTGATGAAAGGTCTATAAAAATTTTCGATTTTTTTTATTTTAAGGAATGGATGTAAAATGCAATAAAATAACACCATTTTTTCATAAGGAACGAAGTCGATCAGTTTATTAGTTGCCGAGATATTTGTAATCCTGTTTTCCACATTCTTCAATTTTTCATGACCGTGTATTCCATTCAAATTTCAATTCAAAGATATATTTTAATTGGAAATTTTAATAATTAAAGGTAAAATTTTAATTAAAGTTCGTCAGTTTTTAACACATAAATTATTAAAATAAGCATAGATTTTAGAAATATTTTGAAAACTAACAAAAAAGGTCACATCCTTTAAGAAACGATCACCGAAAGAAGAAGTTAAACTAATTAATTTCCTGAGAAAATAGTCTAAGAGCTAGCAACGTCAAAAATCACGTCATTTTATCAAGGCTCATTTTTTAATATGTTTTTCCATTTTATGATAGAATACGTTTGCAAGCGGTCTGGCAGTCGGGAGACGTTGCGTTTACCTGTGGCAGAAGGGGTTGTGCAGGTCAAAAAGCTTCAAAATCACGTCATTTTATCAAGGCCCATTTTTTAATATGTTTTTCCCTTTTATGGTAGAATACGTTTGCAAGCGGTCTGGCAGTCGGGTGACGTTGCGTTTACCTGTGGCAGAAGGAGTTATGCAGGTAAAAAAACTTCAAAAATCCGCCATTTTATAAAGGCTCATTTTCTTATATGTTTTTATGAAGCTTAAAAATTTCAAGATATTACTCTTTGGATAGCAGATAACCTATAATTAATTTTCCAGACACAAATTCGGTTGCAAAGTTAATGCCAGACGTCTTTAAATATGACAACAAATGTGTCTGTTCCAAGAATGTTTTATAATTTAAATTTTATAAGACCTCTTTACGTCATTTAACAAGCTTAAAAATTACAAGATATTACTCTTTGGATAGCAAACAACCTATAATTAATTTGCTAGACACAAATTCGGTTGCAAAGTTAATACCAGACGGCTTTAAATATGGCAGCGAAAGTGCCTGTTCCTGGAGTAGTTTATAATCTAAAAATTATAAGACCTCTTTCCGTCATTTTATCAAGCTTAAAAATTACAAGATATTACTTTTTGCTGGGCAGACAACCTATAATTAATTTGCTAGACACAAATTCGGTTTCAAAGTTAATGCCAGACGGCTTTAAATATGGCAACGAAAGTGCCTGTTCCAAGAGTTGTTTATATTTCAAAAAATTATACGACCTCTTTACGTTATTTTATCAAGCTTAAAAATTGCAAGATATTACACATTGGATAGCCGACAACCTATAATTAATTTGCCAGACACAAATTCGTTTGCAAAGTTAATGTCAGACGGCTTTAAATATTTCAACGAAAGTACCTGTTCCAAGAGTTGTTTATAATTTAAAAATTTTAAGACCTCTTTACGTCATTTTATCAAGCTTAAAAATTAAGGGATATTACTCTTTGGTGAGTAGACAACCTATAATTAATTTGCCAGACACAAATTCGGTTGCAAAGTTAATGCCAGACGGCTTTAAATATGGCAGCGAAAGTGCCTGTTCCTGGAGTAGTTTATAATCTAAAAATTATAAGACCTCTTTCCGTCATTTTATCAAGCTTAAAAATTACAAGATATTACATTTTGCTGGGCAGACAACATATAATTAATTTGCTAGACACAAATTCGGTTTCAAAGTTAATGCCAGACGGCTTTAAATATGGCAACGAAAGTACCTGTTCCAAGAGTTGTTTATATTTAAAAAAATTATAAGACCTCTTTACGTCATTTTATCAAGATTAAAAATTAAGGGATATTATTCTTTGGTGGGTAGACAACCTATAATTAATTTGTCAGACACAAATTCGGTTGCAAAGTTAATGCCAGACGGCTTTAAATATAGCAACGAAAGTGCCTGTTCCAAGAGTGGTTTATATTTAAAAAAAATTAAGACCTCTTTATGTCATTTTATCAAGCTTAAAAATTACAATATATTACTCTTTGGATAGAAGACAACCTACAATTAATTTGCCAGGCACAAATTCGGTTGCAAAGTTAATGCCAGACGGCTTTAAATATGGCAACGAAAATGCCTGTCCCAAGAGTTGTTTATAATTCAAAAAATTATAAGACCTCTTTACGTCATTTTATCAAGCTAAAAAGTTACACGATATTAGTCTTTGGTAGGCAGACAACCTATAATTAATTTGCCAGACACAAATTCGGTTGTAAACTTAATGCCAGACGTCTTTAAATATGACAACGAAAGTGCCTGTTCCATAAGCGGTTTATAAATTAAAAAATATAAGACCCCTTTACGTCATTTTATCAAGTTTAAAAATTGCTAGATATTACACATTGGATAGCAGACAACCTATAATTAATTAGCCAGACACAAATTCGGTTGCAAAGTTAATGCCAAAAAGCTTTAAATATGGCAACGAAAGTACCTGTTCCAAGAGTTGCTTATATTTCAAAAAATTTTAAGACCTCTTTACGTCATTTTATCAAGCTTAAAAATTACAAGATATTACTCTTTGGTGGGCAGATAACCTATAATTAATTTGGTAGACACAAATTCGGTTTCAAAGTTAATGCCAGACGGCTTTAAATATGGCAACGAAAATGCCTGTCCCAAGAGTTGTTTGTAATTCAAAAAATTATAAGACCTCTTTACGTCATTTTATCAAGCTAAAAAGTTACAAGATATTAGTCTTTGGTAGGCAGATAACCTATAAATAATTTGCCAGACACAAATTCGGTTGCAAAGTTAATGCCAGACGTCTTTAAATATGGCAATGAAAGTGCCTGTTCCATAAGCGGTTTATAATTTAAAAATTATAAGACCTTTTTACGTAATTTTATCAAGCTTAAAAATTACAAGATATTACTTTTTGGATAGCAAACAACCTATAATTAATTTGCCAGACACAAATTCGGTTGCATTCGGCAAATTCGGCAATTTTTTTTTCAATATAATGTTTACTTTAAAAAAGCTCGTTTATGAAAATATAAGTTTCTTTTTTTAAATATTAGGGTGGGTGCCCCGGTTTTGGCCACCTGGAATTTATTTGTCCAATATTTAAGCTGTGAGTTGATGTTAACAAATTATATGAATTCTTACACCTTAACCTTTCTAAGGGTGCACAAATTGTCATCACATGAAAAGGCTTGTAGGTAAGACTTAAAAAAATGCAACTTTCGGCAGTCAAGCACAAAGTATCACAAATTTACTCAATCAGGCTCTGAAAAAGTATCGTGCAAAAAAGCAGGTGCAGAAAAATAGAGAATCTAATCAATAAGACTCAGAAAAATCCAAGGTTTCCAATTCGGTCCAATGACGTAAAGAGGTCTTATAATTTGTTGAATTAAAAACCGCTCTTGGAACAGGCACTTTCGTTGCCATATTTAAGGCCGTCTTACATTAACTTTGCAACCGAGTTTGTGTCTGGCAAATTAATTACAATTTGTCTTCTATCCATAGAGTAATATCTTGTAATTTTAAGGTTGATAAATTGACGTAAAGAGGTCTTATAATTTTTAAATTATAAACAACTCTTAAAACAGGTACTTTCGTTGCCATATTTAAAGCCGTCTGGCATTAACTTTGAAACCGAATTTGTGTCTAGCAAATTAATTGTAGGTTGTCTTCTATCCAAAGGGTAATATATTGTAATTTTTAAGCTTGATAAAGTGACGTAAAGAGGTCTTAAATTTTTTTGAAATATAAACCATTCTTGGAACAGGAACTTTCGTTGCCATATTTAAAGCCGTCTGGCATTAACAATGCAACCGAATTTATGTTTGGCAAATTAATTATAGGTTGGTACCCACCAAAGAGTAATATCCCTTAATTTTTAAGCTTGATAAAATGACGTAAAGAGGTCTTAAATTTTTTAAATTATAAACCGCTCCTGGAACAGGCACTTTCGGTGTCATATTTAAAGCCGTCTGGCATTAACTTTGCAACCGAATTTGTGTCTGTCTAATTAATTATAGGTTTTCTTCTCTCCAAATAGTAAAATCTCGTAATTTTAAGCTTGATAAAATGACGTAAAGAGGTCTTAATTTTCTTTGAAATATAAACCACTCTTGGAACAGGCACTTTCATTGCCATACTTAAAGCCGTCTGGCATTAACTTTGCAACCGAATTTGTGTCTGGCAAATTAATTATAGCTTGTCTACCCACCAAAGAGTAATATCCCTTAATTTTTAAGCTTGATAAAATGACGTAAAGAGGTCTTAAAATTTTTAAATTATAAACAACTCTTGGAACAGGTACTTTCGTTGAAATATTTAAAGCCGTCTGACATTAACTTTGCAAACGAATTTGTGTCTGGCAAATTAATTATAGGTTGTCGGCTATCCAATGTGTAATATCTTGCAATTTTTAAGCTTGATAAAATAACGTAAAGAGGTCGTATAATTTTTTGAATTATAAACAACTCTTGGGACAGGCATTTTCGTTGCCATATTTAAAGCCGTCTGGCATTAACTTTGCAACCGAATTTGTGCCTGACAAATTAATTATAGGTTGTCTACCTACCAAAGAATAATATCCCTTAATTTTTAATCTTGATAAAATGACGTAAAGAGGTCTTATAATTTTTTTAAATATAAACAACTCTTGGAACAGGTACTTCCGTTGCCATATTTAAAGCCGTCTGGCATTAACTTTGAAACCGAATTTGTGTCTAGCAAATTAATTATATGTTGTCTGCCCAGCAAAAAGTAATATCTTGTAATTTTTAAGCTTGATAAAATGACGGAAAGAGGTCTTATAATTTTTAGATTATAAACTACTCCAGGAACAGGCACTTTCGCTGCCATATTTAAAGCCGTCTGGCATTAACTTTGCAACCGAATTTGTGTCTAGCAAATTAATTATAGGTTGTTTGCTATCCAAAGAGTAATATCTTGTAATTTTTAAGCTTGATAAAATGACCTAAAGAGGTCTTATAAAATTAAAATTGTAAAACACTGTTGGAACAGGCACTTTCGTTGCCATATTTAAAGACGTCTGGCATTAAGTTTGCAACTGAATTTGTGTCTGGAAAATTAATTATAGGTTGTCTTCTGTCCAAAGAGTAATATTTGTAATTTTAAGCTTGGTAAAAACATATAAGAAAATAAGCCTTTATAAAATGACGGATTTTTGAAGTTTTTTGACCTGCATAACCCCTTCTGCCAAAGGTAAACGCAACGTCACCCGACTGCCAGACCGTTTGCAAACGTATTCTACCATAAAAGGGAAAAACATATTAAAAAATGGGCCTTGATAAAATGACGTGATTTTGAAGCTTTTTGACCTGCACAACCCCTTCTGCCACAGGTAAACGCAACGTCTCCCGACTGCCAGACTGTTAGCAAATGTATTCTATCATAAAAAGGAAAAACATATTAAAAAATTAGCCTTGATAAAATCAGGTGACGAAAACGTTGCTAGCTCTTAGACTAAAATATTTTAAATATAAGAATGCATTAACCGCCCCATGAACTTAACACTACGGAGGAGAATTCGAAAAGCGAATGACCAGCAGCCTTAATTTAAAAAAATAATTTACTTGAATGCTGTCAGTTTTTTTTTTCAAATAGTAATATGCGCTTTATTTAATGATTGATAAATTAAGGCGAAAGTATGTTAAATTATATTATTTAAAAAAACCGGTAGCAATCAAGTAATATGAATTTTAGAGAGGCACAATTGGCAACATTGCTCTCATAACCTCCTTCGGGAATCACTGAGCTATTTCATCATTACTATTTTTTTCCGTAGAATTAAAATCTATGGATTCGACATTTTGAAAATCTGCGCAAAATATTTACTCTATATATAATTAAATAGTTAATATAATTAATAAATTCTTGCCATTTAGTTTAAAAAAATAAAAACTGTTGTATTTGTTTTGTTGAAAACTGTTTTCTTTTTTTTTCTTTTTTAAAAAAATAATAAAAATCATAAAAATGTACACATACAGACATTACTCAAGTGTCTTTGCAGACAGGTGCGTGAGGTGCGTGTGAATAAATAATAATATCATTGCATGTATGCATAGCTTAAAATTTTCACCTCCAGAATTTTTTTTTCGCCAGAAACTTTGCTAAGGAGGGAAATTAGAATTCAGGTCAGTTTCCACACTCTTAAAATGAAAGAGCGGATTTGGCTTCTCAAGAAAGAGCTGTAATTTATTGAATCGGGAATGAATTGTTTTTTAAATACTTTACTCATCTTGATTTAGATTGCTTATTTAAATAACTCACCTGGATAGAAATTGTTCAAAAACAACTCACTCACTTGAGTTGTTTCAACTCTTTATGAGAAGCTGCCTTTCAAAACGTGAGATGAGCGAATTTCAGCTCAACTTGAGTTATTTTTTGGCTGACATTTTAAGAGAGCACTTGTAAATTGTATTTCGATGGGATACTATAAACAAGTCATTCAGAAGGGATTGCTTAAATTAACCATAGATATTTATTGTAATATATATATATATATAAAAATAAATAAATAAACACATATTATTAGATAATTGAAGGATTTTAAGATTTTTTTTTTTTTTTTTTTTTTTTTTTTTTTTGTACTAGTGTTGCCTGTCGAGTATAGCTGGTCCAGAAATCTCTAGACACTAGTATTTCTGCAATTAAAAATGAGGAAATAAGCTATAAGAACTCAGTGGTGTCCAGAGCATTTGATGTCCTGATTTATGGGGAACACCTGGTGACACTATTTATCACTAGTGTTGCCAGGTGTTTATGGACACATATACATACATACATACATATTGGGTGTATGTGTGTCTGTGCAAACAAATCATATAGACCCTTTTGATAGAAATCGGATAATTAAACAATATAACGGGAAGAAAAATGATAGGAACGATACAAAAACAAAGAAATCAGTTTGCGTTCGCTATAGAAATGTGTAAACCTTTGTGTTAAGATTAAACAGAAAATATTTCAATCAATGTTAAAATAATCATTTACAAAAATTGTGTATTTATTTTTAATCATTTTTAAAATATGTATTTTGCTAAATTTACGCAGGAGCAAAATGATAAAAAGGCAGTTGACATTTCTAGGACCGCTGAACGTGATTGGCGTATACTTTAGAATACCATTTAAAAACGCATTTTAAAGAGTTTCTGAACACATTCGTTTAAATCGCAAAACATTTGGATTACAGGTTGAATCAAAATGCATTGTGATTTCGAATGAGGGCAAATTCTAGCTTATAACAGCATCGAAATATAATTTAAAGAATGGAAATTAAACTTCAAAGAGTGACCATTTTTAATTGTTTAGAGAATCCAACTATTTATGTTACTACAAAATCTACAGCGAGGCCAAATATTCTTTCGAAACGATCCAAAAATGTGATTATTGATACAGTTCATGATTATTGATGTGTTCACGATTCCAAGTAAAATAATGCAGCAAAAGAATTTGGAAGCCAGAAAAAGACGCCAGCATAACTATCGACCGTACAGAAAATAAATTAAAATGTCAAGAGTCCTTTATATTTTAAAACCTCGTCGATATTCGTGTTTAACATCTGACAGTAAAAAAGCCCACTTTTGTTTGCAGAGAAATATCTGAAGCAGCAAATGAATTGGATTAAAATTATCTTCAGTGTTGGAAAAAAGTTTAATTTCGGTATTCTAGATGGTATTCATTCACTTACTTGTATGGCCTTCGAAATGACCAAGACATATTTCCCATGTATCAATTAGGTGGAGGTTCCCTAATGATTTGGACTACATTTTCCTCAATAGGCAAACTTATAAGTGCTTTTGTAGATGGATAAATAAAATAGACGCACCTTTATTCGAATATTAGAATGCCATTTATTGAACTTAATTTTAAAAATTACCGACTTTTATGAAATTTTTAACAATACAATGCCTAAATTCACTCAGAAAAAGACAAGAAAAAGTGGTTTGAAGACTCAAACTTGATTGACCAACCAGTTTTCAAAATTTAAAGCCCATGAACAACGTTTGTGGTATTATGGGACACAATTTATAATGAAAGGTGTTCAAATCGTGCAGTATAGCTCAAAAGCAGAATTAAAATCTGAAATATGGAATATATACTTGTTTTTTTACTTCAACAAATTCAAAACTATGTAAACTCAATGGTACTATGTTGCATTCAAATTATTAAACATAAAAGAAGCCCAATTGACCTGTAATATTTCCATAATTTAGAAAAACCTCTGTCATACCATTTTGTTCTAAATGCATATCGAATAAAAATGCAACATAATATATTATATTTGTTACAATTGTTTTAGAATGTTTTATTTCTGTTTATATTGAGTATTTAGCTTAATACAATAAGTTTTATGGTTTATATGAGGATTAATATAATTATAATTTTAATTTAGGCTATTACATAAACGTTCTTATCATTTTGCACCCCGGTATATACTGCGTAAAAACATTTCCGAGAATGAAACATTGACTTTTGATTTCTTTTCAGCAGTTTGGGTTGAAATTAGACCCGTGTTCGAATTATCTTTATTTTATTTCTTAACTTTAAAATTTTATGCATGTTCGATATCACGAGCTTCAAACTCATTAAATATCACCTATTTTTAAAAAACAATTTAAAAAATATTCTGATCTAATAGTAACGTAATTATACTGCCTGTATTAGAAATTTATGAGTTTCTTTTCATTCTCTAGATAATTTATGATATACATCATTTATTTCTGATAATTCTTTCTCACAAGATGTCAAATAAATTTACATTTTCAAGAAAATTAATGTTTGTCCGACTATTTATATATTAAAATAAATTCTTAAGATAATCTGAAGAGGACAGAATTTATAAGATTAATGTAGAAAAGAAATATCACTTAAAGTACACTGGTGTCCAAAAGTTAAGCATAATTGGTAATTAAGTAATTATTTTTAAGTAATAAAAGAAATATGAATCGGAATGTGCTGAAACTCCAGGTGTGTAAACAAAATAGTACGCGTCACATATTTTCGCGAAGAGTTTTCCCCGAAATTGAACAGGGGACCGTCAACAAATTGAAAACGAACGAAGATCTTTTGGATAACCCTGTCAAAACTAATGTAGCAAAAGCGTTCAAACTGCACATTATGATTAATTGGCTTATTGTAATGTACTGTGTTAATTTTTACAAGGATAGCATGTATACTCGTAGAGAAATTAAGGTTTTTATAAAAACAGTCCTAAATTTTTCCAAATATTTTGCTTATAATTTGCAGAGTTCTTATTATAAAATAATATTCTTTTCTGAAAATATGACAAACATGATTGTACACAATACCCTGTCATCAGAATTTTAAAATAATAAAAATTGTATGAAAAATGAGTATGTTTAGTAAATAATTTTTCATTGCGCATGCGTCAACGATATCAAAATGTCATTTGCATATTCTGTTAGCTAAATGTATAGAGCAACTTCTGTAAAAATTTCAAAAACATAGCTTGAAAATTCTGAAAATGGGAGCCTATAGAATCAACTCAAAATCCGTTATTCCTAAAGGAAGCAAAAAAATCAGGGGTTTTACCTAAATATAGTTGTACGTGCAATATTGTGTAGGCACTAAACAATGGAATATGGATACAGCCCCTCATCTTTTTGCTTCATTTAGGGAATAAAGGATTTTGAGTTGATTCTATAGGCTCCCATTTTCAGAATTTTCAAGCTATGTTTTTGAAACTTTTACAGAAGTTGCTCTATACATTTAGCTAACACAATATGCAAATGACATTTTGATATCGTTGACGCATGCGCAATGAAAAATTATTTACTAAACATACTCATTTTTCATACAATTTTTATTATTTTTAAATTCTAATGACAGTGTATTGTGTACAATGATGTTTGTCATATTTTCAGAAAAGTACATTATTTTATAATAAGAACTCTGCAAATTATAAGCAAAAAACTTGGAAAAATTTAGGACTGTTTTTATAAAAACCTTAATTTCTCTACGAGTATACATGCTATCCTTATAAAAATTAACACAGTACATTACAATAAGCCAATTAATCATAATGTGCAGTTTGAACGCTTTTGCTACATTAGTTTTGACAGGGTTATCCAAAAGATCTTCGTTCTTTTTCAATTTGTTGACGGTCCCCTGTTCGATTTCGGGGAAAACTCTTCGCGAAAATATGTGACGCGTACTATTTTGTTTACACACCTGGAGTTTCAGCACATTCCGATTCATATTTCTTTCATTACTTATAAATAATTACTTAATTACCAATTATGCTTAACTTTTGGACACCAGTGTAGTTGGGCGTGGTCTAATAAAAAGTATGACTAGTAAATTTTCATTCGTATTACGATAGTGTATTTTCGAATTCGCATTCATTACTGCACATATTAGCCACATTAAAATTAATATTGTATGAATTGTATTGTCATAAAAAATAAAGTCAATGTAAAATGTAGGGAAAAACAATTGCAGAATACAAATATTTTTTGTAATTTAGAAATTAATTTACCCAGGTGACCTACTAAAATAGTTAAAATACTGGTACTCACAATAGTACAATTTCCGTTTTAAAAAATAAAACAAATATCAAATGCTCAAGTTAAAAGTACATTCTGTTCTTTTTATATAATAACTTTGCGCATATCTTATGAAAACGATGCGATTTAATTTTTTCAAATGGGTTCCTAAAATTTTTATTTATTACATTAAGAGTCATTCCATATCTTCCAGGTGTATAATCACCCAGGCTGTGATTAAATAGTAACAGATTTTGTGATTTTTTTTCTGTGAGATGACCATTAGAAAGAAAGAAATCCAAAATATTAAGTCTGTGGTACTATTGGTTTTAATTTGGTGAGTGTCCTAAATTTTACTTTTAGTTCAGTACCCCGCTTGAAAAATTGAAATTTTATGTTTTGAATAGTATTTCTCATAGTATGCATTGAAGTTATCCCACAAAACAAATTACATGGTTGCATTATATAAGATTCGCCCTTTGCTATTCAAGAATAAAACATATTGTATATGTGTAATGTAGTGAGCTAGAGGGCTGCAAATGTTGAATTTTTTTCGAAATTTCACTAATGTTTTGATTCGTGTAACTCTTTGCATTAAAATCATCCCATCATTTTTAACTGCTGTATGTTTCCCTATGGTGAAATGAAACACAGAAAAGCAGGCACTTCCATGGGCAGACTTTAATGCATTCTAAAATTTCATGCCTAATTTCCAAAAAAAGTATTTTTGCCTATTTTAAGTGAGGTATACCAGGCATGCATTAAAGTCAGAAGCCTGTAAAATAATAATATAAATGTAAAATAACTATTCACCTTTAAAAATAACCGAACATAATCATGGGCACTAAATCAGTTTTCATAGGGTAAGAGAAATCGCATTTAGGATAAATGCTCCCCACAGTCATAGCATTCATTCACTGCCAAGAATAAAAACACTTCACAATTATTTTTGAAATGCATATATTTTATTATTTTAACATAAATTGTGTTATTTATTGTATGATAAGTAATATTTTTAAATGTTTTTGCTATAGGCAGTGAAGTGAAGTGAAGAGAAGAGAAAAGTGAATTGATCTTTAATGAAGTGAAAAGAAGTAGGGGGAACTGGGGTACATTGATACAGTTTTTTTCTAAGATTTTTTTTGGTGTCAAGAAAGGAGAAAATTCAAGTTTTTTTTCCATGAGGTGACAGCAAAACTTGTGTAGTATGTTATAAAAATGTACAATCATTGTTTTATGTAGTATTTTTGCATGTAATTTTAAAAAAATCAAAAAAAGTCATTTGTATCAATGTGCCCCATCCCTGGGGCAGATTGATACGTTTAAGAAAAATGACGACAAAATAATACTAATGCATATTTTTCATAAAAAATGAGTTAGAAAACCATTTTATATTTATTTATAAAAATTCAAATCACCCACAATTTATTTTTAAGCAATATTAAAGCAATCAAAATTAAATATATTATGACCTGATGTTCTGGCTGTTTCTTGTCTGATTGTTGGCTGTGGTAACTTTGTCATATCTAGCACTTCAACCCCAGCATTATCTTCTTTCTTATGAAAGATGAAAAAATTACCAGTTTTTCTGTTTATAAATAGGTTCATAAACAGAAAATAAAGGATAATTATATTAAAAATTCTGTTTATAATATAAGTATCATTTTCTGTTCTGCAGTTTGTTTCTCTTACTTAACATTTCTCATGTCGAAAATACTTTTTTCTCTGGAGAATCGATATAAATTCGAGATTTGCCAGAATGCCGTCCTTTTCTTTTATTAGTTCTACTAGCACTATATGCTGGGTAAGTTCCTACGTCTTCTGTTTTCAGAAATACTATAAAATGTTCTAATATAAAGAAATTAGAGCTATTTCACTTCAATAAAAACTAATATTAGAAATTTTTCGTGAAAAAAAGGTTGGATTAAGGAGTGTATGGTAAAAAAAATAATAAAAGATAATGAAAATATGAACTATTAAAGGATTTAGGCTGTATCAATGTGCCCCGTCATAAACTGTATCAATGTGCCCCATACAGCGATTTTGAATAAAATGAGTCTCAAATCCAACACTTCACAATATATCTAACAATAAATAATGAGGAACTGATAAAGAGTAGCTGTACTTACCAGGGAGAGTATTCATTTTGGTTGAAAATACTGGAACAGTTGTATAATAGCATTTCAATTGTACAACTCAAATTTACTTTTGAACAACAAAAACAATAAATCACCCGTCCCATTTCATCAAACTGCTGAATCATTCCAAGATTTTCTGTATGTAGTTGAATACACTAGCATCACCTTTTGGAGCTGTTGTGAAACTTCCTGTAATGACCCTGTGAGCGGTAGAGGGGGTGTATCAATGTGCCCCATGTATCAATGTACCCCAGTTCCCCCTACATATATTTTTTCATTCTAACATATTATTTATGTATGACAATAAATATTTTTCATATGTTTTTGTTCGAGGAAGTGAAGAGAAGAAAAGAGAAAAGTGAATTGATGTTTAATAAAGTGAAAAGAGGTATCTAAACCAGATAATCATAAGCTATTTCAGTTTTGTGGTATACTGTCGGTTTGAATAAAATAAAACTGTCTATAAAACTTATTTGAAACATGGATGAATATTCCTTATGCAAGTTATCAGATAACTTTGCTTGTGAGCCATGTGCTGCTACAAAATCAAGTGGATTATTTCCAGTTTCTGAACTGATTAGGCTGAACGATTTGGAATGGTACTGGAAAAAAAAATAAAAAAAAAATATCTCCAAAAAATATTTTTGAAAAAGATCCCATAAAAAATTGAAGTGGAACTATGTTAGAGTTTGGGGATATGATTTAAGTGCATTCTGTTAGGCCATTCCATAGTCTTTTTTAGTACATTCCGTTCTGTGAATCCTGCATAATACAACTCCAATAATAATCGAACTAAATTCTGAGCACAGTGGTTTGTATTTCAGAAAGGTAGAAGGTCTCAAATCCCCATGTCCATTCTTATCCTTGATTTTAAAATTAGGATGTTAGCATTAGCGAGGTGGTGTCCAAAATTTTTCAAATTTTTATCTGCGCTTTGCGCAAATCATATCCCCAAGGTCTAGGGTAGTTCCACTTCGATTTTCTATGAGATCTTTTTCAGATATGTTTTCTGGAGGTATGCTTGTTTTTACTTTTTTCCAGAACTATTCCAAATCGTTGGGCCTAATCAGTAAGGTGGATCGATTGTCTATGGCGAAAAAAAAATTACCATTCTTCAAAACCTACCAATGCGGAAAAGATGTTCTGTTGTATGGAGATTAAGGGGAAAATAATAAAAAAAAATAAATTTTAAAATTTAATACTGCCACAAAAGGGTTGAATTTTCGAAAAAAATTGAAAAAAGACCGAATTTTGGTTAGATGATTTTTGTCAAAAAGTAATTGTTTTAATAATTTTTAAAATCCAACAATGCGGAAAACATGTTTTATCGTATGGAGGTTAAGTACAAAATAATAATAAATAATAAATTCGAAATTTAATAGTGCCAAAAAAAAGTTGAAAATTCGATGAAATTTGGAAAAAATGGAAAATATCTAATTTTGGTTAGAATTTTTTTGACGCAAAATAATCTTTTTAATATCAATCAAAACCTACCTTTGCGTAATAGATACTATATTGCAGTGAGATTAAGTGAAAAAAAAAAACTAATTTCGAAATTTAATACTGCTGCAAGTGGTTTAAAGTTTCGAAAAACTAGCAGTTCCAGTTTTTTCAATGAAGGATTTGTCTGCTTGTGTATTGTGTAGCTTCGTGTACTTTAAATATTACTGTAACATGGCTTTAAAATAAAAATTATATATATATGAATTTCCCCTTATTTGGCATAGAATATTTACTGGCTTTGATATGCCAGTAAGTATGCTTCCTATTACAAAAACGTTATAAAATTTATACAATGGTATTTAAAAAATAACCAAAGCAAGGAATCGGTCTATATCTATTTATATCTTGCCAGTGAGCAGGAGTTGCTAATAAATTAGAAGTGATCTGTAAATGAGTTTCAATCTCAATAATTTACCACTGCACTATTTTAAGGAAAATTGTCTCACGACAAATAGTGCGCTCTTCTTAGTTCTTATAAAACAAAATAAGATATTGAAAGCTATTATAGTCTTGTGGACCATTTCCAAAAACACTGCCTATTTTTTTCAGTTCAATAGAATTGAGTATGAGTACGAATATTGGGTGGAAACTAAACTGACGTAGTTCGAGCAAACTCACTTTCCTGCGTCATCAGCTATCATTGAAAAGCCAAAAAGCTGACGAGGTAGGTGTCACACCCCTGTAGTGACGAAAATTGGAATCAGCCAGAATATTGGACAGTTTGGGCATTTCCGACCAAGCAGGCGCTTCCATCGGGTCAGATGCACTTCAGGATATGGGCGTTATCTCACAAAACTATCAATCGAATGCTATTGACAGAAAAAAATTCGGCATGACAAAATAAATCAAAGACCACTCTATCGTTTTAGTCATTCCCTTTATTCATTTGTATAAGATTATGATCATGGCCGTTTTCTTTAAACTTTGATGAGTGTAAAGACAAGACTACATCACTAGAAGACAACAGAAGAAAAATCATAATGGAAGCAGACTTGAGCTTGAAAAAAGAACTTGTTTCCGAATACATGGGCCACATATATATATAAATTCTGGGAGAATGCCAAACAGTTTAAAAACACGACGCACATTTTTTTTTTTTTTTTTTTTTTGGTCATGTGTTATCAATAATATGCATATAACAAAGTTGGTTGCGATTGGTTGTGACGGAATATCTGTTAACATAGATGTTAAAGAATTTGTTATTCGAAATATGGAACTGATCTTCAAGCGTCCACTACAATGGTTTTTGTGCTAGTTACACACCAATGAGGTTCCACTAACTAGGGAAGTGCACTAAGTGTGAGTCACCGATTTTGACGAAAGTGGTACCGTTGGAAAGATCTCATCGAGAGCAGCAAAAAACTCAATGGAACTACCTGTCGCAAATGAGTCGTTATCGAGATATCCGACAATATATATGACGCAACTAGCGCATACTTAATGGGGCACCGTAAAAAATTTTAGTCTCGATTTTAACTAAAGTGGTATCGTTGAAAAGATATCATCGTGAGGATTAAAAAACTCAACGGAATCACCCGTCGGAAATGAATTGTTTTCGAGATATCCGACAATATGTGTCACATTTTTAATACACACTTCTAGGAAACTGCATTAACTAGGGAAGAGCAAAAAGTATTAGTCACCAATTTTGACAAAAGTAATATCGTTGGAAAGATCTCATCGAGAGCAGTAAAAAACTCAATGGAACTACACGTCGCAAATAAGCCGTTATCGAGATATCCGTCAATTTATGTCACTTAACTAGTGTACAATTAATGGGGGACCGCAAAAAAATGTTTTCTCGATTATAATGAAAATGGTGTCTTTGCAAAGATATCATTGTGAGAAGTAAAAAACTCAAAGGAACAAACCATCTGAAATGAGCGATTTTCGTGATATCCGACAATTTCTGTCACTTAATGCAGTTTCCTAGAAGTGTGTATTAAAAATGTGACACAAATTGTCGGATATCTCGAAAAAAATTCATTTCCGACGGGTGATTCCATTGAGTTTTTTAATCCTCACGATGATATCTTTCCAACGATACCACTTTAGTTAAAATCGAGACTAAAATTTTTTACGGTGCCCCATTAAGTATGCGCTAGTTGCGTCACATTTATTGTCGGATATCTCGATAACGACTCATTTGCGACGGGTAGTTCCATTGATTTTTTTGCTGCTCTCGATGAGATCTTTCCAACGATACCACTTTTGTCAAAATCGGTGACTCACACTTCGTGCACTTCCCTAGTAAGTCATCTTTTCGCAGCGTGGATGGAACCGCGATTGGGAACAAATATTTCAATGGTGGAGAAAAAATATTCGCTGCATGTGAGAAGCTTTTTGTATGTTCATTCATGTCAGTAGATGAATTCTAAAAGCGCACGAGTGAGATTAAATGGTCTGTAATCCTAATCATTACATTAAATAATATCTATATTTTCCATTTACCAGCTTTTGACCTTTCGCGACGGATTACATAGATTTTATTAAATAGGAAAATGTGTCGAACCTCCACTAACCTATCACAGTAAAGACAAAGCAATGATTGATTTTACACACATTGTTTTACAAAGTAGAGATTAGGGAGCATTTTCCACAAAACTTTAAACTAAAAAAAAAAAAAATCAACGGTTTAAAAAAAAAAAACAGCTTATAGCCCAGTTGACTCGTCGGTCCAGTTGCCCCAACCAACCTACTTAAAGTTATACGAGTTAGTTATAAAGTAATATTATACACTTAAAGTTATTGTCTAAATATGAAAATTGTCTTATTCATCTACACTCAGCCCTACTTTTAAAATTATATAAATTTATTGAATATTAAATGTCTGATGAGATGACAATAAAGACATGAGTGCGCAAATAATACATAATTTACTGCCATAAATTTTTTAGAAGTCGACATACACGATTAAATCCCTGAGGTACATTTCAATAATCGGGGCAAAAGTACGTTTATCGCGTTTTAAGAAACTTGAAAAAAATTGTTTTCTTTTTGAAATAACGTACTGCGCTTGCTATTGAATGCATAAAAATGTTGTTAATATGTAAGTTTTAGAGAATATTTTTCTTCTTTAGTATTGAAACTTGCAGAAAATAAGATAAAGCTTCGCAATAGTTAAAAAAAAATAAAAAAATCCCCTTTTTTTTTTTTTTTTTTGCTACAAAAATTTAGCCTTGAGAAATTGTGTTGGAAAACTTGGTTTTTCCATGTTAATATCGATATAAACAAATTATAAAAAATAAAAATCTTCTACCCGACTTTTTGAAGGTAAAATGTACATTTCCCCTGGACTAAAGATATTATGCAAAAAGTAATTACAAAACAGCTATAAAATGATCTGTTGGTAAAGAAATGAAGAATTTAAAATATATATCACTCGAAAACTAAATTTCGCGAACCAATTATTTCAAAGCAAAATAAGAAGTGTCAGAGAAGAGTTGATTTATATTTCTAACTAAAACTGTCCATAACAGAAACAATTTATTTTCAGTTTCAGTAATAGATCAGATACTTTTCGAATTCTCTGGCGCCCGAAAACTTTCAGAATTACTAAACAGTTTTTTAAAGTGAGAGATAAAATACTTTTTCTCAAAGTGACAAAATTTGAAATAAGGATTAAGTTGTCTTGAACTGTTACAAAAGTCTTTTCAGAAATGGCAAATAGAAAATAAATCAATATTTAAGATATAAAGCAATTAGAGGTTTCCTTTTCTTAGAGCGATTCACATATCACACAACTTCATTTTTTATAATCATAAAATTGGATTTCATGGTAATAAAGATCCTAATTTTCAATTTTTAATGCAAATTTTAATTTCGAAACGCTTTTAATAAGAATATTTGTTTAAAAATAAGAAACAACTATTATTATTATATTATGTGTTTATCTTATGTTCCCCTATATTTAGTTTATCTACACCACGAACATTATTTCTATTTTTTATGAAAAACTTATATATATTTTTTTTCTGTTTTGCATGAATATATACATATATATTTATAAATATATTTCATACAATGTTTTCAGGTGAAAGATAAAATATGTTTTATGTATTTACCATGCATCAAACAGGTAGTATTTTCAAAGAATATTTCATTTTCAGAAAATCGCTAAGAAAAACAGATTTATTATGCTGCACACCTGTCCAAAAATGTCCAGAATTTTCATATTTTTTTGAACTGCAATAAATCGTTATTTTCACAATTTATATTTGGAGCTATATTTTAAGTAAGAGCAAAAATTCAACCACGGAAATCTTAATTCCAGTTAATATTTTCTACTCGCAAATTAAGGTACTGTAAGATTTAAACAGTAATTTTTTTTTAACTTATGATGGCAGGTCCATATTAAGAAAACAAGCACGTGAAAGAGAGATTTAGTTAAACAAGTAAAAATAAAAGAAAATTTTCCGTTGTGTCTCAGAAGAAAAAGGTAGATTTCACATTCCTTATTTTTAAAAAAGCCAGCTTATATTATTCAAACAAGCGAAGCTTAAATTAGGGGAACTCGATTATAGAAAATTCAATACTACTTTTTGTATATACTGAATATGAAAGAGAATTTAGCGAAATTAAACAACGTTATCGAAATGGGTTTTATTTAAAATGGTTTACACTTGACTGCCGAATTCTGTGATATCTTAAAATAATGGAATTATGAATAAAGAAAAAGAGACACATTGTCTTCTCTCTGTTGTATAGGAGTGTATTGTCTAGAAGTTGCGAGTGAAGTAACTGAGGAGGCTGTCAAAAGATGACTGCTGTTTCTTTTAATTAGATCAAGTTTTTTCCACCAGTAATCTTGAAAAGATGATTTCATTTAATTTAAGCGTCTGGTTGTCAGGAAGTTTATCTCCCAAATATGTTTAAAAACTTTTATTTTTTTCTTTGTACTGGTGTCAGTTTAGTCAAGTATTAGAATCTTTTCACAGACATAAACAATAAGTTATCTTGGTTGTTATAATATGGCGGAACTGCTACTGCCGAAGTAAATTTATTTAAAAAAAAATAAATTTAAGTTTTTGCCATTATTTTTTATTCGGCTTTTCTATAAAACAGGGGTATAAATAAAAAGAAATTTTCTACTTAAATTTACTGGTAGAAGTTACCATAGTGGTAATGAACCCCTGCGAAAGCAGTTACAGTTGAAGCTGCATTATTTTGAGAATATGTCGGCTGTTCTTTGTTAAAAGTGCTGTCATGCTTAAGGTAACCGCTCAAGCTAACAGTTACTTAAATACATTTTAAGTTAACCTGGGTAACCCAAGGCTTACCCAGATCCTTGTAAACCAAGGATCTGGGTTCAATTCCCGGCCTGGGCAATTTTTCGCTCAGTTGGAAAATATTCAATTCGCATAATAAATTTACCAATCAGTTTGATTGTGTGAAAACAATGGTATGTGCATATTACACATCTTGAGTGTATTGATAAAAAAAACTAGTCAATATAAGTATACCTAAAAGTGATGCAGCTGATTCTATTCAAATACTTAGAAAATTTCCGTATTTGTACGTGTTTTACGACGTGTATTTACGAATTCTTCATAAAAATAGCTTTATAACTACAAATAAGTCACTTAGAGCTACTTCTTTATTTCATTTCAATTTAGACATTATTCAAAAGCTACACAAAAAATTTCATGGTTATATTATAAAAAAAAATTGAGTTAGAGCATTAGTCATTTATTTTTTCCTATGAAAATCTAATTTTTCTGAAAACGCATTTAAAGTTTTCAACTTCGGTTTAATTAAAGCCGTCTAGTTTTTTTTTTTTTTTAAGCGCTCTAATTTCTAAGAGAGGTAGAGGAAATGTAAAAACAGAAATAGAAACAGATATCTTCATTCTATAAGAAAACCAAATAAAAAAAATTGCGAATTGTCATCGGAATTGACCCTTTAAACGTACGAGAATATCTTAAAATGAACGTCATTTTAAAACAACATATATGTTCAGTAGAATATGTTCATTGTGCATTCCATTTACGTCAAGCTTATGTTCAGAACGTACTATAGCGTTTTTAACAGTAGCGCAAAGAGTTTCTTTGTCAATGGTCAGCAACATTGCGAGCTATATGTTTGCTTCCAGAGTGCACAAGCTTCTTTCATATACACGATCTTTCAAGAAACCTCGCAGCGTGATGTCACGGAGATTCAAGTCTGGAAAGCTAGAAGTCCATTCATCTCCAAAGGGGTACAAAGCAGTGCCGTCATTGCTGATGTTATATAAGATCGGGGACATCTTGCATGAATACGGTAGTCACTAAACATTTTCGCAGTTGTAAGGATGGAGTGACTTGTTTCTGAAACAAGTCGCAGTAGCGGGTACCTGTAATGGAACACCTTTTAAGACACCAAGAATTTTTCTCCTAAAACAAAAGAAGCACTAAGAATGAAATCAATCATAAAGCCACACCATACTGTAATGTAATCAGGATCCAAAGACTGTTCGTGGACATTATTAGGACTTGCAGCAACCCATACGCGACAATTCTGAATATTATTTGCTCCATTTAGTTTAAAATGTGCCTCGTCCGACCACAAAATGTTACAAGGCCATGCATTGTCTACTATTATTCTGGCCAAAAACATTCTCCCAAATTAAATTCGTGCGTCCCGGTCAGCAGGGTTCAACGCTTGCACAAAGTCAATCTTGTATTGAAATTGAACTTCACAATAAATCAAAGACCATTTAGCACTGTAGAACATGGAAGAGATAAATCACGTGGCATGGTTCGAGCACTTGTCGAAGAATACTGAGAATCGGACACTTTTTTGTTTACAGCAAGAGCACTTCATCGACAGTTTCATTTGAAATCCGTTTCCGTCATTTTCCTTGCAACGCACCCATCTTCCCAGTCTCCTCGAATTTAGAAATAATCTTTTTCATAGGCTGCTTCCGCATCAGTTCTTTTCGTAACCCTTTCAAGTGTCGATATCCTCGCAGTGCAGTTGAAAATATACTGTCTTTCTGATAAAATAACTTCGCCAGTAATGCTCGATCTTTCTTCTCTAACGGCATGGGTCAGAATGATTTTACGGCAGCGACTACTGGCTATGTGTCCTTTACTAATGATTGATTATCTTGTAAAAAAATGCTTTAGTTAAAAATAAGGTTTTTGAACTTCAACAACTAAAATACAACCGTTCCTATCAACAATTATTATTATTATTTGAAAGACAAGTCAAAATTGTTTTAAACGAAACGTTTCATTCCAAATCTTTCTCGAAGATAAATTTAAGTTTGAAAATAATATTGCTTCGAAAGTGAACAGTTCACTTTTAAAATTTTCAAAAATTGATTTTTTAATTTTTACATTGTTATAAAGTTTATTGTATTCTGAATAAATTTATAACAATATTTTAACTGTGATAATTATTTACTGAGATATTAGGGAAAATGTAGACATCATCCCTTCATTTCCGAATTAACAACCCTGCGACAGCTGTCATAGCGGCTTGTTTACACATTGTTTTCGCGCTTTCACAGTATCGTAACTTTGGAAATATGCTGAAATGTAGCAATTATTATTGGTTAAATACCTTAAACAATAATAAGAAAGCTTTAAAATATTAACTTGAACTTTCACTTTCGCCAAATCTGTTTACTTTTATGGTCTTTCACAGCATTATTTGCTATCAAGTAATTTCAAAGAAAACAGTTTTTACTTCTTGATTTTGCAATAGTATTGTACTTCTTAGTATTTATTAGCTTTTTAATGAAAAAATATGCAAAATGTGCTTCAAAACAGCATCGAAGATGGAGTCAGTTTAATGATAATCACTATACAAAATACGATGATATAAATATATTCTAAGGTGCTAACTCATCTTATAGAAAATTATAAAATAGTCAGTTTGATAATGATTTTTGTTTTAATTGACAGCTGTGGACGACAAACTCCTTTAATAGGGATTTATTGACATTTATACATATTTTGAATAAACTATCCAGATTTGAGTGCAGCAAAGTATGTGAATCACCTATCGAAATTCGATCCATATAAAAGGGCTTATATTTTACATTAAATAACTTTGTTTTATAAAACGTGTTATTTACTTTACAATCAAAGCTAAACAAAATTTTAAGCTATATGTTTTAAATAATTTTTTTGCAATAGTAAATGCTACATTTTTACAACTTACATCTATTTAATTTTTAAACATGTTCCTATATTCTGCAACATTTTACAAATAATTTTCATTTATCATTTTAAACTAGCATCTAATCTTATTTTTAATACAAAATAAGATATATAATTAGTAGTTTTGTTATCTTTATTATATATTTTATATGTAAAAATTACATTTCAATCTTTAAATGGCTTTTTCTCAAAATGGCATTTTTTACTCTTGCGCGCATGAATCTCCAAAACTATTTGAAATAGAGCTTTAAAATTTTTGCTCTACATAAATATTTATATTATCATGAAAATGAACTAGGATTATGAAGCTGTGTTCAGTATTTAAAAAATATGCTAGTGAGTGCATGTAAAAAATGATAGTATTTCTATTTTTTCTAATTAGATGTTTATTACTCCTTCTCTAATTAACCAATTACAAATATCCTAGTTCAAATTATTAACCAGAGCCTTTATATTTAATTTAAGATAAAGTTTATGCAAATACATTGAAAATAGCATGAGATATCGTGCGCGCAGTGAAATGTTATCCACTGTAAAAATTTTAAATAGCACTTTGATATTAACCCCTTGAATTTTTAAAAATTATAATATATCCAAATAAAAAAATTTTAAATGTAGTTCAATATTACCTAAATATACTCTACAAATTTTGTGCTTCTAGAGTAGTTATCTTTTTTATAAAAAAATTGCTAAACTCATGGCAAATGTCGCGTGTTTTATGACCGTTAAAAGTGAACTGTCCTTTTAAGGCGACGGTGGATGTTAATTTTTTTTCATCATAGCAATATGAAATTTTGTGCATATAGATTCCACCAAAAGCATATAGAACACCTTCAAAAAAATTTCAATCTTATTATTTTTTTAATTTAAATTTTTAAACGAAATTTTAAAATGTTCCTCGTGTTTCAATTTTTGAGATATTTTCTTGCTTTTGCATTTTTATCACTTAAAACTCTATTATAAACAAATTTGTGTAAGATTTTTTAATCCTTGAAAAGTTAATATTTTACAGATTTTTTCTAAATTCCATATCGATTTTCATCAAAAATTTGTCGTTTAATAAGTAAAAAATCAAATTTCATTATCTTAATGAAGAAGAATTTTAAAAAGTATTTTCTAAACAATATCTAAACAATTTTTTTCTAAACAATATCAGGATACTTCCTTATTAGTTTCATAAATATTGATCAAAAATTACGTCGCAAGAAGCATTTCAAAAATCTAAAAACGCTAAAAAATTATTTTTGAGAAAAACAGATTTAAAGTATAGAAATACAATTACATTTATTATTTACTTTTTAAAACCTTTATAAATGATATTTTAATAAGAAAAAACTGTTTTGGTACTATTATACCACAGAAATAGACCTTTTTTGCGACGATTTTGCTCAAATAAAGGTCCACTGTCCGCTTAAGAAGAAATAAAGATCAAAATTAAAACAAAAATCGTCATCTTAAGTAAAAATGAATTTTTCAAAAACACAAATTAAATATCTTTAATATGTCATATTTTTAAAACTTTTTTTAATAAAACTGAAATCGCATATAGTTAATCCAAAATAAACTTGTGAATGATTATCACATGACACATGTGTCGCATCCCTCATAGTCCACGCTACTTCGAAGAATGTTCCTTTATTTTGATATACTGACAACATCGATATAATTACGTGATATCGAGCTCGTTATGAGACACTTATCGAAAAAATACTAACTTATTCAATCAAACATAACTAATGATTTATTTACACATTATTTACAAATAATGAAACATATTTACTATTAAGAGCTCGGATATAGATGACCCGGTCCAACATTAACTGAAATACAGCAAATATCTTCCGTATACTGTTAAACTACTCTATATGTTTCTCAAACTATACTAGTGAAAATCAGGGACGTAGCTTTAGGGGGGGGTGGGGGGAGCCTCCCCTCCCAATATGTTCATGCAGTAGGGCGCCAAAGAAGGTTTAAAGGCGCCGTTAGGCGCCCGGAAAAAAGACTTTGTTAGTAATAACAAGTAATTATAAAATAACTTAATTTTAAATGTAAAATTACAAAGTAAGTTAAATATTTACTTACAAAACATGAAAAAGGCACTTAATTTTAGACTTCTTACTACCTCTATTCCCCCACTCCTATCTCGAAGAAAATTTATGCATCCGAAATAAAAAATTTCAAAAGCAGACTTGTAATGAATTCCAGGATAGATGTACAGTTATTTCCTTCTTATAGTAGTTGTTGGTCACTCTTAGAAATAGATAGAAAGGGAAAAAAGTGTGGAAACGACTGTAGTGCGTTTGAATGGTTCTATAATATGATTTAATAGTAGGGCGCCACAGAAGGTTTGAAGGCGCAGTCAGGCACCTATAAAAGAGGGTTTCAAAAAGGGCGCCATGGAAGGTTTAAAGGCGCCGTTAGGCACCTAAAATTTTTATTATTAATGTGGCATTCTTAGATTATTTTTTATACACAAAAAAAGAAAAAATAATTAAATAACAGTAACGTGATTTAGAATTAATATTATTGTAAATTTGTAAGAAAATAAATTATGGTTTCAAAAAAATATAGGAGAACCATTACATTTGAGACATTTTAAGATTACTACCAGGCGCTATCCCCAATGCGAAAACAAGAACACATTCCGGAAATAGGCATTGTTCGATCACTACATGTAATTTGATCTTTCGGAGAAAAGCTTTTCCCTTATTCCAATCCAAGGTTGGTGGGTTGGTGGTTCTCGACAGGGTCATCTGACCTTAACTATTTGAACTCCCCTCTTATGTCCTTCCTTGTGTTAGGTTAGATAACTTCCGGGCGTCACCTACATACATCTTGGTTGTCCAGTATCTAGTGCTGTCAGATTGTACTGAAGCTAATAACGCGACTTTTCAAAACTAGCTATTTTTTTCGTTCAATTTTTAAAATAAAAATTAAAAGCTGTCTTTCGTAGTCGTCCAGAGAGAAGAAAATAAGTCAAGAGTGATGACTGAAATAAAACATAAAAACAAAAAATCAGGTTCTTACTACGGAGATCAAAACAGAAAAAGAAGTTATGAAGCGGAGAAATGATGCAAATTTATGAAAAAGTGGTTGAAAAACAATGATGCAGTCGAAAGTAAAAAATTTACACATTTTCCTTTAGTTAAGCATATTCTTAAAGTACAATGTTTATATTTCTCACGCAATTGTGAGTTCATTTATTATCATTGCTATTATTAGTGGAAAAAATCGAATAGCATTCTCAATTTTCCGGTAAATTTAAGAATTTACCGGAATTTAATTAAGTTTACTTTTTTATTATTTATTTCCTAAAAAGATAGCTATTTTTTGATTAATGGTGATTTCTGAAATTTTTACATTATTAATAATCGACCTAGTTTTAACCCAGGACTGGGCAGGAATGAAGCTTTCCCCAAAATTAAAAAAAAGTATATGTTTAAGGATATACTCGAAAACATGCTTTTCCACCTTCAACACCTCGAAATTTTCTGATAGAATTTCAGACTCATTTTTAAAAATAGAAACATGAAACTTCCTGGAGTGATTTTCGAAGAGATGTACAAGGTGCCGTATGATCTTATTTTTCGCTCCATTTATTAGAATTTGATTGATAAACAATCATTGCTTCAGCATGCTCCATTTTTTTCTCTCCAGCTCTTCCGCTTTGGAAAATTCGGTTCACAATGCCCACTTTGACAGCATTTTTCACACTATTTTCTGCCTTTATCAAAATATCGAGCTTTACGGCACCTTGTATCGTTTCTGAATAAGAGATTCTGTCAGTCTGATACATTTGAGAGCTAAAATGAAATCAAAATTAAATGCGAAAATAAGCAGTTTAGATCGGAATACACCCTTACAAATGTTTTTCTAAAAAGCAATCAAACATAGTAAGATGCAATCGAATGAAACCAAAATAAATATAGTTTAAAAAATCTAAAAAACACGCTTTTTAAGTATATCAAACTAAAAAGTTAAAAATAATTCGTACTATAAGCTGAAAACAAAAATAGATGAAAAATACTATATTACTATAAAATCATTGTTATTATAAGAATCAATTAATAAGCAATAAATAAAATTATCGTGGAAAAAAGCGTGGGGTGCTCCATCTACCATGCTCCATCAATCAGTTCTTAAGAAGCACCCCACGCTTTTTTTCCACGATAATTTTATTTATTGCTTATTAATTGATTCTTATAATAACAATGATTTTATAGTAATATAGTATTTTTCATCTATTTTTGTTTTCAGCTTATAGTACGAATTATTTTTCACTTTTTAGTTTGATATACTTAAAAAGCGTGTTTTTTAGATTTTTTAAACTATATTTATTTTCCACTTTTTAGTTTGATTACTTTAAAAGCGTGGTTTTTAGTTTTTTAAACTATATTTATTTTTCACTTTTTAGTTTGATGACTTTAAAAGCGTGATTTTTAGTTTTTTTAAACTATATTTATTTTAAAATTTACAACGAAAGGACATCGATCCAAATCACATTTTTTGGTCGACTCTGGTTAATTTAATCATGCATCTCGAATCCTATTAAGAATGTATAAAAAAATTCTTCACATTATGAAAGACAACATTTTTTGCCAGATATAGACAAATTTGGAGACATTCTTTCATTTGGCACCAAATACGTGTTGTGGCTTTCGTAATCTTAATAGTCAATTTTTCGGCCAAATGTCGCCAATATTTTGTGAAATATTGCCAACTTATTGGTTGCTGCCATTTTCTCATGACCCTGACCCGTATTACCCAAAATGACCCACTAATCAAATTTGATCAAACATGTGACTTAGCTCAAAGGTCTCCAGGTAATCAAAAACAGTAGAATATAAAGTTGAATCAAAATCGTTTAAGCCGTTTCTTAGATAAAATTAGCTTGACAGCATTCATCAATAAAGCGAAATGGCCCACTAATATAATTTTGTTTAACTTGCGACTCTGCCCAACAGTCTTCTCGTGACAAAAGACGTTTCGTTACAAAATTTAGGTAAAATTGATTGAATCGTTGTTATATATAATTAGAATAACCCTAACCCATTATGACCCAAAATGACCCATTAATCGTATTTTCGCGAGCATGTGTCTTGGTCCAATGGCCCGAGAATATCATAATACAAAATATATTCAAAATGGTCAGAGACGTTTTCTACATAAAATTAGCATGACCCATCAATGACCCACAAATGACCCTTATAATCAAAATCTCTCGAACATGTGATTTAGCCCATTAGTTTCCTCGTGTCTAAAAATTGTTACATACAAAATTTCGTTAAAAACGATCCAGCCGTTCTTTAAATATAAATAGCTTGACCCAGACCCTTTATGACCCATTAATCGAAATTTCTCAAAAGTGTGACCTAGCCCAGTAATTTTCTTGTGCCAAAAAAATGTTATATACAAAATTTCGTTAAAATCGATCCACCTGTTCTTTAGATGTAGCTTGACATAATCCATTATGGCCCATCATGACCCACAAACGATCATTATAGTCGAAATCTCTCAAACATGGGATTTAGCCCATTAGTTTTCTCGTGTCAAAAAACTGTTCATACAAAATTTCGTTATAATCGATCACGCCGTTCTTTAAATATAAATAGCTTGACCCAGACCCTTAATGACCCAATATGACCCATTAAAATTTTTTCTCGAACATGTAACCTAGCCCAATATTTTTCTCGTGCCCGAAAACCATAGAATGCAATTTTTAGTCAAAACTGCGTGAGAAAATCTTTAGATAAAAATAGCATGACCCACAATGACCCCAAAAATGACCCACTAACCGAATTTTCTTGAACATGTTACCTAACCCAATGGTCTTCTTGTAATCCAAAACGATAAAATATAAAATTTGATCAAAATCGTTAGAGCCGTTTTTTAAATAAAAATGGCTTGACCCATAATGACCCCAAAATGACCCACTAATCGAAATTTTTCGAACATGTGACCCAGCCCGATAGTTTTCTCTTGCCAAAAAACTGTTACATACAAAATTTCGTTATAATCGATCACGCCGTTCTTTAAATATAAATAGCTTAACCCAGACCCTTAATGACCCAATATGACCCATTAAAATTTTTTCTCGAACATGTAACCTAGCCCAATATTTTTCTCGTGCCCGAAAACCATAGAATGCAATTTTTAGTCAAAACTGCGTGAGAAAATCTTTAGATAAAAATAGCATGACCCACAATGACCCCAAAAATGACCCACTAACCGAATTTTCTTGAACATGTTACCTAACCCAATGGTCTTCTTGTAATCCAAAACGATAAAATATAAAATTTGATCAAAATCGTTAGAGCCGTTTTTTAAATAAAAATGGCTTGACCCATAATGACCCCAAAATGACCCACTAATCGAAATTTTTCGAACATGTGACCCAGCCCGATAGTTTTCTCTTGCCAAAAAACTGTTACATACAAAATTTCGTTATAATCGATCACGCCGTTCTTTAAATATAAATAGCTTGACCCAGACCCTTAATGACCCAATATGACCCATTAAAATTTTTTCTCGAACATGTAACCTAGCCCAATATTTTTCTCGTGCCCGAAAACCATAGAATGCAATTTTTAGTCAAAATTGCTTGAGAAAATCTTTAGATAATAAGGAAAATCTTTAGATAATAAGGAGAGTTACAAACCCACAAACTCACATACAGGTGAAGTTAATAAAAGCGTGTTAAAAATATTCAGTTTTATGTTGTTGTTGTTTTTTAATTTAGGTTTTTGGTATCCACATAATGCATTTTTACTGATTTTATTGTATAAAACACTGTATTTAAAATTGTAACATTATAATTAAAAATGCATTGTTACTGATCAAGTGGCACTGATTCCATTCTTGCAAGGATTACTGATCAAGTGGTAAAAAAAATGTTTTTCAAAAATGTTTTCAACTGAGCAATAGATTTTTTTTTTTTTTTTTTTGCTATATTTTTGTTTTATAATATAATTCCTAAATATAATTTTGTTATATTTTATCAATTGTACATATACATTTCAAGTTATTGTCACTCTTCTGATGGGTCTTTTTTCTGCCTTGCGGTGAATATTACAGCTTAAATTTAATTTATCTGAAAAAAAAAAAAAAAAAAAAAAAAAAAAAAAAAAAACAGTTTTCAATTAATTTTATAAACATCACGATGTACCGATGTGCAAAGTGAACTCTTCTATCTGAAATTCCAAAATATATATGTATGTCGTTATTTTAAATCGAGATTGAAATGTTCTATGTATCTGAGTTTTTTGTGTCGCTAATTGCTATGGTGATAAATTACTTTTGACGAAATTTAATGATATCCGGTATTCAGCATATTACTGCTAGATTGAACATGTTGCTTAAAGGGCTAAATAAGTTTTTATTCTAGTGATTGGATAAAAGAATTGGGAAAGAATTGATTTTTGCTTTTAAAGTAGCCATTGTCAAAAAAAAAAAAAAAAAAAAAAAAAATTACATTGAACGACTGTCTTTTAATGCTAAAGAGTGAGAGGGAGAAAAAAAATATTCGTTAATGTACTGTATAATTAATAGAATAATCGTGCGACCGATTTAAAAAATGCACATTAGAAAAAAATAACTACTTTAACGTTTTGTGTTATAATTGCAGTACGATACATATTATTTTTTTACTTTTATGTATTTACTGGGGAACTAAGATAATAAAAGGGAAAATATGTTATTCCATTTTACAGAAACTGGAATATTCAGTATATATGGTATATAGACCACCATTACTTCCTTGAAAAGGGGTCGAATGTTCATCGAGAGCTTTAACATTCCTTTTATACGTCGGTGGGAGTGATAGTAGTGGGCCCGATATCGGAGGATCTCACCAGAAAAAATTGAAGGCTAAATTCAATTACATTGACCAGCAAGTTTCGGGCGGGAGCGGCGGCTTTGAAACCACTATAACTCTATTGTAATTAACTTTGCGTTTTGTATTTTTATTTTTCTTCCGAATACAATTGTTCTTATCACGTCAGAAAAATGAATTTAAGGATCCAGGATTCGGATTCTCTTCAAACATTCTACATTGCCTTTTTAGACTTTGAAAAAACAAGAGCTGGGAGAGATATTTTATCACCACATGTGCATGCACGCTTAAATTGGAAATTTAACCATGGCTGCATCACTTATATCTCCTAAATAGATGCCATTGCCATAAATAAATAACTATAGACAAAAAGTAGCATAACTAACTTCCCCTCTCCTAAAAAATGTGCAAATAATTCAAGGGCGGCAAAACATTAAAAGGCGCCAAATTTTGGTCCTCCCCCCCTCCAATAAAAATTTCAAGCTACGCCCCTGGTGAAAATCGATTTATTGGAGAATACTCTTAATCTCCTAGTATATTTAGCTCTATCCTCCAAGATCCTCACACAACTTAAAAACGCTCTATACGGAAGCTTAGGGAAAAGGTTTCCACACTTGGGAATGTCCCAAATCCACAAATCTATCAATCAAGGGTGTGACACGGTGCGTCAACTATCTCATTAACTAGATGGTTGCCGGAAATAATAAAGAGGTTGAGAACTCTTTACTTTTACGCAAATTCTTTGCCAGAGATTGTCCCTTTTCAGCTAAAGGATATTGATGGTAATTGCCACATGTTCTCTTTGCTTTAGCAACTAGAAATAATCATTTTAACTTCCGCAAAAATGCACGTGTTGCATTTATCTGTTATTTTGCAGTATTTGCTTTTTATGGAAGGCTCTTAAAATGCTGTCCTTTAAACCTGAGTGGAAATTGAAACACTTTCTGTTTAAAACTAAATTTATCTTTTTTAAATTATTATATTAAGATAATTTTTATACATTATTATTAAAATTGAGTGAAATTAGGATTTATTATTAAGATAATTTTTATATATTATTATTTAAATTGAGTGAAATTAGGATTTATTATTAAGATTAATTATTGCTTCTTGCTTCTTGAAAATAACTACACTGGCAATAGCTAATAAAATTTAAACTACAGCATAGATTCCTTTAAGATTTCTCATATTCCCACGCATCAATCTCATCTTTTCTTTTACTTGAGTTATTGTACCTATAATTTGACAACTTTTAATTTTTCAAATAAAATAAACTGGTTAAAATAAATTATTTGTGTGAAATACATAATTTGGAAGTAGCATATTTTACATTGAGATTTCAGTAAAAAACAAACACTATGAATTTGTAAATACAGAAATTATTACCAAATTTATGCTCAGTTTTATGTATTGTTATTTTACTTTCATTTTATTTACTCTATCTCTCATTTTAAATGCGGAATGTATTTCTCGCACCATCATTGGCGATCTGTTAGGAAAATAAAAACACTTTTGACATTTCTATAGTAAACTAGAGTGAATTTCTGAATACTAAATGTCATTGTAAACTATAAATCTTTATGGATTGAATCAAATTTTTATATATAAACGTTTTAATGATTTTAAACTTGCGTCCAAGTAATTTCACATGTCATAATATTTATAGAATTTATCTTAATTTCAAAGAAAATAAGAAAAGTACACTTAAGTGCGTTCTTAAATCAAAAAGGGCTACTTTGTGACACATACATTAATTTATTTTTGTTCGGAAATGCATGAAAATAGCAGGTGTTATTATTCAGAAACTGTCTAATTGCACTCAGTCTTTTGTTTTTTAAAAAACACAATAGATTTTTCATAACAAGTCTTCAAAGTTGACACTTTTGAGCATATTTCCCGACGAAAGCAGAAAAACTGGTCGAAAAGGAGAAAAAAAACGGGTGATTGCGTCATCGAAATAGCTTATAACTCGATAAGTAATTTAATTATCATAAAATGGAAAAATAAGTTCAATTCAAAATCGCTTTCATAGTCAGACATTAAAATTTTATAACTTTCTGTTAAAAAATGAATTTGTAAATGTGTCAAAACGTTTTTCGCTTGTTGAGCGGATCAGTTAAGAACACCCTTAAGGCGTTGAGTTACATTAACTAGACTTTAATTTCCAATGTGTATTTCAGTTTATTATCAGACGCTTTTACCCCAAAACATTTCTTTGAGTGAGAGGAGTCAAAAACTGTACATGAATCTAGAAAATTGTGATATCTAATTTAAAAGTAGTGTGCTAATAAATGGAATCTTGACTTATTAATTTTGCACTAAAATGAATTCCAGTGTACTCAAATGATTGCATTGAATATTTTAGAGAAATACTTTCAATGATTAAAAGAGAGAGAGAGAAACCCCACAGATTTCGGACTACGCTAGTTTAAAGAAAAAGATTTTCATTTAAGACCTGCAAGATATTTTAAAAAAGTAAAAAAACTAATAAGAATTAAAAAGTAATATTTAGAAATCATTAAACTGTTTAAACATGCGTTTTTATTTTATCATATGAAATTTTAAATTGAGAAAGAAAACTTTAAAAAACAAGTAATATCTATAATCTGTAACATAATTTATGATAAAATGAAAATTGATTGATATTTATTGTGAATTGTAGTAATGTCTTTATAACGAGAAAAATCGCTAATTATTAAATACTATTACTTAGAGTTTGAGATGTAATGGAATTTTTTTTTATTATCTACTTGTCAAATTGCAAGTTTGTTCTCCCTCTGAATCTCGAAATTACATTAAAAATAAATATTTAAAAATAATAAAATTGGAGCATTAAGCTAAAATTATTCTGTGTTAAGATTGTTCTGAAATCCAAAAGATCTATTATCTAATATATTTGTGAATTTGTTTTTGGTCTGAAACGCATGAGACTAACAGATGCTATTCAGAAACAATGATATCGAATAGCTTTCCCATTCTTCGTTTTTTTTTCTTTTTTCTCGGAATTAATTAAAAACAGAATTTTATCTAGAATGACATTTTGCACAGAATTTCCGGACGCTTCAGCTTTTAAAATGTTGTGAGACAACAGTAGCTTATAACTTCAGGTTTAATTCCTTTATAGGAAAAAAAAATATATTCCAAAGCATGCCAATGTGCACGTTTTTTTTTAATTATTGAACAGGGATTTTTTTTTCCAAAACCGCCTTAAAATTGACGTGAATTTGTTTCTCAAGCTCGTTAAAAATAAAATAAAAAAACTTACACATTATTCTTATAATATAACTAACTGTCATATTTTACATGACTTTTTTCTGAATTATTTATAATGATATCAACATGGAAAAAACAATTTTTCGAACAAAATTTCTGAAGGCTAAATTTTCTGTGGTAACAAACAATAAATTTAAACAATAAATTAAAAAATATATATATTTTTTAAATATTTTGAGACCTGTGGCCGTAGCATATTATTTATCAGTTAAAATATTTAACAGGACAAAATTCTCTATAACTTTCATGCTTACAATTTTTTATACACTCAATAGCAAGAGCAGTACACTATTTCAGAAATAGGACATTTTTTCAATTTTCTTAAAAGCGGTGAAAAACGTAGTTTTGCCTCGATTATTCAAATGTTTCCCACAGATTTAATCACGTATGTCACCCTCAATATATTAGTAGCAGTAAATAATGTGTTTCAGGACCCTTTTTCACACACGCGGCAATCACGGGTTTTGGAGCTCTCTGCCCCTCCTCTTAAAAAGAAAAGTTACCATGAGAATTTAAATAAATTTGTAATAGCCGGATCTTGAAAATTTTAAGAGGGCTCAGAGGTTGAAAACTTTTTAAAAAATCGATTTTTTTTATGATCTAGTTTGATTATTGAATTAATTCTTAACTCAATGCAAAAAACCGCATAAAAATATTAGCATTTTTAACGGAGTTATTTTTACGGAGCATTTACGTATCAATATTTACATAGCCGGATCCATATAAATTCAATTTTAAGTCTTGTTTTCTCAAAACTTGATTTTTGACGACTAACACCAAGATTAAAAAAACCAATTTGATGGAATGGCTTTTTTTTTTTTTTTTTTTTTTTTTTTCTTGCATGCATATAACATCATTATCTAGATTATGAATTAAGGATATAATTATAACTTAAAAAAACATTATTAAAAAATCTCTCAAAGTTGAAAATTTAAAACCCCCCTAAAAAATACAACTTTTTTCCATTAAAAATAATCAAAATATTGAACTATCTAAAATATATTAATTCATAATCTAGATAATAATGTTATATGCATGAAAAAAAATTAAGCCATTCCAACAAATAATTTTTTTTTTAAATCTTGGTGTTAGTCATCAAAAATCAAGTTTTGAGAAAACGCGACTTAAAGTTATATGGATGCGGCTATGAAAGAGTTGATACATAAATGTTTATAACTCCGTTAAAAATGCAAATATTTTTATGCGTTTTTTTGCACTGAGTTAAGAATTCAATGAATAATCAAATTAGATCATTAAAGAAATCGATTTTTTGAAAAGTTTTCAACCCCTGAGCCCCCTTAAGTGTGTTATCAATAAATACATAATCAGCTTTGTCAAACATTGATTCAATAAAATCTTGAAAACCGAAAAAGAACTGAAATATATTCCGCTTTAAATAATACAATTCTCTTTTTTAAAGATTTTACGCATTTTACATTTTTTCGGTTAATAAGTATGCATAAAAATCTAAATGATAGATTACTTTATGAATCAATTTATATTAAATCTCGTAATTCTTTATACCCTTATGGTCTAAATTCTAAATTATTCAATCGTACTAACATTGTCTTTACTAATACTAATAATTATGAACATTATAGTAGTACGTATGCAAAATTAAATCATTCTGCTATTAAAAAAACTACACGTACAACAAGAGGTAAAAATAAGGCTAATAATCTGTATATTTCTAGAAATGAGATCAAACAACAAATAATTAAGTTGGAATCTGAATATAATAACTCGTATCAATGGAAGGATATTAGGAAACACATTTTTTCAATAAAAAAGAAACATCTAAATTTATATTATAAAGTATTTCTATCTATTGATTTAACTTCACATTTTAGTGATATTTACTTTGATTTATTGTACTATAGAATTAATTTTCTTAATGTTAAAATTTCTAAAAATACATATAAAAAAACTAATAATACTCAACTCATAATTACTTTTACCAATAATGTACTTAATAAAATTAATCTACACAACATTATTAATGATAAAAATAATAATTTCCCTATAAAAAATTTTTCTATACATAAATCCTTCAAATATAATGTTACACTTGGACGTAAGATATTTAACTACAATAAATTTTCTAAATTTTTAACCAATAATACTAATTATCCATGTTATTGTAATGATCCCTGTTATAGTAACTTCGTAAATCAAGATCATGGTCACATTATTACTGGGGATATTAATATCGTTGAAAATGATTCTTTACGAAATTTAATGGCTAATGGTACTAAATATCGTGTTCCTTCATGTACTAATATCAAATCAATCATAAAACAGTTTAATTTAGATTTAGATCTTTTTATTTATAAAATTTCGATAGACTACAATAAGCCTCTGGAATACTTCACTGAATGGAAACTTAATGTTTTAGATAAATTAAATATTGAACTTTATAGGAATATCGATACCTTCAATTTAAATTTTAAACAATTAAATGATGAAATAAAAAACTTACAAAATAAATTTATCATAACGTATGTCGATAAATCTCCTAACAACTATGCTTTCATATGTAAACATTATTACTCTACATTATTAAATCAAGCAATAAATTCTAGTTCAAATTTCATTAAAACAGATATTGATACTATTATTAAAAATAGACATATAGCTCAATATTATAAATTACTAAAAATAAAAAATCATAATTATAACTATCCTTACATTGTGGTTATTCCAAAATTCCATAAAATTCCTATAAAGTTTCGTACTATAACTATTGGGTGTAATACTTATAACAATAATGCAGGTAAAGAATTATTAACAATACTTACAAAAATGCTAGATATTGCAAAAACTAATAATAAATTCTATAGTATAAAAAATAGTTTACATCTTGTAAATAATATCAAAAATTTACAAAACATTAAGTACATCAAAACATATGACTTTAATGATTTATTTAATACAATTGATATTGCAGATATGTTCAGGATCATAAATTTATTATTCAAGGAATATAGGAATTCTCTTAACATACATGTATCTTTATCTTACTTCAAATCTTTAACTAAATTTATTCTTTATCATAATTATATATTATTTAATAATACAATATTCAAACAAATAGTCGGTCTTCCACAAGGTGGGATTGTATCATCTATTTGTGCTGATCTCTACTTACATTATTATGAACGTAATACTTCTATTGTTAATTGTTTTCTATACAGGTATCTTGATGATATAATAATTTTATATGTTAAAAAGTCATCTAACTATTCGCTACCAATCAAATACCACAAAAATTTTAAATACAGTTATAATGATATGCATAATAATACAATTAACTTTCTTGATCTTAATATTACGCTTTCTGATAATAAAATTCTATTTGATATTTATGACAAACGTAATGACTTTCCTTTTAAAGTAAACCTCTTTACTCATTATAATTCTTGCCTACATAAATCTGTCTATGTCAATATATTACTTAATTTTGCCCATAGAATTAAAAATATTTGTTCACATAATTTTAAAATGCATAATTTAAAAACTGTACAAGAAACTGCTATAAGATATGGTTATCCTTTACATTTGGTTAAAAAAATATTATCTGTATAAACATTTATTTAGTATTAACTGTCTATTTTCTCTTCAACCAATATTACCATATGATGTTATTGATAAGAACTCCTAAAGTCTTTAATATATAATAAGTTATTACATGATCTTAAAAATAATTAACACATTGCGTAAAAAATGTTTAAAAAAATTATAAAAAATAAAAATAATATAAAAAAAATAAAAAATACAAAAAAATAAAAAATATGAATAATAGGATGGTTGGGTGGGTTAGATGTTAGATTACGGAGGAGGGCGGTGTTGTCTGGATAATACGCAATGGTTATTATTATATATTTAATAATAAAAAAAATAACTTTACACATAGTATTAAAGTTTATGTTTTCCTAAAAACTAATATGCATAACTTAAAAATGATCAAGTTATTGAGATAAGATATGGTTGTCTATTGTATTTGTCTTAAAGAAATTATTTGTAAAATATTAGAATAGAAATTATTCTTGGAAATTCTTAGCTAATAAATAATTTATTTTTTTCCTATAATAGAGGGCAGCACCATAAGCATATAATTTAATTAATATATTAATCCTTTAGATGGCAGCACTAAAATAATTTTCTGCTAGAAGTTGTAGTAATATATTCTAGTTAATTAATTAATATAGTAATATTAATAATTGATAAAAAATAAAAATATAATATTTCTAATAGTAGCATCTATTTTTTTCTAAATATATTATGAATTATATAGTATAATATATGTTTTACTAATTTTTATAATTATTGTTACAACTTTATTTTATTATCTATGTGATTTATACTATGACCATAACCTTGACTGTTAGTAAGTCACATGTAGTTTGTATCTGATTGCACTACAAATCTTGCTAGGATATGGGTAATGATAAATATCTTCGTATATATATCCTTTTTTTTTAATGGAATAATGTATTATTGTTATTTTGTCATATTGATTTTATTTTCTTCTATGTGTATCTTTCTACTAATTTGTCATCTGAATAGCTTCCAGCCAGTCGGGTGTATTGTGAGTCGAATTCTTAGCTTTCAGCACGACTCATAACAGAAACTGGTTGGATGTTTTTGCTTTTTTGTTAAACTATACACCCCTGAAGAAGTAGTTTAATAGAAAAGCCTTATACTGCCTTTTTATCCATTTATCTTTCATTATTTTGGTAATCTGCCTTCTATTTCACTTCAAACTTCAACTGTTTTCAATAAGATAATTGTAAAAATACTGGTTTCATTGGTTTATTGTATGATAATATATGAATTACTCTGGTTATATAATGTCCATTTATCCACATATGTCTTAGTAATTTGGTAATCTGCCTTCTATTTCTCTTCAAACTTCAACTGTTTTTAACAATATGATTGTAACAATACTGGTTTCATTGGTTCTTTTATTGGTATTGTCTGAATAACTTTGGATGTATTTATAAAAGTATTTATATATTCAACTTCCATAATGATAAGATGCATAAGCACAATCATTAAAGGATAGTTTAGTCTTTTATGTTATTTATGTTATCATAAGATAACATGGATTCTTGCAGCTTTTAGTGGATTATTTCACTTTAGGCCCATTTTGGCATAAATTAACCTATTTTTAAATTTTTTTAAAATACATTACTTTGATGATGCACAGCGCATGAAATGATGTATTTCTTCAATTTGTTATTCTTGCTGCTTCTTTAATAATTTTTGGAAATATCTACCATTGTTATAACTTCGGATTTTACCATATTGGAATTTAGTTGAAATGTAATTAAACATGGGGGCTTTATTTATAGGATATTATGTTTATGTGTACTGCATAATTTATTTACTATGAGACTACTTTTGGATTTAAGTTTGGGATTTTTTCTTTTCGTGTAAATATTGTATATATAATTATTATTTATGTAATCAAGTACTTTCACTTTATTATTATTGAAAATTATTTTTTTAATTTAATTACTTTTATTTTATCTTTATTAGTGATATAAATTATTTAAGGAATTAAATGATATATATATTATTTTTATTCAAGATATATTTTGTCAGTTATCATTTTTTAATCAAATAGCCAAGATTTCAACTGATATATATATTATGTCAATTTCTTTTTTTAGCTTAAATTTATATAGTATTATAAATTGTTCTTATACTAATTTTTATGTAATATATTTTGTCCTATTGGATATAATTAATCTTTCTTATGATGAATAGTTACAAAACAAATTTAGCGACTAGCAATTTAGGCTCTTCAAAATGTAAGATGTCTAATGCTCGGTACAAAGAAATAGATAGGGATTTCTTTGGATCGTCAAACAGTTACCTGTCATATTGTCCCTCGATTAAACTTAAATTTAAAAAGTGCTTATCTCCCAAATGCTTAACTTGTCCTCATGCAGATACACAACAAATTGATAATGATTCCAGTTCTAAAAACAATGTGCTATTTTGTAAGGCATACAACGTAATATACTCAATTAATTGCAACATCTGTAAGTTAGAATATATAGGTCAAACATGTAATCCTTTGCATAGAAGAATCAATCAACATAGACAGGATATTTTAAAAAACAGCTCTATTAATGTTGAACATATACATTTCAGGCACCATAACTTTCAAAATATAACCATCAAAATCTTAAGTATGCATAAAAATCTAAAATATAGATTACTTTATGAATCAATTTATATTAAATCTCGTAATTCTTTATACCCTTATGGTCTAAATTCTAAATTATTCAATCGTACTAACATTGTCTTTACTAATACTAATAATTATGAACATTATAGTAGTACGTATGCAAAATTAAATCATTCTGCTATTAAAAAAACTACACGTACAACAAGAGGTAAAAATAAGGCTAATAATCTGTATATTTCTAGAAATGAGATCAAACAACAAATAATTAAGTTGGAATCTGAATATAATAACTCGTATCAATGGAAGGATATTAGGAAACACATTTTTTCAATAAAAAAGAAACATCTAAATTTATATTATAAAGTATTTCTATCTATTGATTTAACTTCACATTTTAGTGATATTTACTTTGATTTATTGTACTATAGAATTAATTTTCTTAATGTTAAAATTTCTAAAAATACATATAAAAAAACTAATAATACTCAACTCATAATTACTTTTACCAATAATGTACTTAATAAAATTAATCTACACAACATTATTAATGATAAAAATAATAATTTCCCTATAAAAAATTTTTCTATACATAAATCCTTCAAATATAATGTTACACTTGGACGTAAGATATTTAACTACAATAAATTTTCTAAATTTTTAACCAATAATACTAATTATCCATGTTATTGTAATGATCCCTGTTATAGTAACTTCGTAAATCAAGATCATGGTCACATTATTACTGGGGATATTAATATCGTTGAAAATGATTCTTTACGAAATTTAATGGCTAATGGTACTAAATATCGTGTTCCTTCATGTACTAATATCAAATCAATCATAAAACAGTTTAATTTAGATTTAGATCTTTTTATTTATAAAATTTCGATAGACTACAATAAGCCTCTGGAATACTTCACTGAATGGAAACTTAATGTTTTAGATAAATTAAATATTGAACTTTATAGGAATATCGATACCTTCAATTTAAATTTTAAACAATTAAATGATGAAATAAAAAACTTACAAAATAAATTTATCATAACGTATGTCGATAAATCTCCTAACAACTATGCTTTCATATGTAAACATTATTACTCTACATTATTAAATCAAGCAATAAATTCTAGTTCAAATTTCATTAAAACAGATATTGATACTATTATTAAAAATAGACATATAGCTCAATATTATAAATTACTAAAAATAAAAAATCATAATTATAACTATCCTTACATTGTGGTTATTCCAAAATTCCATAAAATTCCTATAAAGTTTCGTACTATAACTATTGGGTGTAATACTTATAACAATAATGCAGGTAAAGAATTATTAACAATACTTACAAAAATGCTAGATATTGCAAAAACTAATAATAAATTCTATAGTATAAAAAATAGTTTACATCTTGTAAATAATATCAAAAATTTACAAAACATTAAGTACATCAAAACATATGACTTTAATGATTTATTTAATACAATTGATATTGCAGATATGTTCAGGATCATAAATTTATTATTCAAGGAATATAGGAATTCTCTTAACATACATGTATCTTTATCTTACTTCAAATCTTTAACTAAATTTATTCTTTATCATAATTATATATTATTTAATAATACAATATTCAAACAAATAGTCGGTCTTCCACAAGGTGGGATTGTATCATCTATTTGTGCTGATCTCTACTTACATTATTATGAACGTAATACTTCTATTGTTAATTGTTTTCTATACAGGTATCTTGATGATATAATAATTTTATATTCTAAAAAGTCATCTAACTATTCGCTACCAATCAAATACCACAAAAATTTAAAATACAGTTATAATGATATGCATAATAATACAATTAACTTTCTTGATCTTAATATTACGCTTTCTGATAATAAAATTCTATTTGATATTTATGACAAACGTAATGACTTTCCTTTTAAAGTAAACCTCTTTACTCATTATAATTCTTGCCTACATAAATCTGTCTATGTCAATATATTACTTAATTTTGCCCATAGAATTAAAAATATTTGTTCACATAATTTTAAAATGCATAATTTAAAAACTGTACAAGAAACTGCTATAAGATATGGTTATCCTTTACATTTGGTTAAAAAAATATTATCTGTATAAACATTTATTTAGTATTAACTGTCTATTTTCTCTTCAACCAATATTACCATATGATGTTATTGATAAGAACTCCTAAAGTCTTTAATATATAATAAGTTATTACATGATCTTAAAAATAATTAACACATTGCGTAAAAAATGTTTAAAAAAATTATAAAAAATAATAATAATATAAAAAAAATAAAAAATACAAAAAAATAAAAAATATGAATAATAGGATGGTTGGGTGGGTTAGATGTTAGATTACGGAGGAGGGCGGTGTTGTCTGGATAATGCGCAATGGTTATTATTATATATTTAATAATAATAATAAAAAAAAATTTAACTTTACACATAGTATTAAAGTTTATGTTTTCCTAAAAAGTAATATGCATAACTTAAAAATGATCAAGTTATTGAGATAAGATATGGTTGTCTATTGTATTTGTCTTAAAGAAATTATTTGTAAAATATTAGAATAGAAATTATTCTTGGAAATTCTTAGCTAATAAATAATTTATTTTTTTCCTATAATAGAGGGCAGCACCATAAGCATATAATTTAATTAATATATTAATCCTTTAGATGGCAGCACTAAAATAATTTTCTGCTAGAAGTTGTAGTAATATATTCTAGTTAATTAATTAATATAGTAATATTAATAATTGATAAAAAATAAAAATATAATATTTCTAATAGTAGCATCTATTTTTTTCTAAATATATTATGAATTATATAGTATAATATATGTTTTACTAATTTTTATAATTATTGTTACAACTTTATTTTATTATCTATGTGATTTATACTATGACCATAACCTTGACTGTTAGTAAGTCACATGTAGTTTGTATCTGATTGCACTACAAATCTTGCTAGGATATGGGTAATGATAAATATCTTCGTATATATATCCTTTTTTTTAATGGAATAATGTATTATTGTTATTTTGTCATATTGATTTTATTTTCTTCTATGTGTATCTTTCTACTAATTTGTCATCTGAATAGCTTCCAGCCAGTCGGGTGTATTGTGAGTCGAATTCTTAGCTTTCAGCACGACTCATAACAGAAACTGGTTGGATGTTTTTGCTTTTTTGTTAAACTATACACCCCTGAAGAAGTAGTTTAATAGAAAAGCCTTATACTGCCTTTTTATCCATTTATCTTTCATTATTTTGGTAATCTGCCTTCTATTTCACTTCAAACTTCAACTGTTTTCAATAAGATAATTGTAAAAATACTGGTTTCATTGGTTTATTGTATGATAATATATGAATTACTCTGGTTATATAATGTCCATTTATCCACATATGTCTTAGTAATTTGGTAATCTGCCTTCTATTTCTCTTCAAACTTCAACTGTTTTTAACAATATGATTGTAACAATACTGGTTTCATTGGTTCTTTTATTGGTATTGTCTGAATAACTTTGGATGTATTTATAAAAGTATTTATATATATATACATATATATATATCCAATATGTAAAACAATCAACAATAAACAATAGAAATTCATGTGGATTGCGCCGAAACGCTGCATTAAAACACATAAATTAAAAATATAATTTCAAATTTATCCATTTAGCAAGAACCAGCACACCCCCCTCACAAAACAAAAATCCTTTAAAATTGAAAATTCAACAATCAAAATACAAAAACAATAGGCTGCCAGCCTCATCAGCGATGGGTTTTATTAGACAAAAGCAGCCGGACACTCGAGTTTACAAAAACAAAATATATTTAAGTGGCAGTGGGTTTCGGCCAGAGCGGTGAATAGCAAAAAATCAGATGTTAAACACCCGATGGCTATAATTCACGCGCCCCCCCACCGGACCCTACGCCACAATAGTAAACGAATAGTTTACAATGTTCCAGGTGAGACATTCGTTTACTATTGTGGCGTAGGGTCCGGTGGGGGGGCGCGTGAATTATAGCCATCGGGTGTTTAACATCTGATTTTTTGCTATTCACCGCTCTGGCCGAAACCCACTGCCACTTAAATATATTTTGTTTTTGTAAACTCGAGTGTCCGGCTGCTTTTGTCTAATAAAACCCATCGCTGATGAGGCTGGCAGCCTATTGTTTTTGTATTTTGATTGTTGAATTTTCAATTTTAAAGGATTTTTGTCTTGTGAGGGGGGTGTGCTGGTTCTTGCTAAATGGATAAATTTGAAATTATATATATATATATATATATATATATATATATATATATATACATGCGTTATGTGTATGTATATGTAACCATTAATTATATTATAATATGAACCATTTGAATTTAATAGAAAAAAACCATATTGAACATGAGAAAAAATTAAATAAATAAATAAAATGAATACAAATGGAATTTGTTGAACCAAAGCAAAATTATCAAGCCCCAAATACTTTGGAACTAACAAAAGAAGTGCGTGGTTTCATCTTCGTATTAGCCATGAAAAAGCAAAATAATACGATTTTGGGGCTACCAATCCACATAAAACCAAAATTCAATCAAGAAATAACATTAAAAACAAGGCACAACAAAATTACTAAATTCGATAGAAAAATTAAAAATGAAAAATGAAAAGGGAAAAAATAAAAAATAATTATCGTACACATGATAATAATAAATTAATAAATAAATTAAAAGCAGAGTAAAGTGATACCAGAAAAAATAAACCATACACCATATTTCCTCCTATATTAAATTTGTTATACCATACACCATAGTTTACCCTATTAATATTTAAATCAATAACATTTAATTTGACTATGCTAGGCTAAAACCAATATCTTAATTTAGGATGTAAAAGATTAAAAAATAGATAATTAATATATGTACCCTATACATTTAGTAGTATTATAGGTCTTTCATTTATTAAAAGTGAAGTGCAATTTAATAATGTAAATGAATAAAATTATTTTAATGTAATTGATATAACTAAACAATAATCCATACATTGGTGTTATTTAAACTCCATAGAAACTTTGTTCCAATTTAATTAATGCATTTCCCTCTCTCAATTTTTTAAAAAATATAAAACAACCTTTGCGTTTTATCCAGACAATAGCGCCCTCCTCCGTACTCTAATATCTACCCACCTAACCATCCTATTATATGCATTTTTTAATATTTTTTACATTTTTAATTTTTTATTATTATTTTTATGTTTTATTAATTTTTTGGTTCATTTTTACGAAAAAGTTAATTAATTTTTAAATCATGTAACAACTAATTGTAAATTAAAGAATAAGTGAATTTTTAGGAATACCATTATTTATAGCATCATAAACAAGCTTTTTAATATTTGCATTAATTAAATGAGAAGAACATAAACATTTTATTCTATATAAATGATTAATGATTATATTACGATATACAGAATTATGAAGATAGGATTTAAAATTAGTAAATGTATTAACTTTAAAATTAAACTCATTCCGTTTATCATAAATATCAGTTATTAATTTGTTTTCCTTTAATATAATTTTAAGATCTAAAAAGTTAATGGCATTATTATAAAGCAGGTGTTTTGTAATTTCTAGATTAGATGGATAATCAACTGGTAATTGAGATATACTGGTATTATCAGTATCAATTAAAATTATATCATCAATTTATCGATATAAATGTAATTTATCATCAAAATAATTTACGTTCATGATGATATAAGTCAGACAATATACTAGATGTACAACCACCTTGTGGTATACCAACTTTTTGTATATATATTATGTTATCTTGCATTATAAAATTATTATAAGGTGGTCTGGTGTAATAACGCCAGGCGGGGTAATATTTTGCATAATTATGAAATAATCTGGTAAATGATACCCATGGGCTCTGCGCAGAAGGGTTTTGAGTCATATAAATCGCAAAAAATAGCTTCAAGTTAATTTGTTTCATTTTTAGGTCTTATTGTTTTTACAAGCAACTAAAATTAACGCTTGATCTAAAATTTGCAAGATACGTTTTGTGATGTGAAGACTATTTTTTTTATCCGGAAATACTTTGTTAATTACTTAAATTTGTAATACATTTCATGGACTTTCAAAATGTTGTGGAAGATTTTGGATAACTTCTCGAGATAATTTGTAATTTAAAATGTACAGCGCAATAACTATAACGGGGTAATAACGCCAATCCTTGGCATTAATACTCCGGTTGATTCCCTACAGTGACCGAGCTACATCCTAAATACTGATTCAAATAAACACAGTTAAAACTGTGCAATGTTTCTAATAATTCTATTTAAGCGGTCCTTTTTAAGCAAAAAGAAGCTCACGGTCTGATATTCTTTTGCCACAAACTCCCCCCCCCCCCCCCCACACGACATCTTTATTTTTCTTACACTTTTCTTACACAAAAAAATGAACATTTTCAATAGCTTAGAATGCAATTTGTCAATTTCTAAGTTTGTAGAGTTTGTATTTTTAGAATTGGACAATCTACATGCCATTATTCCATCTTATTTCATAGTTTTGTTTGCATGGCGTTATTACCCATATAGGTGGGTAATAACGCCAAATAGCATTGGTCAAGAAATCACGCCATTACACTTTATGAATACATATCTGTTAAATTATTTTTTTTTAATACAGATAGTAAATAAGTTGCTCTATCAAATTATATATCATATTATCTTTTATTGCTGAATACTTCATTCTTTAATCCCACATATATATATTTATTTATAAAATTGCAATATATTGTAACAAATCTATTGAATATTTCAATCAATGAAAAATTTTAGTTATTGATAAATTGATATTTAAATAATATCAATAATATTAATGATAAAGAGATATTTGTTTGAAAAATACAAACTAAAACTGAGCCGTGAAAATTGGTAGAACCTTAACGTGGCGTTATTACCCCAGGATACCTTAGATAATGAAATTAGTTTAAGAAAATAATCAGTTTCAATGTTCATTGATAGATCCAAATCATGTTGATATTTTTTTAAGTGCATTTATTATATTATATAAATCTAATAAATCGATATTATTAGAAAGATATTTGAAGTCATATGCAGTTATATTTTTTATACATTTAAGATTTTTCATACTATTGTCCAATTCATAACTATTCTTTATAGTATTTATTATTATCACTGGTTTTTGTAATTTTATATATTTGATTAAGAACTGTTAATAGAAGTTTGTTAGCAGCATTTTTATAAGTATGTTGCAACGAATTGTAACTGTTCTAAATTTAACAGGATTCTTATCAAATTTGAGTATAAGAACTAAATAAGGATATTTAAAGTTAGTAGAGTTAATGTCTAATAATTCATAAAAGTCTTTAATTTTACGATTGTTTACAATTATGTTATCATTAGTTTTTTGGAATGTGTTATTAGAAGATATACTAGATTTAAGCAGTTGATGATAATAGGATTTATATATAATTGCATAATTATTTGGAGATTTGTCAACATAAGTTATTACAGTTTTGTTGCAATTTAGTGATTTGCTGGAAAAGATGCTTTGTATTTATATAATCCAGATGTGAAATATTGTATTTTAAAGTCTTAGTTAATTTATCAATAACTAAAATTTTCCATTGATTGAAATATTCAATAGGTTTGTTACAATATATTGCAATTTTATAAATAAATATATATATGTGGGATTAAAGAATGAAGTATTCAGCAATAAAAGATAATAAACTCAATGATTTAATGAACGTGATATCCCAAATGAGACTCATGTGATGATGAGTGAAAAGAACGAGGTGTTCTATAGGTTTCAGCGATGGCGAGTTTGATGGATTTTTAATGCAAAACTCAGGGAAGCTTATTTATACTGAATATTATTCATTTCTACTGTTATCTTTGAATGTTACGTACATGTTTTATGTCTATTAAACCTTTTTATACTTTCAAGAATATTAGTTTTGCTTAAATCATAAGTTAATCACTCAATATCCCGCATATATATCATAAGTAAATTGTTTTATTACAGAATTAATGTTTTATTTGAATGTAATTCTATACTTAGTACCATAACCCATTAATTTTTTCAGTGTTAAGTCATATACAGTATTTAGATTTTCAGTAATAATATGACCATGATCATTATTAATGCATTTGTGTAGAGAGGGGTCATTGCATTTGCAGGGGAAAGTACTATCATCAGAAGTATTTATAAGAACGAATTACAGTTAAATATTGAATACTTTGAAGTTTTTGATATTTGAATATTATTTATAGGAAATTTTCAGTTTTTATCATTTATTATAGAATTTACATTGATTTTATTAAATATTTGATTAGAAAAATTTATTACCATTTGAGTAATAGTATTTTGAGTTTTAGGGGCTTTTTAGTAAATTTATATTGAAAAGATTAACTCTAGTCATAGTAAGATCATAAAAAATATCTGAAAAATGTTTAGAGCAAGTTTTACTCAGAAATATATTTAAATATTGTACTATATGTTTCTTTTTTATTCCAAATATACATTTTCGTATTACTAATCAATTGTAATTTTATAGAAAAATAATGAATGAATAAATAAATAAATAAAAACTGTAATCAAAATAGAAAACTAAAGTAACCGAAATAGATAAAGTAAATACTAATCCCGTTAGAATTCTAGCAGCAATTGTAGCAGCAATTGTCCGTCAGCAATTGTAATCTCAAACAGAAAAAAGACCTTTTAAAACTATTAAATTACAAGCGAGAAATTGTAAAAAAGAACGCTCCTAGGTTTAAGATTAGCGTTCTAGTTTGTTCGTATGACTAGTGTAGTTTCACGCGAAAGCATTTGCATGCTAATGTTAAACCTATGGGAGCATTCTTTTTAGAATTCAAGCTCGAATTTTGACGTTTATTTTATTTATTATTATTATTATGATTATTTTGCTGTTGTTCATTTAATATTTAAGGTCGCTATCTAACGTTGCGTACTTTTAATTTTGTAAATTTGGTTGCATTTTTTTAAAGAAGCTACTTTAATTTCAGAAAACGCCCCAAACAATTTTCCGAAATATTTAAAAATTAATTAATTAATTAAACCCGAAAAAGTACAGCATTAGATATTGATCTCAATTATCTCATGAATATATATATATATATATATATAAGTAATAAAAGCAAGCAAGATATTCGACATGAACACTTCAATAGGTTTAATATTACGGGTGACTAATTTAGTCTCATAGTTGTAAATTTAGAAATTATTCAATTACCATTGAATCATTATTATTATCACTTACCCATCATACGTAGTATAGGGTAAGTCTTGCAATCGTTTTGAAAATCGATTTTTTTGACGGATTTATAAGTTTCGGACACTGAAAAACATATTTTTAGAAAAAAAATTTTGCCGTCCGTCCGTCTGTGTGTCTGTCTGTCTGTCTGCAACCGCTCTATCTCCAGAACAAATTGAGATAGAGACTTGAAATTTTGTATGTGCTTAGTATGTAAGAATGGGACGAAGCTTATTTAATATCAGTAACTTCGATTATTCGGAACTATTTTTTCGGACTCTCGAAAAATTTGTTCTGATGAAAGGTATATAAAAATTTTCGAATTTTTTTTATTTTAGTGAGTGGACGTAAAAGGCAATAAATTGACACAAATTTTGCATAAAAAACGAAATCGATCGGATTATTAGTTGTCGAGAAATTTCTAATCTTGTTTTCCACACTCTTTGATTTTTCATGATCCTGTATTTCATTCAAATTTCAACTCAAAGATATCTTTTAATTGGAAATGAGACACTTAATTTGATGCAAGAAACCGTTAGTGAATATGATATTTATTTTTAGAGTTATAAGGATATTTCTTTTATGCAATTCAGTGCTACTAGAATAGTATGGCATTTCATGTAATTTATCGAAATCGGTTCATCAGAAATTCATTAATAGAGCATGATGATGTGTTAAAAATACTTAAATATACGTTTATATTTTGTTTTGGAATTGCAATGCATTTCATAAACTGTTTACATATGTTATGTTTTCATATATTATGTTATGCATCTCCATGATGGGTAAATTTTACGGTGGCCTCCAACGACTAGTTATTATTGTTATTATTATTTCAAGAAAAAAAATATGTGAACAATTGTACCTGCTAAGATGAAACCTTTTATAAAACTGGATATATTTCGATTCCTTTCTTTTAAATTTTCAAAGTTTTATTGAATCAATGTTTAACAAAGCTGATTACGTATTTAATGATTACATACTAAAGATTTCCCAAATCCGGCTATAACAGATTTATTAATATTCTCATGATAAGTTTTCTTTTGAACGGGGTGAGAAAGGGAGAGCGGGCACCAAAATCCGAGTTTGCTACGGATGCAAAAAAGCCTACTATTAACCTTGAAATAAATAATTTACTGCTACCAATCTATCTATCTATCTATCTATATACATATATATAAATATATACACGGTTAAATCCGATGAATACATTTGAATAATCGTGGCTTAACTACTTTTTTCACGGTTTTTAAGAAAATTAAAAAAAATGTCCTTTTTTATTTATTTTTTTTTAACAATTCTACCTAATAGAATTATTATATTATATTAATGCCCGTTTATTATTTATAATTTCATATGTACCTCACTTTCAGGCATTAGTTTTTCTCAATACAAAAGCTATACAAACACAAACAAATTTTCTTATTTATACTCTTTAATTTTAAATAGAATGGGATTTGGGGGGATTTTGGCGTACTGCGCTTGCTACTTAGTGTATAAAAAAATTGAAAATAAGAAATATTATACAGAATTTTGTCCTATTTAATATTGTAACTGACAAATATATTGCTATGGCAACAAATCTCGAGATATTAAAAAAAATAATAAATAAAATAAAATAAAATCTCAAAATTTTGTTGTTTTTTGACCACAGAAAATTTAGCCTTGAGAAATTTTTATTCGAAAACGTGGTTTATCCATGTTAGCATCATTATGAAAAAATCAGAAAAAAAATCTTCCACCCGATTTTTGAAAGGTAAAATGTTACATATAATATAAACATCACTTTAAAATATCAATTTAATTTAAATGCTTTAAGTGATAAATTAAAATAACATAAAAAGATTATAGCTTGACATGTTTCATTGCTCTTACGGCAACATTTTCAAAAGCAAATAAATGATTATTCAAATGATTATGCAAATAATTCATTTATTTGCTTTTGAAAATGTTGCCGTAAGAGCAATGAAACATGTCAAGCTATAATCTTTTTATGTTATTTTAATTTATCACTTAAAGCATTTAAATTAAATAGGTAAAATGTTTATTTCGCCTGGACTAAAACAGTCAGGAGGGGGGAAATATTGTTTAAGGGTGCTGGTCAGTCAGCTTCCGAAATCCCTTTCGTAAGGTTAAGTATATAGACGTTTGATGCATTTTTATATTTAAAATATCTCCGAAAGTAAATCAATATTTTAAACCTATTATTGACCGTAAGGTAACGGAATACTTTTGATTGTCCCTGTAATCAATCTATTCATCCGATTTTCATAAAATTTGAAATGACTCGACAAAATTATGTAATAATAATGTATTTTAAATTTCAAACGTATAAAGTACATTTAAAACTTTTTCCCCATTGACCATAATGTAATTGAATACTTTTGATTGCTCTTGTAATTGATCTATGCACCGATTATCAAAAAAATTGAAATAACTCGACAAAATTATTTAATAATTATGTATTTTAAGTTTCAAACGATTAAAGTGCATTTGAAACTTTTTTCCCCTTTGACCGTAATGTAATGGAATACTTTTGATTGGCCCTGTAATTGATCTATGCATCCGATTTTCATAAAATTTGAAATGACTCGACAAAATTATGTAATAATTATACATTTTATTAGCATAATAATTATGCATTTTATTTTTTATGCAGTTGAATTCATAAAATTTGAAATAACTTGAAAAAAATATGCAACAACTATATATTTTAAATTTAAAACGATTCGGTTGGGTTGTTTTTGCGTTGTTATATGCGGACAGACGGACGGACTGAACGACCATTATAGGTGCTACGTATTTACATAATTACGAACGCACCTAAAAAGCGATAAATATGAGAACCTAACGTTTAACGAAAAATAGTGAGATGCACTCCATTTTTTGAAATTCATTGTTGCAAATGTTTTTGTCGAAATTTATCTGGAAGGGTTAAAATATTAATCACCGCTCATTAGCTTTTAACGCATAAAATATTAAATTAAACACATATTTTATAAATATTTTGACAATTTTGAAACATCCTTTAAGAGAAGTATAAATAAATAAGACAAAAATGTTAATTTTCTAGGGAGATTTTTTTAGGTGCGTTCGTAATTATGTAAATACGTAGCACCTATAGTTGTCGTTCAGTCCGTCCGTCCGTCTGTCTGTCTGTCCGCATATAACAACGCAAAAACTACCCAACCGAATTATTTGAAATTTAAAATATATAATTATTATATAATTTTGTCCAGTCATTTCAAATTTTATGAAAATCGGATGCATAGATCAATTACAGGGACAATCAAAAGTATTCCGTTACATTACGGTGAATAAGGGGAAAAGTTTCAAATACATTTTAATCGTTTGAAATTTAAAATATATAATCATTATATAATTTAGTCGAATCATTTCAAATTTTATGAAAATCGGATGCATAGATCAATTACAGGGGCAATCAAAATTATTCCGTTACATTACGGTCAATGGGGAAAAATGTTTCAAATGCATTTTAATGGACTACACTAATTCGAACACAATAAAATTGTTATGCCTCTATGAACATACATATTATAATATACATTTTGCACAATCTGTGGTGCAAAAAGCATTTTTTATTGATTTACAAGGTCACACAAAAGTATTCCATTACATAATGGTACAGAAGAACATTTTTTTGGTGCGATAATTGTAATTGACTATTTAACAATTGATATTGACTATTTAACATGAGATTGATATACATTACTATTATTTTTAACACAATCAAACTGATTGGTAAAGTTATCATACGAATTTATTATTTCCAGCTGAGCGAAATTCCCGGCCTGGGCAATTTTTCGCTCAGCTGGAAATAATAAGTTCGTATTGATATACATTGCTGAGGAATACTACAAGTTATTTCCTGTATAAAAGAAAGTAGATAGTATAGTGTATGATATACGTCGCTGAGGTGTAATAAAAATTATTTCTTGTATATTTACAGGAACAAACACACACACACAAAATACATATATATTTCACTACTATACTCTTCCGAAGTACTATCTACTAGCAGCAAGATCTGAATATTTTCAAAACATCGTTATCATACGAAAGCACCTCATTTGTCACGCTTTACGTGGAATTTCCAACTTGTTTAAATATACGAATGTGCAAATCCTTTTAAGCACTTAAATTTTCTAATTTACTATACGAATGCATTTTATTCCCATACATTTAACATTAATAAGGGGGTGGGGAGTTAATTGATTAAACCTCTTAATAGAATTTTAGAATATTAATGATGTGAAAAAAAAAAAATAAATAAATAAAGCTATTGTTCTAAAAATGTTTGCATGTTTGTAATTTTATTTATACGTAATACATTTCGTATATTTTTAATTATTCATAATGGATTATAATTCCCGTTAACGCTGTAAAACGTTACAAAGGTTAGATATATTTCATATGGGAACTATATCTACAAAATGGTTCTTTATATAGATATGTACTGTGAAAACAGAGCAGGATGTTGAATTCCTCTCGAAAGTGTAACTGACCACCTGACCAGTGACCATGACATTGAAGAATCATTGGGACGGGAAAGAGTGCGAAAACAGATGTCTAATGAGGAAAAAAAATGTCATTCGACTTATCTTACTTCAGGGCCCGTATACCAAAAAGTGTTTGTCAGAAAGAAGCGAATAAGCGCCAATGTGATAACCTCTCTTAATTACAAGTCAGTTGGCTCTTATCTGTTGTTTCTTTCCCCATTCCTGCATCCCCATTTGTAAGATCGGTACTGAGCCGACCAGTGACCATGACATTGAAGAATCATTGGGACGGGAAAGAGTGCGAAAACAGATGTCTAATGAGGAAAAAAAATGTCATTCGACTTATCTTACTTCAGGGCCCGTATACCAAAAAGTGTTTGTCAGAAAGAAGCGAATAAGCGCCAATGTGATAACCTCTCTTAATTACAAGTCAGTTGGCTCTTATCTGTTGTTTCTTTCCCCATTCCTGCATCCCCATTTGTAAGATCGGTACTGAGCCCAGGCTTTGGGCTCCATACGAGAACTGCCCCTCTCAGTGATTTCCACGAGTGCATCCAAAAAAGGGTTCCCTCCTTGAACGAAAGGGATATTCTCCCTTCATCGCTTCTAACTCTCACCATGATGTCCATTATCTCGCTAGATAGCTGGTAGGGTTCTATTGTCTGCTTTACCTCACGTATGCGTTTCGACTGGCAAGAAAAACCCCACTTTATTGATACAATACATTCTTTCAACAAATACATCTAATTATAATTCGCCTGGAGTAACTTGCAGATAAGAAAAAATAATACTATATATTAGAAAAAATTTCCAGTACACAGTTATTAACACAAATACAACACACAAGTAAAAAGATAATATCATATAACAATAGTTCTAAATAGGATTGTTCCTCAGAACCTGACAGCCTTTTTCAAAAAGTAATTACTAACACTTGTTTCAATATTGTGATGCTTTGTCATTGTGTCTCCCATAGATGATATTTTTTTTTAACCAATCATGTGTTTAAAAGTTAGTTTCATCGAATGAGAAACTCTTAAAATTTTCGTAAGTGCTTCTCCTGTTGGATTTTAAAGAACGATTTCCAGCCCCAGTTGAAACTTTGATTTTTATCAATATGTTGCAACAGTCCTAAAGAAATCTAAACGTACAGGTGTTGAATAAAATTTCCTCTTTTTCTTACTTTTAAGTAAAAATAGACATTACCTCTCTAGAGAAATCTTGTTTAAACAAAGATTTTTAATTGATGTTTTAAATAAGAACAGAAAATAAATTTCATAAATATTTTTTTTTCAAAGATTTGATTTAAAATATTGAGTTTTTTTCCTTCGCTGAAAAATTGTTGAAACAGTTTTACTATTATTTTCTGTTTCAAAAAAGGTGTATAAAACTTAAGATTCATCTAAATAATTTTAATGAAAAATTCGTATATTTTGCAAAATGCTTTTTAAATATTTTATTTTAAAATGAAGTAGTAAACAATGTCAAGTTTTTAGAAAGAGTAGAAGTAAGAATTTTTTCGCTTTAACTATTCCACATTAAAAAAAGGTAATTTGTTATACAGTGGTGAACAAACAAACTGCTTTACTTGTAAAAAAAACGGTAAAGTGTGCAAATAAGTTTTTTTATGCTTGTGTTTTACGTAAAGATGATATTATTACATTAACATGTACTTGTAGTATCACTTTGCTATAAAAATCATTTTCTTCAAATGAATAATAATGCTAAATTAGTTCATTATTATGAATTTTTTTAGTAAAATATGGGGCAAAGTATTCAACCACAAACGCAGTAGATAATAATAAATTTCGCATAACTGAGTAATATTATATTAATGTTGATATATTCATGCGTAAATGGATCACTTTAATACTTTTTAGATTTTCCGTGAGTGACTCTGATCATCATCCAGGGATCCGGCATGGAAAAAATAAACTTCTGGATATAATAGTGTCCAATTTCAAGGTACAAAATCCTAATAATGCGTTCCTTTATATTCTAATCTTGGTAGTTTTTTTTTTTTTTTTTTTTTAACAAATTTGGCATTCATTAAAAGCCAAAATTTTTGAATTGATTAAGATCAGGACTATTCTCAAGTCAGTCATTAGCTTTTGTACCAGCTTTTTCATATAGGCTTGTATCTAAAGTGGGGAATTAGGTAGAAAATAATTTTATTAATTTGTACTTTATGTTGTGGGGATAAAAACTTGCAAATTGCACAATAAAATCATTTATGGATAAAAATTATTGAACGTTGCAATTTCGCGGTAAAACAGTATACCGCCGTATAACATATATTTGTTAAAAAATGAACTTTCCTGCACTTTAAAATTATTTTAAATAACTGACTTTAAAAAGTCCTTCCGCCAGTACCGAGAGGAAGAGGAAGCTTTCATATACCTTATTTATTTATTTATTTATTTATTTTAAATTAAGTTATATTATTCAAACATACGAAGCTCAAATTAGTGGAATCCGATTATATAAGTCTGAATACTAGTTTTTGTCAATATTGAATATTTATAAGAAGTTTTAGAAACTAGTCATCTTTTATTCAACCTGGTTTTATTTTAAGCGATTTATAGGGTCACCAAATTCCACGATATCATGAAGTGTATGCCTTTTTTCAACAGCATGATGTATAAAACAAACCAGTGAGCTTGGTCGAAATCTTAATTCATGTGCACATGCACACTCATGTTGAAATCGATTAATATATGCGAATGTTGTCCAGGGCAAACTGATTTTTTTTTAATGTCACCCACATTAGAAATTCAAACTGCTATGTCTCAGGTGTTTTTTAACCTCTTCGCTACTGGCGATTATTACAGTATTTTTAATTATTACTGAATTATTTCTTCTCTCGTTTGACTTCAGAGCGAGATTTTTATTTTATTTTCATTAGCTCGAATCTTAGAATTCGAAACATATTATTATTATATCTAAATTTCATTTATACTTGAGTATCATTAATAAAATGGGACAAAACTGATGTACCCATTTGGGTACTCGGGGACTGAAGAGGTTAAGGTAAAGACAAAGCAAAAAATACTCCGTAATTTATTATTAAGATCAAACTCTTTAAAAAGAGCCTTTTTTTCAATTTCTAATTTTTTGTTTGTTTCATCATTATGCATTTAAAAGATTTTTGACAAACTTAAATCCCCGCCATTTTAACACAAGATGGCAAGATGGCGGATGAAGTTGGCCAGTGAACTCGATCAATACATTGGCATGTACTATGTACACACGGAGTTATGTCCAAATCAGTTTATAAATATGCGTATCATCACGTGACATATTTCAGACCGTTTCAAAATGTCAACCACACTGGAAATTGAAAATATTATAACTCAGCCATATTACAAGATATAGATGAAACAAAAAAATTTCTGGAATCTTTGTATCAAGGTAAAACACACAAAAGAAAAATCTTTTTCAATTTTTAATAATTTTGCACCTAATTTTAAAAAATTTAAAATTTTAAAAATTTAATATTCTGCAATTTTCAAACAAGATGGTGGATGGAAATGGCCGACGAACTCGATCCAGAAATTGGTATGTACTATGTACGCACAAAGTTACATCCAAATCGGTTTATAAATACGCGTGTTATCACGTGAGTAAAATCGTATCATTTCAAAATATGAGCAACACGAGAAATTAAAAGTGTTATAACTCAGCCATTTTTTAAGATACAAACGAAAAAAAAATGCTCTGGAATCTTTCTATCAAGGTTATATGCATAAAAGAAAAATCCTTTTCAATTTCTCAATTTTGTACCTAATTTTAAATTTAAAAATTTTTAAAATTTTTTAAATGGCAGTCATTTTAAAACAAAATGCGGATGGAACTGGCTATCGAATTCGGTCTAGGCCTCATTATGTACTATGTGCACGCCAAGTTACATCCATATCTATCCATAAATACGCGTGTTATCACGTGACAAAAATCAGATCGTTTCAAAATGTCAGCCACACTAGAAATTCAAATTGCTATAACTCAGTCATTTTTCAAGATATAGACAAAACAAAAAGTGTTCTCGAATTGTTGTTTTAAGTTCTAACACATTTAATATTAAATTTTAAATAAAAAAAATGGCTGTCATTTTGAAACAAGATGGCAGATGATGCTGGCCAACGAACTCGGTCGAGACATTTATACGTACTATGCACTTACCAAGTTTCATTCAAATCGGTACATAAATAGGATAGTTATCCCATGACAAAAATCAGATATATATATATATGTCAACATTTGAACGGAGGGTGGTTTGGGGATCTGGGGATCATGATCGGTGAATATATACCAATATTTTCCGGAAGTGCTTTCCTCCGGATGGCTGCAATAGGTAGCTTTTTACTTTTAGGTAGCTTTCATTACAAAAAGTAAAAAGCTACATATTGCAGCCGTCTCACAGTGGGGCAAAAACCCAAAAAGCTGGCCAAAAGTCGAAAAATGAAGTTGCGATTCAGGGAATTTCGATTATACAGTTGGCTAGAATAATGTTTGGAGAGTCAGAATCTGTATTTAAAAAAAGATTTTTGCTTTGCCCTTACAAGCAACATCATTTCAAAAATCATGCTTGAAGGAGTATCATTTAGAGCGAACAAAAACAGCAAAACAACAGTTCTTTTAAACGCGTGCTATATTTTATAATATTATCCGATTTTAATGATTTGTAGTGGATTCACACTATGATAGTATGTACTTTATTTGCATGTACTACAAAATTTATATTAAGCACGTAAAAATTAATAAATTCATTGTCATTTTTAATAAAAAATTTTAGAAAAAATCTTATTTTTTTGCTTTTAAACATCAAAAAGTTTAAATGTTCCACAGTGTTCCGCAACGAAATTTAATGGAAATAATAACTTGGGCTATTGTCTAGTGATTCATAAAAAACCAGCTGCCTAAAACTGCCTTTCTGCATTTCACGCATATTTTAGTAACCGCAAGTAAAAATGCCACTTTTTCGGCCGCCTCAAAAATTTTGAAATTGACTACTTTTCACATAATTTAGCTGATAAATATTTTTCAAATTTTTGAATTATTCAATTTTATAATAGTTTATTTCCTATTGTATTTTAAATAAGTACTATAATCATAAGATTACATTAATTTGATAAATAAGCTTAGTAATGAATAAATGAAAATAATTCTCTCTTACTGATCCGGTAGAATAACATTTTCTTATCTTTATAGGTAGTAATTTTGTTTGTTCTATTATAATTAGAAGAATTATTTTGTCAATGGCTATATTTGCTAGATCAAACTACTGAGCGTATTTCATTAATGCGAGTAAAAATCATTATGAATATCACTTTCGCTTATATTAGTAATTTGGATTTGGTGAGGATGGAAGTGAGGATGTGATGATCTATTCTGAGTACATTTAAACAAATATTTAGCTATGAAGATGGCATTATATCTAACATATTTTTCTTTCCTTCCGTGCTACTAGAATACGTAAATATTGCGAATAATTCATGAATAGTCAATTTGAAAATATCGAGATCTTCATTTCACTGATTTTATCGGGCCTATCAAGATCCATTTTTCTTTTTCAAGAAATAAGGAAGCAACTGTCAATGAATGGGATTGCATTAAATACTAGCAGAATAAACTTATTTCGTTTAATACAATCATTGATACAGAAGAAAAAGTCGTTAAAAGGGAATTAGTGTAATACTCAACGTTGCTTCCTATGTCAGACAGCATCTTACCGATCTGACATTTTTTATTAAAAGTGGATTGAGATAATTTAGAATTCAGAATATCTAAGTAACATGCAAAGATGTTTAGAGAGGCCTTACACCTGGCAAACAACTGGATAGAAAAAATGAAAAGCTCGTACTCTGCATGAAAAGAAGAACACTGAAATTGCAAATATGCAAAAAAATATTTCGTTTACAATTAAGACTTCTCGTCGAGAAACAAAATCCCAGATTTGGAAGCACAAATGATGAAAATACAATTCAACGATTCTTTGAAAATGCAAGATTTGATTAAACGTTTCTATGTCATAAGTAATTTTTTGTAGCCATGTTATTTATTTGATAAACTTCGAAAATTTCCCCTTACAAATAGCTTGTAGATTTGAGCAGCACCCCTGGTTCTATATGCTTATTTCAGTACACAAACTACTTATTAATGACAAAGAAATAACATTATCTTCATTACTGCCAATTTGTCAAATGCCATAAGATACTCAAGAATCATGAAACAAACTGATCAAAAGGCATCGAGAAGATTTATCGCAAAGATGCAGTAGCGAAAAAAAGAGATAGTTTTACGTCTTTTAATGTCATCAGATTCTTTCCTTTCTAGTTAAGGTAAATTATCGTAGAAGAAATTAAAATCATTGATCCTAAGAGTCACAGGATCTTCCAATACCACCACCAAGTTCTGCTAACTATTTCAACACCTTGACTTCTGAAGAATCTTTTTCTTATACTACAGTTAATTCTAAAGGTTAATTGCTGGAATATATTTTCGTTTTTATTTTAATAATATAAAAATTAAATAGTCTAATGTTTTACTTTCCATTAACATGCTTAAATTTCGTTTAAATGTGTCTTGGTTTTTTGAAAATTCCCTTTTAAGTTTACCTCGAAATTTTAAATTTTATTTAATTTTTTTATTTTTACTCTTAATCTACAATTTTATTTATTTATTTATTTTTTAAATTTAACTTTTGAATCCTAATTAGCATCCTGAAAAGTTTACGAAATTGCATATAAATTGAATAACTTTCGAGACATTTAAATTTTTATTCCGCCATATTGTGTCCGCCATTTTTTTTTTCAATTTTAATTTTGTATTCTTACTTAGCATCCTCAAAAACACCTGTATACGAATTTTCGTACAATTTGAATAACATTTTCATATTTTGGCCAGCTTTTCGGGAATTTGCCCCACTGTGCGTCTGGAGAAAAGCACTTCCAGAAAATTTTGGTATATTTTCACCGATCATGACTCCCAGACCCCAAAACCACCCACCATTCAAATGTTTACACACACACACACACACACACACACACACACAAACACACACATATATCTATATATATATATATATATATATATATATATATATATATATATATATATATGTATATTACAAATTTTAATTTTTTTTTCGCCAAAACTAACCTATATACTATATTAATTTCCTTATAATAATATTCCGTACTTACTTCAACTTATTAAATTAAAATCTTGTTTCTAGATCTAATCTATTTATCTTTATAGAAACGAGATAAATTCTTAATTCGCCTTAAAAAACATTTATTCCAGTATGCGTAAATTTAAAAAGATGGCTCTAAATTAAAAATATTCTTAATTAAATTTTATTTCTTAATATTCCAAATAAAACTCATTTTTCTATGTTTTTATCAACTCTTTTTAAGAAAGTCTTATTAAATTTATTCCAAAACCATACCTTTCAAGAAGTATCATTATTTTATATTATCTATTTATTTATTTTCACTCAGTCAACATTTGATATTGTGCATATCAATAAATTCATTTCTTTTCTTTTTCTCCTAAAATTAATCGTCTATAAAAATCGTCTGCCTAAGATATTTAAAATTCTGAGTCGATTATAAATTGGTTAAATAATATTTTTTTTAAATAAAATTGTTGTCTGTCAAATAGTAATCTCGACTCTGGGTATGAGTTATGTTTACATAAAAGAATGATGGTTTGAGACTAAAGAATGTTCTAGAATTTTCTTTTTAGATTTAAAAAAGGGAGGAAGCCTCGAGAGTTGGTAAGAAGAAGGATTCTTGGGTTCTCTCTTCCATGAGTACGCTGGATGTAGTAAGTGATGGAATTTTTTTTTTTTTTTTTTTTTGGATGTTTCAGTAAAAGATCGTCTGCAAAAGGAGCTTTTCTCTCTATTATAGCTACAGTTTAATAAAATGAACTTGCAGCAGCCAAGGAGTGACTTATTGGTTCTTCTACATTTATTTATTTTGTTTTTTCTCGCTGGCCATGACTTCTGTGCGGAGAAAGGGAAACCTGGCGATGATGTTTCTGTCCCCCTAAGTTTAAAATGTCACAATCAATTCAAGAGTCCGACAGGATCGCTAATGCCTGTGCTGCCTTTTTCGGATTTTTAAAGAAACTTGCTATGGAACGAAGTGATAATAAGAACTGTGGATCGCTGAATAATTTGCCCGTCATTATTGGATGTGTTCTTAAACAAGAACTGCCATATTCTCTTGATTTCTGGAGTGACTAAACAGAGGAGTTGTTCCTGTAAAGTGTTTTGGGTCTGTATGATTTGAAAGAATTAGTACTTGCTTTGAGTTTGCTTGTGTGTTCCTTGACGACTGAGATCCATTCTTTCATAGTCGAGAAAAAGTAGTCCTCGTGATGATGAAAAAAAAAATAATAATTACAAGACCATTTCTTGTAAATTGGTGAATAGACAGATGTTTTTCGAGATAGTGAGCTCAATAGGATTTCGGTGAGAATTTTTTCGTAGTGTTTTGATTATTATTATTTGTATACTTTTTATGTATTTATTTAAATTAATTATTCTCAGTTTGTAAGGTTTATTTATTTGATTATTTGTCTGTGAATCTTATTTACTTACCTATTTATGAGAATTATTATTATCATTATTATGTGTTGGAGATTGAAATATTTTTGTTCTTAAAGATTTAATTGAGGAGTATAATGTTCTTAAGACAATTACTGTTGCATATTAAAGACTATAATGATATTTTTATGCACGTTTAAGGATGAGTTTGTCATAATAATGAAATATAAAAGAACTTAGAAGCTCAAGTTATTTTAAAAAGTACATTTTCTAATTTATTGATATTTGTTTGTTATCAAGAACTATTCTTTGAATGCAGTATTTTTATGATGATGTTCCTATTACTAGACATTTGAGCTAGAAAACTAAGTTAACATTTACGTTTTTTCCTTTATTTGTTAGAATTTCTTGTGACAGTGAGTTTTGGTTCCCGGATTCTTATAATTTATTTAAATTCAGTAAGAAAGATGGAACTGTACAAAGCTGTTGCTAGAGTTTTGACTGATAAATATGATTAATTTTTTCAGTAAATTTTGTGATTTTAAGTAAGAAATTACCTATAATTAAAATTTTTGAATATGTTTATGATCTATAAAATAATAGAATTAAAAGTTGATCCCAATTTAAGGTATAACTATGATATTTACAATTTCTATTTTTATTAGATAAAATTTTGGTTACAGTTAGCAGCTAAATATAGTTATAATTTTCACGATAATTTTGATTCAGATTTTTAAAAGGGAGGGTAATAATTCTGTGTGAGGGAATCAAAATGTAAACATCTCCAGTAGACAAAGCCCTCAAGATTGCGAAAGCGCGAACTCGTGAATTTCACCTTAAAAGTAAAAGACTCTCTGATCGAAATTTTGTCGAATCCCCATTAAAAATACAAGACTCTGTAATTTATGAAGAATTTAAATACCCTAACACTCAAAAATTAGAACCTACTTTCTCTGGGCCATATAAAATTATAAATAAACTTTCTGATGTAACTTATGAAATAGATAAATTTAATTATGAGACAGGACAGAATTCCGTTATTATGCATGTTTCTAAATTAAGACCCTATTTTTCACCCGAAGATTTTAAACTGTTTCATGAGCAACCCAAAAAACAAACAAAACCTCAGATACAATCACAATCACTAGATCAAACTAAAGTCAAGACAGTAGATTAAATTTTAATTCTTATTCTTTAAATATTTTATCGCCATAATTTTGAACATTAGCAGGTATATTCTTGGTGGCCAACAAGAATATTTATCGTTTTTGGGGTTAAATTGGGCTCCTTATGCAGGCATAAGGTGTACACTTTGATTGTAAAAGCTTTCAAAATGATGTTGATAAATTATTTTTAAGTGTATTTAATTCTAACTATTTTTACTCATTTATTGACATTAGTATTATTCTATTTATTCAACAGATATTTATATGATAACAGTTATAAAATTTGATGATTCTACTCAAACCTATAACTTAATATGTGATTTTCAGTGATTGTGAAAACTACAGATTTTAAAGTTTTTCAAAAAGGCAAACTATTTTTATTTTCATTTCTCAATTAAGAATGACAACTTTTATTCCTATTTGTTTTTTATTATTAAAGTTTATAAACCATGTGTAGATAAAACATTATTCTACATTTGGCATTTGAAAACATATAACCAAATTTGACAATTTTGTAAAAGAGTATAAGAGAGGAATTATTGTAAGGAAATACTGGTTGAGAGTCCATTTTCTAAATAGTTAGATTTAATTTTATTTGGATTTTGGAACTATTATTATTTTTTTAATGTATACTTTCAGCTAGCAAAAAATACTTTCTTATGCTCTTAGAAGAGAAGAAAATTATTTAGTTGCTATATAATTATTTTTATCCTCAACCAATATTTTCCCTATCAATAATAAACAAATTGTGATATTTTCTTTTGATTGTACTCTTGTTTTACTATTATTATTATTATGATTTCTATAATAAAGTTTAGTATTAATTATACTCTTATTGAGAAATATTAGGATATGGAGTCTTATTATGCTACTTATTATTATTGTTATTATTATTATTTAAATTTTTCTATATCATTTATTATTAATATTTATTATTAATTTTTGAAGTGATAATATTTATTATTAGAAATTTGACATATAATTAAAAAATGTTGGAATCCAATAAAAAACATAAGATTAAAACCAAAGATTAAACAAGATTTGAAGATTTTTAATTAAAGAGACTGTATTCACTGGACATTGAAAAAGACTCTTTTATACATTCTTAAAAGACTTTTTTCAGTGAAGGACTTTATTTAAAATAAACTACTGATTAAGTCTGTGAAATTCTATAAACTCCCATGAAGGAGATTTCTTATTGTTTTTATTATATTTTTAAAATTTCTTCCTTATTAATATTTATAATTTATTTATTTTTATTGTATGTATTATCTTCTATGCACTTACAAATAGTAAGTGATATTGTAACATTATTGTATTTCTTTCAGGGAAAGGCTCGTACTTAAATTTAATTCAATTTAATTTTCTCTTAACTGTTTTTTTTTTAATCGCTATTATTTTTTATATTGCGTTAATTTTCTTTTCTTCCACCTCTTGGCTTCCTGAGTTTGACAGTTTTATTCCAAAATTTAACTTTTCTAAATTATTAGATTCCTGTTGTCTGAACTTGTAGTTTTATTTAACTATCAATTTCATACAAATTTTTGGGGAGGGGGGATAATATTACAAATTTTAATATTTTTTTCGCCAAAACTAATATTTATACTATATTAATTTCCTTATAATAATATTCCGTACTTACTTCAACTTATTAAATTAAAATCTTGTTTCTAGATCTAATCTATTAATCTTTATGGAAACGATATAAATTCTTAATTCGCCTTAAAAAAAACATTTATTCCAGTATGCGTAAATTTAAAAAGATGGCTCTAAATTAAAAATATTCTTAATTAAATTTATACTTATAATTTATATTTCTTAATATTCCAAATAAAACTCATTTTTCTATGTTTTTATCAACCCTTTTTAAGAAAGTCTTATTAAATTTATTCCAAAACCATACCTTTCAAAAAATATCATTATTTTATTTTATCTATTTATTTATTTTCCCTCAGTCAACATTTGATATTCTGCATATCAATAAATTCATTTCTTTTCTTTTTCTCCTAAAATTAACCGTCTATAAAAATCGTCTGCCTAAGATATTTAAAATTCTGAGTCGATTATAAATTGGTTAAATAATATTTTTTTAAAATAAAATTGTTGTCTGTCAAATAGTAATCTCGACTCTGGGTATGAGTTATGTTTACATAAAAGAATGATGGTTTGAGACTAAAGAATGTTCCAGAATTTTCTTTTTAGATTTAAAAAAGGGAGGAAGCCTCGAGAGGTGGTAAGAAGAAGGATTCTTGGGTTCTCTCTTCCATGAGTACGGCTGGATGTAGTAAATTATGGAATATTTTTTTGGATGTTTCAGTAAAAGATCGTCTGCAAAAGGAGCTTTTCTCTCTATTATAGCTACAGTTTAATAAAATGAACTTGCAGCAGCCAAGGAGTGACCTGGCGATGATGTTTCTGTCCCCCTAAGTTTAAAATGTCACACATACACACACACACACACACATATATATATCTTATACTATAATGCGAGCAAAAATTGTGTGTGTGGGGGGGGGGGGTAAATTTTATCTCAAAAACGGCTCTAACGATTTTCGCAAAAATTTGGATTTTACCATTTTCGGGCACGAGAAGACCATTGGGCTAGGTCTCATGTTGGAGAAAATTCGATTACTGGGTCATTTTGGGTCATAATGGGTCAGGATAAAGCTATTTATATCTAGAGAACGGCTGGATCGATTTTAAGGAAATTTTTCTATCCAATCGTTTTTTGGCACAACAAAACTATTGGGCTGGGTCACATGTTCGAAAAATTTCGATTAGTGAGTCAATTTTGGGTCATTATGGATGAAGCCATTTTTATCTAAAAAACGGCTCTAACGATTTTGACTAAATTTTATATTGTATCGTTTTGGATTACAAGAAGACCATTGGGTTAGGTAACATGTTCGAGAAAATTCGGTTAGTGGGTCATTTTTGGGGTCATTGTGGGTCATGCTATTTTTATCTAGCGATTTTCTCACGCAATTTTGACTAAAAAATAGCATTCTAAGGTTTTCGGGCACGAGAAAAACATTGGGCTAGGTTACATGTTCGAGAAAAAAATTCAATGGGTCATATTGGGTCATTAAGAGTCTGGGTCAAACTATTTATATATAAAGAACGGCGTGATGGATTATAACGAAATTTTGTATGTAACAGTTTTTTGACATTAAAAAACTAATAGGCTAAATCACATGTTTGAGAGATTTCGACTATGAGGGTCATTTGTGGGTCATGATGGGTCATAATGGGTCATGGTCAACCTATACCTAAAGAACAGGTGGATCGATTTTAACGAAATTTTGTATGCAACATTTTTTTGGCACGATAAAATCATTGGACTAGGTTACATGTTCGAAAAATTTCGATTAATGGGTCATTTTGGGTCATTAAGAGTCTGGGTCAAGCTATTTATATTTAAAGAACGGCGTGATGGATTATAACGAAATTTTGTATGTGACAGTTTTTTGACATGAGAAAACTAATGGGCTAAATAACATGTTTGAGAGATTTCGACTATGAGGGTCATTTGTGGGTCATGATGGGTCATAATGGGTCATGGTCAAACTATATCTAAAGAACAGGTGGATCGATTTTAATGAAATTTTGTATGCAACATTTTTTTGGCACGATAAAATCATTGGACTACACTGTAAAAAAAATTCTGTGAGGTTACTAAGAATTTTCTAGGAAACTGGGATGCCTAGAACTTTTCATGTAACCGCAACAGAAGAAAATCATGTACAATTACAAAAGTTGCTTTAGTTAATGTTACTAAATATTGTTTAGTAAACATACTAACGATTTTTTAGCGAGTTTCCTAAAGAATAGTCTGTAATTTTTCTAAATATTATTTAGTAAACTTACTATAAATTATTCAGGGAGTTTAGTAAGGAATGTTTCGTAAATTTACCAATGATTATGTTGTATATGCAGTAACGATTTGTTAGGGAGTTTTCTAAAGGACGTTTTGTAAACTTACTACTGATTATTTAGTAAATTTACTAATGATTTGTAAGGGAGGTTCTCATATCATTTTATATAATTGTACTAAACATTATTTAGTAAGCTTACTAGTAATATTTTAGAGTGATCACTATATATATATTGGTAAATTTACTGAGAATTATTTAATAAACGTATTTAGTAATTTTTAGTGAGTTTTCTATACATTATTTTGTGAGTATTCTAATGATTTTTACTATTCTTACATAACATTTTGTAGTATATTTATTGAGAATTTGTTGTACATTTGCAAGGACTTTATGGCATATTTACTATGGGTTTTTTATGCTTGCATCTTAAACCTTTTATGTAATTTATAAAAAAAATGTAACTTTAATGAGATATCGTTAGAAAAATTACCAAATTTTTTTTTTGTATTGTATTTAGGCCACATTTTGTATTCTCGTCAGAAAGTTCTTTGAAACAGTACAAGTGTTAATTCAGTAAATTTGTTAATGATTTTTTTGTATTGTATTTAAAATATTTTATTTGCACATACCAACATGCATTTGTAACTGCACAAATTGTTTGCAATGCTATTACTATATTTTTACAGCAGTATTCCAAAAAGATTTTACGTAATTTTTTTTATTCTAATACTTAAATTAATCTGAGCTATTATAGTATTCTTTCAACATGAAGTTGAATTTTTACAGTTTTAAATATCCAGAGTGGAATTTTTCTAATGTATCAAAATATTTCGATGTAAAATAAGCAATATGACCTAACATGTGTTTCAATATTACCACAGCAAATGACATAAAAGTTACACATGAGAAAATTCACTGAAGTCTCATCGTAGACTTTTAAATAGGTGCAAAATCATTTTTTATATTATATGAGCATTATAACAATATCACTAAATGAGCAGATAAGCTGAAGCCGATCTTACGGTCTTGTTAAACTAAAAAAAGCAAATAGATAGAGTGATGTAAATAAATTACCATAACTGAGTTTTAAAATATGCCTAAAAGAAATATGATTTTAGATGAAGCACGGTGCTTAATTTATGCATATAAAGCACTGAGCCTCACCTAATCCAATACATGATTAGAAAACCTGTATATTATGAAAAAACATTGTCCGTTTATTCTATGCGAATATGTTTTTAAACTAGAATGCTAGAAATGAAAATATAGTAGTCTTGTATTTAAGATGTTTTGTTCAGTTCTATGGTCATATGAATTTCATTAACAAATGTTTTCTGTTACATATATTTGAAACACTATACAATAAGTAATTCAATGGTTCAAAACAGATAAGAGTTCTGGAAAAAAATTAATGTCTTTATCCGAATGTCACATTTAAGATTTTTTTAAAACCTTATTCTTATTTCAGGTGGATATGTCGTATAATTCTTACTAATTACTAGAATCTTTTTCCCTTTAATTTTTTATTGTCTTTTTTCCTGGACTTATTCCTAACAAATTTCTTTCACCATCTACGTTTAATACATTATACATTTTTTAATACTTTATTTGCTTGAGAGTTGTTTCAAATTAAAATATTAAAGAGGAAAAATTTAATTATTGATAGATCACAAATTTAAAACTCTAAACTGGCTTAAAGACCCGGTAGAAAAAGTCGAATATGTATGCAGAGCTGCCAACTTCTACGCCTATTTAAATCACATAAACATGATTGGAACCACAAAAAAATTTTAGTAATATGTATGCCAAATATTTTCAATGTTGTGTATTACACTCCATATTGTTAATTATCTACTAAAATTTCTGTTTCTGATATGTTTTTTCGTCTTTAAATAGGCGTAGTAGTTGGCAGCCATGTGTATGAATTTAGTAGAATTCTTCTGTGGTTAATATTGCTCTTGAATTAGAATCTTTAACTAAAATAGTTACATATAGGAGAGATAATATACACACCTTAACATATGTATACAAAAATGCATCTTTGACTTATCAACTATAATTGTGGGCAGGTCTCGCACTTTTTATGTTTATCACTATGTTATAATCAGAGTTTACTAAGCAATCTTTCTGAAAGTAAAAAACTAGAATGGAAACAAAAAGAAATACATATTGATTTGGAAAATATTATGGAGCTGTCGTTTTTGATATAAATGTAATATGCACATCTATACTAGCAATAAATGCAATATGATTAAATAACAAAATACAATGAAATATGAATAAATTTTATTAAATAACTATTTATTTAATTCATTACAATAAAAACATTTATATCTTTTTAATATGACTCACATTTTGCAAATACTACGTAATTAGTATTTATACAAATACCTATGAATTACATACTTTTTAAAAATTATTTTTGGAGATTTTGGGAACATATCATAAAATGAATGTTAAAGATATATTGCAATAAAATAATTGGAAATTTTCAGTGCTGCAGAATGAGGTTCGCAAGATTTTTCTCATTGAAAGATAGTGCTTCTTTTCTCTCTACTTTCGTCATCAAGGAGCTCACATTGTTTTTAAATTAAACTCCAGTTTCTTCATGCATCTAAAATAATAAGTTAGATGTTAACATAAAAAAGAAAGAAGAATTTAGTAAAATTTATAATGAATATAATATTACAGAAAAGCCAATATTCATCTTCGTATTGAATGTTACAAGTATTTGAAAATTAACTAGATGAAGAAAAACCATGCATTTTAAATTCAAGCTGATGATCGGCATTTTGGCAAAGTTAAAGTCGCATATACAGTCATAGGATTTTCTCATCTGAGATGTTTCCATTTACTGACATAGCATCAATAAATCTTAAATTGCTCTCATTATTATTTACTAATTTCATCTAAAATGAACTCGCAAAACCATATTGAAAAGGTCTTTTTTATAAAGTCTTGACATTCTTCTAACTTATGAAATAAAAATACAAAAATCCATTGATAGGTGGAATTGTAACACATAAAAAATATTGAATATGCTTTATAAATGCTAAATATGTATCAATAAAATTGCTCAATTGTTTTTAAAATGATTTCCTGAAGGCATCCATAATCTTGAAGATGTGGATTTAAAAAAATCATCAGCATTGTATGTTGTCATTGTTTTTTTGACGGCAAGTCTATATAAATAAATAATGCTGAAACACAATACGCCTTCTTACCCAATAAATATTGCCAATAGGCATGCATTGTAATATAAAAGCTTAATCTTTGAATATATGCAAACAGCCATCATTTGACAGGCCCATTTATTAAAGAATCTGGGTACTTTGTTAATAATTTTTGTTATTATAGAGAAAATTGCGGTGGGGTGCGACACTTTTTACAAAATTTAGAAAATCAACTTTCTTTAACTTTAAAACAAAAATTTCAATTTATAAAGTGCAAGGTGAAACACCTTTTAATGTGCTTGTACAATATAGAAACAAAACATTCAAAAGGTATTTTATAATTAAAGAAATTGTAGGTTTTAAAATGTGCCCCATAACTCACCACTTATAGAGATATATCGAAATGCAGTAAATTAAAGCTATAAGGCACAAATAATTAAGTGTCGGCTAGATATATAATCAAATAGAGATTGTAGATTGATATAATGTATGTGGCACAATATAAAATTCCAAGATTTTCATAACGTAAATGGAAATTCAGTATAATTCATAGATAACATTAAAAAATCGTCAATTCAAATTATTTACATTTTGAAGTAAATGAATATACTATCAATGTTATAATTAATATATTACCCTCTAAATATGTTTGCATGTTACCAATTTACATTCATCTCATTAAAAAAAAAAAAAAAAAAAAAAAAAAAAAAAAAAAAAAAAAAGGCATACCCCATTCCTCTCTTTATTGGCATGTCCCATTCCTCCCCACTTTCTTTTTTTGTGTTAAACTTCTTGTATAAACAAAAGTGCTGCTTTTAGACTTGTTTTAAATAACTAATAATATACAGTATAATGTTACATAAATAATGAAACTATTACACCTATGAATAACAAATCATTACTATACAGAAAGCGTAAAAAGTAAATTTACATTTGATCTTTTATACAATTATAAGCTTAAACAGACCGATAGTTTTTTTCAACTAAATTTTGGCTACTAATGCTTCATCTAGCGTGCAATTGATGAAATGTTTAGAATGTTACATAAAGAGAAAACCCTACTGTCCAATTCCTCCCACTATCTCACACCACTATCCCCTATATATTAACATTTTATAAAAATTACGTAAAACCATATTAAATACCTCTTATATTTACACATATAAAATTAATTGAATTTTAACAAAATTAATGGAATTTTAACTCTCTTAAATACACTAGCGAAGGCAGATCACTTCAAACCTCAAGGAAAGCATGTTTATTAAATATATGTACTTTCCTTCATATAAATGCAACTAAACTTCCGTATTTGAACATCTTTTTAGAGCACGTCAATAGACTATACTTGCATTACCTACGAAAATTTCGTAACATTTCGGCAATTAGAAATATTTTTTTACAAAATAAAATGTGTGAAAATTTTGACAAAATTTGTTAAAACCTGAGAGTTTTATCGCGATAAAAATCTTACCAGCCCTTTTCCACTAAATATCAATATTTTTTTTCACCCAGGCTTCGTATATCTTATGTTTTTAAGACCAAAAAAATTCAAAGAGTTTGGTTGATACTGTCAAGTTTTTTTAAGAATGTAAAATAGCGGAGGTACCTTGTACCACAACTCCAAATCCCACAATTTTCTTCTATCTCATACATAATACTATTTTAAAATTCATCAACGTACCAAACTTAAAAGATAATTTATGCCCATCATGAGAATTCTAATGATATGAAATTCCGTGCATTAGTTCTTAAGATATGAATATCGGTAAAATCACGTAAGAAATGCACCATAAAGCGCTAGTTGTTTAGTGATCTACACCAAAACCTGCAACGGTGACACTGCAATACCTGGTGTCAACGTATAACTGAATCTGAAGTTCGATGAAAATACGTGCGTTAGTTCATAAGATTAGAATTTGCGGAAATTATGTAGATCCCCCCTTCTATTGTGCAAATTGTGAAAAATTCAGCACATCAGCGCCATATATTGAGCGATTTACGCCAAAATATAAAAAAATACCAAATGATATTAGGGACAAACTAAATCTGAAGCTTGATGAAAATCCGTCCATTATGCATTCAGGTAGAGTTGTTGCAGAAATCTCAAAAAAAGTAGAACAGCAACAAAATCAATTGAACGATTTACGAAAAAAAAATCGGAATCAATTTATAACAAGGACTATCTGAATATATTTTTTTATTGAAAGCTGTACATTAGTTCTTGAGGCAGAGCACCCACAAAATTTAGGTCGCATACATACAGCCATTTAGTAAAAACAAGTTTTTTAGTATATCTGATCCCTAAAACATGTAAATCCGTTGAAAACTAGAATTTACATTAAAAACTAATCATCACCAATTTATTTCAGAGACAGACTAGGCATAATTTCTATATTAAACATATATATTTTAAATATTAAATCCTGTGCATTAGTTCTTGTGACAGAGTACCCACGAAATGTGAGTCACATGCAAATAGAGTCACAGGCTCACATTTCGTAAAAACGGGAAATCTGACCCCTAAAACATCTAAATGTGACGAAATTTTTTACGAATCCTATACTTCGCAATAACAGAAGAAATAAAATATTCAAAAATTATCTATGAAAAAATTAATTGTTAAAAGTCTATATCTGTGTATGTTACTGTACAATTCATATTACGTACGTTTTAAATAAATTCGTACACTTGATTTTATGCAATACAACTATAATTATATAGCTGCATAGCCCCTTACCGATTGTCTATGGTTTTAAAAACAATTTTGAAACATGAAATATTTTTTAATTATTCTGTATCGCGTAGAGCTCGCTTTCGAAAGGGGCTGTGCAAATATAATTTTATCAATTTTTGTTAATTTTGGATCCCCTTCCTCCTTCCTATTCATACGTTATCATCCTTCAACCCCCCCCATTAATGATCCCCCCCCATCGGTATCAAAGTGTAGAAAATTTGGATTCCTATAACTTATTTTGCTCGAAAAGACATACAAAACTTGTTTCATTTATTTTCCGCATACTTTTATGATCAAATGATGAAAAGTTGATAAAATATTTTTCATATGAAAAAACTTTATATCACATAACAATTAAAAGCAATACTATTTAAATGAATCTCATGATACCTTTTTGTTACATAATGCATTCAACAGTAATAAATATTTATTGTTCTTGCACCGAACGGAGAGGGGTGGGGAGCATATAGAAATTCATATCAAAAAACGAAGACAACACTTTTTCTCTTTATTTATTAGTAAGCACAAGCTTAATTTCAAATATACTTTATACTGTTTCTCGAACTGTGATTATATATGCATACACATATGAAGAAAAATAAGAATTTTAAACGTTAGAGTATACTATATTTTAGAGTTAAATAATTTTATAATAATTTAGAGATTTTAATAACTTTGTATTAAAAAAATATGTAACAGGCTATAAAAATAACGTACTACTTTGTACTAAAGACCATGTTACAAATAAAAAATAGAAACAACTGATGATCAGAAATGATATTTATATCAAAAGACAAACCTCCTCCCTCCTGAAATAACATATTTGCACAACCCCAAAGATTATTTGTTCTTAAAACAACATAAAGAGTTCATCCCTTTTTACGGCTAATTTTACATAAAAATAAAAACTTCCTCTATGAGTAATTAAAATATTATAAATAAAACAAATTTAACAGACATGCAATTAAACTACTCACTTAAAGCTCTGAAATTATCGGAATATAAAAGAAATTATGGGAGAAACATAATTTTCAGAAATGATTTTATAATTAACGAAACTGCAACTAAGAGAAAAAAAAAAGAGTGAAAAAAATTGGAATTGTCCCATTCCTTCCTTTGCTGGTATGTCCCATTCCTCCCTGTACTTTATGTTAAACTTCTTGTATAGACATAAATGCTGCTATTAGATATAGTTTAAATTATGGATGATTAGAAGTTTAATGTTCCATAAATAGAGAAACAATTACTTATTTGCATAAGCAAGTTATTATCACTTCATCGGGCGCGCTGTATCTGAAAGATACATGCGTAAGAAATTCGTCGTTTTCGAAAAGAAAAGGGAGTTTTACGACCTTGATCTTCACAGTATCTGTTTTTCCGGTCATTTCCGTCCCTGGAATGCAGTGGTTTCAAATTTTTGTCCATAGAAATTTCCGGTTTCGCGCTTTGTTAAGGATTTGTATCTATTAGACACATGCGCCCGATAGCGTTTGTAGTAACTTTCCCATTGATACTAGGTTAGAATACGTGAATACCTCAGTCTCTCCTGTTTAACTTTCGGCTTCGAAATGATAAATACTAAAGGGTTTTTGGAATTGAATAACCCTAAAGACATAGAAATTGCCCATAAAATTTTATTTAGCGATGACAATGAAGATTCTGAACAGTTTGAAGAAAGTGACAATGAATAATATTTTAAAACACACTTTTAAACAATATATGATGCTAAAATACAAACTGTATCTGTCAGATACAACGCGCCCGATGGTGAAACTTTTGAGGCGCGCCCGACGAAGTGTTAATAGCAGAAAGCATAAAAATATATAGCAAATTTACTTTTTATTCTTAAAATATTTTTCTTTTTACAATTGCAAGTATGTGTAAATCAGCTATTTTATTCAACTGAAGATTGGGAATGCTTTTGCTTAATGGAATACGTAACTGATGAAATGTTTATTAATGGAATATAAAAAGAAAAATGTACTGTTCCATTCCACCCCACTCTCCTTTATTAAGTAACAAAATCTTGGGTTAAGGGATTTAGGGAAGATTTAAGGTGTTTAACTGCTATCAAAATAAAGTAACAAATACAACAGGAAGAAAAATAGACTTTTAAAATTTTTTAATTCAACGAGTAAGAATGGAGACAAAGATAACCATATTTTCTTTTATTATTGAAGGAAAGGAAGGGGATATTTCAAACGATTGATAACATAACTTATTAAAGACTTACAATTAGCGAAAAAAAATGAAAATTAGGGTAAAAGACTAAATTTTGTCTGCTTGTAAGGCGAGAGGAGGGGGAGGGGGTGATTTTTATTTGGATTTTATGGATATGACCTATTATTCATTCTTATAATAAAGGAACGGATCAGAATTTTTTTTTTTAAAGAATGACTTAAGGTTTTAAATTTTATATGTTGAAGGGGCAAAAAAATTGGCTATTTATTTTTCTTTTTAGAAAGGGGGAGTATTAGATGACTTATTTACATTAATGAAAATTTATAAAGTACTAATAGCCCAGTGATTATATGGTAGAATTCGATATTAAGGGAAAGTAGGAAATAGGCTTAATCTCTTCAGTTTAGATCTAAAATGAATATAGTAAGTTTTATTCTTATACTAGCGGAGCGTTAGAAATATATTAGATTTACAGTTTAATGTTACAATAATATCTCAAAAGAACTAACTATCAAAAACACTATTAATATAAGTGTTGTAAAGCTTAAAATTCCGAGTAAAATGAGCACTTACATTTAATATCTTTGCTGAACATTAATAGCACACTTCTATTTCAAAAATTAACCGCAGTGGTCAAGAGGTTTATCTTAAAATAATTAGGGAAAAACTTGAAATTGTTTTGATCTCTTCAGTTTAGGTCTAGAAATAATGTGCTGACTTTTTACCCACGTACTAGATGAACGTTAGAAAATATGTACATATAGTGAAAATATACTTTATTAAAAATTATTTTAACTATATTCTAAAACAGCTAAGTCTATAGAAACCATTGTGAATGCAAATTTCTTAGAGTTTGAAATTCGCAATTAAAAAAAAATTGTCTCAATTCTATTTCAAAATTTTATCTTAATCGCTAATCCAAATCTCTAAACTAGGAGAGATCAAGTTATCCATCCGCTATGTCTCCATTTGTTACATGGGTGATTCTACGATAAGAGGTTCAAAAACATGGAGAATTCGGCCAAAAAGAAAAGTTTGAGTTTGATCAAAAACCTTTAAATTATGATTTTTGTCCCGTTTATTTACTTTTTCATATAAGGGCAAGTCACTTTATACATATTTTATAACTTTTTCTGGTCAGTGACTCGCTCCCCTGCCAGGGGAAATACGGCAGGGGAGAGACATTTTCGTGTAAATTCAAACTTTTTAACTGACTGAATTAGTTTTTCGGTTAATTGTGTATTTCACTTTAAGTATTACCGTATTGTTTAATTAGGGTAGTAAATGCAATTGAATTAAAGGAATATTATAAGTTTTATGACTTACCAGGGGAGATACACGATCACTGTGCGAAACCACTACAAAACACGGTCGCGTCGCAACAACTAAAAATGGCGACGCTTAAATGGCTTGCACGTTTAGTATTGCTAACTTCAAGCCAATAGATGTCCTTAAGCACTACTTCCAATATAGCCATCGTTGAATTTATATTTGTTTCAGCGGAACGAAATTTGACAGGGGAGAGACACAAAAAAAGCGGGACAAAAGTTAATTTTAAAAATTATTTGAAATTAACAAAAATATTTTATTTTTTATTTTATAATACGTAAGTTTAATTATTTAAATTCCAATTAAACATACTTTAGCTAAGCATCTGGCGGAAAAAATATATGTATTGTTTGAAAGTTAAATTGAAACCGGCAAGGGGACATGCCAGGGGAAGGGACTTTTTCGACTTTGTAAGAAATTTCAGAAAAATGTGTTTAAATTAGGCATTCAATCGTGATGTTATTTAATAAAGTATATTAAGATGATGCGATTCATTGCAAAAAATAGCAACATATAGAATAAAAAATCTGTTTTAAACGGATTGCCGTACAAATTACCTCTTATCGTAGAATCACCCACATACGTGTACATATTTTAAATTGTTGAGGCCTTCACGATGTTTTTGTAACTATGTAAGGATTTTATTTTGCATATTTTGAGAATTATAATTTAGCAGTTATTGAGAAAATGGTGCATGAATGATAGATGTTTTACATTTCATTTCTCAACTCACACCCCCAGACTTAAATCATTGGTTTAAATGAAAGATTTTTTACTTAGACTAATTTTTTTTTTTTCAATATTCCTGCGGTTTTAAACTTTTATGAATTTAAATGAAGATTCTTGTATACTAGTCGAAAATCATTTAATTAGAGCGATCTTTGTCCTTAACACAAAATATAAAGTTTAAAATCGCGCTATTCGTTAACTTTGAACTTCTCTAAGGAAAAGGCTTATGCACACTCATTTGTCGCTCTACCGCCCCCCCCCCTCTCCCATCCTTGCACTTTATTTTCAATTTCCTTAATTCTAATAGACACGCACTGATGTTCACTCTATATACATTATATTAAGAGCTACACCCATTTCATATTGGAAATAATAAACAATATTTGCCATCATTTACGAGTCATTTTTGAAATATTCTAAAAATTATTAAAGGATGTACTTTTTAAGTTAATTTGTTTGTAGCTCATCTAGCAAAAGAAAGAAACATAGTAGATTCATTTCTATTCTATGCCAATGAAAATTAAAACAATTTCTGGATTTCTTGTAATTAATTCAGACTTCGTCCTTTCTTTCATATACAATTTCTGGTCTATAACCCGCAATCAAGAGGTTCAGCCAAGATTCTCAATATATCCATCCTAAATAATGCATCAATAACTAAAAATTACATTTACATAATAACAATCACGTATAAACTGATAACCTCGTTTGTTCGCGCTGAAAGCTTTTGTTTAGTGATTTAGGCAATACTTGAATCTAATAGTTGAATCCAATTGTTGTATTGTGAAAATTCAACAAAAATGTTAAATATCGGTTGTCATTTTATTCAGAATTTTAAATTCTAAAACATTTGCATTAACAATGTTTTTGATAAATTTATTTTTCGTTAAATGTTTTATGGTAATCAATAAAATCGTGTTTTTCAATTTTAAAATTTGTACCCATTTTTTAACGCGCACATAGTAAGAGGGGAACACTTAATGCATTCATTCTAGACCTAAACTAAGTGAATTGAAATAATTTCCAGCTTTCCATTAACTAATTCCGATTTCGGCTTTTTCCCCTCCTCCACCACTGGGCTATAAAGAATTTTAAAGACTTTCTGTGTGTTCTTAAAGTTTCGCAAGGAGTGTGGATGAACGGGGAAATGATATTTTTTTTTTTGGGGGGGGGGGGAAGAAATGCCTTAATTGATAATTTATTATGACAATAAAATAACGCATAGAACACATATTGTATTTTATGTTATTTTAATTTAAGCTGTTTTAAAGAGTTTTAAATATTGAGTACTGTTACTGCGTGAAGAAAGTTCGGGAATAAAATTTTAAGGGTGAAATTCATATGAAGTTTTAATGAAATGAATGTGATTTAACGAATGTTTAATGGAATTTATTCGCTAAAATAAAAATAGAATAATAATTTTTTTAAAAAAAAGTAAGTTTTAAACACTTTAAATTTTGGTACTGCGAAAAAGGGGGCAAAAAAGAGAAATAAAATTCAGAAAAAGAGCAGGTAAATTTGATTTATTGTATAAAATATTATAAATTTTTTACTTGTAATAAACACAGATTTAACGAATAATTAGGAAGATTAGCTTGCTAATAACTAAAAATCAAACATTATATAATAAAATTTAAATCATATAGACTAAAAATTTACTTACTAACTAGAAATATTTTTGTCGATACCAGATTCAAGATGGATGCATTACTCGGCTCTGTGGCTGCGTGAATAGTCCTTACGTCACCACTGAAGCCCTTTCTGATTGGCTGACAGGTGAAGCTAAGATATTTCATGTATTTGTACAATGCGAGTGGTAAAAATAATACCAGGCTACAAATAAAATTTTAGTAAGCTTGCAGATTTCTGTAGCTTTACAAAAACTAGTTTCGTGGGTTTCCAGATTTTTTTTTACAGTGTAGGTTACATGTTCGAAAAATTTCGATTAATGGGTCATTTTGGATCATAAAGGGTCTGGGTCAAGCTATGTGTAATTAAAGAACGGCAGGATCAATTTTAACGAAATTCTGTATGGAACAATTTTTAGAAACGAGAAAACTAACGGACTAAGTCACATATTCGAGAGCTTTCGATTATAAGGGTCATTTGTGGGTCTTAATGGGTCAAGGTCAAGCTATATCTAAAGAATGGGTGGGTCTATTTTAACGAAATTTTGCATACAACATATTTTTGGCATGAGAAAATCATTGGAGTAGGTCACATGTTCGAGAAATTTCGATTAGTAGGCCACTTTTGGGTCATTCTAATTTTATTTAGACAACGTTTCGCGCAATTTTGATTAAATTTTGTATTTTATCGTTTTCGGTCACAAGAAAATCATTGGGTTAGGACAGATTTTTGAGAAAATTCGATCAATGGGTCATTTTGGATTATAAGGGGTCAGGGTCAAACTAACTATATCTAAAAAACGGCTCAATCGATTTTATCTAAATTTTGTATCTAATGTTTTTCGGCATGCTAAAACTAAAGAGCTGGGCCACACGTTCGAGAGATTTCGATTATAATTCGGGTCATTTGTTGGTCATGATGAGTCATGCTAATTTTATATAGAAAATGGTACTCACCATTTTGACTATACTTTGTATTATATCGTTTTTGAGCAAGAGAAAACCATTTGGCTTGGACACATACTCGCAAAAATGCTATTAGTGGGTCATTTTGGGTCTTATTGAGCTAGGGTCATTCTAATTATATATAACAACGACTCAATCAATTTTACCTAAATTTTGAAACAAAACGTTTTTTGTCACGAGAAGACTATTAGGCTGAGCATGTTATGCGCATATTATGCGCATGTTAAACAAAATTATATTAGTGGGTCATTTCGCTTCATTGCTGAATGCCTCCAAGCTAATTTTACCTGAAAAAAGGCTTAAACGATTTTGATTCAATTTTATATTCTACTGTTTTTGATTACCTGAAGACGATTGAGCTATGTCAGATGCTTGATCAAATTTGATTAGTGGCTCATTTTGGGTAATACGGGTCAGGGTCACGAGAATATGGCAAAAGCCAATAACTTGGAGATATTTGACAAAATATTGGCGACATATGGCCAAAAAGTCGACTATAAAAATTACGAAAACCAAAACACGTATTTTGAGCCAAATGAAAGAGTGCCTCCAAATTTGGCTATATCTAGCAAAAAATATTGTCTTTCAGAATGTAAAGAATTTTTTTTATACATTCTTAAGAGGATTCGAGATGCATGGTTAAACCAATCAGAGTCGAGCTAAAAAAGTGATTTAGATCGATGTGTCCTTTCGTTGTAAAATTTAAAATAAAATTTATAAATATGCGTATACTATCTTTAAGCATTTAAATGTAAGGCAATGAACAGTACTAAAATAATCGAGGTGGGCGACTTTTTACACACAAACATATTTAATAAAACTGACGGCACTACAGACGACATATACACATATTGTAAACACAGAACAACTATCTGGAACGTAGATACATTATGTTCCTTACATAATTCCATGGAATAGACAAGGGGCGCCATCTACCGTTTAACCTGAAAAGTAAAAGTATAAAATACCACAGCTCTTCCCCACTTAGTAATGAAGTCGGTCAGGAGCTCTTCGATGTCTTCTGGACCTTCTAAGTACCTGTGGAGAAGAAGAAGAATTAGTTTTTACATGTTCAGGGGCATCAACTGTAGCACTAGTAGGAACCGACGGTTTTTGGTGAATATTATCAGAGTTAGCTGAATTAGAACTCGAAGAATCAGGATTATGAAAGTCAGTTGGAGTAGGATCTGGAACAACTGGAACATGAGAGTCAACTGGTTGCGGATCTGTGAAACTTGACTGTAAGGGTGGAAAATCATCTTGCTTCACACTTGTATTTTCACTTCTAAAATTTTCTGTAACATTTTCTTCTGAATTTGGATCATTGGTTAAAGAAATATCTTCTCCTACATTAGTTATTTGATCCACATGCCTTTTCCAAATATTCGAACCAACTTGAACTCTGTAATGTAATTTTCCTTCTCGTGCTACAATTCGACCAATTTTCCATTTGGCTTCTGGAGTATAATTTCTTACAGCTACTTTCTGGTTGACTTCAAATTCTTTTACTTTAACTTTAGATTTCCTTGCAGTTTGCTTTTCATGAACAAGATTTGCAACATTTGGCACGATCAAATCTATGTTTGTTCTTATGTGACGCTTTAGAAATAAAGATGCAGGACTTTCCCCCGTTGTAACATGTGGCATCTTCCTGTACTGCATAAGAAAGTTATTCAGCTTCATTTGTAAAGTACCTGGTTCAGACGCTAAGGCTTTTAATCCACGTTTGACCGTTTGCACATATCTCTCAGCCTGTCCATTTGTAGATGGATGGTACGGTGCACTAAACTTATGTTTTACACCATGACTTTTTAAGAACATTTCAAATTCTTCAGATGTAAACTGCCTAGCATTATCTGATACCAAAGAAATAGGAAAACCGTATCGTGCAAAGAGAGAAGAAAGACAAATAATTGTATTTTCTGAAGTTGTACTAGGAACTATAAATACTTCTGGCCATTTACTATAAGCATCAACCACTAACAAAAGCATTTTTCCGTTAACAGGACCAAAATAATCAATATGAATTCTCTGCCATGGAGCAGTAGGCCATTCCCAATGATGTGTATCAACTTTAGGAGGATTATTTTTCAAATTTACACAAATAGAGCAATTTCTTGCAATATCTTCTATATCATGGTCTATTCCTGGCCACCATACAAAACTACGGGCTAAAGATTTCATTTTCACTATACCAAAATGACCAAAATGTAATTCCTTTAATATTTGTTGTCGATGGATTTCTGGGATAACTACCCTACAACCTTTTAAAATACAACCATGCTGAAGAGTAAATTCTTCTTGTTTACCACCAAAAAGTAAATTCTTAGGAATTTCTGAACCAGAAATGAGGTGATGAAAAATTTGTCGCAAAAGAGGATCGGTTTTTGTAGCTGAAGCAATAGATTTAGCATTTAAAGGTAAAACAGAAAGTTGATTTATTTGAATGATTTCCGATTCATCAAGTCCGTCATTTGAATTATATTCGTGGGGCAAATCTTCACTACGTAATGGAAGACGTGAGAGTGCATCGACATTACCGTGTTCAGTAGTTTTCTTATAGCGGATGTCATACTGGAACGCTTGTAAATATATGGCATATCTTTGCATTCTAGCAGCTGATAAAACCGGAATACTTTTAGAAGGTGAAAAAATTGAAACTAATGGTTTACTATCAGTAAACAAAGTGAATCTGTTACCGTACAAATATTGAAAAAATTTCTTAACACCAAATATTATTGCTAATGCCTCCTTATCTACTTGACTATACCGTTTTTCGGCATTATTCAAGGTTCTGGATACAAATCCAATAGGCTTTTCAGTCTTGTCTGGCATCACATGCGAAAGAACTGCAGAGATACCATATGGAGAAGCATCCGTAGCTAAGATTAAAGGTAATTTAGGATTGAAATGCGTCAGCACTCTGTCCGAAGTAATTTCTCTTTTTATTTTTTTAAACGCTTGATCACATTTGTAAGACCAGTTGAACTTTACATTCTTTTTAAGCAAATTATTCAAAGGATGTGCAATTGTCGATAAATTCGGTACAAATTTTGCATAAGTTACAAGACCAAGAAATGCTTTTACCTGGGAAACATTTTCTGGCTTAGGGGCATTTACAATTGCTTCTATTTTATCTGGTGTTTTATGAATACCATGTTTATCCACTTTATACCCACAATAAGTAATTTCATCTGCCATGAAGAATGATTTTTCCTTATTTATCCGAATATTATAATTTCTCAACCTTTCTAATACTTGCTTTAACCTTTGCAAATGAATTTCGTCCGTTTCCCCAGTTATTCCTATATCATCAATAAAAATTGTAATTCCCTCAATTCCACTTAAAATTTGTTCGATTTTTCTTTGCCATATAGCAGGAGAACTATTAAGACCCATTGGTAATTTAAGAAACTGAAATAATCCTTTAGGTGTATTAATGGTTAATAATTCCTGGGATTCCTCATCAACGGGCAATTGGAGGTATGCTTGATTTAAATCAATTTTTGTAAAATGAACACCACCACTTAAAGTAGCTAACATATCCTCTATTTTAGGCAAGGGATATTTTTCTACTTTCAGATATTTATTTAATGTGACTTTAAAGTCTCCACATAAGCGTATTTTACCATTAGATTTTACCACTGGAACAATCGGGGTTGCCCACTTGCTATTTGTAACTGGTTTAATTATACCTGCTTCTTCTAATCTTTGTAATTCCTCATTGACTGCAGCACGTAGTGCATAAGTAACAGTCCTAGCTTTACAAAATATGGGTGTAGCATCCTTTTCAAGGTAAAGCTCTGCCTTTAACCCTTTAATTTCCCCTACTTTATCAGAAAATAAATCAGAAAAATCATTTAACAATTCTTGTAATTTATCAGAATAATTTACAGTCTCATTAACATAAACAGATCTTAAATTATGTGGAAAAATATCGAATGCAGAGGCCCAATCGCGGCCAAATAATAATGGAAAAGTATCTTCTTTTATCAAATATAATTTTAACTTTTCTGTTTTATTTTCATAAGTAACATTTACTTCAACATAACCTACAGGTTTAAAAATTTCACCAGTTGCAGTTTTTAACTGAACATCTGGAGGAAATATTTTATAATCAGGAAAAATTCTGCGAAATCTTTTTAAAGGAACAGCAGAAATTCCCGAACCGGTGTCCAATTCCATATCCGCTCTGGCTTTATTTTCAATTAACACAGATAATTTAATAGGATTTGCACCTGTATTTTTTATAGTTAATACATTTACTGTATCTACCGAATTTACGTGTTTTTGGAAAGTTTTACTTCTACAAACCTTTCCAATATGGCCTTTTTTCTTACATATTTTACAAGTAGCATTAATAAATCTACATGAATTGGCTAGATGGGAAGTATTTCCGCATCTATAACATTTTAATTTACTTTTATTTGCTTCAGGAATTGTATTATTTATATGATTGTTGACATTTGACTTCTGACAGTCGTTAGAAAATTTCTTTGGGTGTACATTTTTTGAACTGGAAATTTTATTAATACTGAAATTTTTATTTTTAATTTCAGAAATTTCAATATCTACATTGTGTAAGGATAAAGCTTTCTCCACTGCTTTCTCAAAAGTTAAATCCTCTACTTGCGTAATCAATTTATTTTGAATGCTTTCGCTTTTCAAACCGCGTAAAAATTGTTCAAGTAAATTTTCATTTAATGTATCACCCGTAAAACAACAAAAAGTTGTATTTTTCTTTAATCTAGCAGCGAAATCTTGAACTGATTCCGACTCATTTTGGTAACACTTACGAAATTTGATTCTTTCAATAAATTTGTTGGGGGCGGGGCTTAGATGCTTTATCAATATATCAACAATCTCCGAATATTTTAATGTTTCACATTCTTTAGGGAAACATAAATTACTCAGTAAATTATACAGCTTAGGGCCCATGCAAGATAAAAGGGCTGCAACTTTTTTTTCCTCTTTTAATTCATTCAGAATAAAATTCTGTTCCAGGCGTTTAATATAAGCCTGAAATGTTTCTACTTTATCATCATATTCCTTGAATGAAAACATCGTATTCTTTATGCAATAACACAGGAAAAAAAAAAGTACTTTAAAATTCAATGTACTTACCACCCCCTTGTTTTAAAGCTGCTGATATATTCTGGAAAGCTGCTGTTACCTTGTATGTTTGTCGAACGCAAAAACGAAAGAAGAAGCCATTTCTCTTGGGCGCGCCGTTATTCCTTTAAAATTTTTACGGTAGAAACTTTTAACATCTCGTCGCCATTATACTATCTTTAAGCATTTAAATGTAAGGCAATGAACAGTACTAAAATAATCGAGGTGGGCGACTTTTTACACACAAACATATTTAATAAAACTGACGGCACTACAGACGACATATACACATATTGTAAACACAGAACAACTATCTGGAACGTAGATACATTATGTTCCTTACATAATTCCATGGAATAGACAAGGGGCGCCATCTACCGTTTAACCTGAAAAGTAAAAGTATAAAATACCACAATGCGCATAAAAACATAGTTTTCTTATTGATTGTTTTTCTAAATAATACTATTATAAACATGTTTTACAGTAATAATACAGAGTTAATGATACAGTGAAAATACTATATCGAGTTGAACACAAAATTAATTTTGACCGAGCTAAGCTCGGTCTCCCCTGCTAGTATATATATATATATATATATATATATATATATATATATATATATATATCTGAGATTTGTCATGCTGTAACTAACGTATTTATGAACCGATTTGAATGAAACTTGGTATGTACATGGTACATACAAATGTCTCGACCGAGTTCGTTGGCCAGCATCATCTGCCACTTTGTTTCAAAATGGCGGCAATTAAAAAAAATTTAAAAAATTTAAATTTAAAATTTAATGCGAAAAAATTAAAAGCTAAAAAACATTTTTCTTTTATGTGTTAGAACTTAAAACAGCAATTCCAGAACACTTTTTATTTTGTCTATATCTTAAAAAATGATTGAGTTATAGCATTTTGAGTTTTACTTATGGTTGACATTTAAAACGATCTGATTTTTGTCACGTGATAACACGCGTATTTATAAATCGATTTGGATGTAACTTGGTGTGTACATAGTACTTAATAAAGCCTGGATCGAGTTCGTTAGCCAGTTCCATCCACCATCTTGTTTAAAAATGGCGGCCATTTAAATATTTTTTTTTTAATTTAAAATTTAAAATTAGGCACAAGAAATTTAGAAATAGAAAAAGATTTTTTTATGCATTTGACCTTGATACAAACATTCCAGAGCATTTTTTGTTTTGTCTGTATCTTAAAAAATGGCTGATTTATAGTACTTTTAATTTCTAGTGTTGCTCACATTTTGAAATGTCCTGATTTTCGTCACGTGATAACACGCGCATTTATAAACTGATTTGGATGAAACTTGGTGCGTACATAATACATACCGATGCCTGAACCGAGTTCGCTGGCCAGTTCCACCCGCCATTTTTTTCAAAATGGCGGAATATTAATTTTTTTTTATTTTAATTTTAAAATTAGGCACAAAAAAGTGAGAAATTAAAAAAGATTTTTCTTTTGTGTGTTTGTTCTTGATACAAATATTCCAGAGCATTTTTTGTTTACTCTATATCTTGAAAAATGGCTGCGTTATAGCACTTTCAATTTCCAGTTTGGTTGACATTTTAAAACGGTTTGAAATTTGTCACGCGATAACACGCATATTTATAAACTGATTTGGATATAACTCCGTATGTACATAGAACATAACAATGTCTTGACGGAGTTCACCTGCCATCTTCATCCGGCCTCTTTTTTCAAAGTGGCGGCCATTTTAGTTTGTCAAAAATCTTTTAAATGTATAATGATGTACATGCAAAAAATTAGAAATTGAAAAAAAGTTCTTTCTAACGTACTTATCTTAATAATGAATTCCGGTGTATTTTTTATTTGTTTTATCTTAAAAAACGCCTAAGATATATAGCAGTTTGAATTTCTAATGTGGGTGACATTTTTTTTTTTTAATCAAGTTGCTCGCGACTGCACTCGTATATATTAATCGTTTTCAACGTGAGTGTGCATGTGCACATGAATTAAGATTTCGACCAAGCTCATTGATTTGTTTTATCCATCATGTTGCTTTAAAATGACATACACTTCATGATATCCTGGAATTTGGCGACTCTCTAAATCGCTTAAAATAAAACCAGGCGGAGTAAAAGATGACTAATTTCTAAAAATTCCTATTAAAATTCAGTATTGACAAAAACTAGTATTTAATATTATAAAATCGGGTTCCACTAATTTGAGCTTTGTTATGTTTGAATAATATAACTTAATTTAAATAAATAAATAAATAAATAAATAAATAAATATATGAAAGCTACCTCTTCCTCCCGGCACTGTCCAAAGGACATTTTGTAATGAAAGCTACTGTCGGACGTTCCTCTCAGTCCACACAACTTTGAAGAATGTCCGTGGTAGATATAGCTGCCACCACCGATATTACTAGGTGATATCGGTCACCCACTGTGAGGTTTGTGTAAATGAAGACTTACGCTGTCAGGTAACTGAATTATCAGTTTATTAAGAATATATGTACACACTAAATACGCTATTTACAAATATATACAATTACAACTCGGATATAGGTGATCCGGTTCAACATTAAATTAGATACAGTAAAGATTGGTTGTGTACTATTCCAATTACACTTTCTACCTCACACTCAATACACGTTAAATTTAATTTATCGGAGCTCAACCTTGAGTCTCCCAACACAAGTATACTAGGCCTGTACTTCTTAGCCCAGAGTACTAAACACTAGGACATCAGTGTCCTTTGCTCACCAGAAAACGCACACTTTACGCTCTTCCACACAGAGCAAACTCTAGGTCCGAAACCTAGGTACCGACTGATCTGAGACAAACTTGCCCTCTCCAAATCACTGCTTTCCCCAACATAAACACCTTTGGAGCTTCCTCATTGGACACATACTCCATTCTTTTCTTGCTTAGTGACATGCTGCTATTCTGCTCATCATCCGCATACTTCACTGACAGATGGACATGCCTCTGAGCCATCTCCTTTCTCTAACACACCACCTGCAAAGGATTAGCTGGCAATTCCCCTTTCCACGAAGAGGGAATGTCACCTTGGAAATTCTGTACACAACTATACAATACTAGATATTCAAATAGAGAAAGAGTAGACATTACATTCTTTAGCACAGGTGCTATCAGATCCTGACACCCCCACCTTAGCGGAAAATATGCCTTTTAGGGGCTAATTTTCCCCAAACATATAGTAATATCGCAGAAGAGTTCAATAGTCTCTTTACAGATTTCTTCATTATGCTTATTACATAGGTATTTTCAGGTGTCTGAACACTATCTACTGACATCTCTACTGAACCTTTACTAATATTATTATTATATAAACAACACACATGTTAATACAATATTATAAACAAAAAAATCAAAAATATTTACACACACACAGAAAAAAAAAATTAAATGTGTGACGACATCCCTTTAAGGTTGTCCACTATTGGGTCGTTGATGTTGATGGGCTAACAACTGGTTGTTCTTCCCAGCTCTTTCTATATAGCCTGGATATTGCGTCAGCATTTAAATGTTGGGCGCCTGGACGATGAGAAATACTCAAGCTCCAGCGTTGCAAGGCAAGAGCCCATTTAGTGAGTTTGGGTGATCTTGGGGTTATTTCGGTGAGAAATTTTAATGGATTATGATCCGTAATTATCTCAATTTGAGATCCATTGGTCCATTTTTCAAACTTTCTCAACCCAAAGAGAACACTCCAAGCCTCTTTCTCTATACTCGGCCAAGCACGCTGAGCCCCTGACAATTTCTGACTGGCAAAAGCTATCGGTTTAAACTGACCCTTTTCATCTTTTTGAGTAAGACAACATCCTACTGTCAGGTCGGAAGCATCTGCGTGGAGCTGATATTCCCGGCCTACGATAGGTGTAGCCAAACTCGTCAATTTACATAACTCATCTTTAAGAGTATTAAATACTTTTTCTGCCCTTTCATCCCATGGTACAGTATTTTTAACCTTCCCTTTTGTCAATTCTGTTAAAGGTATAGCAATTTCGGCATAATTTGGAATATAAGATCGGTAAAATCCCATTAATCCCAAAACAGATCTAACTTCCTTTTTAGTTTTTGGTCGCTTTAGATACCTTATTGCTCCTATTTTTTCCTCATCAGGTGCATGCGTTCCACCCCCAATTACATGACCTGAAAACTTAGTTAATTTCTCTCCAAATTTACATTTGTCAAGCCTAATCGTAAAATTTCTGCTTTTAAGTTCTTCAATGACAGCCCTAACATGCTCACAATGCTCTTCCCAGGTGTCGGAGAAAATGATGACATCATCAATATATGCTTCCACATACCTCCGATGACCTTGAAGAACCTCATTCATATCTTTCTAAAACGTGGTAGCCGCCCCTGATAATCCAAAAGGCATTGTACGCCACTGATAAGTTCCATTATGCGTTGTAAAAGCTGTCAAATCTTTACATTCCGCAGCCATTTTAATCTTCCAATAACCCCTCAATAAATCAATTGATGATAAATACTTAGCCGCCCCTGTGGTATACATGATTTCTTGAGAATCTTTCATCGGAAAAGTTGGAACCTGAGTTACCGAATTCAAAGCTCTATAGTCTATACAAAGCCTAACAGTTGCGTCTTTTTTCGCCACACAAACAATTGGATGACTAATTTCAGCGTTTGACACTTCGATTAGATTTAATTCTAATAACTCCTGAATCTGTCTATCTACTTCCTCCTTGTAAGCTACCGGTACACTATATATCTTTGGCTTTTTCCTTTCCACCCCCGGTTTAAGATCAATATGATGCTCCCCTACATCCGCTGGTCGTACAGGACCCATAAACACCTCTTTATTCTCCCTCAAAATAGACTTTATATCTTTAACTTGATTGTTGGATAACCCTTTTATTTCGAATCTCTCTATATCTCGTTCTACTTCCTGATCCCGGTTCAAAATAGGAATTTCCCCAACTTCTCCAAATTCCTCATCACCCTCGAAAACAATATTAACTATATTACATTTAGCAATAAATTCTCTTATTTTATTTTGGTGCACATGCTTCTTACTCCCGTCGGCTAACTGAACTATAAACGAATGCTGATTTCGTTTTTCGACTATGGTTGCCGGCCCTTGCCACCTAGAATATAACTTATTAGTTGAATCGGGGATTAACAGTATTACTTTACCGCCTATTTCAAACGTTTTTTTCTTTTGACCTTAAGTTATAATGATACGCCATTCTAATTTGTTGCACCTCAGACGATAATTTTGCCTCATTTGCGGCTCTTTCTAAACGTCCTCTAAGTTTATTGAGATACTCATGAATCGGCGTAGTATCTAACTGCGCCCCCTTATTTTCTCCTGCCCAGGATGACTTGAGAATCGGTAAAGGACCCTCCGGCGCTCTACCATATAATACACTATCTACCAAAAATATTTGTACACTTTCAGTTTTTGACATTTTGTCAAATATTTAAAAATATACTGGTCGGATTCTTCTGGAACTTCAGAAATATAAAGATTATGTTTCACTTTATATTTATTTACATTCATTTGTTAAGCGGGTAATTAGGGGGCCGGCAAAAAAAACAAAGAATAATAGAAATATTTGGGATCGCCCTGTACATGAAAATGCACGAAACGACTTATCGCTTTAGAATACAAATATATGAATACAGTAGAATATGTACACTAATTTTTGTGAAAATAGCATGTATATTTATGGCGATAGAGCGATTTTTTTGAAAAATTCAAAAAATTCTGGTATGTTTTTTGGTTATATCATGCTGGGTTTTTGACCAAATTTAACGCAAATTTCAGAAAAATTGGCAAAATGCAGTAGAAAAAATGTAGCGCAATTGGAATATAAATATATTAAATATTTTATGAAATATGAGTAGTTGTATAAAATAATTTTTATCTGCGCATGCGCGAACTAGAAAAACATTTTTTTTTACATCATTTAATAGTCAATTCTATGGAGTGACTTATAAAAAAAATCCAATCAAATATCGTGAAAATTCAAAAAGATATCATTATTTTAGTGAGACGTTTTTACTCTGCTCTCTAAAAACGGCTGAATCTTAAGGGATTCTCCACAAATTGACATTTTTTAATAACTGACTTAAAAAAAAAAAAAAACTAGTATTGAATTAATACAATATCTAATACAGTATTGCTGCTAATAAGTACTTGACAATTGTGATAGAAAAGAAAAAAGAGCTTTATTCGCATTCAGGGCCAAAACTAAGAGAGGGGGGGGGGAGAGAAGGGTATGTGCTCCGGGCGCTAGGATGAAAGTGTTCCAAATGTATCTTTCGTTTGGCGATTTTTTTCATGGCTATGTTTAGCATAATATTGTTAAAATTATTATATCTGGGCTATGCTAAAGCATAAAAAAATCTAATGATGATGGCTTGAGGTCCCTGCCCCTACCCGCGAAGATGCTCACGAGCTAATGCTATTCCTATGGGGATACATTTTTCTAACTCTTTTGCATTTGGACATTTTTAAATAATATGTTTTGCATTGGATAGCGGAAGTCCTTTTCAAGATCGCTCCGTGATTACTTTTTCAATTTTGGCGTAGATATTTTTATAATGTTTCTTTCACTTCCAAAAGCGGTTCTGAAAGTGAAACTAACTTTATAAAAAATATCTATGACTCAAATCGAAAAAGTAGTCAAGGAGCGATTTTGAGAGGAACTTCCGCTATCCAATGCAAAAAAAAAAAAAAATTGAAAATTTCAAAATGCGAAAGAGTTATTAGAAAAATGCCTCCCCACAGGAATAGCATTAGCTCAGCAGTGTCTTCGCGGGCAGGGACAAGGGCCTTAAAGATCCTGTTGAAAGTAGAATTTTTTTGATTCTGTTTAAAGTATCAAATTGGAGTATTTTAATAAAGCAGAATACGTTATTTTATATTACATATTTTAAGTTTTAAAATAAGTCGGCTATTAATAAACTGGAGAAATTTTCTTTGTAAATATGCTTTGCGAAGGAGGGGGAAAGGGGTACCTTCAAAATCCACGTTTGCCTCGGGAAAAAAAGACTGGTTTTGGCCCTGTTCACATTTAATAATTTGTAGATCCTCCTCGAGAGGCAATTACAGCTGCGACTCTCCTGGGCATGCTCTCAACTAGTCCTTGTATTACATTTAATGGTATTTTATTCCACTCTGTTTGCACAAGGCAGGTAAGCTCTTTTACTGATTTTGGGCGTGTGTCACCCGCCTTAATTCGACGATCCAACTCGCCCCAGAGGTTCTCTATTGGGTTCAGGTCTGGGCTCTGGGCAGGCCACTTGAGTCGATGCACTCCATTATCAGCATACCAATCCATGCTGGACCTCGCTACATGGCAGCTTGCGTTGTCATCCTGGAAATAACATGGGTCCAATCCATAGTATTGCCACAACGTAGGAAGTACACTGTTGTCCAGTATATTACAGTAGGCATCGGCATTGAGCTTACCATGAATTGGGACCAAGGGTCCTAGTCCGAACCAGGAAAAACAACCCCAGAACATAATTCCCCCTCCGCACAATACATTCTGGTAGGAGGCGTTCTCCAGGCAGACGCCAGACCCAGACCCTACCATCAGAACGGTAGAGGGTGAACCTTGATTCATCACTCCAGAGAACCTGTTTCCATTGCTGTACAGTCCATTGCTGGCGTGTTTTGCACCAACTTAACCGAGCTGCGCGGTTGGACTTGGTGATTAAAGGCTTATGGGCGGCAGCACGGCCATAAAAATTAAGCAGATGAGCTTTTTTACGGATGATATTCATGGAAACAACACATCCTGAAGCTTGTTGAAATTCTTGGCGTATGTGTAACATTGGTTGGTTGCGGTTCTTCCGAATTTCTCTAGACAGAACCCGTCGGTCTCTATCTCCCAGTTTCGTCGGTCTGCCTACTCTGGCCACATTCTGACAATCACCATTCAGCTTCCATTTTCTAATCACATAAGCCACAGTCGTTTTGGGGTAATTAAGCTCGATAGATATGTCGATTAAAGATCGGCCATTTCGGTGGTACCGATGATCACACCTTTCTCAAAATCAGACAGCTCTGTTCTTCTTGGCATCATGCATGCGATTGATGTCAGTGTTGTTTTCGACACCACATTTAACAGTGGAGAACTTGACGTATTTCAGGATCGCAGATATCGGCATTTGCATAAGAGCCATTATCAATTATGTATCAATGGGTAGATTTGACACAAATGCTTCGATTTTTTATAATTATTTTTATCCTGAAATAGGTTCGTTCTGGTAATTATCTAAGAAAAGAAGTAAATCACCAGTAAAAAACGTAAATGGAGATTTGGCAATTTGCGTAAAATCTGACGTCATTCAACTGCTTTCAGAGACCAATTGAAAATCAGTTCACTCCTATCCACAATAACTGTCTGAATTTCCACGAAATTCGATCGGATTTTTTTATGGGTAGCTCCATAGAGTTGAATATTAAATTATGTAAAATGATAAATTTTATCGTTCACGCATACGCTGATTAAAAAATATTTCATACAAATACTCATATTTTAGAAAACTTTTAATATATTTATATTTCAATAGCACTTTATTCTTTCTACTACATTTTGCAAATTTTTCTGAATGTGGCTTTATATTTGGTTGAAAATATTGCATGACATAGAACATTTTAGAAAATATTTAATATATTTATATTTCAATGAATTTTGGTGAACTCCCCCCCCCCCCCCTCCCTTTTCTTCTTTGCAAAGCATCTGCAAAAGTATTTGCAAAGAAAAATTTTCTAATTTATTAATAGCCGACTTATTTTAAAACTTAAAATATGTAATATTGATTAAAGTAGTCTGCTTTGTTTAAAAAAAAATGATACCTTAAAATCGTGAAACCTAATCAAAACGAAAAAAAAATCTGCTTTATGCGGGATCTTTATGCCATCATCATTAGATTCTTCTATGCTTTGGTATAGGAGAAATGCTTTGAATGGGACGATTTTGACAATATCATGCTAAACATAGACATGGAAAAAATCGCCAAACAAAATGTACATTTGAGACACTTTCATCCTAGCGCCCGGGGCACATGCCCTTTTCCCCCAACCCTCTCTTATTTTTGGCCCTGAATGCGAATAAATCTCTTTTTCTTTTCTATCACAATTGTCAAGTACTTATTAGCAGAAATATTGTATTAGATATTGTATTAATTCAATACTAGTTTTTTTTTTTTTAAAGTCAGTTATTAAAAAATGTCAATTTGTGGAGAATCCCTGAAGATTCAGCCGTGTTTAGAGAGCAGAGTAAAAACATCTCACTAAAATAATGATATCTTTTTGAATTTTCACGATATTTGATTGGATTTTTTTTATAAGTCACTCCATAGAATTGACTATTAAATGATGTAAAAAAAATGTTTTTCTAGTTCGCGCATGCGCAGATAAAAATTATTTTATACAACTACTCATATTTCATAAAATATTTAATATATTTATATTCCAATTGCGCTACATTTTTTCTACTGCATTTTGCCATTTTTTTTTAAATTTGCGTTAAATTTGGTCAAAAACCCAGCATGATATAAACAAAAAACATACCAGAATTTTTTGAATTTTTCAAAAAAATCGCTCTATCGCCATAAATATACATGCTATTCTCACAAAAATTAGTGTACATATTCTACTGTATTCATATATTTGTATTCTAAAGCGATAAGTCGTTTCGTGCATTTTCATGTACAGGGCGATCCCAAATATTTCTATTATTCTTTGTTTTTTTGCCGGCCCCCTAATTACCCGCTTAACAAATGAATGTAAATAAATATAAAGTGAAACATAATCTTTATATTTCTGAAGTTCCAGAAGAATCCGACCAGTATATTTTTAAATATTTGACAAAATGTCAAAAACTGAAAGTGTACAAATACTTTTTGGTAGATAGTGTAACTGGAAAGGTGCGATTCCCGTCGTAGAATTCGGGACTTCCCTATGCGCCCATAATACAAATGGTATTTGTTCATGCCACTTTTTTCTTTCTTCTCTAATAGTATGATGTAACATACGTTTAAGGGTCTGATTAAATCATTCCACGAGCCCGTTAGACTGTGGATACTGTGGGGTCGAAAATCTTGGACTAGCACCTAACCTTTTCTCAAATTCTTTCGTTAAGTCGGTGGTGAAATTGGTTCCATTATCGCAGGCGATTATATTTGGAATTCCTGTCCTCATAAATATTTGAAGTAGCGCATCACACGCGGTTTTAGCACTTAAACTTTTTAGAGGGATCGCATCCGCCCACCTGGTATGTTGATCAATTAAAGTTAGTATATACTGATGCCCTTGGGAACTTTTAGGATCAATAGGCCCAATTAAATCAACATTAACTACCTGAAATGGAAGTTCCGGACGCGACACTGGGGAAATAGGAGCTCTATCATTTACTTTAACCCCTCTAGTCAACTGGCACTCTAAACATGACTCACAAAATTGTTTAGTTTCTTTCGCCATCCCCTCCCAATAAAATGAATACCTGATCCTCTGTAAAGTTTTCTTAGCTGCATGATGACCTCCAAATACCGAACTATGCGCTAATTTTAGGATTTCTTCCCTTCTTATTTTGGGTACTACTAATTGCGCTATAGTTTCGCCTAACAATTTCTCTCTATGATACAATAAACCATTTACAATATAATAATCCCCCTTATCCATTTTAGCTAATTCCCAAGCTTTCTCTAACTCTTTACATTCTAATTGGGATTCCTTAAACATATCTGAATTGCTAACAATAGCTTTATTATCTTTCTCCACTTCTTTTTTTTCTGGATTCTGACTTTGTACATTTTGCGAACTCGCTTCTATTGCGTAAACATTACAACTATCGTTATTCATACCTTCCTTTTCACTCGAATTATCAATAATTTCCGAATTTTCTAACTCTTGAGCCTCTAGCAATGGCTCCTCGCGGATGACACCTGACAACTCATTAATCACTTCGGGATGTAAAATTACTTGCTCATTAATATTATCAGTCACTGCGCAAAGTACTTCCTGATGAATTATATTGGTTTGTCCGAATTGTGGAATAGCTAACGGTAGTTTAACCATAGGAGATTTAACTGCTTCACCGAATGACCCTTGTAAATAAATACTACTCGCTCCTTTTAATTTCTCTTCCGGTACCAAATCTTTATGAACAACACTAATTTCACATCCAGAATCAACCAATCCCTTTGCTTTTTGCCCATTTACACTAACTTCAATTTTCTCAAGTTTATTTAATTTCTCACCAATAACGTTAGTTCTCTGTTCGGCCTTTGCCGATATTCTCGCCACAGTAGCTCCATTAGGTAACTCTTTGTTTTCTTTTACCACAATCTTATGCACACCCGCTTTCGGATCTCGTCCTTTATTACCATTATTTCCCTCATTACCCACTTTATTACAAAAACGTTGGTAATGACCTCTCAAACCACACTTAAAGCATTTAGGAGCTGAAGCATCATTAGGCTTCTTAAAATCTATTTTCCTATCCGGAAAAGAATTAGTCTCATTACTCCCGTTTTGCCTCCAATTATTACTAACTTTGCTATCCTGCCTCGGTCTCATTTTTTCATTGTTTACGTGCCTATCTTTACCTTTAAAACTTTTATACGTAACGGCGTAAGACTTATGCTTAGCGTCAAAATAATTGTCACATTCTTTAGCTATTTTAGAAGTTTCTAACCATTTACCTTGGTGAGTTAATCCAATATATGACGCAGTATCCTCATCTAACGTACTTACTAATTTATCAGTAACTATTAACTGGTTGACCTTTTCATAAGAGTCAGCACCTCTAATCTTACAATAATTTTCCCATGTCGCTATTAAACGCGATACAAATAATACATGAGTTTCATTCTGGTTTCTCTTAGCCTTCTTAAAATTTTCCAAACATGCCTTCGGTGTCGGCTCATGTTCCCTTAGAACTAACTCCTTTAACTCCCCATAATTCTCCATTTGTTCCGTAGTCGTATAAATTAACAAATTATCCGCCTTATCTCCTAACATATTTAGTAGAATTTCGGCCTGCTGGTTTTCCGGTACATTTTTAGTTTTGAATGCCCTTTCTAAACTGTTGAAAAATAAATTCCATCCCTCAGTCCCTTCCGGTACTTTGATAGATAGAGTTTTTACGCTTTTGATCAATTTTTCTATATTACTTTCATTATTAGATTCCCTAGACCCATTAAAATTATTTGCCGATCCTTGAACCCTTAATCTCTCCATTTCTAATTCACGTTCCATTCTTAATTTTTCCATTTCTAACTTTTCCTGTTTTTCTAACTTTTCGAGTTCTAACTTTTCGCGTTCTAATTTTTCCTGTTTTTCTTCACGCTCTAACCTTTCCTGTTTTTCTAACTTTTCGCGTTCTAATTTTTCGTGTTCTAATCGTTCTGCAACAATAGCGTCAGATAATTCCTTAATAACCCCCTCGTCATACTCATCACTGTCCATTATCTTTTTCTTAAGCTGAATTCTGGTATCATCTTCCGTGAATTCAACACCCAACTCTTCGGCTAAACCCTGAAGATCAACCTTTTTTAGTTTCAATAAGAAAGCCATACCTTCACCGATTGTTATTACCACCCCACAAGAATAGTTAAACCTACCAAATTAATATTTCCTAAATTTCTAACTTAGTACAGATATTTCTCCACTTATTATACTAATTAATACCCTTTCAGATAATCCATGCATTTCATTTCTAATTAACCTACTGAATACCCTAATTTTTCTCAACCATTGATATCACACAATTTACTTCCAATAAAACAAAAGATAAAATAGTAATTCCATTTGACTACTATGCAATATAGATTCCAATTTATACACTTAGATAAGAACATACAATTTACATAAAAATACTGATACGTTGAAATTGAATAGAAGTATTGGTGTCAATCAAGAAATCCACATAAAGAAAAATTGTAAAACATGCCTATATAAATTTCTACAATTATCCTCACTAAAATATTTCCGAACTCAATACTGGTTCTTACACTTAAAACAAATACACTGAAAATCTTTACTTTTATTTTTTCTCACTATGGCTCTCTTTTGAGCCTTTTTTTTTTTCACTATGGCTCTATTTTGGGCCTTTTTTTTCACTATGGCTCTCTTTTGAGCCTTTTTTTTTCACTATGGCTCTCTCTTGAGCCTCTTTTTTTTTCCTACTACCGGCCAATTAAAATTCTAAGCAAATGTTATTATCAGTGTTGGGTATGAACGCGCTCACTGAACGAAAACTCATGAGTTTCGCTCACTATTTGTGAACTTTGAACTGAACTTAGCTCACTATTTTATAAACGAGCGTGAACTGAACGGAAACTCAAAAAAATAGACGAGTTTGAACGAAATTTACGTTCAAATTTACGTTCAATTTTTCATAATTTATTTAAAATTTTTCCAGACCTTAGTACACCTTTTCCCTCTTTCAAATGCCATTTAGAAGCCTACACGAGCCTCAGGACGGGTTAAGTCTGGATATCACTTCTCTGGATAGTATCCCAGTCTTACTTCTTCTGCAGACTCGGGTCGCGCCGAACTGGACCTGGGCTGTATACAATTTCGCCGAAAATAGATATATACAGTAAACTCTCTGTACAAGGTGGACTGTGTAAGCAGTGGCGTAGCTAGGATGGGTGACACCCGGGGCGGTTGTAAATGTTGTAACCCCCCCTCCAGCCATCATGGTGTCACCCAGTGTTCTCGCTGTCGCTCGCCAATGCGCCAAATTGCGACTAAATTCTTCATTTGGCGAGTAAACAAGCGATTAGATTCCGCAAATTACTAGTGCTCAATTTTTGCTTTTTCATTTTCGTTTTTCATACATATGCCTATATATTTAATATATACATATTTTATATTTGTAGCGGATAGTTGAAATTAGATTAATAACAATCGCTGTCACAGTTATAAAAACTTGAGTTATTTTAGATCATATTGAAAAAAAAAAAAAAAAAAGAAAGAAATATATTAAAGAATTAAAACCTTTTTTTTTTTTTTGCGCTACACGGCGAATCTATTTTGCTATTACTTTTCTCATTTGGCGAATGTTTTTCGTTTTTAATTAGCCAAATTACTAACGTTGGTCAAATGTCAGCGAGAACACTGCTGTCCCCCCCCCCCCCTACACACACACACACCTTCCGATCCGGCATATTTTTCAATCACAATTCTACATTATTATAAGAAATGACCATACCATTCCTTATTTACGTTTTCTTCTTCTACACACACACACACACACAAAAAAAAAAAAAAAAAAAAAAAAAAAAAAAAACACAGGAGCGACTCATCACTCAACCCATAGTCCGCATAAGTCAATGTGGTGTCTATATGTAAAAAAAAATTCTTTTTTTTTTTTTTTTTTTTTTTTTTGCTTTTATTACCCATTTTTTGGATAGGTAGGTTTTTGTTTTTTGGTGCATATCTTATTTAGATATACCATTTTGTATAAAATTGCACATTCTCAAAGAAAAGAAAACTTACTATTGCATTGTGCGCTAAAAATTAGATTTTATTTCAGAATTCCTTTCCAAAATTTTATAAGATTATACTGTTCATTTGCAAATAAAGATGGGTGTCTCCCCTTAGAGGGTGACACCCGTGGCGGACCGCCCCCTCCGCCCCCCACTAGCTACGCCACTGTGTGTAAGGCGGAAATATGTCTAAATCGGAAAGATTTTCAAGTTCCTGCGAATCCGCAGACAGAGTAGAATTTGTCTAAGACGGAATATTGTCTTCTACGGAAAATTTTCAAGATACCGTTCGATTCCGCTATAGCCATAGTTTATTCTAATTTTAAATTACTATGATTCAACAATTAAAATTTTCTTTAAAGAATAGTTCATATACAATGCTAGGGGATGGGGGAAACAGTATTATAAAAGTTGCTACAAAAATCTGCATATGACGAAATCCTGTCTTAAACGAAACAATTTCTAGATCGATGCAAAATGGATAGAATAATCCGTGTAAAAAAATCATAACACATTTCTAAAAGACGGCGAATTTCTTATTAAAGAATCTGTCTACAATGAATTCTTCTAATTTTTTAATTTTATTCCCTTTTTTTCATTCTTCCTAATCTTCACGGACCAAAATAAGAAGTTCCGGTTGAATCATCCAGTATGAAAATCCTTTTCTCGACGGGGCCAAGTCTGTTCAAAAATCAGTAAAATTTGGCTTGATTTTGCGAAAAAGCACATACTTTTAAGTTGCCATTATTATACAATTAAAGATTGGAATTTTATTCTTTTTTAAGAATCGTAGATTCCAGGCTTATTTAAATAGAGTTAAACATATGGAACAAACTGCCTATGACGGAATTTTCTTTTAAACTGAAAACTGAAATTTTTTTTTAAAGTTCTTTTAAACTGTTCATCCATGCAAAATGAATACAATAATACGGTAGAAAAAAATATGTTAAACATTTACACCTGCTAAAAAGGAAACGTATTTTTTTCTTTCCAATGCGGTTTCATCTTAGAAGATTTTACTTTTACCATATATCATTTTTTAGATTTTTATGTCTCCATAACATGGAAGATGGATTAATAATACTAATGATAGCTGAAACATTTACATACAACTAACAAAGGTTCATTAAAAGCATAAACATCGCAGCCTACGGCACTTCTGCATAAATGGAGATTATAAACAGACTAAGGTAAGTTTTTTTGGCCAGAACTCTTCCGTAAGGGTAAATATCAATGTCCTGTACAAATGTACTCGGGGTCGGGCCGGGTTCGGTGCGAAATTTCAACTTTTTTCCGGGCCGGGCCAAGCTCGGGCTTTTAGCTATTATATCGGGCCGGGTAGGGCCTTCTTTTTAGCTATTATATCGGGTCGGGCCTTGTTTTACCTATTATATCGGGCCGGGTCGAGCCTTGATTTTAGCTATTATATTGGGCCGGGTCGGACCGCTAAATTTTCTCTACGAGCTGGGCTGGGCTCGGGCCGAAATTTTCATTTTAATATCGAGCCGGACATTTTTTTCTATGGATCGGGCCTGGAAATTTCCATCCGTGCATACCTCTACCTTACATATCGAATAATCAAATGATTAGTTCACAAAATTTTGTAAATCTGGACAATAATATCCAAACATTTAAAAAAAAAAAAAAAAAAAAAAAAAAAAAAAAAAAGTGAACTTCTTAGTGAACTTCGTTCACTTTTACAAGTGAGTTTGATTTGAACGAGTTCGTTTGAAAATTTTTGAATTTGAACGTGAACTTAAATCATTTTTCAGAAATTGAACGTGAGTTTGAATTAGTTCGTTTATTTTGTGAACGTGCCCAACACTGGTTATTATACACTCTTCAAACTTAAGAAAATGTTGCTTTATTTAAATATTACTTTAACAATAATTTAACTTTAAGTAAATTTAATTATTCCTTCCAACTACTATTACCACAATTTAAAAAAAAATTATAGACAATCAATACTAGCTCAAGTTATTATGACCTTTCCTTAAAACAATAGCCAATATGGTTATTAACACTTTATAGGTACCCAGGTCAAAATTCATGCTAGTACCAGCAACAAAAATATGCTAGTTATTGCTATATTTTGCTTTGTCTGCTAGATATCCCTGCTATTATTTGCTTTAAATTGCTAGCCAGCATCACATGCTATATGGCTAGCTTACACAGCAATAGCATGGCAACCTATGTACAAGCATCTTATGCTTATTTGCTGATTAAGCTTTTTCCAAAGCATGCAGAGGTAGGTACCTTAACATGCTATTTTATGCTATTTTATGCTTTCCAGCATAATATGCTATGCAGCAAGTTTGGGAGAAATAGCATGACAAGCTATGTACAAGTATCTTTTGCTTATTTGTTATTGAAGCTATTTCCAAGCATGCACAGTAGGGTGGAGCGAAAAAAATTTTTTTTTGAAAATCAAAAACGGGTAGGTGCCAAAAGTTGCCTTTATACTAGTACATGAACTGCGTGAAATTTTACCGCTGAAAAAAAATGGCTTGAGTCTGCGCTTTTGCTCCAAAAATCGAAATTTTGGGTAAAATTTGTCATTTTTTGAAATTTTTTCAAAAAAATTAAAAACTTCCTACAGAGCTGGTTAGTATTTAAAAGTATTGCTTAGACCTTTATATTTATCTGCTTAACATATTTAAACTATAAAACAATATCTGTAGTCTGTAAAATTGGAGCAAATCTGAAAACTTTTTGTGAAAAATCAGAGTTAACCTCTCTATTGGAGCATACAACGAAATGTTGTTTTGAATGCATTTCTTACCTAGCTGCTTTCAAAACTACTGTGTATATAACTCATAGAGGTGGTTGCATTATCCCACCCATCTCAACCACCCAATCATCTAGGCCCAGTGTTTTATTTATGTATTGAATTGTTATTTTTTTTCCCGAAGACGAGTATAAGTTTTCTATATATCTAAGTAATTTATCTCTTCTTTGTATTCACTGACTTTGGATGATTTGGATCATGCTAGTGTGACCTGCTGCACGTATATTTTTATACCATGTATAACAGAAGAGAAGCTGAGTAATGTATTGGGTATGTTCTTAATTGAACCTATTCAGCAGTCTATTATCTTCATTAAAATTTTATGCAATTAGTACATTATGATTGGAAGTTCTGTTATCACAACATTCTTTCAATCAATTACATTTTATATGCAATGATTTGCCTAATAATTGATTGTATGAATTCAATTTCTACTATGTCATCATTTATTGAACCTATTACATTGAATATATGCTGAGAAGCTAGCTGTTTAATATTATGACGATCGTCACAGAGGATTGCAAACAAAATTTGCGTGTAAAACAACAATATTTCTAAAGAAGTTTTAGCATGCTTTATGTCGTTTCCTGTGTTGTTCCGTAGTTTACTAATTTCTAATAAGATTTTAGATCTATTATTCAGGTGTGTGGTACATTTGGTATAAAACATCCCGCGGTATAAACTTGGATTATACATTTTGTGAGTGAACATATAGACGCTGATTGCCAATCTGTGCTTATATAAAGCGGTAAATTTTATTAACTTTATGAGCTGTCTTTTGTGTGAGATGTTCTCTAAATTCTTATTCCCCATCCTTTCTGAGAAATAGCTTTCCTTATGAATTAGCTTTGCAATCTCCGACAGAAATTTCTAGCCTGTTCTGAGTATCTTTTTCTCAATTTGAGAAAATAATTTTTCAAAATTATTCTCTATTTTATATAAAAAAAATTGCAATAGGAAGTGAATAGTACGTAGACAAAGATTTTCCTTATTGATCCAGTGAATCCATGTAGCTTAGAACGTTTTATATCGACTTCTCTAATAATTGACGCAGAGGAAATTCACTGGAGTTGAAGTAGCGAATGATTCAATATTATACACAATTATAAGCTTACCCCATGCAAAATGGTTCCCAGTGAAAAATAAAATTCTCCTAATTTTAAATGAGCGCTTATAGTCGATTAGAATCCGTATATTCCCTCATAAAGTACTATGCATTATAAGTTTATGCCCAAGACATTTCACCATCAAATGTTGTCCATTCATAAAAAGGGGATCTAAAAGTTAATAGGAAATTACCTGGATACGAAAACACTCAGAAAACGACATAAAACTAATGCAAAGATAAGGTTATTTACAACAGCGGTTGCTTTACACATGGAGAACAAATTTTCATTGCAATTCTCTCTGACGATCACCATCACATTAAACACCTCGCTTCTCAACATATAAAAGATGCAAAAGTAGAATAAATGATGGCATACTTATAGTTGAAATATCTGAAATCATCTTTGAAGCAAATCATTACGTAAAAAAAATACAATTGACTGAAAAAATGTTGTGGTAACAGAACTTCCAATCACTATTCATCAACTGAATGTAAGTTTGATAAATATAATAGATGGCCGAATAGATCCCTTTAATAATATTCCCGTACATTTCTCTGCTTGTCATTTTTTTGTGTAAACTGTAAAAATATACATGAAGATAGTTACAGCAGCATGTGGATGCAAAGAACATATAAACAAGGTGGAAGCATCGAAAACATGCCAAATTTTTATAAAGAAAATCACAAATCAATGTATAAATAAAACACTGTAGTAAGATGATCGAATAGTTGGGCCGGGTGGTATAGGAAATATAGCCACCTCCACGACGCATGTCCAAGGTAGTTTTGAAAACAAGAGCTGTATTAAAAACAACAATTCGTTGTATGACCCAATAGAGTGGTAATACTGTTTTCTTACTAAAAGTTGTCGGTTTTGCTCCAGCTATAGGGAATAAACATATTGTTTTATAATTTAAATATGTTAAGCAGATAAATATAAAGGTCTAAGCAACACTTTTAAATACTAACTAGCTTTGTAGGATTTTTTCAATTTTTTTGAAAAAATGTCAAAGAATGACAAATTTTACCCAAAATTTCGATTTTTGGAGCAAAAGCGCAGACTCAAGCCAATTTTTTTCAGCGGTAAAATTTCACGCAGTTGATGTACTAGTATAAAGGCAACTTTTGACACCTACCCGTTTTTGATTTTCAAAAAAAAATTTTTTTCGCTCCACCCTAATGCACAGTTAGGTACTTTAACATGCTATAATATGATTTTTATCTTACCAGCATAATATGCTATGTAGCCAGTTTAGGGAGAAATAGCATGACACGCTATGTATAAGCTTTTTATGCTTGTTTTCTTTTTAACCTTCTTCCAAAGCATGGAGAGGTAGGAATATTATATGCTTTAGCATTACATGCTTTTTGATTCTTGCTACAATGACATGCTAAGAAAACAGCATGACGCACCATGTGCCAATAAAATATTCTAATTCACTAAACAAGAATAGCAGCAAAAAAATATTTGTTGGTTATGAATTTCTGCTAGAATAACAGAATCTAACTTTATAAGCTGCACAATTTTGCAAAAATGGGAGGTTGTATACAATAAATTCATAAAGAGTAAATATTTTTTAATATTGCAAAAGCATATTTTTTTCTGAAAACTATCTGAATTTTTTAAGCTTTCATATCAAAGCATGTTTTATGTTTCAGAAACTGGTCACATTGTTTGCATAATATTTGTGCATATTCGTTTATCAAAATTAAAAATACTGGAGAAGGATTGTTATCACCACTTAAATTCATGATTACCTTTAACCACCGATTTTAGATTAATTTTTAACTTATAAACAAAAAAAAAAAAAAAAAAAAAAAAAAAAAAAAAAAAAAAAAGAAAAAAAAAAAGAAAAAAAAACAGAACAAAGAATTTATTTTCATAGCGGATTTATAATAGAAAGGCTTCTCTTCTTCTAACGGAAAATTAACTGGCATTTTAACTGATCTTTTAACTTATATTTTTCTTAGTGTTGAATTATTTTAATTACATGAAAATTATAAATTTATTATTTCTTTAAGAATAGGATGAAATAAATTCTTTTTTTTTTTTTTAGTAAATTTAAAATGCTGGGTAAGGAGAAGAATAGCTATGCACCACCATGTGAATAAAACACTGCCTTTTGAACTCGTTGAGATAATGCTTTAACATACAAACTTAACAAAAAATAATAACAATTGATTTTTATAGCCCCCCCCCCCCCTCTTCATGAAATGGATGAAAATCACCGTCACTTTCTCATAGTATTTAGTTCCTGTAAGTTACTTCAAAAGTAAAATTTTATGTGTTTATTAAAATAAGGGGAAAAATATGTTTTTAAAATTTCAAAATCAAGAGGCTTTAGATCTTTTCCTCGGGCTAATACAACGTAAATTCAAAACTTCCTTCGTACACCCGAAAATTCTTAGCTTTCAATTTTGCTAGTGTTAATTAACTTAAGTTATTAAAAAATAATAAATGTGTTTTTCAAAATCGGTAAACAAAAAAACAAAATTTAGTCATATAAAATTCAATAATCATGGAGCAATTTTTCATTTAAGAATTATGTTTATAACAATCGATTTAAAAATATGTATAAATGATTCCTCCTCTCTTTCCAATATGCATTATAATTTTTAAATCCCCCATCTTAAACAGTATTTACCTGACATTTATTCTATCAAAAATACATTTCATAAGTATTTATTTCTTGATTTATATTAATGTAATAATATTCTAATTACCCATTAATTATTTAAAAAAAAACTAGAAATAAATTAATTTTATTCATTGAAAATTTGAGGAAATAGTTGCATCGATAAATTCACTCTTAACCTTGTAAAAATAATAGCGCATAGTAGAATTAGCTTCGTCAACAATCACTGGCAGTTACAGGCGTCTATTGACAGGTCCCCGCTGGCAAGGTAAGTAGCGCGCGCGTCTCGTAAACCACAGGTAGTCAGTTCAACCCTCAGGGGTGAAAAAGTCCGATGCCGTTTCTTCCACCAATATCCGTAGACGCTTCCGGTGTTGTCAATAGATGGCAGCACCTGCATTTTTTTAACTAGCAACTGATGCTAGAAAAGTAAAAATTTAAAGCAAATGATGGTAGAAAAATAGTGCTAGACTAGCAGAAAATACTAGCAAGTGATGGTCTTTATTGCTGCTAGGCCAGCTACATATTCAAGCAACACATGCTGGATTATGTATGCTGGTCAAGCAGTAAAGTGGGCCAAAACACACCATGACATGCTGGTAATACTGCTAGAACCAGCAAATATGTAATGGTAGTTTTTGCTACTTTACTTGCTGGGATATAGCAAGTAATGCTTGTCTAGCAAACAAATACCAGCATGAATTTCGACCTGGGTAGTGAGTATTGATAAAACACATAAATGATATAGACAATTTACTTAAATTACTATTAATTATACAACAACAAATTTTGGTTCGAGATGTCAGCAGAAAGATATGATCAAAACACCTTACCTTATACTTTCTTTGCTGGATTACTTTTCTAATCACAGGTAGTTCCACGATGTAGCGGTAATATGGCACAACAGTTCAGTTTAGTTCTTTCTAATAAAGATACGCACAACACTTTAGTCCACACTAGACGATCCGGCACGATACTTTAGCACATACTCGACGATACGGCACGACACTTTACACACATTCGACGATACGGCACGACACTTTAGCATACAATCGACGATTCGGCACGATGCTTTAGCACACACTCGACGATATGGCACGACCACACAAGAATTCCACAGGATACTCCGGCATTAACAGACTTCAACACGGCTCGCTGGTCACTGGTTTCAGGCGATTCTATCCCGACGCTGCCACCAATTTGTCGGACGTTTCTCTCAGTCCACACAACTTTGAAGAATGTCCGTGGTAGATATAGCTGCCACCACCGATATTACTAGGTGATATCGGTCACCCACTGTGAGGTTTGTGTAAATGAAGACTTACGCTGTTAGGTAACTGAATTATCAGTTTATTAAGAATATATGTACACACTAAATACGCTATTTACAAATATATACAGTTACAACTCGGATATAGGTGATCCGGTTCAACATTAAATTAGATACAGTAAAGATTGGTTGTGTACTATTCCAATTACACTTTCCACCTCACACTCAATACACGTTAAATTCACTTTATCGGAGCTCAACCTTGAGTCTCCCAACACAAGTATACTAGGCCTGTACTTCTTAACCCAGAGCACTAAACACTAGGACGTCAGTGTCCTTTGCTCACCAGAAAACGCACACTTTACGCTCTTCCACACAGAGCAACCTCTAGGTCCGAAACCTAGGTACCGATTGATCTGAGACAAACTTGCCCTCTCCAAATCACTGCTTTCCCCAACATAAACCCCTTTGGAGCTTCCTCATTGGACACATACTCCATTCTTTTCTTGCTTAGTGACATGCTGCTAATATGCTCATCATCCGCATACTTCACTGACAGATGGACATGCCTCTGAGCCATCTCCTTTCTCTAACACACCACCTGCAAAGGATTAGCTGGCAATTCCCCTTTCCACGAAGAGGGAATGTCACCTTGGAAATTCTGTACACAACGATACAATACTAGATATTCAAATAGAGAAAGAGTAGACATTACATTCTTTAGCACAGGTGCTATCAGATCCTGACAGCTACCTAAAACTACTTTAGGATACCAAAGAAAACTAATGTTAAGTAGAAATTATAGCTATCCCATACAAAAATATTATTTGACATCAATTCTTACTGATATCTCATAGCAGTGTTAAAAATCAGTTACAATTTAAAATAATTCAATGTGCAGTAAAGTGCTCCTTTTAAGAATATTTAATTCTGTATGATACAACGAAACTGATAAATCAAATATAGTTTATTTAAAAAGGGTTTTCTTGTGTCACTTGCAAGATTTTTCTATACAACGTAGCATAAATGAATAAAATAATTTTTCACCAATTTCTGCACTTTTTATAAGGTGCAGGCCTATCTGAAAAAATTCTGGTATTAAAGCTATCTTCTGACCTGAGAATAGTTCTGATCGTAATACAAGTAAAACTTTTTGGCATGCAATGAGTGCTAAAATTTCTAAAATGAAACAGGCTACCAAGATTAAATTAAAGGAAAACATTATTAGGGTTTAGTACCATGAAACGAGACACCATTATATCCAGAAATTGAGTTCTTCAGCGCCGGACCCCTGCAAGGAAATAAACGCCACTCGTGGAAAATTCAAAATGTTATAAAGTGATCCCTTTACATATGATCGAATAAAAATTCATGCAACAGTTATGTGAAATTTATTATTATCTACTGCATTTGTGGTTGATCTGTTGTCATGTTTTGAAAAAGGTAGTGCATTTTCCATTTTTTGAAGTTATTCAGCATAATTATGTATTTCAAGAAACCAATATTTATTGCAAATTAATAGTACAAGTTTATTTTAAAGTAATGACATAATCTATACATAAAACACAAACATAAAATATTTTATTTGCACACTATTTTTCACAAGTAATGTAGATTTTTTTGTCTACTACTGTATGTTTTTTTATGTAAGTTTCCATACTTTTTTTGTTTGGGAACTGACAGGTTGACAACATGAAACACAAGTTCGTTCTTAAAGATTTTCAACAGCTTCAAGATTCCCTTTCAATTTTTCGTTCTCATTTAGTAAGTTATTATTATTATCATTATTATTATTATTTTACCGAAAGAACACTTATGACTTTCTTAAAAAATATTTTAACAATATATATATCTTTAATCACTTGTTTTTTTTATAAACTTATAGACAGGGAGGTCGCAGCATGATCAACTCATTTAGTTTACTGGTGAAAATCAAGAATTAAATAAATCTTTATGCGTACAGGGTGGTCATAATAAAACTTTGCTGGTATATGGAGCTCTAGCGGCCAGTCCGTTCAACCGATCGAGGTGAAATTTCAGATATAGCTATTCAGAGGTATGAGCTCGAGATTCTGTGAATGGCAACAAAATGGCGCTCATGGTTACGGTTATAGTTATAGTTGCTTTTTTTTATAAACTTATAGACAGGGAGGTCGCAGCATGATCAACTCATTTAGTTTACTGGTGAAAATCAAGAATTAAATAAATCTTTATGCGTACAGGGTGGTCATAATGAAACTTTGCCGGTATATGGAGCTCTAGCGGCCAGTCCGTTCAACCGATCGAGGTGAAATTTCAGATATAGCTATTCAGAGGTATGAGCTCGAGATTCTGTGAATGGCAACAAAATGGCGCTCACGGTTACGATTATAGTTATAGTTGCTTTTTTTATAAACTTATAGACAGGGAGGTCGCAGCATGATCAACTCATTTAGTTTACTGGTGAAAATCAAGAATTAAATAAATCTTTATGCGTACAGGGTGGTCATAATAAAACTTTGCCGGTATATGGAGCTCTAGCGGCCAGTCCGTTCAACCGATCGAGGTGAAATTTCAGATATAGCTATTCAGAGGTATGAGCTCGAGATTCTGTGAATGGCAACAAAATGGTGCCCACAGTTACGGTTATAGTTACAGAAACGCGAAAATTTTCAATGACAACACCCATTTTTTCATCGCAAAAGGCTCAGCGCATGCGAAAACCCTAAAGAGCGTAGGAACGGTATAGTTATCGCAATAAACGGACACGTTATGCACGCACAAAAAACTGTTCTGCGAATCCCCGCCCCCCATAAAAAAACACGATTGGGGCGCAAGGAATAAATTTGCATATGACACAGACTCAGTTTACTGATCTCTGATTACAATTTATATCGGAGAAAATAAAACTTTCATTTTGATTCCACATTTTCCACATGGGTACCATCAGGCAATTACACATTGCATGGTGGCGACTGAGGACAATACAGCCGAACGCTACATCGCATGAGGGATGTTTGCAATCTCACGTCTGATAGAATCTTTCAAATCCGGCAAAGTTTGCGGATTGCACATGTACACTCTAGATTTTAGATATCCCCAGAACCTGAAATCCATAGGAGTGATGTCGGGGGATCGCGGAGGCCATTGACGTTACCAGTTAAGGTGAAATGTGCCTCATCCGTTCATAAGAAGAAGTACGCGAAGAGGCCGGTCGTTATCTCCATCATATTGGATAAGAAAATCATTAACAGAGTCTATATGTTGTTGATGGTCACTCACTTACAACATCTGGGCGCGCTAGTATCGGTAAGGAAACATGCGGATTACAGAGCGCAGTAATTTTAAGACCATTGATTTTGGTATATGAAATACACGAGATGCACTTTTTGTAGTTTGCATGCGTCCTCTGGTCACTATGTGATGCACTTCCATAATAGTATCCAGCATCCTTAGGAACAGTTGGTCGTCCGGATCGCGGATTATCACAGGTGCAGCCAATTTCTTCGAATTTCATTACTAAATCACGAAGAGCTTGTGAAATGCATAGGCCACGTATTTGGCAATGGTTTCGTCGGTAAACGCACCAGGTTTTCACAGAATTCATCTCATTTTAATAATAGTTTTACCAACTCACCACGAAGACATTTTGTTGGCATCTGCGAGCTCCGACTGAAGAACTAACATTCCCACCCTACTTTTAATCCGTTTTTGACATTGACTATATGACAAACGATGTTCCGTGATTGGTATTTTGTGTCTGTCATATTCAAATTTTCTTCGTGTGCCTTGGTCGTGTTTTGGGAGGGCGGGGCGTCTATAGAGCTGATTTTGTGCGAGCATAACGCGTCCGTTTATTGCAATAATCATATCTTTCCAACGCTCTTTAGGGTTTTCGCATGGGCTGAGCATTTTGCGATGAAAAAAAAGGATGTTGCCAATGGAAAATTTCGAGTTTCTGTAACTATAACCGTAACCGTGAGCGCCATTTTATTGTCGTTCACAGAATCTCGAGCTCATACCTCTGAATAGCTATATCTGAAATTTCATCTCGATCGGTTGGACGGACTGGCCGCTAGAGCTCCATATATCGGCAAATTTTTTTATGACCATCCTATATATTAAAACGCAATCGTCGTGCCAAGTCATATCTTGGTGGAAAACATCTAAACACCCGAATAATCAGTTGACTCCATATGTTTATCATTAACTTTCCCTGCACTCAGTCCTCCACATTTCCGTGCAGGAAAGCCCAGTTTTAAACGTTATGACCCATATAGCACGAAAGCTCCCGGAACCCTCCTCATGAGCTTCAAATTCCTCCCGATGTTAAAATGACAAAATGCGGACTTCCTGAGGAACAGACTTTTAAGATTTCCTCAGGTGTATGCTCCCAGTGACGTTTCACGGAGCAAGCCATACAGCACATTTGCCTCCCAGGAATATCCTGGGGTTATGCATTGTTTGTTATTTTGCATGGCTGCAGGTACTGGAAACAGAGAGTGGAAGACGGACCACATTCTCTTCCTAAATGTTTAAAAATATATGCTTTTTGGTAAATGTTGGCTAATTTTAAACACTTGGCATATTCTAATTCAAATCCTGATTATTCTCATGGGGGGGCTTCCTAAAAAGGAAGGCCCAGGGAAGTTCCCTCGTATACCCTTGCAGTTGGGACCTGATGATATAGGCAATTTTATTACAGTTCCTTTAAACTGTTGATGAGATTTTTTTCATTTCGTGTTTAAGGTAGAAGTATATGTCAATGAAATTTTTTTTATCAGTTTCAGGTAGAATTGAGAGTCAACGAAACAATTTTGTAGGAATAGGTCGAAATGCAGGTTAACTTAAAATAGAGTTTGTTGATTCAGATTAGATATCATTGGACTCACGCAGGATTCTAATATCTGACCATTTCTGCTAAATCCATATAGGTTTCATATAAAAGTAGACACCTGAATGCAAAATTATACCAAATATCACAAACTTCAGAGAAAAAGGCCGCTCAGCACATTCACAAAGCGGTCACATTGTGACAATAGAGAAGAACTCTAAAACGGCCACACCGATGTTTACATCTACGTTACTATGACTTCAGATCAAAGTCACACTGTCGTAAGTGTGAGATCAAACTGCTGCACGTGATGTGCTATAAAAATTATAAAATGAGGTAATTTTATGACGAAAATTCTACAGTTCGTCAGAATGTTTTATTTAAATCCTGTTTTTGACTATTGTAAAATTGTTTTTCTCTTACTTTTCTTCGTGACGTTTCATAAAAGGTATTATAATCCGATGTAATGTAAATCAGCCCAAAGTGGTAGAGTGTTACATAGCATATTACCGTAGAAATATCTCCATTTATGACTGATGCTCTCATCATCAAGTATCCCTCACTCAAGCTCTTTCCAAATCAAATAAATTAAGAAAATTCAAAGAATGAATTTAAGTTTGTTTTACGCAATATACGTGGGTTGTTCAATAAGTAATAAGACTAAAATTATAAAAAATACAGAATACCTTTAATCGTCATAATTTACATGGTATTTTTCAAAAAAAGTACCATGGCACATAATGCATTTATCACAACGTTCTGTCCATTGCTTAAAAACATTTAAAAGTCCGTTTTTGAGAGTTTTTTCAAAACCGCCTCCGCAGTCTTAACACATGCTTTGTTGCTTGCTAAATGTTTGCCTCATAATGGTTTCTTAAGTTGAGAAAACAGCCAGAAATCGCATGGAGTGAGATCAGGACTGTATGGAGAGTGCGGTAAAATCTCTACATTATGCTGCAGCAAAACATCCTGTACGCAAGGAGCAGTGTATCAACAATTTCTGAATCCATCGCGCACAAACAAATTTCAATTTCAAATGTTCTGCCACGATTGAGTGTATACTTTCTACAGAAATATTCAAGAGAGCATGCAGCTGACGTATTGTAATGTTGCAGTCCTCCTTGATGATAAGCACAGCTGTGTTATTCATTGTCTTTGTGATGGACGTTGAAGGTCGTCATTCACGTTCAATGTGTTCTACATTTTGCATTCTTTTTTCAAAAGCTTTATGGCAGCGAAAAATATTTGCCCTCGACATTGCTTCATTGCTGAAAGCTTCACGTATCATGTCAAAGTTATTCGCTGCTGATTTTTGCAGACAAACGCAAAATTTAATAGCATAACATTGTTAAATCGACGCTTCCATTTTCACAACTGGCCGCTCTCGTAGGCGCCCGCAAACACGCTTCATTTTAACCACTTGATGCTCAGGAACATGAGAATGTACACGTCATTTATCGGTAGCTTTTGTTAATACAGGCAACAAACTTTTTTTATGCCACAAGAATTAACATTCTGATGAGTGGTTTCGCGGCAGTAAAATTAGTCTTATTACTTATTGAACAGCCTATCGAACAATCAATATATCGATGGAATATATTTTACATATTTTACTATCAAAAATAAATTTAGAAATCATCATACAAATGATAAAGATATTTACTTTATTCTAAATAAAAGTTTTGGGAGATCTTATTGTCGTTACTTTTTTTGCACATTTTATTCACTATTTTCTAATTTTATATATTTGTCTAAAAAAACTTCTTTCTTTGAGAGCACAATTTATTTGAATAATCCATCCATGTTTTATGTTGAAATAAGTAAATAGGAATGGAACTGAATAAATACGCATTATATTTATTATTTTCAAATAAAAACTTTACACAAATATTTTTATAATCCATTCCAGAGACAAGTTAGAAAATGAGAATTTATATAAAGTTTGTTATGGTGCTATAGGTCGGATAAATAAGTTGAATAAAATATCAATGTATAAATTGAATTCTGAATTTCTAGTAGAATGGGAGAATAAATTTGTCATTACTCACCAGAAAATCAAATGAATAAATTTTACTTTCTGTTTTCATTTTTTTTTTTTTTTTTTTTTTTTTTTTGAAAAATTAAAACAAATGCATCCTCTTGATTTTTGGTGTCTTCGTTTGCATCGAATTAGGTTGAGGGTCAAAATGATTCCCGGTATTAAAAGAAACTAAATATCTCAATATGCAATATCATACGGTTATATAAATAAATCAATGTAAATTAAGCTGTTATAATTAAAATCTCTTTTAAGGAACAACCAAAATTCTCTTTAAACAAGCTTAGATATTAGAAATAATTAGCTTTTTTTTTGTCGAAAATTATTATTTGGATTCAGTTACATCTTTAAAATACAAACAATGAAAAAATAAGATTTTTAAATAGTTTGCGCAATAAAATAGCTTTTGAAAACTAATTAATTAAAATGTTTTAGATAAACTTTTCACTTAAAAAGTATAAAGTAAGAAATATATTACTTACAAGATCAGTTTTCATCACAGCTATTAGAATACATACGAATCTTTCTTTGATTTTGAATACAATATTATTCACAGCCTCTTTACATCTGCTACAAATATTAACAAATTTATTACTTTTTTAGTTCTTTATGCACTATTTCTTGCATTTCTTTTATTCTTCTGTGGGGATTTGCTGTATGCAAGTACTTGAAGCAAATATAAGCAATTTCCAAAAATATATTTATTTAGTTCTGACGAATATAATAACCATCGCTTCTGTTTTCTTTCTTTTTTCACATCTAATTCAAAATATATGTCGAATCGAAAAACTCAATTACATCTCCGTTTCTGAGAATTTTCTACTTTCCTCATAGTTCCATTTTCTATTGATTCCCACATATTCAGCTCTTTTAATAATATTATTTTTCAGTTTCATTTTGAGTCCTCGCTATATTCTACTTTGATGTATTACGTATTTTAGCTCGAATTTGTATTACTTATTTCGTCTTCCCTTGAGTGAAGAGGTTAATATTTCATTATTACCGGTGGTGCCAAACATATAAAATCATAATTTCTAACTGTAAATTTAACATATTTTTCCACAAAATTATTATATTTCAGAACTCGAGTTATAATCAGATCATTTTACAGATTTCAGAACTTATTACCTTTGTATATCGCAAATATTTAAGTTATTAATGAATAGAAATTATTCTCACATAAACAGTAAAAAGCATAATATATATATAAAAAAAAAGGCTTGGCCTATAGGCGCAGGTAGATTTCGAATTTAAGTGCTAATTTTACCAACGAAAAGTAAATTATGATTAGAGATGAGCCCAGTTTAAGAATTTTATTTGACCGTTTTTGGAGAGTTTTTAATTTAATTTTGTTTTTATAAAAATCGTGTTAATGCAATATTAAAAAAATAAATATTTTTCAGCACTGAACAGCTTAAAATTTTCTAACACTGTTTCAGAATCATTTAAAAAAATTTAAAACGTTCTTATGAGATTTTTGAAGGTATTTACAAGCTATCTGGTGTTTTTATTTTTCGTTATATAAATTAGAACTTCATTTATGAACAATTATTTTCTTGATAAAATTTTTCGTTTCCAACACTATCTCTTCGGGAAATTCGTTTCAAAATGTCCCATTTGACAGCAAGTTTTAAAACATATTCTGCATTTATCAAAAAAAACTGACCGATATGGCACATTATATAGTTTCTAAAAAAGAGAACTTTCAAAATGGATGTGTTTGAGAGCATAAATGAATTTATTAATGAGTCAGAAAATATGCAGTTTGGATTTGAATACACCGTTAATACTACCAGCAGTAAGCCTTAGAGAAATTCGGTTTAAAATGCCCACTTTGACAGCATTTTTAAAAATATATTTTACCCTTATTAAAAAATTGAGCAATACGGCTTATTATGCAATTTCTAAATAAGAGAAACTGCCAATTGCATGCGTTTTATAGAAAAAATGAATTTAAAAATGAGTCAGAAAGCGAGCTATTTTTTTATTTGAGTGCACCCTTTAATATTTCCAGTACGATTGCTTCAAGAAATTCATTTCAAAATGCGTAATTCGTTAGCATTTTTTGAAATATATTCTGTCTTTATCAAAAAAATAAATAAATAAATAAATAAATAAAAATAAAATAAAATAAAATTTGACACCGTTTTTTGAATTATATTTTGTCTTTATTGAAAAATCCACCTATACGGCACATTATATAATTTCTAAATAAGAGAAGTTGCGAAATAGATGCATTTGAGATCAAAAAGAAATTTAAAAATGAGTCGTAAAGTAAGCAGTTTGGATTGCAGTACACCTTTAATTCGATAATTTTAGATAGATTTCGTATGAATTATTACCTATTTCGTTCGCTCCCATGTTGGAATTTCTGAAAATTTTTTGCAGATCTACACCAATCAAGACCCGTAGACCCCAAACTACTATCAGTAAAAAAGTTTATATATATCTCTATATATCTATATCTATCTATCTATCTATCTATCTATATCATTATCTATAACAATTTTATCATGCATGATAACAATATAATTCAAAATGTTGGTTTACCACAAGGTGGTAGTACATCTAGTGTATTATCTGACTTATACTTATATTACTATGAACGTCATTATTTAAATAATACAATACATTTATATCGATATATAGATGATGTAATTTTAATTGATACTGATAACTCCTGTATATCTCAATTTCCTGTTGATTATCCTTCTAATCTAGAACTTTCAAAAAACCTACTTTTTAATAATACAATCAATTTCTTAGATATTAAAATTATATTAAAAGAGAACAAATTTATAACTGATATTTATGACAAAAGGAAAGAATTTAATTTTAAAGTTAATACCTTAACTAATTTTAAATCATGTCTTCATAATTCTGTATATCGTAATATAATACTTAACCATTTATATAGAATAAAATGTCTATGTTCTTCCCATTTAATTAATACTAATATTAAAAAGCTTGTATATGATGCTATAAATAATGGTTATCCTAAAAAATTCATATATTCTTTAATTTATAATTAGATATTGCATGATCTTATAATTAATTCTTTGCGTAAAAAATGTATAAAAAAATTATAAAACATAAAAATAATAATAAAAAATTAAAAATGTTAAAAAGTAATAAAAAATATATATATATAGGTTGGTTGGTTGGGTAGATGTTAGAGTACGGAGGAGGGTGGTGTTGTCTGGATAAAAACGCAAAGGTTAATTATTTATTTAAAAAAAATTGAGAGTGGGTTAATTATTTTAACATAATTTTTAAACTGTTTAATTTACACCAATATATGGATATTTGTCTAGTTATATCTATAGTTAAATAGCTATATTTTAATTATCAAATTATTTTTAATGTTATTGATATAATTTTTGGTATTATTATTAATAATATTATTACTATTATTATATTTTTTTAATTTTTTTTAATTTTTTTTTAATTTTTTTAATTTTTATTCTTTTATTTTTATTTATTTTTATTTTTTTTTAATTTTTATTATCCTATATTATAAGAGACTAACCCTATTTTTGCACGTGGAAATGATAAACTTTACATTCATATATAATTTGGATAAAAAGTAAGAAAACAAAATATTGAGAACAAAAAAAAAAAACAAGAAACTTATCTGTTATCACCATTAATGTAGAGGACTGCGCAATAAAATTATTAATAAATTATAAATGCAGGATGCAATAGTTAATTATACAAGCTGAAATAGTAACACTGTAGAAAAACCAGTTCGTTAGTAATGCACGCAACGGATCTTCGCAAGATCAGTAGGGTTGCTCTTTTTAAATAAAGAACGCCAAGCGCGCCAAATGGCGAGATAAATGATTTTAAAAAAAACTTGCTATGATTTAAAGTGATACAATATGTTGAAAACAATAAAGAAACTTAATAATAGTAGCAGTATATATATTGTTATTTTACAAAAAGAAGTTGAAAGTAAGTAAAAATAATAGTTAAATCCACATGTAGATTAAGTACTATCCATAACAAACAAAAAAGATAAAGCTGAATGGAAATATAATTGAACCGGAGAAAATAATTAATGATCTATATTAACATAAAATAAAATTAATAAAATAATTAAAATTAGAATTAAGTGATAACATTTATATTAACTTATAACTTAAAATACCATTTTGTTACTTTAATCAGTAACATTAATTGTGACTTTACATAGTAAAAACTCATTATCTTAATCTAGGATAATAAAAATAAAAAAAATAAATTAATAAATTAATAAATTAATAAAAATTAAAAAAATATAAAAAAATAAAATAAAATAAAAATAAATAAATATTAAAAAAAAATAATAATAATAGTAATAATATTATTAATAATAATACCAAAAATTATATCAATAACATTAAAATTAATTTGGTAATTAAAATATAGCTATTTAACTATAGATATAACTAGACAAATATCCATATATTGGTGTCAATTAAACAGTTTAAAAATTATGTTAAAATAATGTAGAATTAAATAATCCACTCTCAATTATATATATTTATAATTAACCTTTGCGTTTTTATCCAGACAACACCACCCCCATCCGTACTGTAACATTTACCCTCCCAACCAACCAATATATATATATATTTATTACTTTTATAACATTTTTAATTTTTTATTATTATTTTTATGTTTTATAGTTTTTTATACATTTTTTACGCAAAGAATTAATTATAAGATCATGTAATAGCTAATTATAAGATCATGTAATAGCTAATTATAAGATCATGTAATCTCTAATTATAAATTAAAGAATATATGAATTTATTAGGATAACCATTATTTATAGCATCATATACAAGTTTTTTAATATAAGTATTAATTAAATGGGAAGAACATAGACATTTTATTGTATATAAATGGTTAAGTATTATATTACGATATACAGAATTATGAAGACATGATTTAAAATTAGTAAAGGTATTAACTTTAAAATTAAATTCTTTCCTTTTGTCATAAATATCAGTTATAAATTTGTTCTCTTTTAATATAATTTTAATATCTAAGAAATTGATTGTATTATTAAAAAGTAGGTTTTTTGAAAGTTCTAGATTAGAAGGGTAATCAACAGGGAATTGAGATATACAGGTGTTATCAGTGTCAATTAATATTACATCATCTATATATCGATATAAATGTATTTTATTATTTAAATAATGACGTTCATAGTAATATAAGTCAGATAATACACTAGATGTACTACCACCTTGTGGTATACCAATATTTTGAATGTATATATTGTTATCATGCATGATAAAGTTATTATAGATAATGAAATTGGTTAAGGTATGAAAATAATCAGAATCGATATTATGTGATATATCCAACTCGTGTTGATATTTTTTAAAAAGCTCATTAATGATATTATGTAAATCCGATAAATCGATATTATTAAATAAATCTTTAAAATTATATGTAGTGATATTTTTTATACATTTAAGATTTTTCATAATATGGACCAGTTCATAACTATTTTTTATGCAATGTGTATTATCACTTTCTTTGTAATTTTATATATTTGATTAATAATTACTAATAGAAGTTTGTTAGCAGCATTATTATAAGTATTGCAATCAATTGTAACAGTTCTGAATTTAACAGGATGGTTATGAAATTTGGGTATAAGGACTAGATAAGGATATTTAAAGTTAGTAGGGTTAATGTCTAATAATTTATAGAATCCTTTAATTTTACGATTATTGGCAAGTAAGTTATCATTAATTTTTTGGAATGTGTTATTATTAGATATACTAGATTTAAGCAGTTGATGATAATAAGGTTTAGAAATAATTGCATAATTATTTGGAGACTTATCAACATAAGTTATTACAAAGTTTTGTTGTAATTTATTGATTTGCTTAAACAGATGCTGTGTATTTACATATTCTAGGTGTGAAATATTATATTTTAAGGACCTGGTTAATTTATCGATAACTAATATTTTCTATTGATTGAAATATTCAATGGGTTTATTATAATAAATTGCAATTTTATAAATAAATATATCTATATCATAGGTAAATTGTTTTATGACAGATTTAATGTTTAATTTGGATGGAATTCTGTACTTGGTCCCATAACCCATAATTCTTCTAAGTTGTAAATCATCTACTAGATTAAGATTACCAGTAATAATATGTCCATGATCCTTATTTATATATTTTTGTAGAGAGGGGTCATTGCTTTTACAGGGTAATGTACTAGCATCAAAAGAAGATTTAGAGAAAGAATTATGGTTAAAAATCGTTCTACCGATAGATATGGGATACTTAAAGGTTTTAGATATATGAATATTATTAATAGGAAATTGACAGTTTTTATCATTTAATATGGAATTAATATTGATTTTATTAAATATTGGAAAGTAATTACCATTTGAGTATTAGTTTGTAGATTTTTAGGTTTTTTTAGTAAATTTATATTGTAAAGGTTGACACGAGTCATAATGAGATCATAAAAAACATCTGAAAAATGTTTAGAGTAAGTTTTACTGAGAAAAATATTTAAATATTGTACTATATGTTTCTTTTTTATTCCAAAAATATATTTACGTATTAGAAACCAATTGTAATTTTTTAAATAATTACGATGCAGATTATTAATTTGTTGAATTATAATGTTTTTAGGAGTAATACTAGAAGATGAACCTTTTCCTCTTTTGTTACGTGTAGTTTTACGATTTATAAGATGATTTAAACTATGATAAATGGGAGAATAATCTGTAGTATCATTTATAGATGAATAAACTTTAACAGATCTTTTAAAAACCTCACTATTAAGACCATAAGGATAAATTGTATTATAATATTTCATATATGAAGATTCTAAATATAGACGCTCAGATTTATTTTTCTGAATTTGTATTATTTCAATAGTAGTATTTTTAAATTTATGTTTATGAAAATACTGTATTTCAGCGGTAGACTGTATATTTTTTGCTAAATTTTTATCAGAATCTGACCTATGTTGATTCATGCGTATATGAAGAGGACCAGAAGTTTCACCAATATATTTCAAATTGCAAATGTTACACTTTATACTATAAATTACATTAAAAGCCTTACAAAAAATAGAAATATGAGGATCTGATACGAATTGTGACTGAGAAGCAGATGGACAAGTTTTACATCGGATATCAGAACATTTCTGAAAGTATAATTGAGGAGGAGGAGCATGTATATGGAAACTGGATGACGATCCAGGAGCAACCCTATTATTGCTCCTGTACCGGGCACTACACTGCAAAGAAGCATTGTGTATCTTGCCAGGATCGAGATTTTTACTAAGTACTGCCATAATATAAGAGATATTACAAATATAATAAAAAGATAAAAATAGAAAAATTACAATTAAATAATCTAGTAACTTGACTAATATAATTTAGGATCTAGAAATAAAGGATCTAGAATAATACAACTATAAAATGAAAATAGATACAATATGTACAAAGCTTTAAAGCAGTACTCAAACCTCCAAAAATAAACAATACACGACCATAATAATACCATCCCACACCACATATAATAAGAATCATAGTACTCACAGTATAATAAATGCAATATCACAAAATCGACTCATTCAAAAGTGAAATAATCACCGTACATCATAAACCACAAACTTATCCAATTAACATCTCAGCACAATCCTCACATTGTTACTACATTTCACATAGGCTTAAATAATCATAATTTCAATGTATTTATTAAATATTAAAAAATAATAAATAATGATAATTTCAATGTATTACTTTAATATTAAAAAATAATAAATAATGAATATTGATTTTGACATTTAATATACCATATATCAAGACAATGAATTAAACATAATAGCAAAATTAACAGTTAAAATATTATAAATATAACATATATAATATTCATGATGAAACGATTTGCAACTCTTAATGGAAATCCTATTAAGTGGTAACTGAAAACTACATTGTAGAAATCTCACAGACAATACACAAAGGTTATGCGGATAGTAGCAATTACCTATGCGCACCATATTTATAAAATTGTTGATTAGCAACGGATGTTATATATAAATTATATATAAGATACCACAATAGGAAAAAATTCATTATGACTATTCAAAATGAAAATATATCAATTAAATATCAAATTGTATACATTCATAATTACACGCGCAGAGCAGCATAATAATTTGAATGCTAATATAATACCATTAAAAGTAGACTAGATTCACCAATGGATTTTATCAATAAAACAATAAACCAAAACGAAGAATTTGAATTGAATTGAATTATAATAATAATTAAAAAAAATAGTGAAACGAGTATATCTGAATAAATAAATAAATAAAATGAATGCAAATGTAATTTGTAGTCCCCAGAGCAGAATCATCAGGCCCCAAATGCTCTGGAACTATAAATGAAGTGTGCGGTTTCATCTACGTGTTTATATATATATATATATATATATATATATATATATATATATATATATATATATATATATATATATATATATATATATACATATATCACTTTCTTCTGGACACGATAACTTCCATAATTCAGCTCAGATCTCTTTCAAAATTTTACATAACATCAAGGGGCATAAAATCTCCGCCAAAATCATTAATGGACATAATCGGACCAAGGGGGTGGAAATAAAGAGGGGTGTTGTGAAAACAGAAAAACTCCATAACTTCTTAACGAAAAAACAGCTATTGAATCAGTTTAAAGTCTACATTACTTCTAAGAAATGGGTAAAAAGTTTATGCATGACAGATATTTGCTTAAATTTAAAATTGGCTCAAGGGACGAAAAAAAATGGGGGTTTTCGGATAAAGAAATTCAGAACTACATCAATTCTAGAAATATCAAATCCAAATATTTATTTTGATAAATGTCCTTAATACTATCTAAAACTTTTGCAGCTTCAAGTTTTTGATAGTACCAACTCTTACTGAAAAAAATTAAAAACGAAAATAAACAGGGGAATGGAAAAAGTAAAAAATCCACAACTTCGTCAGTTCTTAAGATATCAAATCGGATTGAATTTATTTTGCATCTACTCAATAATATCTATAACTTTTATACTGACAAGTTTTTTATATGACCAATCCTTATCGCTAAAATAAACCAAACAAAAATAAACTAAGAAAAAAAAAATCTCAAATCAAAATAGCTTATATAATGACTCATTTTTAAATTAATTTTTTTATTTTAAACGCCTCCAAATGACAAGTTCTCTTATTTGGGAATTATATAATGTGACATATTTGCCAGTTTTTTGATATAGATAGAACATATTTCAAAAAATCTTTTGAAAATAGGCATTTTGAGCAGAATTTATTGAAGCGATCGTGATTAAAATATTGAGCAAGTATTCAAATAACAAACTGCTTATTTTCTGACTCATCTTTAAATCCATTTTTACCATCAAAAGCATACAATTGGCAAGTTCCCTTATTTAGGAGCTGTATAATGCGACGTATTAGCCAGTTCTTTGATAAAAATGGAATATATTTCAAAAAATGCTTTGAAAATAGCCATTTTGAACAGAATTTCCTGAAGTGATCGTGATTGAAAAATTGAATAAGTATTCAAATAACAAACTGCTTACTTTCTGACTCATTTTTAAATCCATTTTTGCTCTCAAACGCATCCAGTAGACAGGTTCTCGTATTTAGGAACTGTATAAAGTGCCTTATTGGTCAGTTTATTGATAAAGGCAGAATATATTTCAAAAATATGCTGTAAAAATAGGCATTTCGAACAGAATTTCCTTAAGCGAAGATGTTTGAAGAATTGAGGATTTATTCAAATAACAACTTACTTTCTGACTCATTTTTAAATTCAATTCTGCTCTCAAATGCTTTCAATCGACAGTTTCCTTTATTTAGGAACTATATAATGTGCCATATTGGTCGTTTTTTTTTCATAAAGTCAGAATATATTTTTTAAATGCTGACAAATTTGGCATTTGAGCTGAATATTACTTAAGATGATTATGATAAAACAGCTCTTACGGAAAATAAAATTAAAAATTCTTCAAAAGCGGTTAAATAAAACTGTTAAACTGGGTTTATCTGTAATCATATTTTATTTTTTGTTGTAGAAATGAGCACTTATCTTCGAAATCTACCTCAGCCTGTAGGCCAAGCTGACAGGGATTTTTTTCTTCTACTTCTATTTCTGTTAGATTTTTTATTCTATAAGAATTGGTCCTGTCATAAACTTGTCAATATAAAAGTTGTAGATAATATTGAGAAGATGTATAATAAATTCAAGCGGATTTGATATCTTGTAAATTGACGAAATTTCAGATTTTAGCTCTTCTTCAAACGCCTTTTCGTTTTCGTTTTCGTTTTTTTTTTTTTTTTTTTTTTTTTTTTTTTTTTGCGTTAAGAGTTGGTCCTACCAAACGTTTATCAATATCAAAGATGTAGATAGGATTTAAAAGATTTATATTAAATTTAATTTGATTTGACATTTTGAGAATTGACGAAATTATGATTTTGTTTGATTCTAAAACCCTATTTTTTCAGCCATTGTGTCCATTTTAAATTTTATCAAAAATCTGTCATACCCAAATTTTTGGCTCTTTTTTTTAGAAGTAATAATAACTTGAAACTCATTTGATATCTGCTTTACGTAATAAGTTATGGGCTTTTTCGGTTTTCATAAAAACTCTAGCTATTTCCACGCCCTTGGTTCAATTTTGCCCACTAAAGAACTTATTCGAGATTTTATGCATCAGTTCGAAAGGGATTGGAACAGAATTTCCGAATTTATCGTTTCCATAAAAAAGTTAAATACATAGCTATATAGATAGATAGATAAAGTTTTTTGCTGAGGGTGATTTTACGTTTTAGGAGTCATGATTGTCGTAGATCTGTAAAAAACTTTCAGAAATTCCAACATAGGAGAGAATGTAATAGGTTTTATTTCATTCGAAATCTACCGAAAGAATAAATGGGGGTACCTTGAACAAATTTGATTTTACATAAAGGATTGTAATTTCATAAAACTGCAATATATGCTGAATATTACAAAATACGCGAGTGGCAGTTTTCCACTTGCCCCAAAGCCCTTTTTAAAGTTGTGTATAACTATATTGGCCAAAAACTAGATCCCAGAAGTAAAACTGCAAACAAATGAGATAAAATATGCTTGTATTTAAGTTTTCTCAAGCGATTCAAAATGACACCTAAACTCAATTCTATGTATATCCCTTTCTGAGAACTAAAATAAATACAGCAGAATGTCTTTATAAAATATTTCTATATAATGATATTTCCCATGTCACTTATAACTTCTGAAATGTAAAAAATGAATTTAGCAGTTAAGAAGCGCCTGTAAACGGCATTTAAAAAATATTCTTACCCATCAAACTCTGGAGGTCTAAATTTTAAACATCATATCATTTTATCTTCTTAATTTAGAGCTTTTATAATCACAATATTGTTATTATTAAATAGAAAAAATTTTGGAAATAAGTAATAAAAGGTTTTGTTCAGGGATATTTCAATCATGTTTATGTAAGATAACAGCGTGAAATGTTTTATATTATGAAAATTTTTCTATATTCACAACATTCTGTTTCAAGTTATGTAATTCAAAGATTTTCTGGTATAAATTGATTTGTTTTAGACATGTTTCGGTATGTTAAAAGAGAATGTTCTAATGATGTGTAAAATTACCTGTACAAAGCAAAATTGCAAATAACACAAACCATGTATATTTTGGCTTTTTTTTTCTTTCTAATCAATAACTAAGCATCTACCTGCCGGGTTTCCCATGCTAAACTGGTGTCATATATGGTATCGTGTCCGGTGACTGCATAATTGCCCCGTTACGGCAATAAATCTGACATTTGCCTATATCTTTATCATAAGGACATTGCCTACTGTTTAGTTGTTAACTTTGTTAATCTGGTTGCTTAACAAATTTCTCTTGTTGTTTGGTACCTACGCTTTGCTACTGGAATTGATCTCATAATTCAGAACATTGGTCAAGTGACGACACCTTCACCTGGAAAGGCAATTCCAGAGGTAAAATTCGCAGGTAACTTGGAGGACTTTGCACTCCGGATTTTACATGCACCGGGCACCATTATCGTAAATGCTGGACATCGGCTGAGTCCATTCCGATGACCAGACCCCTAATTGCCAAATTTTCCAAGCCGAACGAGTTATATGTTTGGCATCGGAGTGGTTGTCCGCCTGATCGCTGCATGGCGGACATCCAATAGACAAAATCCCCGGCCGACCTAATTACAGAGCCTGTTATTTTGATGATTGCTCTGTTATACCGGTTGCTTAACTAGTTGACTTTGTTGATTTGACTCCTGTACATTACACATACAAATCTGTCCTCGGAAGTAGGGAAATCTGTAATTTATATTCCTAATCCGTGGTGGACACTTGTCCTGTAAAGTGGTTCTTGAACCAATTTAGAGAAAGACAGAAAATGGGAAAAAGGGTGCCACCGAAAGACAAGTATCATCATAGGAAATTTTGGTCCCGAGATGTAAAGCAAGCTCACATTGCTAGAGGGACGAGACACCACTTTCTACCGCACCCCTATCGCATATCAGGGATTTTTTTAAACTTTAAAAATTACCATTTGCAAAAAAAATTAATTTTCATAAATGAAGGTCAATTTCGGATTTATTTAGCGGTACAGAATGCATAATATTTCAATTATTAAAAGCCAAAAAATATGACGTAATTCAACATTCGCAGGCTAGTGTTGCATAATAACAATTTAAAATATGTATCATTTTGCAAGTAGTTAATTTTCATCAGTTTACTTAGCATAAATTCTGTTATCTTTCCTCATATATATATTACAAATTTTGTATTTTGCATTCATATGTGAGAATAATTAAAGATTTCAAGTTTGCATTGCAATGTATATTTTACTTCCAACCATTATTTAATATATCTGACGAAATTATATTTCTAATACATTTATGAATGATCCCTAATTAGTAGCAAAAAATATGCTCCAACTTTAAACAGCTATTACTCGGTCAATTTTAATGGTAGAATAATGGAACTATTTTTTTCTTTCTTGTCAGTGTAACAAGAAAAATATACTAAATATAACTATAGGACCGGGAAACCGTTTAAAAATTTTAATTTCATAAATTTTTTAAGAAATGTTTTATTGACGCAAATCACTTTTAAAATATTTTTTTACCTCATTAAAAAAATTTTGTAACTGGAACTGTATATCTACAACTAATGGTTTAGGAATTAACCATATGCCACCGTTGAGAGTGGACATCCTGTATTTATACTCTTCAAACATTTTTTTTTCATTGTGCATCAAAAAATTGTACACACAAAAATTAATTTCTAGATAATACAGGGTTGTTATAAATGATGGACCCATTTACAAAAAATTGTATTTATTAATGTAGAAATCCAAAATGAATAATCTTTATACCAATGAAAAAAGGAAGTTTCAAAGTATATTTTAAGATAGTGTAAATGTTCAACGTGTCAACCGTTTCATGCAAACTGAATTAATAAAATTCCTTGTTTTTTTTTTTTTAGATAAAAAACAAACGTCTAAAATCTCAAGTGTCCGGTCATTAACGGCCATCTACTGTATTTCCAATAGGTTTTTATAGACGAGATACACATAGCATTAAAATATTATATTCAAATATAAAACAGGTAATAGAACTAAATGCGCATTTCTGACAAGCAACTTCCATAAAATGGCAATGCATCCAGTTTCTTTTGCTCAATCCTGCATTTATTCATTTAATCATTTATATTATACAGTCATATATTAATTTAGTAAATTGTTATTTAGTTGGAAAATGCACAGTACACTTCAAGTGATTTGCGCTCTTGTACGATAATGCTGATTAATTCTTTTGTGCGGCATTTTAGATCATCTAAAAATTTTATATTGCTCACTTAATATATACTGGCCTCCAAAAGTTAAGGTACAACATGTTTTTCGAATCTCACCAGAAAAAAAAATGGCAGTCAGATTAGACTTCATAGTTTATATGAATGACAATAATAAGCTTTAAAAAAAACTTATGCAAAAGTAACACTTTTAACATAACAGCAAACACTTTTATTTTATAGAAAAGAATAGGTATTTTTGAATGAGAAAAAATATGCAATTACGAAGCTTTCGTAATTTCCCGTGTAAGGTTTGTTGCATTTAAACTATTCTTGTCAGTTTTGTTCACAACAACCAGTAGAGTCTAGAAATGTCTAGAAGAAGTCGTTTGCTCGTTTCATTAAGGTGGCGGATAGTAGGATAGATGGAAATTTAGTTGTCACAGGCTGATACTGCTAGACGGCTTGATGTGTCTCGCAGTGTAGTCCAAAGACTCTGGGATCAGTATGAATCTGATGATTCTGTGTCCAGAAGACATGTTCCAGGCCGCCCACGTGTTACAATAACTGCAGAAGACCGGTTTCTTGCTCGTTCGACCCGAAGGAGAAGACGCATTACTGTGCCGCAACTCACTGTAGACCACTTTGCAACATCAGGGAGAAGAATCTCTTCAGCTACGAAGCGAAGACGTCTTCACAATGCAAGTCTCTATGCAAGGCGACCAATTGTGTGTGTTTCCTTCAATAGATGATAGAGAAAGGCCGCTTATGTTGGGCAAGAGAACATGTTTCCTGTACCAGGCAACAGTAGGCTGCTGTATTCTTCACAGACGAGTCTAGATTCACACTGGAGAGCGATTCAGGACGTCTACTGATCTGGAGAGAACAATGCACTCGATACCATCAATAAAACACTGTCGAAACACCAGGTAGAGAAACGGTGGAATCATGGTTTAGGCAGGGATCTCACTCGTAGGCCACACTGACCTGTATGTGTTCCATGGAGGAACTCTGAATGGTGCGAGATATCGGGATAAGATCCTTGATTCATATGTGTGTCCATATGCCGGTGCTATTGGCAATGGTATCATTCTAATTGATGATAATGCGAGACCGCACCGAGCTGTGGTTTTTGTGGATTATTTTGAGGATCACTGTTTTGAGAGAATGGAATGGCCAGCTCACTCTGCAGACTCGAATCCAATAGAACATCTTTGATACTATTTTGTAAGACTAGTTGCGGCTTTAAGTCCTCCTAAAAGGTCATTAAATTAGCTGGAACAAGGCTTACTCCATGTATGGCAGCGCTACCTATTTCGGTGTTCAACAATTTAATTCAGAGCATGGAAAGTCGATGCTGCCAATGCATTCGAGTCCGGAGCGAACATATTCCGTAATAGAACCAGTTTTTTAATGTTTCTGTCACATTTTACTGGACAATACTGCGATATACTGATTTCTCCAAAAATGGAGTTTTCTACCACGAGTGCTTTTTTGTTGTAATTTCATTTATACGTTGATTTAAAGTAAATTTTTATGTCGCATTTAATAAATAGCAGTTTGCGCACATTTTCTCCAAATTTTTTGTTTCTATATTCATTCATTTGCAAATTAGACGCAAAAAACCGGTTGTATCTTAACTTTTGAAGCCCAGTGTACTAAAATTTAATTAAGCTTAAGAAAGGCATGTCACAGTTCAAAACACACTTCCAAGAACTCTCTGTGATCTGTAGTACTGTGTATGTGTCCCCTATAAATTAATGGTTTCCGTTATGCACTTTATACTCTACAGAAAATATTTTGTAATGTATCAAAATAATTTTTATAAATTTCATTATGTTTGAAAAAAAGTGTACCATAGTTAAAATGAACCATGTAGACATAATATAAAAAGAATGTGTAAGAATAAAAAAACAACCATGTAGATAAAATAAGCCATACGAAAGCATGTGAAATCCCTGTTTTATATACGTTTGAAATAATGGTGTGCTGCAAAACCGGCCAACTTCTTGAGTCGGTGACTTTCATTACTCGCCATACTACTCCTCCCTACAAAAACCTCTTACTAGCTAATTAGATTAAACGTTATTGTGTTTTCACATACCTGTGATTGCTCTCCCTTGGTTCAAAGAAAGTTTCTAATAATTTATTTCTGTGTTTTCTCCAACTTTGGAAAAGTTTGTTGAAGAAGTGCCCCCTAATCGACGAAGGAAGAGTTTAAAGTGGAAAAGAAACAAAGACAAAGATCAAAGATATCTTACACTTTGTGATAATCAGGGAATAATTAATATGTTATGGCGAACGAGGCCAAAATATTTTTCTGCACCATCCCGCTCCACTTCATAAAACTACATGTGAGTTTTTTCTGAAATTCTTAAGATTTTTTTAATATATTTAATTAATTAATAAAATATTCTTCCATTTAACTTTTTTCTTATACATTTTAGCATTTTGGGGATTGTAAAGGGGGAACATACTTTTGATACACTTAAAACATGAGAGAACTTTCTATTAGTGTATTGAAAAGTAGTAAATATGTTTTAAATGGAATTGTTACAGTTTCATTTTTATTTCGCACATTTTTGTTAAAATTTTAAATTGATCTTATTTCTTTAAAAGCATTAATTTGGGATACGAAAAACTAGCAACGTTAAAAAAGCGGTAGCATTTAGCGTACCGTCGTTCATTGACGACGGTAAGCTAAATGCTACAGAAACCGGTCTGCTGTCTGTATACAATATTTGGTGCTTTTTAACGTTGCTAGTTTTTCGTATTCCATTACATTGTACCAAACTCTATCTGTATACTAATCTCTTAATTTTGCTCTCCTATCCAACGTACGCTCCTCTAGGCCATAGACTAGGTTGAATTTGTCCAACATCAAAAATTTTATCAATCTAATTAAATCTATTAAATGTAATAATTATTTGCAGTACTAGCTATGTCATTAATCTAATTTTTATCGATATTTCGAAATAATTGTCATTATATTTGTTTTTTTATTATGATAGACAAAACAAATTTTTTTATATTTGGTAACATTGACAACAGATGTTTGTATAAATGAATTTAAAAGTTATTTTACAATAAAAAAATGCTCTGTTAGTCACGTATTTTAAACTTTTTTTATTAATCTAGTAAAAATGCTAAAAAATTTTTAGTTATTTTTTACTTACTTAAAAATGTAATAATTGCCAGGCTCGTCTTTGGTACAAAGAGCAGTTGATCGAGCCTTATATACATTTAATAATGACAATATGTTAATACACATTTCTTGCAGAATAAAAGAATAGTAAAAAAAGGTTATTATTATGCATGAAACTACATTCTGTTCTTGTTTTAGAAGTCTAAAAAAAGAGACAGCTAAATTTAGCAAGAAAATTTGAGAAAAAATTGAAATAGCTATTCTTAACAACAACTTCCATGTAAAATAAATGTTTTTGCGTATTTTTTAATTTTACAAAGAAAATTTCAAAATACTTCAAGATGAAAAAAGATTATTTTATAGAAATTTAAGCATTTCATTTTTCTTCATGAAATCCTGTAACACGAAATAACAAATTACAAAAATATTTTGAGAAGTAAAAAGTTGATAAAATATTATTATAGTATAACATGTATAAATAACATTATTTTTTATGACGAATGTGAGAATTGCGTGTTTTGACACCATAAACGTTGAACAAATATCGTGCAAAATATTTTAGTGACAAACAAGTTGATATTAGTTCTCAGTGTTTATTTTTATTCTTCCAAAGAAATTGTTTCTCTTAAAATAAACTAATAAATAAATGGAATATCATCTAAAACCAGAATAAACAACCAGAGGTAATGTTTTAATATTAAATGAAAGTGTTATTTTTACAGACAGCTAGAATGCGAGATATAAGAGAAGCTTATACACTACATTAAGCAAAACTCTTAACTAAAATATTAAAACAATTGAATTTGAAAAGAAAGATAAGCAAGTTTATCTGTTAGATTTATTTATTTAATTGCAGAGTGATTAAACATATCATTAACTATTAAATTTATTTAAATAGTTAAGTTAAATTTTTTCATTCACGCCTACACTGAGAAACATTTTTGGAAACGTTACTCCGTAAAATTGGTGGCAGCAATGCTGCCTCCAATTTTATGGAGTATTTTAACCTTCAAAACCGGTGTAACATTGTCATGTTACACCAGTAATATATGTTTAGATTACACCATTGCATATGTGAAAACAATTACTCCATGAAATTGGAGGCAGCATTTGCCACCATTTTTACACCAATTGAATGGAGTAACATTTCCAAAAATGTTTTACAGTGTAATTATGGATTATTTAAAACAAACAAGGCTATTTTTTTTATCTTACAGATATTACAAAATTACAACCAGAATCTCAAATGAAGTTTACAAGAAATAAAGAAAAATTAATAAATGTTAGTTATATTTTTTAAATCTCCTAAAGTCTTGCAAAAATGTAAAATTGTAATGTTATTTTATCTGTATTTTTATGCAAGTTCTAAAAATTTTAGTATTTATATGCTATTTAATAAAAAACTTATAACTAATATAGATGTAATCTTTTAAAGTATTAATGCTTAATTCAGTGTATTAAAAACTCATTAAATTAATAGAATTATGTTACTTTAAAAAATGCTTATGTAGCAGTGAAACTTTTAAGAGTAGAGAACGTATTTACACGGGCTTGTGTGTGTGTGTGTGTCAGAGAAAGGGTTAATCATTTGATCTTTGTGTATGTTAACACAAAGTAGGCATTAAAATATATTTGCTCATTTTCTTTTGTTGGACCTGAGACACAAATAATATAACACTATAAAAAAATCTTCTCTCTCGCAGAACGGAAATAAAAAAGTCAAAAGTGTAGACGATGCGTGCACTGGGCGACACATCACGTCACTACACTGTAAAACATTTGTGTAACGTTACTCCATAAAACTGGTGGCAGCCTTGCTGCCTCCAGTTTTATGGAGTATTTTAACCGATATAATCGGTGTAACATTGCATTGTTACACCAGTAATGCATGTTTTTATTACACCAGTATGTAAGTAAAAAATTACTCAATGAAGTATAAATCGAAGCTGCCACCAATTTTATGGAGTAACGTTACCGCAAATGTTTTACAGTGCTATCGAAAGCGAAAATTCTAAAAATTTATCATCTGATGCGTAGCAAAAGCAGACTGCCAACCAATATTCATCCATTGATGCTCTAACTTCCTTCCTAAAGCCAGTAAAAACCAGTAAGAAAAAACATGCGTTAAACATAGATTATTAAACACATTCCAACACTTCCTGAAATATTTAACAAAACTTCGTTATTTAGGAAAATAAGGTTACTGCCAAATATGTATTTCAGTATTTTTTACCATCCCGTATTTGATTTATCGGTTGATATATATACTATATAAAGGACAAATTTAGTTTAGCAAGAAAATGCCTAGCAGGTTGAAATTTCTGCTTCAAAAATTATACTAGTAGATGGAAACATGCTTGAATGCTTTTGTTCAGTCCTCTAGTTTACTTAATACTATTAATATGCGTCAGTAATTTAGTTAAAAATTATTTTAAACTAAAACATTCTCAAAGCTACTGAAATCACATCCTCAGAAATCATCATTCATAGGCGTCCATGTACCCAATTCTTTGCGTGGCCCTGTACATCTTTTATCTATATTCTAAAAGTATTTCTTAGTAAGCTGAATGCAGTTGAGCGTAAAAATGCATAACTTATTTAAAAACTACTATCAAGTAATTTACACTCATATTCAGTAATATTTACGACCTCTTTTGAGTAACCCTGCATATCAACTATAGAATTTATACACACTGTATAATATTCATAGATTTAGTGAACCGCATTTCATAATTTATCCACCCGTCAGCCATCATTGCATTCATATACAGTACTTCGAAAAGAATATATTATTTGAAATCTGTGTGTCCCTGTAAATGCTATGAACTTTGTATTATGCTTGACTATACAGGGTGTCCACTCTCAACGGTGGCCAATGGCTAATTTCTAAACCGTTAGTCATAGACATATAGTTCCAATTGCAAAAATGCTTTTAAAAACGTAAAGAATTGTTTTTCAAGCGATTTAGCTCAAAATAAAATTTTATTAAAAGATTACGAGAATTAACTTTTTATACGGTTCCCCGGTCCTAAAAGTGATATTTAGTAAATTTTTCCCACTACTCTAACAAGTAAGAGAAAAAAGTTCCCATTCACATAACATTAAAATTGACAGAGTTATGAAGCTTTAAATTTCATGACTTAAACCACTTTTCTGTAGCTAAATACGGATGAATTGGACTGAGCTTTAAGCGAACGTTCACTAAGTGCTTAAAGTATTATAAAGGGCGTCTATTTTCAACGCTGTCTAATAATTCTTAAACCATTTGCCACAGGCATATAGTTCCAATTACAAAAAAGGTTTTAAATGAGATAAAGAAATATTTTTAAAGCAATTTAACTGAAAGTGCTACCACCGTATAAGTTTTACGGTAATGTTAATTTTTATTGTTTAACTTCTAGATTGGTTAAAATAGTTAAAGACGTGAGTTTTAAAATTCTCTTTATCGAGAAAATCAAATTTTGGGAAATCGCGATTTTATTTTAAAAGGTGTAGTATTTTGATAAGCCTTTATTTTGCTTACAACGTTCGTACCTATTTTTCCCTTCCTCAAAATTTCTATTCAAAATTTAACTCACTTCCAAATATTCGATCGAGGTTCAATTTGCACACTTATTTATATCCAACGACAGTATAATATTAATACAATTTTAAGTGCGTACCATTTATTTATTTTATAGGACTATATCAAATTCTGTTAGGTTAAGTATATAGATATAGAATACTATAGAATTGTAAATATATGTCATTTTGTAACGATTTGTGACTATTGCTTTTCATAAATTAAATCAACAAACTTTCTGTTATTTTTTTACTTATAATTTTAGTACAAATTTTGCTTTAATATGTAACCATCAACATAAATTTAAAAATAATATTGTAAATATTATTTTACTCTCAATGTTTAATGTGAAATTTTATATCTTGTGTTTATTTTTATTTCCAGTAAATTTGTGACTGACCCCTAATTTGCAGGGAAAATGATGCTTTAACTTTAAACAACTATTACTCGGTCAGTTTTAATCGCTGAGGAATAGGACTTCTTTTGTATTACTTGTTAGAGTAGTGGGAAAAAATTACTAAATATCCCTTATAGGACCGGGGGACCGTATAAAAAGTTAATTTTCGTATTTTTTTAATAAAATTTTATTTTGAACTTAATCGCTTGAGAAACAATTCTTTACCTTTTTAAAGCATTTTTGCAACTGGAACTATATGTCTATGACTAACGGTTTAGAAATTAGCCATTAGCCACCGTTGAGAGTGGACACCCTGTATAGTATAAGCTTTAGCGACGTATATCAATTTTATTATTTATAAAATAGTTTAATATAATTTAAATACACAATTTCGCTCTTTATCAGTATACAGGGTGATTCCGTATTTTTTTTACAATAAAAGAGGGGTGATAGTACACATCAAGATAAACAATATTAAATAGGCGACCAAGGGTCCAAAACGTTTTCCTGAGGAAATAGCCGCCATTAAAGTTTAGGGGCCAAAATTTCAAATAAACATAAAAAACGTAAAAATCGGTCGATTGATTTGCGGTTTTCACTAAAATTATTCTTTATGTCGGCATTTTCTTGAAATTAAATTATAAAGATAAATTTCAAAAAATGCCGATAGAGGGCGCTTTAGACTTTGGAGTAACGAACAACTATTTTTTGCCGGTATTTTTTGCATCTCATTAAATGTTTTCGTAAGCTTAGACTCAAACTTAAATTTTGAGCTCAAAATCTGTAGTTGGGAGTGGTCAAGTAACACAAACTGAGCTGTGTTCAGAGGGTTCAAATTTCAAATGATCATAAAAAACGGAAAAATTGGTCGATTGATTTGCGGTTTTCACTAAAACTATTCTTTATTTAGGTATTTTCGTGAAAATAAATTATCAAGATAAATTTCAAAAAATGCCGATAGAGGGCGCTTTAGACTTTGGAGTAACGAAACACGCTTTTTTTGGCGTTATTTTTTGCATCTTATTAAATGCTTTCGTAAGCTTAGACTTGAATTTAAATTTTGAGCTCAAAATTTGAATAGCTGGGAGTGGTTAAGTAGACAAACTTAGCTGTGTTTAGAGGGTTCAAATTTCAAATAATTGTAAAAAACGGAAAAATTGGTCGATTCGTTTGCGGTTTTTGCTAAAACTAATTTTTAAATCAGCAGTTTTCTTGATCAATCAGTATTTTCTTGAAAATAATTTTTAAAGGTAAATTTCACAAAATGCCGATAGAGGGCGCCTTAGACTTTGGAGTAGCCTACAACTATTTTTAACTGTTACTTTATTAATCTCATTAAATGCTTTCAAATGCATAGACTTAAATTTTGGGCTGAAATTCTGAATCGTTGGGAGTGTTTAAGTAGCGAAAAATTGAATTGTGCTCGAGGAGGAAAGAGGGTTAAATTTTAATTCCTGAACACACTTCAGTTTGCGCTTCTTAACTCCTCATAACGATTCAGGATTTGAGCTCAAAATTTAAGTTTAAATCTAAGCTTCCGAGAACATTTAAAATGCTTTTGCAAGCATTTAATTAGAGCCAAAAGATAACGGTTAAAATGAATTGTTGGTTACTCTGAAGTTTAAGGCGACCTTTGACGGAATTTTTTGAGATTTATCTTTAAAAATTATTTTCAAGAAGATACTGACTTAAAGAATAGTTTTATTTTAAACCGAAAACGAATCGACCAATTTTTCCATTTTCTATAATTACTTTAAATTCGAACCCCCCCCCCCCCTTGAACACAGTTCAGTTTGTACTACTTAACCACTCCCTACTATTCAGATTTTCAGCTCAAAATTTAAGTTTAAGTCTAACCTTCCTAAATCATTTAAAGGGATGCAAACAATAACGGCAAAAAATAGTTGTTCGTTACTCCAAAGTCAAAAGCGCCCTCTATCGGCATTTTTTGAAATTTATCTTTATAATTTATTTTCACGAAAATACCTAAATAAAGAATAGTTTTAGTGAAAACCGCAAATTAATCCACCAATTTTTCCGTTTTTTTTTTAATCATTTGAAATTTGAATCCTCTGAACACAGCTCAGTTTGTATTACTTAACCACTCCCAACTACAGATTTTGAGCTCAAAATTTAAGTTTGAGTGTAAACTTACGAAAACATTTAATGAGATGCAAAAAATACCGGCAAAAAATAGTTGTTCGTTACTCCAAAGTCTAAAGCGCCCTCTATCGGCATTTTTTGAAATTTATCTTTATAATTTAATTTCAAGAAAATACCGACATAAAGAATAATTTTAGTGAAAACCGCAAATCAATCGACCGATTTTCCGTTTTTTATGTTTATTTGAAATTTTGGTCCCTAAACTTTAATGGCGGCTATCTCCTTAGGAAAACGTTTTGGACCCTTGGTCTCCTATTTAATATTGTTTGTCTTGATGTGTACTATCACACCTCTTTTATTGTAAAAAAAATTTGGAATCACCCTGTATAATGGAATCCTTTTGTGTGGTCCTGTAAATAAATAATAGCTATGTTTTTCACCGCATATTTTACAGAATGTGCATTTTAGTGCAGTAAATGCATATAAATTTTAATATGTTTGACAGCGAGTAACATCTTTAAAATTCATTTGAAACGATTTTTCCCATAGGCCATATTGTAGCAGTAAACTTTTGGTGTCCCTGTAAATAAACTAATCATGTTAGAAACTTAATTTTAAATAGGGTTCGTGCTAGAGTAACCATGAGTAACGTCCGAAAATTCCAGGGCAATCCGAGTATATGTACAGGTTTTAGAGCGCGGACCGACGGTCAGACAAACTGAAATTATAAACATTTTTCAAGTTACTTAAAAAGTGTTAAAAACGAAGAATAGATTTGTGAAAGAATCTTTTCTGGATTCTTATTAGGATAATGCATACGCACATATCCCTTTGTCTGTGACGACGTTATTTGGAAATATCAAAATACCCTCGTATCACCCAACGTACATGCTCGACGTAGCACCGATGACTTCTCTTTATTTCGAAAGGTCCAATCGGAGCTGATGTGGACATTCGATTTCAGAGCATGGCATTGATCAAAAGAAAAGCGGCGGAGGCTCTCAACAGATTACTGCTAGTATTTTGTAGACTGGAAAATTCGTATTAAACGGAGTACGAATTTCAAAGGGGAGTATATTGAAGTATACAGGGTGTACACTCTCAACGGTGGCCAATGGGTAATTTCTAAACCGTTAGTCATAGACACAAATGAAGCAAAAATGCTCTAAAAAAGATAAAGAATTGTATTTTCAGCTATTTAGGTCAAAAAAAATTTTATTAAAAAAATACGAAAATTAATTTTTTTTTTACGGTCCCCCGGTCCTATAAGTGATATTTAGTAAATTTTTACCACTACTCTAACAAGTAAGACAAAAAAAGTTCCATTCCTCTGCGATTAAAACTGACAGAGTAATAGCTGTTTAAAGTTGAAGCATCTTTTTTGCTTCAAAATAGGGACCAGTCACAAATTTACTGGCAAAAAAATTCTTAGATATAAAATTTAACTTTAAACATTTTAAATAAAGTAATTTTACAATATTATTTTTGAATTTCTGTTGACGTTTACGTATTAAAGCAAAATATACAACTTGTGTTAAAAATATAAATAAAAAAACAGAAATTTTGTTAAATTAAATTATGAAAAGCAACAGTCTCAATTCGTTACAAAATGATACATATTTAAAATTCTATTATATTACTTAACCTAATAGAATCTGATATAGTCCTATAAAATAAATAAATGGTACGCACCTAAAATCATTTAATTTTACATTGTCATTGGATATAAATAAGTATGCGAATTGAATCTCGATCGAGTATTTGGAACTGAGTTAAAATTTGAATACAAATTTTCACTCAAGGAAAATATACATACGAATATAAGTAACAAAAATGTTTACCAAAATAACACACCTTTTTAAAATAAAATCATGAAAAGAAACAGCTTCATTTCCTTGCAAAATAAAACATATGTAAAAATACAATTGAGGCTGTGAATTTCGAAACTCGCCTTATTGCTTTTGTTTACTCTACCAGTCTTTAAAAATCTGCACTATTGCAACACTACAATCTTCAAATTTATAATGAAAACCAATGGAAAATAAATGAAACCATTTATTTATTTTATAGGACTATATCAGATTCTATTAGATTAAGTAATATAATAGAATTTAAAGGTTTGTCGCAATTTCCCAAAATTTGATTTCTCGATAAAACGAATTTTTAAATTTGAGTCTTCAATTATTTTAATAACCAATCTGGAAGTTATTTAATTAAAATAAACAACCGTAAAACTTACACGGATGCAACACCTTCAGCTAAATGTCTTTAAAAATATTTCTTTACGTCATTTATAATTGGAATTATATGCCTGTGACAAATAGTTTGAGAATTAGCCATTGGACAGCGTTGGAAATGGACGCCCTTTATAATATTTTAATCACTTAGCATACGTTCCCTTAAAGCTTAGTCGAATTCATTCGTTTTCAGCTACAGAAATGTGCTTTAAGTCATGAAATTTAGAGTTTCATAAATCGGTTAATTTTAATGTTATATGAATGGGAATGAGTGTTGGGAAAGTTTTACTAAATATCACTTATAGGACCGGGGGACTGTATAAAAATTTAATTTTCGTAATTTTTTATACAATTTTTTTTTAACTTAAATCGTTTGAAAAACAATTCTTTACTTTTTTAAAAACATTTTGCTACGACTAACGGCTTAGAAATTAGCTATTGGCCACCGTTGAGAGTGGACACCCTGTATAAAGTCTGTAATGCAATAGGCAACGATTTAAAAGTTTCACGAAATCACTCTGGTTATTATCCTTTAACTAATGTTACCAGTCTCGCAGACCACTGCTTTTTTCAATTTTTATTAGTTTAGAATTTAGTTTTCAGTTTAACTACAAACGCTACAGAAATTTTATTTCATTTGGAACTTTGTACTATCACCAGAGACTTTTAAGTAGGTGAATGTTAATTATTCTTGTCTTGTGCAAAAACTCTTTATCGAGAACAGAAAACCATATGGAAATACAAAAATCTTCACCGAGTAACACGATATATTGCAAAATGAAATATATATAGGACTTTTAAAAAAATTGAGACATACATTTTTTTGCTTTGGCATAAATTTAATCTCCACTCTCTTAGTAAAATTGAAAGATCTAGTTAGTACCAAAATAGACCAGATCCTGTTTGATGACATTTCTGGAATGTATGTTATACCACTAAAAACAGGAAATACACTCATTGCCATAAAAATTTGCGCACCAAGAAAAAGACGTCCAAATGAAACGACATTTTGCATGCGTAAATACTACTGTGATGTAAGTAAGTGATTAGAAAACCAAAGAAAAAGGATCATTTATTGCTGAAAAAAGTACAAATGGACGGAAATTTTAGTACTCTGTTGGACCCCTCTAGCGCGAACTCACGATGTGATACGAATGGGCATTGAGGCATACAAGTTCCGTATGATGTTCTGAGACATCTCGTTCCACAGTTGCTGTAAACGCGCCTCGAGTTCAACTAAACTCGTAGGGTGTCCAATTTGCCGTCCTAAATGATCCCAGATATGCTCGATTGGTGACAAATCTGGTGATCGAGCAGGCCAGGGAAGGGTGGTAATGTGGCGGAGGCAGGCTTGTGGCATCCTTGTTGTGTGTGCCCGAGCATTGTCTTGCTGAAAAATGGCTCCTGGGAGGCCTGTTACTAGTGGCAACAGATGTGGCTGAAGGATGTCCTGGACATACCGCTGAGCTGTCATTGTGCCACGGATCAATATTAAGGGTGACCGTGTATCGTTAGCAATGGCACCCTATACCATCACACCAGCTATAGGAGCGGTGTGTCGCTGTAAAGCGAAGGCAGGATTGAAGCGTTCACCACGGGGCCTCCACACACGAACACGATTGTCATCGTTGCTCAAATTGAATCCAGACTCGTCGCTGAAGACGACCTGGTTCCATTCCGTTGCAGTTCAATCACGTCGTGCGTGACACCACTCCAAACGGAGGCCTTGGTTGGTGGGTGTCATTGGCAGCACACACAATGGGCGCCGCGATACCAGACGTCCTTCAGCCAGGCGCATTGTGATGGTTCGGGAAGACACAGGGGTTCGTAGTGAAGGTTATGCATGTGTCTGGACAGCGGCCAATGAGGCAGTTGGCTCTACCCGTGCGTTTAGTATGATGTGACGGTCTTCTCGAGGACTAGTCTGTTGAGGGCGTCCCGAGCCTGGTTGCCGTTGAAATGACATCTCTTCAGTCCACTGATTCCAATACCTCCTCACAGTAAAATCAGAACGGCCTACTTGACGAGCTATTCTCCGAGCTGACCACCCAGCTTTTATCATCCCGATGATTCTTCCCCTCTCCAGCTCTGATAGCTGCTGATATTGTCTTCTATGGTTGCGTAATGGCCTATCTACTTTGGATCAGTTCGTTTAAAGAATCATAAAACAAGTAATGTTCAATTTTCCTCAATATCTATATTTTATTTTCTCAATGTTTTCCGGATCCAAAAATTGACTTTCACTTTCACTCATTTTTGTCACCAACTATGTGACTTTTCAGAAATAAGACGTTTCTAACAGTATTTTTGTATTCTCTGGCGAAAGCTGTATTTACAGTTGGAAGTACTAAGAAATAAAGTAATTTAACAACTTTTTAAATATTTTTTGTCATCTTTTTTAAGTAGTTTACATATCGTGTAATCTTAAACATTTTGTTCTTCCTAAAGATATTTTCTAAGCTTTGAAAACATTGCAACACTTTATTTAACATATTTGAAATGATTTTACATTCGGTTGACAGTACAGTAAAATGTTAGTTTAACTTAAAATGTAAAGCTGTTACTTATTTTCTTAGTTTTAATTATATGTTACAAAAGTAATGACGTGACATAAGAAAGTTATGGCATACGCAGAACTTTGTTCACTTAGTTTATAAATGTGTTGATGGCGTGACTGTTATTCATCATCTCAAACATCTACTGTAATTACTTAATAGTTTCTTTATTTTCTATTTTATACTAAAGTGTGCTAGAAAATTTTAGAATAATACTCGAATTCTTTGGTAAATTTCTCCTTTGGATACAAACAGAAGGTCATTTAGTGAAGAAGTTCAGAGATTGTACAGATGTAAAATTTTGAATTCATAATGTTAATTTATTTTTAATGGTTACAAAATGTTTAGCAATGTAGAGAGTTTTTTTAAGCAAAACTCAAAAATTCATGGCTTAGATGACTCAAAAATGGCTTAGGAAGCAAACATTTTAGGTTTCTATAAAATATTAAATTGATATTAAAAAAGTATATGTATTGTCATCGTTAAAATTTTTCACGGGCATCGCGTTCTTGTAGCTTTGAATATGTGACTCAAAAATTACACTTATTCCGCCATACAGTTATTGAATAATGTTTCAAAAAGTACCACCAACTTATTTTGTAAATATATTATTAGCGATTATGAATAAAAGACATTTGATTAATAATGAGTTACAGCTTCTTTGGTCTTGATAATGACTATTACATCATGAAGCACGTTTCGAAAACAGTGTGTGTCAAATGTATTCTATAATTCCCAAAAATAAGTCAAAAATTCTTGTGTGGGATAAGGTGCATGCATATTCACTTCAAAAATGCAATGATACATTCTAGCTAACTTCTTGTTTTCTCGGAAGTCATCTGTTTATATAAATATATTTGATTTAATAAAACTTAATCTAATCTATGAAATCAAGTAAATTTTCAAATGAATACCACACAGATAGTAGAAATATTTAATTAAGTAAAATTTCAGATTCAAAATGTTTTTATTCCTAATTATGCATACAGTGATCAAAGAAGTTTAAATCGTTGATTCTTTTTTCTTATTTCACAAAACAGACTTCATTGGAATTTTCCTCGAGTCAGCTGACTGCTTGTGGAACCATTTCCAGTAGAAGTTTTCTGTTTGAAACGCCTTTTCTTCCACGTGGAAAAAAAGCATAAAAAGTAAGTCATCTACCAGATTACAATATACATACATAAAAGCAAATATTCTGCTTTTTGCAAATACTATAAATCCCAAAAATTGTCCAGGAAAGCCGATTCTAATCATGATCTTGTAAATGTTCAATCTGTAATGTTATCTTTCTAGTTCCATGATCTCGACTCTATATTCTTAGTCTATCATCAACGTGACGCAATAAAATTCGATACCCATTATTCTTTGATAGTCGGATGTAACGTTCAATCATCCCCCTCCCAAACCACACACACAGAGGTGCTTTCTGGTCCACTCTAGGCATCGAGTGCGGTCGCACGCATTGAGAAGTAGTTTTCTGATGTGTCATGCTCTTGAAGAACATATCGTAGAGCAAGTGCTACACAACTTCTGCACTGACTGTCTGTGTGGCATCTGCACTCAACTGTATGGTTATCTCGTCCAAGGTTGTTGTCACTGCCTGCATAGAATAAATATGAAATGAATGTAAGAATTTCAAATGTACTTGAATCTTTTTATCGTTGTAGTTTATAGATTAATATCCCGCTTTCCACTACGTGTCTATTCTCTATCTACTCTTTATACTGTGAATAAAAAATTGAATAACCAGTGTGACAAACGATGAAGTGCTTTCTAACGAAGACTATTAAATAGTTGTATTTTATCATCTAACTTTAAAAAATTTGTCTATATAATTCTATATATTCATCGAGATATACCATTTGGAAAGGTGCGCACATGCACATGTGAGAGGCAGCAGTATTGCCTTTTTTACCATAAGACTGTCTGTCTCTAAATCAATGGCACTTCAGTGTTTCAAAACTAAATTTAACATTAGGCGTTCGACATTTTATTTCTGGATAATTCCTCAACTTCTTCATCGAATGACGTAAAAAATTGCGTTTGAACGGGCTATGATTCCTAACTGCACATAATGAGACATAGTTTCAGCAAATATGCAGAAGTGTTTCAGAGGTCTAGAAAGACAACATATTGTTATAAGTTTACTTAATTGGGTTAAAGATACTGATGAGAGACGCATTTTTTCGTAAGATTCCATAGATATGTAATATAAAGCAATATCACGTCCATGAGTAATACAGACGTCACAAAGATAGAAACAATGACGTAAGCACCTCATACCCTTTCTTCTTTAAATTTAATTGCTTTTAACATTGTATAATTTTAATTTTAACACCACCTAATAGGAAGCAAAAATGCATTGTCAATTCAATTTGTTTGAAAACTATTTTTTAGTTAAAAATACTTCAAGCACGATTACAAAAAAATTACTATATCCATATGGTGCAATTCGTTTTTGGAAGATTAACTCGCTTGCACTTTTAAAAATATATATCGTTTGTTTCCAGCTAAAATTAAGTAACGAAATTAACACTTCATGAATCGATTAAAACATAAATAAAATAATATAAAAAACAGAAATTTAACAAATATTTAACCCCTTAACGGTAAAACTAATTTACGGTTTAAAAATTCAAATTCACTATTGCCACCACTTAAAAAAAATATTCATCTTATTTCATGACAAGTAAAACAATACCAGAATAAAACCAATTACTATTTTATAAAACTGACGGAAATCAAATAATTCTGAATAAAAGCCGTGAAGCTTGCAGCCCTTTAATGTCTCGGGCGCGACGATTAAGTGGTTAATCGAATTACATCCTTAAACACTCAAATAACCAGAATCATAAAGACTTTTGTAAGTACAAAATATTTGACCATTTATTTGGCTATAATCTCTTGCATCCGGCTAATACGGTGGTATCGTATTTAATAAATTTCAAAATTTCATTTGAATGCATAATTGATATTTCCCTTATAAAAATGTTTTTGATGTTACTATTAAAAAAAGTAATTTACAAATGTAAAATATCTATCAGAGTTATGTATAACAGGGTTCTGAACTATGTTCCATACATCGGGCAGTATTTTCTTAACATGGGAAGATTGGTTCCCTCATTCCATACTGCTAACTCAAGCAGCAACGGGTTAGTTATAATTAAAATTCACCTTGCAGCTAATAAATGAAATTAAAAAAAATTTCAATGCTTGAAAAAGTAATATTAAGATGAAAAAAATAAATAAAACCACAAATAATAACGAAATGAAAAATTTCCTTCAATTGAGTGATTATAAACTATTATTCATTAAATATTCACGAGCCTGGAAGTTGAAATTTTTGAAAAATGCAAGAGATGTTTTCGTTGATTTTTTATATTATTTTGTATGCTGATATTGAAAAATGGCGTCTATTTTTTGCCATCACGTCAGAATATTTGTAAATTCGAAATCGATTGTTTTGCTAAAATCCTATTTCAAAAGGTATTCTCTCGATCAATTTGGCATGTAAGGTCATTGTGCTTAAATTCGATAACACCCAAGTGCGATAACGATATTTTACTTAAAATCTTAATTCAAAAATTATACGTTAATACTGTATAAAGAAGCATCCGACCTTAAAGAACAAAATCCGAAACATATTTCAGCATATATAAAAAAAAAAAAAAAACTTAAGAAATTTCCAATCAAATGCACATCGCCTATTTTACATTGCCTCCGTATTTTTTAAATGCGATAAAATTTCCCAAAAGTGCTCACTGATTTTCGTTTTTAACAGAGATGATCAAATAACCTTATGAATGTTAAAAAACTACATTGGCCCCATTTAGAAAAACGACATTGACCTTTCAAAACCCATCATTTTTGCAAACAGCAAAGACATGCAAGCTTACGATTAGAATGTCCCGTTTTGCTAAACAGCAAAAAATATATCTGGATTCCAGCCGTTTTCTGTTTCAATTATCTGACCAGTTAAACTTAAGAAAAAGCGACCAATGTTCGGATTAGAATTTTAAATGACTACGCATTTGCGAGGCTTTATTTTCAACGTGTGCATAAATGCGATGCAAACAAAGAAGTAAATGCGTAGCCGAGACAATGGGGATTAAAGGGCTGTGCATACATAACGTTATCATTTTAGGGGGAAGCGGAAAGGTCTGATATCGTTAGGTATCTCTAGAGGATCTGTCTTTTGATATCATTTTTGATCCTATCAAAATATTCTTTTAGATATATTTCGTATGAAATACTGACTATTGCAATCGCACCAGTTTATATATCTATCTATCTATATATATATATATATATATATATATATATATATATATATATCACTTTTTTATGGACACGATGACTTCTATAATTCTTCACCAATCTCCACCAAACTGGTACATAAAATCAAAGGGGATAAAATCTCGGCTAAGTTCGTTAATGGGCAAAATCGGACCAAACTGGTCGGAATAGGGGGCGTTTTTGTGAAAATCGAAAAAACGCCATAGCTTCTTTATTAAAGTAGATATCGAATCGGTTTAAAGTTTATATTACTTCTTAAAAATGGGCCAAAAGTTTATGCATGACAGATTTTTGTTTAATTTAGAAGTGGGCTCAAGGGGCAAAAAAAACAGGGGTTTTGAGAGAAAAAAATTCATAACTTCGTCAATTTTCAAGATATCAAGTCCAACTAAATTTTTTGTAAATGTTCTTAACATTATCTAAAACTTTTGTATTTATAAGTTTTTGATAGGATCAACTTTTACCCATGAAAAAAATTAAAAACGAAAAGAAAAAGGTCGGTGAAAAAAGAGAAAAATCCATAACTCCGTCAATTTTTACGATATCAAATCTGATTGAATTTATTTTACATCTTCTCAAAAATATCTACAACTTTTATATTGACAAGTTTTTCATAGGACCAATTTGTATAGCAAAAAAAAATTAAACAAAAATAGGAGTTGGAGAAAAAACCTCAAATCCAAACTGCTTATATTCTGACTCATTTTTAAATTCATTTTTGATTTTAAACGCATCCAAATGGTAGATCCTCTTATTTAGAAACTGTATAAAGTGACGCACTGGCCAATTTTCTGATAAAGACAGAATATATTTCAAAAAAGGCTACCGAAAAGGGTATTTTGAACAGAATTTCCCAAACTCATGGGGACTGAAAATTTAAGTTCAAATAAGAAATTGCGTTTTTTTTTCTGAATCGGTTTTCAGTCCACTTTTGTTCTCGATTGCATCCAATTTATAGATCCTCTTATTTAGGAACTATATAATGTGATGCATTGGTCAATTTTCTGATAAAGACAGAATATATTTCAAAAAAGGCTACCAAAAAAGGTATTTTGAACAGAATTTCCGAAAGTCATCGGGACTGAAAATTGAAGGAAGTATTCAAATAAGAAATTGCGTTTTTTTCTGACTCGTTTTTAAATCCATTTTTGTTCTCAAACGCATCCAATTTACAGATCCTCTTATTTAGGAACTATATAATGTGATGCATTGATCGGTTTTTTGATAAAGACAGAATATATTTCGAAAAAGGCTACCAAAAAAGGGTATTTTGAACAGAATTTCCCGAAGTCTTCGTGATTTGAAAATTTAAGGAAGTTTTCACATAGCAAATTGCGTTTTTTATGACTCGTTTTAAAATCCATTTTCGCTCTCAAACGCATCCAATTTGCAGATCCTCTTATTTAGGAACTATATACTGCGACGCATTGACCAGTTTTTTGATAAAGATAGAATATATTTTTAAAAATGCTGTCAAAGTGAGTATTTCGCACAAAAATTTCCGTAGCAATCATGATTAAAGAATTAAGGATGTATTCAAACAACAAATCTGTTATTTTATGATTCATTTTTAAATTAAATTTTTTTCTCAAATGCATTCAACTGACAGTTTCTTGTTATTTAGGAACTGTATAATGTACTGTTTTGGTCGATTTTTTTAAATAAATTCAGAATTTATTTCAAAATATGTTGTCAAAATGGGCATTTGAGCTGAATTTTTCTTAAGATGATTCTGATAAAAACCAGTTTTTGCAGAAAAATGAAATTAAAATTTTTTCATAAACGGCCAAATGAAGTTATTAAACTGGGTTTATCTCTAATCATATATATTTTTCTTTTGTTGTTGAAATGAGCACTCTTCGAAATCTACCTCCGCCTATAGGCCCAGCCGACAGGAATTTTTCTATTTGTAACGTAATCTAGGGTTCAAAATATTATGCTATCATTTTTTTAGACTATTATCTATTTTTATGAAAATACAAGGTTATTTTTAAAGTCACTGAATTATTCTAAATTATTTTATTCTGAAACGTAGAATGCCACAACGCATGTCATTCCTATTCTACTTCATATGTATATAAATGTATAATCACGGTTCGAGTAACCATACGTGAAATATATTTGAAATGAAGCTTGTGTATACTAATAAATAAAACAAAAAGAAAAATAATATTGTTCACTTGTTTTGTTGATAAGAATTTTTATGTGTGTCCCACCCCTCCTTCGTACGGGGAAACTGCAACAAGACATTATAACAGTTGAAAGTATTATGTAACAAAAAGCTATTATAAAATACTTTTAAATAGTAACTATTTATTTTAAGTGTTATTTGACTTCTATTCATTTGAATCAATAACGCGCACGAAAAATAAATGTAACCTGTTTTGTATATCACTCCAGACAAAAGAAATAAATTCTGAAGATCGAAAAATTTTTACACTTTGATAATGGTATCATTACCGGGAGGGAGAGTTTTAGGGATGATAACATTTGATATCAGAAGAGGGGGCGGGGAGGTGGGTGAAAAACTACGAAAAAATTTATGACATCATATTTGCACAGCTCTTAACGAGGTAAGTCTGCGTAGAATTTTTCATTTATTGTATTAAAACGATGTTTATAGCAAATATTATGTTTAAGTTGTGTTGAGACAGCAGAATCTTCGATTTTTTTTTCTTTAGTCAGATTCTTAAATTTGTGTTTAAGTTAATCAAAATAGAAAACTACACTTTTAAAAAAAAAAAAAAAGATGTAAGAAGCGGGATATATATTCCAGCAATGTAATATAGGCACATGTTATAAAACTTGCAATAACTTTATGTGAAGAAAATTCTAGAATATCTTGTGTAAATTAAAAACACTTAAAGTATGTTTACTTTAACGCTAAGTAAGTTAATTGTACCAACAATATAGCAAATCAGCAGAGAATATCAGCAAAACTACTAAACTTTAACTAAATAGTTAAGTAAAACTAAGCTTTAACTGTTAAGTTATTAAAAAGATATCAGCAAATAAATAAATAGAAAGCTAAATTCATTTTTAAAAGATAAACCTAAGAGTACATTATATTCAAACTACTTAAAAAATGACAATTTCTTTTTATTAAAGATGGTAAATTACTTTTGTATTCTCTGACGAAGACTGCATTTGAAGTTTACAGTACTAAAAATTAAATAAATTTAACTTTAAAAAAATTGTCATCTTTTAACTAATTTGCACATAGTGTAGTTTTAAGTTAAAAAATAATTGTAACTATTCTTTAACTGTTGTTCCTACTGCTTTTCTTAAAATTTTCATAGTTTAATTTATAATTTCCAGTTTAACTGTCTATACAGTAAAATTTTGTTTCATATGGAGTGCTAGCACTATTTTTTTAAATGTTTGAAAAAGGTAAAGTTTATTAGAAAAAGAACAGTAGAAACAGTTTAGTGCTAGTACTTTATGTGTTAATCACGCCTTTTATTACTTCTTTCAATCGAAGGTTTTCGCAAACCGCTCACACTCTATAATATGTAAATTTCTGTCATAGCACTTTCAAGTTAAAATTTTTCTACCGCATTATGAATTCATGAAAATTTTACATTATAAATCATTTTACGAGAATTGTTTAAACTAAATTAAAAGATTTATATAAGCATTTAATGCATTTTTGAAGGATTTTAGAAGGATTGGTGGATTTAGAAGGCTTAATTAAATTTGAATTTACAGGGATTTTGTGCAATATTTATAACCCACACAACTCTTTTATAATTGTTTTCTTAATATTTTGTAGAATTATAAAATGCACAAGTATGATGTTCTTACAATATAAATATATAAATATTTCCGAATTGAATAATCCCCTAATACCCTCGCCCCCCCCCCCCTCAGTGCCAAGAAAACTGAAATGATACAAAGGCAAAATAAATCATCTTTTTAAAAATATTTTAATGATCCATATAAATGTAACAAATAATCCTTTTGGAAAATAAAGTAATGTATCTGTAACTCATTCTAAACAGTATTACAACTAATCGACGTATTAGAATTTTATAATAAGTAATGGTACTTATAAGTACCGTCGGTAGATAAAGGGTTGAATTAACTTTTTCAGATAAATTGTCACGTATAAAATGCATTATCTCATTTAGGAATATGCAAGTCTCTGTCAGGTTTTGAGAAACATCTGCTACAAGATTGGAATTTATGTTATTTCTTTAACTTAATATTTTATGTATTGTATGGGCTGTGTACTGAATTTTCAAGGTGACATTCTTTCTTTGTTAAAGCGGGATTTGACAGGTGACCATGTGCAGGTGGTGAGGTGAGAAAAAGAAGATTGCTGAAAGGCGTGTCATCTTTCAGTGATGTATGTGAATGATGAGCAAATAAGGAACATTCCACGAATCAAGAAAACAACGTGGAATGCGTGCAATGGAGGAACTCCGCAGGGGTGTTTACCTTGGGGAAAAGCAGTGATTTGAGAAGGGCAGGTTTTGTCTGAGATTTTGTCAGTTCGTATCTGGAGTTCGGACCTTGAGTGCCGGGGTATACGGACGTCCCTGTGTGTAGTGCTCTTGGCCGAATAGCGTAGGCTGAGAACCCATGTGTCGGGAGATTCGGAAATTGATCTCCGGTAAAGTGAATCTAACGAGTGTAGAGGGAGGGAGAGAAGGTGTAATTTGAACAGTACACAGCCAACCTTTTACTGTATTTAATTTAATGTTGAACCAGATCACCTATATCCGAGTTGTAACTGCATATAGTGTATTATAGTGTGTACATAGAGTATAAATAAACTGTTAATTTAGTTAATTGACAGCGTTGGTGTTCATTTACACAATCCTCACAGTGGGTGATCACCTAATAATATCGGTGGTGGCAGCTATAACTACTACGGACTTTCTTCAAACTTTTTTTTAACTAAGAAAATTGAAGAAAAATTGGTAAAAAGAGCTCACAAAAAACAAGAAAAGCAACAAAAGTCACAGTTCAACTTTACCTGCATGGAGTCAAAGGGGATGACAAAATCTTTTCCTGTGAAATCAAAAAAGCGTTTGAAATAGCAGAATGATACATTAGGCATAGATTCCGACAGCTACTCAGTTAAAAGCATTAGTTCGACAATATCATTAAAGGCAAATTCTGTCAATGATGGTGATGATATGAAAAGAAAAACTTCTATTGATGATTGGTTACTAATAAAATATGCCGGAAAGAAAACTGTAAAAATATTTGTTGGACAAGTGCTTAATATTTTGAAAATGAAATTTACCCGAAGAATTGCAGATTCTAAATTAAAATGCACTGTAAAACATTTGCGTAACGTTACTCCATAAAACTGGTGGCAGCCCTCATAGCATGCATGGTCACAATGACGTCACAATGACGTCACTGTGAGTCACTTTGGTCACATCACATCTGTGACGAAAATGCCACCACTCAGTGACGTCACATTGTGACTAAGATGTGACTTTCTAAAAAGTTTTTTACAGTTCGTCACAATATTAATGTCAAAGTAGTCACAAATGACACACTTTTCACAAATTGGTCACATTGTGACGTCACAAAGTGGTCACAATGTGAAGTCACAAAAAAGCTCTAAAACGGCCATAACGACTTCACATTTTAGTCACTGTGACTTCACATCGACGTCACGTGACGTCACATCGACAATCGATGGTCACAAAGTCACAATGTGACTTCGCAACGACGTTGCAATGGCGTCACCATGTCTTACGGGAGCCTTGCTGCCTCCAAATTGGTGGAGTACTTAGCAGATATAATCGGTGTAACATTGCAATGTTACACCAGTAATGTATGTTTTTATTACACCATTATGTAAGTGAAAAATTACTCAATGAAGTATAAATCGTAGCTGCCACCAATTTTATGGAGTAACGTTACCACAAATGTTTTACAGTGTGGCTCTGAACTGAGGATATTTCTACCATCGACACAACTCAAGTTGAAATGATCCTTCGACCACTAGTTCTAACAACAAAAAATGATCGTATTACTAGCTTTGTTTTCTCAATTGGTTTTGAAGGACTTTATGTACCATAATTTATCATTATGTAAAATGTTTGTGCAAAAATAAAGCGAAAAAATTACTTTTGTAGGTATTTTTCCGTACTGGCTCAAGTATCCCTTCACCAAGGCTCAAGTATCCCCCTCATGGGGATACTTGAGCCATGGTGTAAAACAAAAAAAATACGTGCGGCACTCGGGGACTGCCGCGGTAAAGCTATTGCATAGCATTTTTTATCAACTTATGCAATTATAATTATTTATTTATTTTTTATTTATTTATTTATTTTTTGTCTTTGATATTAATTCAAGTTGAACTTTTTGAGCGTGATGACCGATAACAATTTTTTTTCTTGTATTGAACAAATGAGAAGTTAATATCGTTTAAAATATGTTTATTATCTTACATGTAGGTTAATCAGGAATTTTTATCATTGAAACTATACGTTTATGGTAGCTGAAATAAAAAACATAAGTTTAAGACTTGATATTCTGAAAATATCTAAAAAATACCGCGTCAATGTCTGCCGAAGTCTACCGAAGTATAGCGTGCCGAAGTCTGCGAAACTGAAGCGACGTTAGCCGGAGTGTTAGGTTTTTTTTTCTCGTTACGGAATTTCTAGATTCTTTCGCCGCGCTCAAATCCCCCGCGATAAAAGCTATGGAATACCTTAATAAATTACCAAACAAAATTTGGCAGCGCTACGAAAATTAGATCGCGAAATATAAGCATTTTAAATTCTCCGAACCTCACCGTGGGGGTCTCCTGTCACCAAAAATTAACACTGTCTCATGATAAATTACCAAACAAAATTTGGCCGCACTACGAAAATTAGATCGCGAGTTATAGGCATTTTAAATTTTTCAACCCTCACCATGGGGGATCTCCTGTCACCAAAAGTAACACTGTCTCATAATAAATTACCAAACAAAATTTGGCCGCGCTACGAAAATTAGATCGCGAGTTATAAACATTTTAAAATTTTCGACCCTTACCGTGGGGGGGGGGGTCTCCTGTCACCAAAAGTAACACTGTCTCATAATAAATTACCAAACAAAATTTGGCCGCACTACGAAAATTAGATCACGAGTATAAGCATTTTAAATTTTTCGACACTCACCATGGGGGATCTTCTGTCACCAAAAGTAACACTGTCTGATAATAAATTACTAAACAAAATTTGGCCGCGCTACGAAAATTAGATCGCGAGTTATAAGCATTTTAAAATTTTCGACGCTCACCATGTGGGGGGGTCTCCTTTCGCCAAAAATTAACACTGTCTCATAATAAATTACCAAACAAAATTTGGCCGCGATACGAAAATTAGACCGCGAGTTGTAAGCATTTTAACTTTTTCGACCCTCACCGTGGGGGGGGGAGGGTCTCCTGTCACCAGAAATTAACACTGTTTCATAATAAATCACCAAACAAAATTTGGCCGCGCTACGAAGATTAGAGGCGAGTATAAGCATTTTAAATTTTTCGACCCTCAACGTGGAGGGTCACCTGTCACCAAAAGTAACACTGTCTCGTAATAAATTACCAAACAAAGTTTGGCCGCGCTACGAAAATTAGATCGCGAGTTATAAGCATTTTAACTTTTTCGTCCCGCACCGTTGGGCGGGGCTCCACTCACCAAAAGCTACATTATCCTACCTTGTTTTATCTTATCACGATTCTTTTCTATACACATTCTATCAGGAATTTTTATTATTGAAACTATAGATTTATAGTAACTGAAATAAGAAATATAAGTTTGAGATTTGATATCCTCTAAATATCTGAAAAATACCACGTCAATGTCTGCCGAAGTCTACCGAAGGATACCATTCCGAAGTCTGCCGAAGTGAAACGACGTTATCCGAGTGTTAGGTTTTTTTCGTTACGGATGTGTTAGGATTTTTCGCGTTACGGAATTTTTGGATTCGGTCGTCGCGCTCAAAGCCCGCGATAAAAGCTATGCAACAGCTTAAAAAGTAAATATATATTAATGCATTGAAATTTTTCCAGAGAGAAAATTCGCCTTGAATGTAACATATCAAATGAAATTAAATTTTGAATTACTTAAAAGGCGCATGGAAGGATTCCCGGCATGGAATCTTTTTCACTAGGTTGGCATTTGCGCCTTTTAAGCAATTCAAAATTTGATTTCATTTGAAAAAGTAAATATTTATTAAACATAGAAAAATAGCTCAAAATTAATTGTAAGTGGTTTTCAGTTGAAGAAAAAATGTGAAAATTTCAGTTTCAATATTTTATTTTATTCTAAGAAATTATAAAAAAATTAAAAAAATTAAAATTCAAAAAATGGCTCAAGTATCCCTATCTTCCCCTACTTGTAATAATGACAAAATCTGTCCTTTTTAGTATAAGAAAAAACTATTCTAAATAATCTTCGTGAAAGAAATATTGTTAAAAAAGTAAAAAGTAATGAAAAAATAGAAAACATTAAAGGGTTATCCAACCTTCATCGTATTTCTTTGATTTTGACGATTTTCATTTTTATTGCCTATAATACGCATAACAAACATAGTAGTCATATAACGTACATTTAAAATCTCACTAACAAGATTGATTATCTCTGATCGCAACAATTTTTATGACGGATTTGTGTAACCTGAATTCATGGCTATATCTCTCTGTCTCTACTACAATAAAAACAAAAGCGAAGCAAGAGACAAAAAATTGTAGAAGGCGAGATCAAAGAATTGCATTGTTGGAACGGATTTTTGTTTTATTCAAACATCTACTACTATTTTTGGTTAGTGTTATTTTTTTTATCTGAATAAAAAAGTACACTAAATTAGCAACACTTGAAAAACGTGAATGAATTCGCATCTTGTTCAACTAGTTCGCGCCTTAATATTATTTCTACAGGTGTCAAATGACACCTTTTAAAAGTTAAAGACTTACGATTTTTTCATTAGTAATTTTTAGATTGAAACAATTCCAAATATATTTTTTAATACCTTGAAGACCTCTTTATGCTTTTTACAACAAAAACGACGAGGAAAGTAACCATAAATAAAAATTTTAGAAAGGTGTCATTTGACAGCGGCAGAAATAGTATTATGCGTGATTTTTTCCTTAAAAGAACTGACACTTTACCAACTAATAGTTATTCAGGTATTACACGTGATAATTTTACATTAGCCCAAATGGCGATATTCGTGGTTTCGCGTATTAACTATGAACATTTTAACCGGGTTCGACTACATACATATATATACGTAAACATATGTAAATTTCTGGGAGTGATACAAAATAAAGTAAAAAAAAAAATAATAGAGCCTTTTTTTCTGTGTAATTTCACTTAATTCCTATTTTTTAATATCTATATAATAATATCTCTATAAATAAAAGGAATTCCGAGGATAATTAATTAATTAATTAATTGAGGCACAGGGGAAAGCAAATCTTGGCAATGCGCCAACTCGGTCCAGAGGAAGCAAATCTTGGCAATGCGCCAACTCGGTCCAGAGGTATAAAAGCAAGATAGAAAAAAACGCGCAGGTCTGTGCATTCAAGTACAACCACCCATATGTATATGCTGAAAGTTTGTTCTGACGCTCACCCGACGCACGTGGAGTGCCGATGGTCCGGGAAGCGTACCATACACATAAATTATTAAATAAACCTTCAAATTAAGCCCGGCGAAGCGGGCTGGGTATGCTAGTGTTTCATAAAAAAATTTCAACAGCATAGATATTATTTATTTATTTATTTATTGCCATCACCTCTTTTTCTTTTCGTTATGCAAAACGCACAACGTTGAAGGGAGTGTCAAGTGAAAAAGGTTTAACAGTTACGCTTCGAAATACATTGGCAGAAAACACTTGTTTATAATAAATGAATTAAATAACATATATTAAGAAGTAATTTCAAACAGTTCGGTTGGGTATTTTTTGCTCTGCTATATGTGGACCGACGGACTGAAAGACGACACTAGGTTCTATCTAATTACATAACTACAAATGCACCGAAAAAATTAATTGCAAAAATAAACTCCTCATTACCTAAACAAATTAATTGTGTTTCCCTAATCAATAGATATTTAAAAAGTAAATCATGTATCGGAAAATTCAGTCTTTTACTGTTTAAAAAGTAGGTCATGTTTCATAAAAAAAAAAAAAAAAAAAAAAAAAAACACGAAACATTCTACATTATTATTAGTATTTTGCCATCACCTCTTTTTCTATACGATTACGATCTGCAAAACGCACAGCGATGAATGGAGTATGCTGTGAAAAGTTTTTGACACTTACGCTTCGAAATAGATTGGCATAATTTTTTTTTTTAATTATTAAAAATAAATTAAAATGACTTATATTAAAAAATAATTTCAAACGATTCGGTTGGTTGTTTTTGCTGTGCTATATAAGGAAAGACGGACAGACGGACTGAATAAAGTTTGTAGGTGCTACGTATTTACATAATTACAAATGCACCCCAAAAAAAGAAAATGGAAAAATGAATTCCTCATTACTGAAACATGGTAACTGTGTTCCCGTAATCAATCAAATGTTTACAAAATATATAAAATATCGAAAAATCAGGTTTTTTGGTTAAAAGTAATGGTTCATAAAAAAAAAAAAAAAAAAAAAAAAAAAAATCGGAACAACATAGGTATTATTTATTTATTTATTTATCTATCTATTTTTTGCCATCACCTCTTTTTCTGTGCGCTATGCAAAACGCACGACGATGAATGGAGTATCAAGCGACAAAGTTTTGACAGTTACGCATCGAAATAGATTGGCAGAAAACACTTGTTTATAATAAATGAATTAAATAACATATACAGTCTAGGAAAGTACAGACGAGGAAAGTAACCATAAATAAAAATTTTAGAAAGGTGTCATTTGACAGCGGCAGAAATAGTATTATGCGTGATTTTTTCCTTAAAAGAACTGACACTTTACCAACTAATAGTTATTCAGGTATTACACGTGATAATTTTACATTAGCCCAAATGGCGATATTCGTGGTTTCGCGTATTAACTATGAACATTTTAACCGGGTTCGACTACATACATATATATACGTAAACATATGTAAATTTCTGGGAGTGATACAAAATAAAGTAAAAAAAAAAATAATAGAGCCTTTTTTTCTGTGTAATTTCACTTAATTCCTATTTTTTAATCATTCAAGGGAGTATCATAAGTAACGACACAAAAATACCAACACTTAACAAAATCCCGCAGATAGTTGCAGAATTCTATATCAAATTCTAGTTGCTTCGCAGTCGCAGAATTCTATATCGACATCTTTATGATAATAAAAATGCACCTACAGCTTAGCACTAAGTATAGAACTAATTTTTCCGAACTGGATAATTTTATATGTTTTTCTTACTGACCACAATATCGATAACGACATACCTAATAGTTTTCCTATTTCATCAAACAATTCAGGATAAATGATTTCTGTTTCTGAATATTTCTGAATCTACTGTTGTTCCAAAATTGTAACTGCATTTCAGAAAAAAATAACTTTTATAAATCGATATTTTCATATATTATTTAATTTCATTTCCTTATAATAAACTAAAAAAAGAAGTTGTTGTTTTTTAACTTTTCAAATCTTCTTAGCGACATTAGAAACTGTGAGTTTTTTTAATGATATTTAAATTTTTATAAATCAAAATGTTAGTTTTTTTTTTTTTTTTTTTTTTTTTTTTTTAAATGAAGCATACTTTTTTGCTTTGACTAATATCAACATTTCTAATGTGACATTTATTTTTTACTGAAAAAGAAATATTTATTTTATGTTTGAATTAAGTTTAAACTTTTTTAATCAAACACTATTTGTGACAGAAATGTAATATTTTGTTTGATTTATATTTAAACATTTCACTTCAAACATAGCTAATAAAATTGAAAAAAAAATGGTTAAATTGAAAAAAAAGTAAAAATTTTGTTTTATTTTTGTTTTTAGCTAAATCTTGTGATATTTTGTTTTATTAATTTTAAGTACTTCGCAAAAATTCTTATAAAAATTTATTATTATATATACTAGACTGTATATGTTATTTAATTCATTTATTATAAACAAGTGTTTTCTGCCAATCTATTTCGATGCGTAACTGTCAAAACTTTGTCGCTTGATACTCCATTCATCGTCGTGCGTTTTGCATAGCGCACAGAAAAAGAGGTGATGGCAAAAAATAGATAGATAAATAAATAAATAAATAATACCTATGTTGTTCCGATTTTTTTTTTTTTTTTTTTTTTTTTTTTTTTTTTTATGAACCATTACTTTTAACCAAAAAACCTGATTTTTCGATATTTTATATATTTTGTAAACATTTGATTGATTACGGGAACACAGTTACCATGTTTCAGTAATGAGGAATTCATTTTTCCATTTTCTTTTTTTGGGGTGCATTTGTAATTATGTAAATACGTAGCACCTACAAACTTTATTCAGTCCGTCTGTCCGTCTTTCCTTATATAGCACAGCAAAAACAACCAACCGAATCGTTTGAAATTATTTTTTAATATAAGTCATTTTAATTTATTTTTAATAATTAAAAAAAAAAATTATGCCAATCTATTTCGAAGCGTAAGTGTCAAAAACTTTTCACAGCATACTCCATTCATCGCTGTGCGTTTTGCAGATCGTAATCGTATAGAAAAAGAGGTGATGGCAAAATACTAATAATAATGTAGAATGTTTCGTGTTTTTTTTTTTTTTTTTTTTTTTTTTTTTATGAAACATGACCTACTTTTTAAACAGTAAAAGACTGAATTTTCCGATACATGATTTACTTTTTAAATATCTATTGATTAGGGAAACACAATTAATTTGTTTAGGTAATGAGGAGTTTATTTTTGCAATTAATTTTTTCGGTGCATTTGTAGTTATGTAATTAGATAGAACCTAGTGTCGTCTTTCAGTCCGTCGGTCCACATATAGCAGAGCAAAAAATACCCAACCGAACTGTTTGAAATTACTTCTTAATATATGTTATTTAATTCATTTATTATAAACAAGTGTTTTCTGCCAATGTATTTCGAAGCGTAACTGTTAAACCTTTTTCACTTGACACTCCCTTCAACGTTGTGCGTTTTGCATAACGAAAAGAAAAAGAGGTGATGGCAATAAATAAATAAATAAATAATATCTATGCTGTTGAAATTTTTTTATGAAACACTAGCATACCCAGCCCGCTTCGCCGGGCTTAATTTGAAGGTTTATTTAATAATTTATGTGTATGGTACGCTTCCCGGACCATCGGCACTCCACGTGCGTCGGGTGAGCGTCAGAACAAACTTTCAGCATATACATATGGGTGGTTGTACTTGAATGCACAGACCTGCGCGTTTTTTTCTATCTTGCTTTTATACCTCTGGACCGAGTTGGCGCATTGCCAAGATTTGCTTCCTCTGGACCGAGTTGGCGCATTGCCAAGATTTGCTTTCCCCTGTGCCTCAATTAATTAATTAATTAATTATCCTCGGAATTCCTTTTATTTATAGAGATTTATGAAAACATAAAATTTATGGCTATAATATGTCTTTGCAGATTTCGATGAATTCAGGAAAACTTTAATTGTTTTAGAACAAGAAATTTCGAAAAGTACTGGTTGCTATATCTGAAGATATATATATATATTTTTTTTTTAAGCTATTGCATAGCTTTTATCACGGGCTTTGAGCGCGGCGACCGAATCCAAAAATTCCGTAACGCGGAAAATCCTAACACATCCGTAACGAAAAAAACCTAACACTCGGCTAACGTCGTTTCAGTTCGGCAAACTTCGGCACGGTTTCCTTCGGTAGACTTCGGCAGACATTGACGCGGTATTTTTCAGATATTAGGATATCAAGTCTCAAACTTATGTTTCTTATGATCTAATTTTCATAGCACGGACAAATTTTGTTTGGTAATTTATTATGAGACAGTGTTAATTTTTGGTGACAGGAGACCCCCCCCCCTCCACCGCGAAGGTCGAAAAATTTAAAATGCTTATAACTCGCGATATAATTTTCGTAGCGCGGCCAAATTTAGTTAGGTCATTTATTATCAGACAGTGTTAATTTTTGGTGACAGGAGACCCCAAACGGTGAGGATCGAAAAATTTAAAATGCTTATAACTCGCGATATAATTTTCGTAGCGCGGCCAAATTTTGTTTGGTAATTTATTATGAGGCAGTATTAATTTTTGGGGACAGGAGACCTTCCACCGTGAGGGTCGAAAAATTTAAAATGCTTATAACTCGCGATCTAACTTTCGTAGCGCGGCCAAATTTTTTTTGATAATTTATTATGAGACATTGTTAATTTTTGGTGACAGGAGACACCCCACGGTGAGGGTCGAAAAATTTAAAATGCTTGTAACTCGCCATCTAATTTTCGTAGCGCGGCCAAATTTTGTTTCGTAATTTATTATGAGACTGTTAATTTTTGGTGACAAGAGACCCCCCACGGTGAGGGTCGAAAGATTTAAAATGCTTATAACTCGCGATCTAATTTTCGTAGCGCGGCGAAAATTTGTTTGGTAATTTATTATGAGACTGTATTAATTTTTGTGACAGGAGACCCCCCCCCCACCGTGAAGGTCGAAAAATTTAAAATGCTTATAACTCGCGATCTAACTTTCGTAGCGCAGCCAAATTTAGTTTGGTCATTTATTATTAGACAGTGATAATTTTTGGTGACAGGAGACCCCAAACGGTGAGGATCGAAAAATTTAAACTGCTTATAACTCGCGATCTAATTTTCGTAGCGCGGCCAAATTTTGTTTGGAGATTTAATATGAGACATTGTTAGTTTTTGATGACAGGAGACCCCCCCCACTGTGAGGGTCGAAAAATTTAAAATGCTTATAACTCGCGATCTAATTTTTGTAGCGCGGCCAAATTTTGTTTGGTAATTTATTATGAGACAGAGTTAATTTTTGTTGACAGGAGACCCCACAATGTGAGGGTCGAAAAATTTAAAATGCTTATAACTCGCGATCTAACTTTCGTAGCGCGGCCAAATTTTGTTTGGTAATTTATTATGAGACATTGTTAATTTTTGTTGACAGGAGACACCCCACGGTGAGGGTCGAAAAATTTAAAATGCTTATAACTCGCGATCTAATTTTCGTACCGCGGCCAAATTTTTTTTGGTAATTTATTATGACACATTGTTAATTTTTGATGACAGGAGACAACCCACGGTGAGGGTCGAAAAATTTAAAATGCTTATAACTCGCGATCTAATTTTCGTAGCGCGATGAAATTTTGTTTGGTAATTTATTATGAGACATTGTTAATTTTTGGTGACAGGAGACCCCCCCCCACGGTGAGGGTCGAAAAATTTAAAATGCTTATAACGCGCGATCTAACTTTCGTAGCGCGGCCAAATCTTGTTTGGTGATTTATTAGGAGACATTGTTAATTTTTGGTGACAGGAGACCCCACGGTGAGGGTCCAAAAATTTAAAATGCTTATAACACGCGATCTAAATTTCGTAGCGCGGCCAGATTTTGTTTGGTAATTTATTATAAGGTAGTTTTAATTTTTGGGGACAGGAGACCCCCCACGGTGAGAGTCGAAAAATTTAAAATACTTATAACTCACGATCTAATTTTCGTAGCGCGGCCAAATTTTGTTTGGTAATTTATTATGAGACTGTTAATTTTTGGTGACAAGAGACCCCCCACGGTGAGGGTCGAAAGATTTAAAATGCTTATAACTCGCGATCTAATTTTCGTAGCGCGGCGAAATTTTGTTTGGTAATTTATTATGAGACATTGTTAATTTTTGGTGACAGGAGACCCCACGGTGAGGGTCAAAAAATTTAAAATGCTTATAACTCGCGATCTAACTTTCATAGCGCGGCCAAATTTTGTTTGGTAATTTATTATGAGACATTGTTAATTTTTGGTGACAGGAGACATCCCACGGTAAGGGTCAAAAAATTAAAATGCTTATAACTCGCGATCTAATTTTCGTACCGCGGCCAAATTTTGTTTGGTAATTTATTATGACACATTGTTAATTTTTGGTGGCAGGATACATTCCACGGTGAGGGTCGAAAAATTAAAAATACTTATCTCGCGATTTAATTTTGGTAGCTTGGCAAAATATTGTTTGGTAATTTATGATGAGGCAGAGTTAATTTTTGGTGACAGGAGACCCCCCCCCACGGTGAGGGTCGAAAAATTTAAAATGCTTATAACGCGCGATCTAACTTTCGTAGCGCGGCCAAATCTTTTTTGGTGATTTATTATGAGATATTGTTAATTTTTGTTGACAGGAGACCCCCACGCTGAGGGTCGAAAAATTTAAAATGCTTATAACTCGCGATCAAATTTTCGTAGCGCGGCGAATTTTTGTTTGGTAATTTATTATGAGACATTGTTAATTTTTGGTGACAGGAGACCCCACGGTGAGGGTCAAAAAATTTAAAATGCTTATAACACGCGATCTAATTATCGTAGCGCGGCCAGATTTTGTTTGGTAATTTATTATGAGGTAGTGTTAATTTTTGGGGATAGGAGACCCCCACGGTGAGGGTCGAAAAATTTAAAATACTTATAACTCACGATCTAATTTTCGTAGCGCGGCCAAAATTTGTTTGGTAATTTATTATGGGACTGTTAATTTTTGGTGACAGGAGACCCCCCACGGTGAGGGTCGAAAATTTTAAAATGCTTATAACTCGCGATCTAATTTTCGTAGCGCGTCGAAATTTTTTTTGGTAATTTATTATGAGACATTGTTAATTTTTGGTGACAGGAGACCCCACGGTGAGGGTCAAAAAATTTAAAATGCTTATAACTCGCCATCTAATTTTCGTAGCGCGGCCAGATTTTGTTTGGTAATTTATTATGATACGGTGTTAATTTTTTGTGACAGGAGACCCCCCAAGGTGAGGGTCGAAAAATTAAAAATGCTTATAACTCGCTATCAACTTTTCGTAGCGCGGCCAAATTTTGTTTGGTAATTTATTATGAGAGAATGTTAATTTTTGGTGACAGGAGACCCCCCCCCCCCGCCACGGTGAGGGTCGAATAATTTAAAATGTTTATAACTCGCGATCAATTTTCGTAGCGCGGCCAAATTTTTTTGGTAATTAATTTGAGACGGTTTTAATTTTTGGTAACAGGAGATCCCCCATGGTAAGGGTCGAAAAATTTAAAATGCTTATAACTCGCCATCTAATTTTCGTAGCGCGGCGAAATTTTGTTTGGTAATTTATTATGAGACATTGTTAATTTTTGTTGACAGGAGACCCCGCGGTGAGGGTCAAAAAATTTTAAATGCTTATAACACGCGATCTAATTTTCGTACCGCGGCCAAATTTTGTTTGGTAATTTATTATGACACATTGTTAATTTTTGATGACAGGAGACACCCCACGGTGAGGTTCGAAAAATTAGAAATACTTATAACTCGCGATGTAATTTTGGTAGCTTGGCAAAATATTGTTTGGTAATTTATGATGAGACAGTGTTAATTTTTGGTGACAGGAGATCCCCCCCCCCCACGGTGAGGGTCGAAAAATTTAAAATGCTTATAACGCGCGATCTAACTTTCGTAGCGCGGCCAAATCTTGTTTGGTGATTTATTAGGAGACATTGTTAATTTTTGGTGACAGGAGACAACCCACGGTGAGGGTCGAAAAATTTAAAATGCTTATAACACGCGATCTAATTTTCGTAGCGCGGCCAGATTTTGTTTGGTAATTTATTATAAGGTAGTTTTAATTTTTGGGGACAGGCGACCCCCCACGATGAGAGTCGAAAAATTTAAAATACTTATAACTCACGATCTAATTTTCGTAGCGCGGCCAAATTCTGTTTGGTAATTTATTATGAGACTGTTAATTTTTGGTGACAAGAGACCCCCCACGGTGAGGGTCGAAAGATTTAAAATGCTTATAACTCGCGATCTAATTTTCATAGCGCGGCGAAATTTTGTTTGGTAATTTATTATGAGACATTGTTAATTTTTGGTGACAGGAGACCCCACGGTGAGGGTCAAAAAATTTAAAATGCTTATAACTCGCGATCTAACTTTCATAGCGCGGCCAAATTTTGTTTGGTAATTTATTATGAGACATTGTTAATTTTTGGTGACAGGAGACATCCCACGGTAAGGGTCAAAAAATTTAAAATGCTTATAACTCGCGATCTAATTTTCGTACCGCGGCCAAATTTTGTTTGGTAATTTATTATGACACATTGTTAATTTTTGGTGGCAGGATACATTCCACGGTGAGGGTCGAAAAATTAAAAATACTTATCTCGCGATTTAATTTTGGTAGGTTGGCAAAATATTGTTTGGTAATTTATGATGAGGCAGGGTTAATTTTTGGTGACAGGAGACCCCCCCCCACGGTGAGGGTCGAAAAATTTAAAATGCTTATAACACGCGATCTAATTTTCGTAGCGCGGCCAGATTTTGTTTGGTAATTTATTATGAGACTGTTAATTTTTGGTGACAAGAGACCCCCCACGGTGAGGGTCGAAAGATTTAAAATGCTTATAACTCGCGATCTAAATTTCGTAGCGCGGCGAATTTTTGTTTGGTAATTTATTATGAGACATTGTTAATTTTTGGTGACAGGAGACCCCACGGTGAGGGTCAAAAAATTTAAAATGGTTATAACACGCGATCTAATTTTCGTAGCGCAGCCAGATTTTGTTTGGTAATTTATTATGAGGTAGTGTTAATTTTTGGGGATAGGAGACCCCCACGGTGAGGGTCGAAAAATTTAAAATACTTATAACTCACGATCTAATTTTCGTAGCGCGGCCAGATTTTGTTTGGTAATTTATTATGGGACTGCTAATTTTTGGTGACAGGAGACCCCCCACTGTGAGGGTCGAAAAATTTAAAATGCTTATAACTCGCGATCTAATTTTCGTAGCGCGTCGAAATTTTGTTTGGTAATTTATTATGAGACATTGTTAATTTTTGGCGATAGGAGACCCCCCAGGGTGAGGGTCGAAAAATTTAAAATACTTATAACTCACGATCTAATTTTCGTAGCGCGGCCAAATTTTGTTTGGTAATTTATTATGAGACTGTTAATTTTTGGTGACAAGAGACCCCCCACGGTGAGGATCTAAAGATTTAAATTGCTTATAACTCGCGATCTAAATTTCGTAGCGCGGCGAATATTTGTTTGGTAATTTATTATGAGACATTGTTAATTTTTGGTGACAGGAGACCCCACGGTGAGGGTCAAAAAATTTAAAATGCTTATAACACGCGATCTAATTTTCGTAGCGCGGCCAGATTTTGTTTGGTAATTTATTATGAGGTAGTATTAATTTTTGGGGATAGGAGACCCCCACGGTGAGGGTCGAAAAATTTAAAATACTTATAACTCACGATCTAATTTTCGTAGCGCGGCCAAATTTTGTTTGGTAATTTATTATGGGACTGCTAATTTTTGGTGACAGGAGACCCCCCACGGTGAGGGTCGAAAAATTTAAAATGCTTATAACTCGCGATCTAATTTTCGTAGCGCGTCGAAATTTTGTTTGGTAATTTATTATGAGACATTGTTAATTTTTGGTGACAGGAGACCCCACGGTGAGGGTCAAAAGATTTAAAATGCTTATAACTCGCCATCTAATTTTCGTAGCGCGGCCAGATTTTGTTTGGTAATTTATTATGAGACGGTGTTAATTTTTGGTTATAGGAGACCCCCCAAGGTGAGGGTCGAAAAATTAAAAATGCTTATAACTCGCTATCTACTTTTCGTAGCGCGGCCAAATTTTGTTTGGTATTTTATTATGAGAGAATGTTAATTTTTGGTGACAGGAGCCCCCCCCCCGCCACGGTGAGGGTCGAATAATTTAAAATGTTTATAACTCGCGATCAATTTTCGTAGCTCGGCCAAATTTTTTTGGTAATTAATTTGAGACAGTTTTAATTTTTGGTAACAGGAGATCCCCCATGGTAAGGGTTAAAAAATTTAAAATGCTTATAACACGCGATCTAATTTTCGTAGCGCGGCCAGATTTTGTTTGGTAATTTATTATGAGACTGTTCATTTTTGGTGACAGGAGACCCCCCACCGTGAGGGTCAAAAAATTTAAAATGCTTATAACTCGCGATCTAAATTTCGTAGCGCGGCCGAATTTTTTTTGGTAATTTATTATGAGACATTGTTAATTTTTGGTGACAGGAGACCCCACGGTGAGGGTCAAAAAATTTAAAATGCTTATAACTCGCGATCTAACTTTCATAGCGCGGCCAAATTTTGTTTGGTAATTAATTATGAGACATTGTTAATTTTTGGTGACAGGAGACACCCCACGGTGAGGGTCAAAAAATTTAAAATGCTTATAACTCGCGGTCTAATTTTCGTACCGCGGCCAAATTTTGTTTGGCAATTTATTATGACACATTGTTAATTTTTGGTGGCAGGATAAATTCCAAGGTGAGGGTCGAAAAATTAAAAATGCTTATAACTCGCTATCTACTTTTCGTAGCGCGGCCGAATTTTTTTGATAATTTATTATGAGACATTGTTAATTTTTGGTGACAGGAGACCCCACGGTGAGGGTCGAAAAACTTAAAATGCTTATAACGCGCGATCTAACTTTCGTAGCGCGGCCAAATCTTGTTTGGTGATTTATTATGAGATATTGTTAATTTTTGTTGACAGGAGACCCCCCACGTTGAGTGTCGAAAAATTTAAAATTCTTATAACTCGCGATCTAATTTTCGTAGCGCGATGAAATTTTGTTTGGTAATTTATTATAAGATATTGTTAATTTTTGGTGACAAGAGACCCCACGGTGAGGGTCAAAAAATTTAAAATGCTTATAACACGCGATCTAATTTTTGTAGCGCGGCCAGATTTTGTTTGGTAATTTATTATGAGGTAATGTTAATTTTTGGGGACAGGAGACCCCCCACGGTGAGGGTCGAAATATTTAAAATACTTATAACTCACGATCTAATTATCGTAGTGCGGTCAAATTTTGTTTGGTAATTTATTATGAGACTGTTAATTTTTGGTGACAAGAGACCCCCCACTGTGAGGGTCGAAAGATTTAAAATGCTTATAACTCGCGATCTAATTTTCGTAGCGCGGCGAATTTTTGTTTGGTAATTTATTATGAGACATTGTTAATTTTTGGTGACAGGAGACCCCACGGTGAGGGTCAAAAAATTTAAAATGCTTATAACACGCGATCTAATTATCGTAGCGCGGCCAGATTTTGTTTGGTAATTTATTATGAGGTAGTGTTAATTTTTGGGGATAGGAGACCCCCACGTTGAGGGTCGAAAAATTTAAAATACTTATAACTCATGATCTAATTTTCGTAGCGCGGCCAAATTTTGTTTGGTAATTTATTATGGGACTGTTAATTTTTGGTGACAGGAGACCCCCCACGGTGAGGGTCGAAAAATTTAAAATGCTTATAACTCGCGATCTAATTTTCGTAGCGCGTCGAAATTTTGTTTGGTAATTTATTATGAGACATTGTTAATTTTTGGTGACAGGAGACCCCACGGTGAGGGTCAAAAAATTTAAAATGCTTATAACTCGCCATCTAATTTTCATAGCGCGGCCAGATTTTGTTTGCTAATTTATTATGATACGGTGTTAATTTTTTGTGACAGGAGACCCCCCAAGGTGAGGGTCGAAAAATTAAAAATGCTTATAACTCGCTATCAACTTTTCGTAGCGCGGCCAAATTTTGTTTGGTAATTTATTATGAGAATGTTAATTTTTGGTGACAGGAGACCCCCCCCCCCCCGCCACGGTGAGGGTCGAATAATTTAAAATGTTTATAACTCGCGATCAATTTTCGTAGCGCGGCCAAATTTTTTTGGTAATTAATTTGAGACGGTTTTAATTTTTGGTAACAGGAGATCCCCCATGGTAAGGGTCGAAAAATTTAAAATGCTTATAACTCGCCATCTAATTTTCGTAGCGCGGCGAAATTTTGTTTGGTAATTTATTATGAGACATTGTTAATTTTTGTTGACAGGAGACCCCACGGTGAGGGTCAAAAAATTTATAATGCTTATAACACGCGATCTAATTTTCGTAGCGCGGGCAGATTTTGTTTGGTAATTTATTATGAGGTAGTGTTAATTTCTGGGGATAGGAGACCCCCCAGGGTGAGGGTCGAAAAATTTAAAATACTTATAACTCACGATCTAATTTTCGTAGCGCGGCCAAATTTTGTTTGGTAATTAATTATGAGACATTGTTAATTTTTGGTGACAGGAGACACCCCACGGTGAGGGTCAAAAAATTTAAAATGCTTATAACTCGCGGTCTACTTTTCGTAGCGCGGCCAAATTTTGTTTGGTATTTTATTATGAGAGAATGTTAATTTTTGGTGACAGGAGCCCCCCCCCCCGCCACGGTGAGGGTCGAATAATTTAAAATGTTTATAACTCGCGATCAATTTTCGTAGCTCGGCCAAATTTTTTTGGTAATTAATTTGAGACAGTTTTAATTTTTGGTAACAGGAGATCCCCCATGGTAAGGGTTAAAAAATTTAAAATGCTTATAACACGCGATCTAATTTTCGTAGCGCGGCCAGATTTTGTTTGGTAATTTATTATGAGACTGTTCATTTTTGGTGACAGGAGACCCCCCACCGTGAGGGTCAAAAAATTTAAAATGCTTATAACTCGCGATCTAAATTTCGTAGCGCGGCCGAATTTTTTTTGGTAATTTATTATGAGACATTGTTAATTTTTGGTGACAGGAGACCCCACGGTGAGGGTCAAAAAATTTAAAATGCTTATAACTCGCGATCTAACTTTCATAGCGCGGCCAAATTTTGTTTGGTAATTAATTATGAGACATTGTTAATTTTTGGTGACAGGAGACACCCCACGGTGAGGGTCAAAAAATTTAAAATGCTTATAACTCGCGGTCTAATTTTCGTACCGCGGCCAAATTTTGTTTGGCAATTTATTATGACACATTGTTAATTTTTGGTGGCAGGATAAATTCCAAGGTGAGGGTCGAAAAATTAAAAATGCTTATAACTCGCTATCTACTTTTCGTAGCGCGGCCGAATTTTTTTGATAATTTATTATGAGACATTGTTAATTTTTGGTGACAGGAGACCCCACGGTGAGGGTCGAAAAACTTAAAATGCTTATAACGCGCGATCTAACTTTCGTAGCGCGGCCAAATCTTGTTTGGTGATTTATTATGAGATATTGTTAATTTTTGTTGACAGGAGACCCCCCACGTTGAGTGTCGAAAAATTTAAAATTCTTATAACTCGCGATCTAATTTTCGTAGCGCGATGAAATTTTGTTTGGTAATTTATTATAAGATATTGTTAATTTTTGGTGACAAGAGACCCCACGGTGAGGGTCAAAAAATTTAAAATGCTTATAACACGCGATCTAATTTTTGTAGCGCGGCCAGATTTTGTTTGGTAATTTATTATGAGGTAATGTTAATTTTTGGGGACAGGAGACCCCCCACGGTGAGGGTCGAAATATTTAAAATACTTATAACTCACGATCTAATTATCGTAGTGCGGTCAAATTTTGTTTGGTAATTTATTATGAGACTGTTAATTTTTGGTGACAAGAGACCCCCCACTGTGAGGGTCGAAAGATTTAAAATGCTTATAACTCGCGATCTAATTTTCGTAGCGCGGCGAATTTTTGTTTGGTAATTTATTATGAGACATTGTTAATTTTTGGTGACAGGAGACCCCACGGTGAGGGTCAAAAAATTTAAAATGCTTATAACACGCGATCTAATTATCGTAGCGCGGCCAGATTTTGTTTGGTAATTTATTATGAGGTAGTGTTAATTTTTGGGGATAGGAGACCCCCACGTTGAGGGTCGAAAAATTTAAAATACTTATAACTCATGATCTAATTTTCGTAGCGCGGCCAAATTTTGTTTGGTAATTTATTATGGGACTGTTAATTTTTGGTGACAGGAGACCCCCCACGGTGAGGGTCGAAAAATTTAAAATGCTTATAACTCGCGATCTAATTTTCGTAGCGCGTCGAAATTTTGTTTGGTAATTTATTATGAGACATTGTTAATTTTTGGTGACAGGAGACCCCACGGTGAGGGTCAAAAAATTTAAAATGCTTATAACTCGCCATCTAATTTTCATAGCGCGGCCAGATTTTGTTTGCTAATTTATTATGATACGGTGTTAATTTTTTGTGACAGGAGACCCCCCAAGGTGAGGGTCGAAAAATTAAAAATGCTTATAACTCGCTATCAACTTTTCGTAGCGCGGCCAAATTTTGTTTGGTAATTTATTATGAGAATGTTAATTTTTGGTGACAGGAGACCCCCCCCCCCCCGCCACGGTGAGGGTCGAATAATTTAAAATGTTTATAACTCGCGATCAATTTTCGTAGCGCGGCCAAATTTTTTTGGTAATTAATTTGAGACGGTTTTAATTTTTGGTAACAGGAGATCCCCCATGGTAAGGGTCGAAAAATTTAAAATGCTTATAACTCGCCATCTAATTTTCGTAGCGCGGCGAAATTTTGTTTGGTAATTTATTATGAGACATTGTTAATTTTTGTTGACAGGAGACCCCACGGTGAGGGTCAAAAAATTTATAATGCTTATAACACGCGATCTAATTTTCGTAGCGCGGGCAGATTTTGTTTGGTAATTTATTATGAGGTAGTGTTAATTTCTGGGGATAGGAGACCCCCCAGGGTGAGGGTCGAAAAATTTAAAATACTTATAACTCACGATCTAATTTTCGTAGCGCGGCGAAATTTTGTTTGGTAATTTATTATGAGACTGTTAATTTTTGGTGACAAGAGACCAGTGATGGGCACGTTCACAAAATAAACGAACTAACTCAAACTCACGTTCAATTTCTGAAAAGTGATTTAAGTTCACGTTCAAATTCAAAAATTTTCAAACGAACTCGTTCAAATCAAACTCATTTGTAAAAGTGAACGAAGTTCACTAAAATGTTCACTTTTTTTATGTTTGAATATTATTGTCCAAATTTACAAAATTTTGTGAACTAATGATTTGATTATTCGATATGTAAGATAGAGGTATGCACGGACAGAAATTTCCAGGCCCGATCCATAGAAAAAAAAAGTCCGGCCCGAGCCCAGCCCGGCTCATAGAGAAAATTTAGCGGCCCGACCCGGCCCGTAGAGAAAATTTAGTGGCCCGACCCGGCCCGTTATAATAGCTAAAATCAAGGCTCGATCCGGCCCGATATAATAGCTAAAAACAAGGCCCGACCCGGCACGATATAATAGCTAAAAACAAGGCCCGAGCTTGGCCCGGCCCGGAAAAAAAGTTGAAATTTCGCACAAAACCCGGCCCGACCCCGAGTACATTTCTACAGGACATTGATATTTACCCTTACGGAAGAGTTCTGGCCAAAAAAACTTACCTTAGTCTGTTTATAATCTCCATTTATGCAGAAGTGCCGTAGGCTGCGATGTTTATGCTTTCTTTTAAAATCTTTCCGATTTAGACATATTTCCGCCTTACACAGTCCACCTTGTACAGAGATTTTACTGTATGTATCTATTTTCGACGAAATTGTAAACAGCCCAGGTCCGGTTCGGCGCGACCCGAGTCTGCAGAAGAAGTAAGACTAGGATACTACCCAGAGAAGTGATATCCAGACTTAACCCGTCCTGAGGCTCGTGTAGGCCTCTAAATGGCATTTGAAAGAGGAAAAAAGTGTACTAAGGTCTGGAAAAATTTTAAATAAATTATGAAAAAATTGAACGTAAATTTGAACGTGAATTTCGTTCAAACTCGTCTATTTTTTTGAGTTTCCGTTCAATTTAAACTCGTTTATAAAATAGTGAGCGAAGTTCAGTTCAAAGTTCACAAATAGTGAGCGAAACTCGTGAGTTTTCGTTCAGTGAGCGCGTTCATACCCAACACTGCAAGAGACCCCCCACGGTGAGGGTCGAAAGATTTAAAATGCTTATAACTCGCGATCTAAATTTCGTAGCGCGGCGAATTTATGTTTGGTAATTTATTATGGGACTGTTAATTTTTGGTGACAGGAGACCCCCCACGGTGAGGGTCGAAAAATTTAAAATGCTTATAACTCGCGATCTAATTTTCGTAGCGCGTCGAAATTTTGTTTGGTAATTTATTATGAGACATTGTTAATTTTTGATGACAGGAGACCCCACGGTGAGGGTCAAAAAATTTAAAATGCTTATAACTCGCCATCTAATTTTCATAGCGCGGCCAGATTTTGTTTGCTAATTTATTATGATACGGTGTTAATTTTTTGTGACAGGAGACCCCCCAAGGTGAGGGTCGAAAAATTAAAAATGCTTATAACTCGCTATCAACTTTTCGTAGCGCGGCCAAATTTTGTTTGGTAATTTATTATGAGAGAATGTTAATTTTTGGTGACAGGAGACCCCCCCCCGCCACGGTGAGGGTCGAATAATTTAAAATGTTTATAACTCGCGATCAATTTTCGTAGCGCGGCCAAATTTTTTTGGTAATTAATTTGAGACGGTTTTAATTTTTGGTAACAGGAGATCCCCCATGGTAAGGGTCGAAAAATTTAAAATGCTTATAACTCGCCATCTAATTTTCGTAGCGCGGCGAAATTTTGTTTGGTAATTTATTATGAGACATTGTTAATTTTTGTTGACAGGAGACCCCACGGTGAGGGTCAAAAAATTTAAAATGCTTATAACACGCGATCTAATTTTCGTAGCGCGGCCAGATTTTGTTTGGTAATTTATTATGAGGTAGTGTTAATTTCTGGGGATAGGAGACCCCCCAGGGTGAGGGTCGAAAAATTTAAAATACTTATAACTCACGATCTAATTTTCGTAGCGCGGCCAAATTTTGTTTGGTAATTTATTATGAGACTGTTAATTTTTGGTGACAAGAGACCAGTGATGGGCACGTTCACAAAATAAACGAACTAACTCAAACTCACGTTCAATTTCTGAAAAGTGATTTAAGTTCACGTTCAAATTCAAAAATTTTCAAACGAGCTCGTTCAAATCAAACTCATTTGTAAAAGTGAACGAAGTTCACTAAAAAGTTCACTTCTTTTTATGTTTGAATATTATTGTCCAAATTTACAAAATTTTGTGAACTAATGATTTGATTATTCGATATGTAACATAGAGGTATGCACGGACAGAAATTTCCAGGCCCGATCCATAGAAAAAAAAGTCCGGCCCGAGCCCAGCCCGGCTCATAGAGAAAATTTAGCGGCCCGACCCGGCCCGTAGAGAAAATTTAGCGGCCCGACCCGTCCCGATATAATAGCTAAAATCAAGGCTCGATCCGGCCCGATATAATAGCTAAAAACAAGGCCCGACCCGGCAAGATATAATAGCTAAAAACAAGGCCCGAGCTTGGCCCGGCCCGGAAAAAAAGTTGAAATTTTGCACAAAACCCGGCCCGACCCCGAGTACATTTCTACAGGACATTGATATTTACCCTTACGGAAGAGTTCTGGCCAAAAAAACTTACCTTAGTCTGTTTATAATCTCCATTTATGCAGAAGTGCCGTAGGCTGCGATGTTTATGCTTTCTTTTAAAATCTTTCCGATTTAGACATATTTCCGCCTTACACAGTCCACCTTGTACAGAGAGTTTACTGTATGTATCTATTTTCGACGAAATTGTAAACAGCCCAGGTCCGGTTCGGCGCGACCCGAGTCTGCAGAAGAAGTAAGACTAGGATACTACCCAGAGAAGTGATATCCAGACTTAACCCGTCCTGAGGCTCGTGTAGGCCTCTAAATGGCATTTGAAAGAGGAAAAAAGTGTACTAAGGTCTGGAAAAATTTTAAATAAATTATGAAAAAATTGAACGTAAATTTGAACGTGAATTTCGTTCAAACTCGTCTATTTTTTTGAGTTTCCGTTCAATTCAAACTCGTTTATAAAATAGTGAGCGAAGTTCAGTTCAAAGTTCACAAATAGTGAGCGAAACTCGTGAGTTTTCGTTCAGTGAGCGCGTTCATACCCAACACTGCAAGAGACCCCCCACGGTGAGGGTCGAAAGATTTAAAATGCTTATAACTCGCGATCTAAATTTCGTAGCGCAGCGAATTTTTGTTTGGTAATTTATTATGAGGCATTGTTAATTTTTGGTGACAGGAGACCCCACGGTGAGGGTCAAAAAATTTAAAATGCTTATAACACGCGATCTAATTTTCGTAGCGCGGCCTGATTTTGTTTGGTAATTTATTATGACGTAGTGTTAATTTTTGGGGATAGGAGACCCCCACGGTGAGGGTCGAAAAATTTAAAATACTTATAACTCACGATCTAATTTTCGTAGCGCGGCCAAATTTTGTTTGGTAATTTATTATGGGACTGCTAATTTTTGGAGACAGGAGACCCCCCACGGTGAGGATCGAAAAATTTAAAATGCTTATAACTCGCGATCTAATTTTCGTAGCGCGTCGAAATTTTGTTTGGTAATTTATTATGAGACATTGTTAATTTTTGGTGACAGGAGACCCCACGGTGAGGGTCAAAAAATTTAAAATGCTTATAACTCGCCATCTAATTTTCGTAGCGCGGCCAGATTTGTTTGGTAATTTATTATGAGACGGTGTTAATTTTTGGTTTCAGGGGACCCCCCAAGGTGAGGGTCGGAAAATTAAAAATGCTTATAACTCGCTATCTACTTTTCGTAGCGCGGCCAAATTTTATTTGGTATTTTATTATGAGAGAATGTTAATTTTTGGTGACAGGAGACCCCCCGCCACGGTGAGGGTCGAATAATTTAAAATGTTTATAACTCGCGATCAATTTTCGTAGCGCGGCCAAATTTTTTTGGTAATTAATTTGAGACAGTTTTAATTTTTGGTAACAGGAGATCCCCCATGGTAAGGGTAAAAAAATTTAAAATGCTTATAACACGCGATCTAATTTTCGTAGCGCGGCCAGATTTTGTTTGGTAATTTATTATGAGACTGTTAATTTTTGGTGACAGGAGACCCCCCACCGTGAGGATCAAAAAATTTAAAATGCTTATAACTCATGATCTAATTTTCGTAGCGCAGCCAGATTTTGTTTGGTAATTTATTATGAGACGATGTTAATTTTTGGTGATAGGAGACCCCCCAAGGTGAGGGTCGAAAAATTAAAAATGCTTATAACTCGCTATCTAATTTTCGTAGCGCGGCCGAATTTTGTTTTGGTAATTTATTATGAGACAGTGTTAATTTTTTGTGACAGGAGAACCCCCCCCACCTTGAGGGTCAAAAAATTTAAAATGCTTATAACTCGCGATCTAATTTTCGTAGCGAAACCAAATTTTGTTTGGTAATTTATTAAGCTATTGCATAGCTTTTATCGCGTGCTTTGAACGCGGCGACCGAATCTAGGTATTCCGTAACTAGAAAAAATCCTAACACTCCGGCTAACGACGTTTCAGTTCGGCATACTTCGGCACGGTATTATTCGATAGACTTTGGCAGACATTGACGCGGAATTTTTGCATAAGTTGATAAAAAATATGCAGTAGCTTTACCGCGACAGTCCCCGAGTGCCACACACATTTTTTTTTTTTTTTTTGAAAAAGGAAATTATTATTTTACAAAAATTCTAGTAAAATGTCCTTCAACGCCCTTTCGGAAATTGCATTTCTCTCAAGTTGTGAAAAAGTATACATGTACAAAATGAGAAAAGAAAAAAAGTCTAACATATTTTCAGTTCAATTGATTTTTTTTTTAAAAGGAAGGAAAAGTTGAGGTCGCCGTTACTACATGGCACAAGGCATATATTGACATGCAATTGCTGTTTTCTACCACAGTTACGTCCAGAAGCGTAGCTAACGTACATCAGTTTGAACAAAATGTCCAAGGCGCACAAAAATTAAGAACGTAAATTAAAAAGATAAAAATAAAAATTTTAAAGATCATCTATTTGGTTGATTGGTTGAATGTGGTATTATGGCACAAGGTGCCTTTAGGGACATGCTGCGTAACGACAGAGTCAAAATGAGGATAAAAAATTATGAATAAAAAGAAGATGAAATAAGAAAGTAATTAAATGAATATAGTAATAATATAAAAAATTAAAACAAATTAAAAAAAGTCCAAAAACCATTATTAAAATAGACCAAATTATAACTAAAACCTGTAAAAGTTAAAGTAATAATTACCAAAATATAAACAATGTATAAGATCATGTACAGATACTACATAAGAAAGTTAAAGAACTATCAATTATTCACATGCTCTTCAAAAACAGTATTATTTTCATCTGCACTCGATTCAAGATTCTGACGCCATAAAATCTTTCAGATAATTATGCAGGATCTTTCAACTTAGTAACAGAGGGGCTATGACATGATTTTTTCTCCTTTTTTTTTCTTCACAGTTTTGCACAGTGAAGAACCTCGAGTAGTTTTTCTACCTTTCTGTAAGCAAGATTTTTGTCTCGGTTTCACAGTTTAACTAGTTTTAGGTTTCTGGAAATTTGATGCAGATGAAATTGGGATTTTTCAGTTTCATGTTTGGTTGACTTTTTTAATTGACTTGAAGATTTCTGCGATTGACCAGATAGGTATTCAATTTTAACAGACTTTGCTGAAAGTTTCCAGCGTTCTAATTTCATAATATTATTCTTGTACTAGCAGTAGAGTATATATTACCGATTTCTTTCTTTAAAGTGTTAGATGGTACTGTTATAAGTGGCAAAGTAAGAGGTGAAAAAGAGAGGAAAAGACGCTTCAGTTCTAATGTGCCTTTCAAGTTTTGATTGCTGCTAGAGTAAACTGGAGTAAGAAACTCCAACAGATGGGGTTTCTACAAGTTTACGGGCTTCAGGGTACGAAAGTTTTTGGGTAATTTTGACAGCAAATATTTCCTTTTATAGAATCCAATTAGGACAAGAACGAGAGTATGCTGTATGTTCATTCGTACAGTTTGCGCAGCTTTTATCATTTTTGCAATATTTACAATCGTGGCTGATTTCTGCTCACTGTAACTGCAACACAGGTAACAGAATCACTGCAGGTACATGTAGTGTGAACATAACGCTGATTTTAAAACATTGTAGAGAGTTAGGAATATATGGTCCAACTGGACAGCTCAGGTATGCAGCTTTAGTAATTCTAGTTGGAAGAGCAGAGCTATCAAAAGCGAGAATAATGTGTTTTGTGTAAAGCACTTTCCCATTCACACGAAAAGTACACTGTAAAAAAATATCCGTTAATATACACAAACTTTCCCCTAAAAATTACGGAATAGTTTCATTTTTCCGAAAAAAAAACAGAAGAATTTCCGTATTTGACATTTTGGAGTTACTAATCCCGTTAAATAACGGAAGCGTTCCGTTATTTTTGTCAATTTTCCGAAAACAGTAGAGTTTAGTGGTGCCATCTACCAGGAAAATAAAAACCATATATTGAGTTGATGTTTTTTAAACAATTTGCTAGACTATTTCTCTATTTCATTCTGTTTTAATAATAAAAAGCTAACGTATTTTTAAAATATTAAAAAAATATTAATAATTAAACAAATAAAAAAAATTATTAATTCTTTTTAAGTTTGAAATAGCTGAAAGGGAAAGTTGATTGTGATTATAATATAATTTGTAATTTATTTTTATCATATATATATATATATATAAAGTGCGTTGGATATTTTGAAAAAAGTGGAAAAAATTCTTCTTTTAATTTTAATATATATATTTTTTAATTTATTCAAATTAAGAAGTTCGCACATAAAATTAAAAATATATCGAAATATATTACCGAAATTCTTATAATTTTGGCGATTACATAAGTTATGAAAAATCAATAACTGAAATTTATTTTATAACCCATTGTAGTTATCTTTGAGTTTACCTTAGATCGTCATAAAATAATTTGTTAAAATGCACGGTTTTTTTTCTTTCTTTCAGTATGTTAGTATTTTTTAAAATAAATAAATAAATATCAATAATATTTTAACAGAATTTTAAAACTTTTCCAAAAAAAAAAAAAAAAAAAAAAGGAAACAAAACTATTAATAAATTTTTTCATGCATGTAATATTTTAAAGACTAATTTTTATACATATAAAGCTGAAATTAATGAGCTAAATATTCGAAATTATGGAAAGAAAATCGAAACTATGGAAAGAAATTATGGAAATTAAGAAAGGTAATTTTGGGGATTACATATGCATACTTGCCAACCTCCCGCTTTTTTTTAAACAAATAAACCTACATTTCACGAGAAAATGCATTAAATTAAATGTTTCTTGATTCGATGTGGTAGTTAATCGCAACCTATACTCTTTCATTTATTAAATAATTTTTCTGGTTTAAACTATGTTTTGTGGATATAAAAAAGCGGGAGGTTGGCAAGTATGCATATGTTATAAAAAATCAATAACTGATTTCTTTATATATATATATATATATATATATATATATATATATATATACAATCCCAATTTCATGAAAATATTTATTAAGCACCAGGTGCATAATGTATAAACATTATTAAAAACAGTGAACATTAAAATAACAATATTGAACAATATAAAAAGTCACCCGCAGAACCAAAAGCCATCACTCTTCAGCAGGCGGAATGGCTTTAACCTCCCCCCCCCCCCCCGCTATTAAAATAAAGCTTAATCAGCAGGTTTCGTGTAATCTGGCAAAATCTTGCATTAAATATGAAAATGACTTACTCAAAAGTCACTCAAAAATTATTTCAAAAATCATTTAAAGATCAATTCAAATAAATAAGCTTTACTTATATCTTGAAAATTTTGAATCGTAATAAACCATTTAAAGAATACACTTTTATATTTATGAAATCTTAATTGATTATAATATAAAATGCAAGTAAATGCCACACCTCCGCCTGAACCCGCTTATTAGCACAAGAGATAAACTTACTACATAAGCACGGCCTTTTAATTTCAGCAGGTGACAAAAACTTTAACTCAAACGAAGACCAATCCACATTTCAATCAACACAGCCTTTTCTTTCCGGTCGTGTCTTCTTTCTGCACGTTATTTCATCCACAGTCATCCTTTCTACCTTGTAGACTTTAAGATGACCGCTTCATGTAACAATACTCCAGAAGGCAGCATTCCTCTCAGCTACGCCTCCAATCCAAAAAGTTGCCATTTATTGAAAAGTAACCTTACATAATATCTTAAAAATTCACTCGGATAATTATTTTTATAAAATAAATTACCTAAAAACTTATAAACCTGTTTATTTACATTGAAATCATTATTGCATATTTTTCTAATTCTAATAAACTGATTTATAACTGTATTAATAAAAACTTTTTTATTCAGGTTGGAGTACCAATGGGGTAAATTTATAGTATAAAAATCAAAACTGTTTCTTTTATCATATAGATCGATATTGATACTATTGTCTGAAATATTAAAAGAAATATCAAGGAAATCTACTTTGTTATCAATATTGTTAGCTTTGTTTAATTTTAAGAAATCAGGATAAATTTTATTGTATTCATTAAAAAAATCAAAATTATAAATCAATATGTCGTCAATGTATCTATAAATATGTAAATGCTTATTATATTTAACTGTATAATTGTATTCATAATAAAATAAAAACAAATTAGAAGCAGTGCTAGAATAGTTAGTTCCCATTCCGATTCCACGATAAAACCAATAAAGATAAACACGATCCACCAATAAAGATAATTACAATGGGTTATATATATATATATATATATAACCCATTGTAATTATCTTTATTGAGTTTACCTTCGATCGTCATAAAATAATTTGTTAAAATGCACGTTTTTTTTTCTTTCTTTTAGTACGTTAGTATTTTTTAAAAGAAATAAATAAATAAATATCAATAATATTACAACAGAATTTTAAAACTTTTCCAAGGAAAAAAAAAAGGAAACAAAACTCTTAATAAATTTTTTCATGCATGTAATATTTTAAAGACTAATTTTTATACATATAAAACTGAAATTAATAAGCTAAATATTCGAAATTATGGAAAGAAAATCGAAACTATGGAAAGAAATTATGGAAATTAAGAAAGGTAATATTGGGGATTACATATGTTATAAAAAATCAATAACTTTTTTTTTTTTTTTTTTTTTTTTTTTTTTGTATATATAACCCATTGTAATTATCTTTATTGAGTTTACCTTCGATCGTCATAAAATAATTTATTAAAATGCACGTTTTTTTTTTCTTTCTTTTAGCATGTTGGTATTTTTTTAAATAAATAAATAAATATCAATAATATTACAATAGAATTTTAAAACTTTTTCAAAAAAGAAGGAAATAAAACTCTTAATAAATTCTTTCATGCATGTAATATTTTAAAGATTAATTTTTATATATATAAAGCCATTATTAATAAGCTAAATATTCGAAATTATGCAAAGAAAATCTGTAAAACATTTATAATTATCCATTCAATAGAAAAATATTATCTCTACAAAAATGAACCTTCGTTCAAAATCTTATCTTTACTTTACGAAATGTATCCAAAATAACTAAAGATATTTGAAAGGGCCGTTTGAATAATCCTGGTGTAATGGTATTACACTGCAAGCTACGACACAAGAGGCCCCAGGTTCGAATCCCATGGAAGGTATGTAACATTTCTTCACTGTTGTTTAAATTAATTGTGTATCATGTGTCCCTGATATTAACGTGTATTTGAAAAGTAAAGAATAAAAATCACAAAGATGTTAGTTAGTCCTTGAAAAATTCTTTTAACTTTTCAAACAAAAATTTTTACATAAGGAAAAAATTAAAAAAAAAAAAACGGAAATATTTTGTGAAAAAACGGAACTATTTCTGGAATTTACGGAAACTTTTTTCCGTTAAAAAACGGAAGTAGTACTGGCGTCTAGATTACCAGTACTATTTCCGTTTTTTAACGGAAAATTTTTTTACAGTGTAATACGGTGTACAACTACCACGTCTCCAGAGTTTGATGTAGCTTAACAGAAACAGAAAAAGTACCTATTGTACAATTTGACAAAAGTTGCGACTGGGTGGCTGAGGAAACCTCAACCAGTAAATCATCAATACTTTCATGACTTTGAATATGTAATTTTCAAACGAAATTTATCTTTATATTACAAGTTATATTATATGTGTGTGTTTATATTACAGTGTTGATTTTTTGAAAATATTAAACATAGCTATATGATATTATCGCTTTAGTTAATCTTGAATTTGTTCGTTATTCCTAAGGGATTTTAATTCATTGGCTTTAAATTTAATAGACATAATATGAATTAAATTTAATTATAAGCTACTCGATGCACACAAATTAATAACTTGATTTGCGATTTAATTTCAGTCCTCTTCTTTTTGTTTAAACTTTTTTGCCAAACCATAACACAAATCTGCTTAAACTAAAATAAGTATGCTAAACTTTTCGTGAAACTATAACCTTGTTTAAATAAATGTGTACTATTACAATTAATAATATTAATAATAAGAATATTATTAATATTGGCTCAATTAATCCAACAAGCGTGGATAATCATACGGTTTAAGGTAAAATACTCTTCGAAAATATTCCCACTCAAGATATAATACTGATAATTATTATCACTTACTTACCAATCGTTCAATATTTTTAAACGCTACATTTACAAAATGGGTGTCAAACGTTTTTCTAAGATATTTTTTTTCCAGTAAGAAAATATTCGCTGTCACATTAGAAATTCTCAGAAGTTGCCTTTCGGGAATTTCGTTCTTTTGAAAATTCACCTCTCTTCTTCCTATTCGTCCACTGGATTCTCAAAATATAAATTCACTTGAGAATATTTCTTGCCAATGACAAATTGATGATGTGTATTCTATCTAGTAACATTTATCTTACGTTTGATAAAAAGGAAATAGGACTGCATTGGAACGTCTGAATAACAAAAGTATATTTCCCGATTGAAAATTAAAAAATAATTTTGACTATGGAGTTTAAAACTTTCAAATATTCCTGTTTATATATTTATATACTGCTGTATCGTAATATTTTTTTTTTACTTTAATTGCATTTTGATGTATACCATTTACTTTCTCTGTGTTCTAAAATATCATAGACAATTAAAAAAACCCACGAAAGCAATAAATTAAATTATTTATTGCCCCCTGACTGACATTATAATTGAATATAGGTTAACACTAGCTTTCTAAAGTGTAAGTTAATCATTCTCAGATAAAAGGAAACTATTTCGTTGGCGAAACAATATGTATTAATAATCAAATAAGATGTTTAATTTTTTTGTGTGTCAATATAATTTAAATATTTCATGACTCTATTTTTTTATAAATATGACACTTTAAACAAAACATAATATTTTTCTATCAATTATACTTATTTGAAGTCCATCCCTAGTGTTAAGTGTAATTATCACAGTTAGCAGTACCTTTTCATTCAATTCTTCACTTGTTGTCAATTTGACGTGCAAGCGTTCTTAGATTGTATAATCTTGCATAACTTTACAGGCAGTAATGTGCAATTTGTACGACTATGTAATATGTAAGAAGGGGGGAGAATTGTACTTTGTGCTTATATATAACTAAATAAATAAACAACGTTAAAGAGCACACATATTATAAAATAAAAGATGTTAAAAGCATACAGCCTTTTCGGGATTTCTAAAGTCCCATCATCAGTGCTAAAAAAGTGTAAAACGTAAAAGAAAGTCACATCGTTAAATAAAATAAAATAAACCGTGCATCTGAGTTCGCCGCTAAGGCGAACTGACCATGAAACGTCGCAAAGCAACAGTAAAAGTAAACTGGCACGCGCACTCAGAAGGAAACCAATCATATGTCTCTTCCCACTGAAAGCTATTAAATCTACTATTGAGAACTCCCCCCTTATTTCCAATAATACCAAATCTTCTATCATTCCTTCTTTCTCACATTGTGCAAGATTTTATACACTCCCAAAAGTACACAAACAAGGCATTCCATTCAGACCGATTGTTTCTAACATCGGTACCGCTTCCTATAAATTAGCAAAATATCTTACCTCTATTTTTTACCCTCTACTCTCTAACAATATTCATACTTGCAGGAACTCTTATGAGTTTGTCAATAAATTTCGTAATTTCAATAGCGCACAAAACATTAAAATGGTTTCTTTTGATGTTAAATCCTTATTTACCAATGTTCCAGTTCAAGGTACTCTAAAGTGTCTTGAATCGCGTTTGCGGGAATTTCATTACACAAACATCGAAATTGATGAACTGATTCACCTTACTAGCATTTTTCTCTCGCAAAACACATTTATTTTTAATGGTAACTTTTATCGAATGACTGATGGTTTATCCATGGGCTCCCCCCTCAGTCCAATCCTTAGTGACTTTTATATGCATTATTTCGAATTAAAACTATTCAAAAAACTTACTTTTCCATTTGATATCCGCTACGTTGATGACTGTTTTGCATTGCCGGACTCTGATATACTTGATCTTACTAATATTCGAACAGTTATGAACTCAATCGATGACCATATTCAATTTACCTACGAATTTGAAAATAACAATCAATTACCTTTCCTGGATGTTTTGGTTTCCCGCGAAAATAACTTTTTTCACACAACTGTCTATCGTAAACCATTCGCTGTATCTTTGCCCCCCCCCCCATCGCCTTTTATTTCACCCCCTAATCAGAAATTAGCTGCCTTTAACACTTATGTACACCGGGCCTTAAATATTTGCTCCTCCGATAGTTTACTTAAAGCAGAATTAAACCATATCAAATCCATTGCCATTGATCGGGGTTTCCCGATCGAAATCGTTGATTCCTTTCATAATAAATTAAGAAAACGTACTCCTTCGAACTTCAACTCAGACCGCAATGTTAATTTAATTATTCTTGCATATTCTCCAAAAATCAGTCATCGAATTTCTAAAATTTTGTCAAAATTTGACTTTAAAGTAACCTTTACTCCTTTCAATAAAATACAATTCTCAAATCTCAAAGATCCAATAGATGATTTATCACATTGGGGTATTTATAAGATTTCTTGCGAATGCGATAAAATGTACATCGGTCAGACGAAGCGTACCTTGAAAAAACGTGTGGGAGAGCACAGTGCTAACGTTAAAAATTGTGAAATAAAACGTTCCGCTATCGTCAACCATTGCTGGTCCAATAGTCACAATTTTGAATATTCCGAAGCCTCAATAATACAATATTGTTCATCTGTTTATGATTGACGCTTTTGGGAAGCTTTTCATACATGGAAAAACTCTGGTAATTTGGTTAATGACATGTCCAGTACTCCAAGGTTTTCTGATGTCTGGTTTCCATTCCTGTAATATCACTCCCCCTCCCCCCTCCTTTTCTCCTTGATTTGGACTCGTCCAGTGGGAAGAAACATATGATTGGTCTCCTTCTGAGTGCGCGTGTCAGTTCACTTTTACTGTTGCTTTGCGACGTTTCATGGTCAGTTCGCCTTAGCGGCGAGCTCAGATGCACGGTTTATTTTATTTTATTTAACGATGTAACTTTCTTTTACGTTTTACACATTTTTAGCACTGATGATGGGACTTTAGAAGTCCCGAAACTGCTGTATGCTTTTAACATCTTTTATGTTATAATATTTGTGCTCTTTAACGTTGTTTATTTATTTAGTTATATGTAATAACTACTTCATTTTGCTTATTTTGTTTCAAAATTGCAGCCAGTGTATTTAATGTGTGTCATTAATAGTGTTTTCATGTGTTCAGCATAAAATGGGACACCAGTATTTTAAAATATTTTTCTCCATATAAAAAATTACAGAGTTATCTAAGATTAAAGATTGCATAATCAACTGTAAGAAATTAGTGGTGTACATGGCATTTGGAGACCATATTTACGTTGGAAACCTAGCAACACTAGTCATTACCAAGAACCTTAAAACTGAAATACTTATTCAATTATTTAACTTTACATAATAAATTAGAAAGAAGGTCTGGAACGCCATAAATTTAAATTGTTACAATTTAGCTCTAAAAATATACTTTTCTTTAAACATGTTATTAATGCGGTCACTATCAAGGCGTATTGGATTTATTATATCAATGACAAAGTAGTTAAGAAGTTCGACATTTAAAAAAATGCATTGCTATTTCTTAGCAAACATTTCTATAATTTTAATGTAAGTCGTACTTTGAGCTTAAAATCAGGAATTGGAATAACTGAATTTAATGATTTTTTTCAAATCGAATATTTCAATGTATCTGCAAAAAGTCATATATAGATATCAAATGCGGTAAAAGTTCACGAAAGTATTTTGTATACCGCCATTTCGCATCCTTGAAATATCCGTTTAGTTCAGAAACCCAGAACCGATGACTATAAGCAACCACACTTAACCAGCATTCGAGACAAACAGTCATTAATCCATATTTATAAAAGTTTGAAAAGCACATAAAAGGTTTTTGAGACCTTAACAATTGTTATGCACATTTTAGAGGAAAAACAATTTTCTTTATTTATAATAAATTAAAATTGTGCTAAAACTACAATTTGGTACCAGAAAACTCTTCAATGCCAGTATTTTCTTATTTTTTTAATGGAAAAATATTGTTCAAAGTATTATATCTCGAGAAAAACCAACTTTTATTTTAGAAAAAAATTCTGAGTAATTAATTGAGACTTTTTCTGACATTATATGAGGTAATGCGAAAAATATTTTAAACTAATGGTCATATTTATGAACAAGTTTTACTGAAAAATTATGATGCTCTTTTAAAGAATAAAGTGACAGAGCGGTAATGGATACCGCACAGTACTAACAGAAATATTATTGGCTTCGATTTTTTTAAGAAAGAAAAATTTTATTCACAGTAGAAATATATTTAAACTGTTTCAATAATTAAAAAACGCATATTCAACTTCATTGACGATGAAAAAAGTAAAACGATTACAAATTTTAACTCAAATCATAAGCAATTTTTTAGCATTTTGGATTTTTTTTTATTTTGGATTCGAAGAATTGTAGAAATTGTTACCAATATAGAATTTATTTTACATCAGTTTTTTGATAATTAATTAGTCACACATTAATTTATTTCATAACGTATGTTTAGTAAATCTCCTTGAATTATGATAAAGCCCACAATAATCCACCGAAGCACTATTAAATATGATCCACTTTAGCACGAATTTTACTCTATAAAATCTTATTAATTTATTTATCCTTTCTCAGATATAAAAAAAAAATTATTGTACATTTACTCTGAAAAAATATATGATTATCTAGTAACAGCTAATACGCGCTTAATTATACAGAAATAAATTGAATAATTTGTTTCATCAATAATTTATTTTAACCCCTATAATGTTAGAATTATGCCTTTTTGGTGTAAATCTCCTTGCAGGTGTCGCTTCTGAGCGGCATTATCCATCATCGCAATAGCTCTATCTCAAGAACCAATATACGAATTTTAATCAAACATGAGATTTACTTATTATAAAACTATTTTAAACATATTTATGAACAAGTTTTAACCTGTATAAATGACAATGTACAAGCTGACCCTGGTATAAATGACTGCTGCTTAATTTTTGGAGCACATCGCTCAACAGGTGGCGTTTCTAACCAGATTTTTTACGATTTCAGCAATGGTTCGATTTCAAATACTAATGTACGGGTTTTTATAAAACTTCGCTTCCAGTTAGAACTTGTCATAAGCTGTTGCTGATTAAATTTTGTTTTAAATCTCTCTACTGGTGGCGCTGCTATGCATCATTTTTCAGTAAGTATTAACATGAAGAAAGTTTTGGGTTTGGCACATCCGATTAGTTTGATTTAATTTTGTAAGCTCTGTTTGAAAACTGTTCAGTAATTCTTCAGATAATTTACCGAATTCGAAAATTCTCTCAATTTTGTACACCAGTGTAGAATATTTTATAACGTCGTAAGATAACTTAACATTAAGCTTTATTTTTTATTTTTCAGTTCTTGTTTTGTTAAAAGAAATTTTGAGTGTAAACAATGTTGAAATAAGAGTTTATTGATAGTAGAGCTTGTTCCCTGAATTTGAAAAACGTGTATAAATTTCTTTATGTTTCTGTTAAAAAATTATACAAATTAATATAAAATCGAAATCTCAGTTTTAGATATAAAACTCTACATATTTATGTACCTGAAGTACCAAAAACTTAAAAAATATATTAAATAAGAACAAATGATTAAAAAAAATCGCAGTTTTCAAAATAGAATAAGGTGAGATCAGATTTTTTCCATGACAAAGAGAAGGTGGTATTCCGGATATTACCGATAGTGGCGCTTGTCTACAACATGTGAAGTAGATTTATACAAATAACACCTTCATTGCGTCAATAAAAAGCCTGTATATAATGCACGGTGAAATATGCACTGTATGTAATGCACGGCAACGAATGAAAATGCATGTGAAATTTCCATTCGTTACATCGTTACCTGAGCAAGCATTTTTACGTAAACGTTGAATATGCAAGCGGTGTACGCAGAAGATACAGGGCCTTGTTATTTTTTCCTGTATACTGCATTTTGTTGTAAACTTCATTTGAACACGTATGTTTTATCTATTGGATGAGCGCCCTCTATCTATGATTATTGATATAAAACTTTTTTAGTAAATAAAAAAGTCTTATCTCACACTTATTGGATTCCTGCAAACCTCAATCGTTAGCGTCGCTCATTTCTTTTTTATCGATTTTATTTCATTGAAATTTTGATGCTCCCAGTAATTATTATTATTTTTTACGACTTCCGAAAACCAAGATTTAGCATGCATGTTTTACAATGTTTTAATCGATTATAATCCATCGATTCCTTTCCTTTCATTGAATCATTTTTAAAATATTTTTTTTAATCATTTAATATTTTATTAATAATTTTGAATTTTTAAAAGTATAAAAACAAGCTGAAAAAACTAAATTGAAACGTATAAAATTAAATATTCCAGCCTCGCATTTTCTTAGAAGTTTTATTAAATTATACGAAAAATCTAAAGGCTATTCGGAATTATAATGGAACAATAATAAATAAAAAAAAAAAAAATGTGTGTGGCACTCGGGGACTGCCGCGGTAAAGCTATTGCATAGCATTTTTTATCAACTTATGCAAAAATTCCGCGTCAATGTCTGCCAAAGTCTATCGAAGAATACCGTGACGAAGTCTGCCGAACTGAAACGTCCTTAGCGTTAGGATTTTTTTCTCGTTACGGAATACCTAGATTCGGTCGCCGCGTTCAAAGCACGCGATAAAAGCTATGCAATAGCTTAATAAATTATCAAACAAAATTTGGTTCCGCTACGAAAATTAGATCGCGAGTTATAAGCATTTTAAATTTTTTGACCCTCAAGGTTGGAGGGGGGGGGGTCTCCTGTCACCAAAAATTAACATTGTCTCATAATAAATTACCAAAACAAAATTCGGCCGCGCTACGAAAAGTAGATAGCGAGTTATAAGCATTTTTAATTTTTCGACCCTCACCTTGGGGGGGGGTCTCCTATCACCAAAAATTAACACCGTCTCATAATAATTTACCAAACAAAATCTGACTGCGCTACGAAAATTAGATCATGAGTTATAAGCATTTTAAATTTTTTGACCCTCACCGTGGGGGTCTCCTGTCACCAAAAATTAACAGTCTCATAATAAATTACCAAACAAAACTTGGCCGCGCTACGAAAATTAGATCGTGAGTTATAAGTATTTTAAATTTTTCGACCCTCACCGTGGGGGGTCTCCTGTCCCCAAAAATTAACACTACCTCATAATAAATTACCAAACAAAATCTGGCCGCGCTACGAAAATTACATCGCGTGTTATAAGCATTTTAAATTTTTTGACCCTCACCGTGGGGTCTCCTGTCACAAAAAATTAACAATGTCTCATAATAAATTACCAAACAAAATTTCATCGCGCTAAGAAAATTAGATCGCGAGTTATAAGCATTTAAAATTTTTCGACCCTCATCGTGGGGGGTCTCCTGTCACTGAAAATTAACAATGTCTGATAATAAATCACCAAACAAGATTTGGCCGCGCTACGAAAGTTAGATCGCGCGTTATAAGCATTTTAAATTTTTCGACCCTCATCGTCGGGGGGGGGGGGAACTCCTGTCACCAAAAATTAACACTGTCTCATCATAAATTACCAAACAATATTTTAAATTTTTCGACCCTCACCGTGGGGGGTCTCCTATCAACAAAATTAACACTACCTCATAATAAATTACCAAACAAAATCTGGCCGCGCTACGAAAATTAGATCGCGTGTTATAAGCATTTTAAATTTTTTGATCCTCACCGTGGGGTCTCCTGTCAACAAAAATTAACAATGTCTCATAATAAATTACAAAACAAAATTTCGCCGCGCTACGAAAATTAGTTCGCGAGTTATAAGCATTTTAAATTTTTCGACCCTTACCATGGGGGATCTCCTGTTACCAAAAATTAAAACTGTCTCAAATTAATTACCAAAAAAATTTGGCTGCGCTACGAAAATTGATCGCGAGTTATAAACATTTTAAATTATTCGACCCTCACCGTGGCGGGGGGTCTCCTCTCACCAAAAATTAAGATTCTCTCATAATAAATTACCAAACAAAATTTGGCCGCGCTACGAAAAGTAGATAGCGAGTTATAAGCATTTTTAATTTTTCGACCCTCACCTTGGGGGGTTTCCTGTCACCAAAAATTAACGCCGTCTTATAATAAATTACCAAACAAAATCTGGCCGCGCTACGAAAATTAGATCGTGAGTTATAAGTATTTTAAATTTTTCGACCCTCACCGTGGAGTCTCCTGTCACCAAAAATTAACAATGTCTCATAATAAATTACCAAACAAAATTTCATCGCGCTACGAAAATTAGATCGCGAGTTATAAGCATTTTAAATTTTTCGAGCCTCACCGTGGGGGTCTCCTGTCACCAAAAATTAACAGTCTCATAATAAATTACCAAACAAAATTTGGCCGCGCTACGAAAATTAGATCGCGTGTTATAAGTATTTTAAATTTTTCGACCCTCGCCGTGGGGGTCTCCTATCCCCAAAAATTAACACTACCTCATAATAAATTACCAAACAAAATCTGGCCGCGCTACGAAAATTAGATCGTGAGTTATAAGTATTTTAAATTTTTCGACCCTCACCGTGGGGGTCTCCTATCCCCAAAAATTAACACTACCTCATAATAAATTACCAAACAAAATCTGGCCGCTCTACGAAAATTAGATCGAGTGATATAAGCATTTTAAATTTTTTGACCCTCACCGTGGGGTCTCCTGTCACCAAAAATTAACAATGTCTCATAATAAATTACCAAACAAAATTTCATCGCGCTACGAAAATTAGATCGCGAGTTATAAGCATTTTAAATTTTTCGACCCTCACCGTGGGGGGTCTCCTGTCACAAAAATTAACAATGTGTCATAATAAATCACCAAACAAGATTAGGCCGCGCTACGAAAGTTAGATCGCGCGTTATAAGCATTTTAAATTTTTCGACCCTCACCGTGGGGGGGGGGGTCTCCTGTCACAAAAAATTAACACTGTCTCATCATAAATTACCAAACAATATTTTGCCAAGCTACCAAAATTAAATCGCGAGTTATAAGCATTTTAAATTTTTCGACCCTTACCATGGGGGATCTCCTGTTACCAAAAATTAAAACTGTCTCAAATTAATTACCAAAAAAATTTGGCTGCGCTACGAAAATTTATCGCAAGTTATAAACATTTTAAATTATTCGACCCTCACCGTGGCGGGGTGTCTCCTGTCACCAAAAATTAACAATGTGTCATAATAAATTGCCAAACAAAATCTGACTGCGCTACGAAAATTAGATCATGAGTTATAAGCATTTTAAATTTTTTGACCCTCACCGTGGGGGTCTCCTGTCACCAAAAATTAACAGTCTCATAATAAATTACCAAACAAAACTTGGCCGCGGTACGAAAATTAGATCGCGAGTTATAAGCATTTTAAATTTTTCGACCCTCACAGTGGGGGGTCTCCTGTCTTCAAAAATTAACAATGTCTCATATTAAATATCCAAACAAAATTTGGCCGCGCTACAAAAATTAGATCGCGAGTTATAAGCATTTTAAATTTTTCGATCCTCACCGTTTGGGGTCTCCTGTCACCAAAAATTAACACTGTCTAATAATAAATGACCAAACTAAATTTGGCCGCGCTACGAAAGTTAGATCGCGAGTTATAAGCATTTTAAATTTTTCGACCTTCACGGTGGGGGGAGGGGTCTCCTGTCACCAAAAATTAACACTGTCTCATAATAAATTACCAAACAAAATTTGGCCGTGCTATGAAAATTAGATCATTAGAAATATAAAATACCGCGTCAATGTCTGCCGAAGTCTACCGAAGGATACCGTGCCGAAGTTTGCCGAACTGAAACGACGTTAGCCGAGAGTTAGGTTTTTTCGTTACGGATGTGTTAGGATTTTTCGTGTTACGGAATTTTTGGATTCGGTCGCCGCGCTCAAATCCCGTGATAAAAGCTATGCAATAGCTTAAAAAGCTTCAAAAATAATTACTTAATCAGTAGTAATTTCTCTTTCTAACTAAAAAAAAACAGTTAAATTACTATTTAAAAAAACAAAATAAGAAGGAAAAAGAAACTCAAGAACATTAAACAAATTAGAAATATTGGCAATATGTTCCAACAGCATGCAGAACGTATCACATTCTTGTTCTGCAAGAGTCCACTGTGAAGAAAAAAGAGAAATGTTTTTTAATATAATATAACCACTAGCAAAAATACACAATAAACTTTAGTCCAGTCAAAATAGACAAAAAACAAAAGAAACGTAGGAAAAATTAGCGAAGAGCTGGAAATTTGTGTAGACGTTTAAAACATCATTTGAAATGAAATGCCAAAAATCTTAGTCAATCTGACTGGAGCAAAAAATTTTATTCAAGGTCAAAGGTCAAAGGTAAAATAATTAGCTTTTTTCTGTTATCTGGTAAACGGTGAGTTTTATCGTAAAAATAATTGTCATAAAAATTGAATATTTTAGGATTTTATACAAAAATGGTCTTTACACACACCTTCGTCACCTCCTTCGTAAGATATTACAATTTCAAAAATTGTAAAAACCAAAACTTTCAAAAATTGTAAAAACCAAAACTTTCAAAAATTACCATTTTTTGCATATTTACATTTTCTTGAAAGTAATCCATGTTGTTAACTGATATCAGTAGATATGCTAAAATTAAATAGAATAATATGTTGTACGGACGTACTTTATTCAATACACTCGAGGTAAGCTGTGATGAATCTCTCCCCCCCCCCCTCTCCTCCCACTGAGAAATAGAAGCGAGCGCCGACCCGTGGTCAAATTGTTCCTTTTTAGAAATGTAATTTTCTCCCGGGATTAATTGCATATTTTTCCCTTCCAGTTCGTTTGTGCGGAGAATATTCTGTTTTGTTTAAATAAAACTATCGAAACAATAGTTTGTATACGCTCATTAAAATGTCGGAAATTTGCTTCATTTGTAATAAACTACTAGCTTAAAGTCCAATTGTTGTCATTGAATGCGGTATGAAGGCATTAATTGATAGTAGTATAGAGAGAAATGATGAGAATGTTCAATATTTTGAAAATAACAATCCATTACAGTTCATGTTCAGTGTCGTAAAGTGTACACTCTAAAGAGTAATATTGCAGTAACTGAAGGAGAACGCGAAGTAGCACAAGCATGTATTTCTGTGTTCATCCCATCCTGGACTAGGGTGCGATTAGATGAGCCAACTTTTTGCTTTAAGAAATTTTTGTTTATTTTGTGGAAATAAAGCGAATAAAGAAAATGAAAAGAAAAAAACCGAAGGATCGTCGGCGCGTAATATATCGAGTTGTAACAATTTCATTTAAAGATACTATCGTTGAGGTAGCAAAAAAAAAAAAAAAAAAAAAAAAAAAAAAAAACATTCGAATAATTTTGAAGACTTTTCTTGTATATGTAGGATGTTAATACGATTTAGTTGCTGTTGAAGCTAAGTATAATCTTGATTGCTTTCGTTCTTTCTTGAAGCCTGCAACTGGAGATAAAAGTGGATGTCTGGTTTTCTTAAATAATCCATCTCCTTAGGTTTAGAAAAAAATGATTGATTTGATATTATGTACATTTGATATGTACATAATCATTATGGTCACAACGTTATTATAATATTTGCTGGTTATGATGATTAAAAAAAATATGAAAGCGGCAGAACAACATCGCTACTAAATATCTTCTTCTGCTGATGTACTTTTTGATCGATTTATGGCTCTTCCGACAAACCAAAAACAATTCCTTTCTAATACTCATAAAAAGATTCGGTTTATTTCAATGTTATGCGAAAAATTAAATGCTGTTGGTATTTCTGTTAAACAGGCTGATAATGAGGGTAACTTCTTTATAGTTGTAACAACTATAGAACAGTCAAGTACAGATACAACTATTGTTGTTGTGGAAGATGTTATTTGTTAATCATATAAATTGCACGAACGCCTACTGATAAAACAGTTTATTTCTTGAAACCGGGAAAAGTTAAATAGAAACGAAAATGTATTCATCGCAAAGTTTGGAATTATATCCAAAGTGTAGAGATCATAGATTATTTTTAGGCGCCATAACTGATTGTGATACATCGTCAGCTCTCTTCAGATAAGGTAAAATTCAAATATTCAAGTTATTTGAAAAAAGTAATGACTTAATTTGCTATGCTGAAACATTTAAGAAAATCGACTCTTCTCTGGATATCATTATTGCTAATGGAATTTTTTTACTACTTGCGATGTACAGAGCTCCTAAAAACATTGATTCTAAAGATAGCAATAGATATCTAAGTTTTGCGAAGAGTACACTGCACAATAAATTTGTTCATGTATCATTTCTTCCAGTAACATCTAGTGCTGCCCTCCAAAATTTGTACCGAGTTTATTTTCAAGTCCAAATATGGTTAGGTAATAAACTTGACCCTGAAAAATGGGGATGGGTATTGAACAATAACGATTTGGAGCCAATTAAAACTACTGTAGCTTGCACCGTAAATATCGTTCCATACAATTTTTTGTTACTACACAAAGGGTTGCAATTTAAATTATGGGTGAAAAAAACTGGGTTTGTTTTGTTCACCAATATATAACAATTGTCACGGCCAATTTTGCTTAAATGTTGCCACAAATACAACAGATGATGATGCTTCTGACATCAGTGAAGAAATACCAGAGTCATCGGATTTCTGAGAGCAATGGACAGGAACTTAGCAGCCAGAGGAAGAAGAAGATGGAAATAAAACAAGAAACATAATTTGCAGATGAATAATTAACAAGTAAGATAAATTTATTAAGAGGCTACGGCAGTCAAATTAAATGATCTGTTCGCTGATGCTAATCCTATTGAAGAAATTTATAAAGATATCTCGGTTGCATTTCAGTGTTTTTAAATGATTTTTTTTTCGTTGGATTCCTGAGATTGATCTGAATACAAGCCGTTTTTTTTCGATTTTGGTTGCAGATATTTTTTAGGAGAGTGCTTTCGCTTTCCAAACCGGTTCCGATAATGAAAGCGTGTTCGTAAAAAATACCTGTAAACAAAATCAAAAAAGTATAAAACGGCTTGCATACAAATAGATTTCAGCTATCGATTGAAAAAAAAATCCTTTAAAAATATTAAAATGCAACCAAGACATCTTTATAATTTTTTTTCATAGGATTAGTAATAATGAACGAGTCTTTTCGTTTAAATGAAATAGCCTCTTAAAAGTGTAAAGACTTTTTTGTAGAAAAATTTCATTTTTAATAATAACCTTAAATTTATATAACTATGTTTACGATAAAACTTACTATTTAACAGATATCTGAAAAAACGAATCTTTTCTATATTTGACCTTTGATATTGAATAAAATTTTTTGCTCCAGCCAGATTGATTAAGATTTTTGGGATTTCATTTAGAATGATATTCTAAAGGTTTTTGCAAATTTTCAGCTCTTCGCTAATTTTTCCTAGGTTAAATGTCTATTTTGACTGGACTACTTTACCAAGTTCGGAAAGCGTTCTTTATCTCAGAAATCAATATATTTTCGAGATTAAGGAATTATTTATAAAAACAAAATTTCTTTTGTTTCTTCTGATTTAAAAAAAGGTTCCTGGTAGATTTATACTGCATTAATTTGATTTCTAAAACAGGAATATCAGTTTTTAAAATGGTATTTTTCTCAAATAAACATTTTCGGCTACATATTTGAATTTATAAATCCAAGAATACAAAAATTATGTTAATTTTAATTAAGGTACAGGGTGGTTAAAATTAAACTGACGGTACTCAGAGGCTCAAAACTCCGGTTGTACTGTGCGGATCCAAATGAAACTCCAGATATATATTATGTAGATCATGCGGCCGAGGTTTTCGTAAAAAAAAGTTTCAAATTTCGCCATCAGATGGCGCTGTAGTGCTAAAACCATATGTAAATGAGTAGTTAGAGCAATTTCGCTATAAAACAGTGGCGCAGCGAGGGGGGGGGGTTTGGGGGTTAAAAACCCCCCAGAGCCATGACAAAAATACAGAAATTTCCATTTTTATGAACTGAATCATAAAAAACAAAACTAAAGTTAGAATTTTATTTGGTTTGTTCTCGAAATCTGCCGCTTTATTGAATCAAATTTTATTTAAAAATTTGACTCGTTTAAGCGGCAGTAATGTATTTTCTTTTAAAAATGGGGAAAGTACATGGTAACGATATCAGTATCGAAAACTGGTCACTCATTTCGGAAAAGGCCGGCATTCATTTATACTATTGGAAATCAGCCGAAGGCTAAAAGGAATTGTCATTTCCTGTCACTGCCAATGCCGTCTCGGGTTTTTCAATACTGCACCATTGGGGGGGGGTCTTAATTAGTTACATCTGTTTCTTGCTCTTTTTTTGGAAACGGGACTGGATACTCCAATTCCAGGAAAAACACAAAAACGCATTCTTTGAAGGATAGGCTTAATTTCACAAACATTCTGTTGTTAGTTGCTGTAATGCTAAGGTTTCCTTTATTGTGCGTTTCGCTATGGATATTAAATCCTATTCAGAGAAAAAATTATGAAAAAGATGGATATAAGACATCATTTTTTAAAATCTTTCGAATTCTTTCAAGCATTCTTAAAATCCAGGTATGTTTGGAAAATATATAATTCGTTTATATTTATGTCTCTGGAAAGATATTAACAGCGCCGTGCGAAAGGAAGGGGGGGGGGTAGAGGGCGGTCGCAGGGATTTAGGGGGTGCCAAATTTCTAACTATTTTCTACTTACTACTATTTTAAAGGCACTACTTTCAGACAATTTTTTTAATTAATATTAATTCATATTTAAAAAACGCCCGAAATAGGCAAGTAGGCAAACGAAAAAAAAGTTACCGGAAAAACAGTTATCGGAAAAAAGTGACATAAACTACAAAACCGGAAAAGAAGTTACCGAAAAAAAAAGGGACAAGGAATTGATTTTGGGAACTCATTATTGATTATGAGGATTCATTGGTTAAGTATTTAGGGGGTATCAGGGGGAGGTTCTTAATTTAAGTAAATGGGTTTTTCGTACTGAATTAACTGTTTTGGTTCAGTTTTTGGATATATGATAACCCCCCCCCCCCATCCATAACTTCTCAAATTAAATTAATAGTTTTTTTACGCAGATTTATCCGATTCGGTTGGAATTTCGGACATAAGATCATTATGATAAGACGTATCTCTGATTAGTTATAGAGGTCTTTTGCTTATTATAAAGGGAGGATGGTCAAATACTCCCCCCCCCCCCCACCACCACAAATTAGATAGATCGGTTTTTAAGATCGGATCAAAATTTCCGATGTATTTCAAATTTAACATATAGATTCTTTTTGATAAGGTGAATCCCTGAATAGTTTTAAGAATTTAATGACTAAGTATAAAGGGGAGGGGGATGGGGGATAATCCCTCTTAAATTAAATAAAATGGCTTTTTACGCAGAATTATCCGATTTGCTTCGAATTTTGGACATAGGTTCATTATGGTAAAACGTATCTCTGATTGGTTACGGGGTTCTTTTCCTTATTATAAAGGGGGGGGGGACAAGCAATTATTTCCCCCTCAAATTAGATAAATCGGTTTTTATTCAGAATTATCTGATGTATTTCAAATTTTAAATATAGGTTCTATCTGAAAAGGTGAATCCCTGAATAGTTTTAAGGGTTTAATGGCTAAGTATAAAGGCAAAAACAGAGGATAACCTTCCCCCCCCCCTTTAAATTAAATAAATAACTTTTTATGTAGAATTATCCGATTTAAAGAATTACTATTCAAATTTTGAATGTAGGTTCTTTATGATAAGGTGTATCCCGGATTAGTTATGAGGTTCTTCTGCTAAGTATAAATAGAGAAACGGACGATTATCCCCCCCCCCCCTTAAATTAGATAAATTGTTTATGCATAATTATCCGATGTATTTCAAATTTTTGATATAGGTTTTTTTCTCATAAAGTGGATCTCTAAATAAATTTAAGGGCTTAATGGTTAAGTATAGAGGGGGGGAACTGGGGATAACTCCACTTAAATTACATAAATGGCTTTTTAGGCAGAATTATCCGTTTTGCTTCAAATTTTAGGTGTTTCATTATGGTAAGGCGTATAAGCTAATGAATATAGTTTAAATAGGGAGGGATGCAGCAGTCCATTCAGGAAACCTTTTCGGGGAAAGAAGCTTGCTTTCCCCATTCGACGGAGGGGGATGTCCGGTACATATCGCGGGCGGCTAGTTTCTTAGGAAATTTGTCGATCAGGGGATTTTCCGGTAAAGGTTTGCCGCAAAAGTACTCAGGTAACATAAAAAAACGAGTTGAATGCAACTGAATGCACATAACAAAAAAAAACCCAATTTTTTTTTATTTTTTAATTTAATGATTGAAAACTATTATGTCAGAAAACATTATAACACATTTTACCTTTTTTCTGATAATGATTAATTTCCATTCATTTTGCACTTAAAACTGGTTTATTTAATTTTTTTTTTTTAATTTGTGAAAAAAGTAATATACTGAATTGTTTGTTGTAATTGTCATTTCAATTTACGCCAAATATTTATTATTTACTGGATTTTTACTAATTAATGTCCCATATTACACATCACAAACTATAATATAAAACATTTTAAAAATATATGTTAGAAAAATTTAAAGTACAAACTGTGTTGTATGTCACGAACGAACAGTGAATTCTTTAATTTGTGGTAATAAAAATAGTTTTTTATTACTAGCTTATGTTAGTAATTAGAAAATTAATTGTTTAAAAACCTGTCGTTCTTGATAGTTCTTCTGGTTTGAACGCTTAAAAAAATAAACGGATTTAAATAAAAAAGGCGATTTTAAGAAAAACAGGATATTTTTTTCTTTGTTACGATATTTATAGACTACTGAAAAATGCTATGCAGAAACATAACTGACAGTTTTCAATTCAAACAGCTATTTAGGATATATAAAAAAATCCTTAAAACTATTCAGGGATTCACTTTATGAGAAAGAAACTATAGCCAAAATTTGAAATACATCAGATAATTGTGCATAAAAACAATTTATCTAATTTAAGGGGGGGGGGAATCGCGGCCCCCTTTTTATTAGCAAAAGAACCCCATAACTAATCAGGGATACCCCTTATCTTAATGAGCCTACATTCAAAATTTGAAGCAAATCGGATAATTCTGCGTAAATAGCCATTTATTTAATTTAAGAGAGGTTATCCCCTCATGCACCCTCTATACTTAACCATTAAACTCCCAAAATTCTTCAGGCATTATATACTCTGACGACTAACTGACAACATTAATCGTGGCAGAAGATAGATAGCGAAGTCTTATTGTGAAAAGGGATGCAGGGGTGAAAATATCTTCATTCAAAAGCTGAGAAGAATAGGTGCTATTAACCTCAAGGGACATACCTAGAAAATAATTGCACTGGTCTAGTGGCAAATAGCTGAGGGGGACACTGGGATTATTGATCACCGAGAGGGAAGGAAGGTAGTTGGAAGAGAGACATGTGCTGGTAATGTACAAGAAAATACATTGATGTAAGATGGCTTAGACGTGCTAAGAGAAAAGTAATATTTGAGTGTGGCTCCTATGTAGTTGTAATGTCGTTTTATTTATTTTTTTAATAATTGATCTATGGTTCTAATAAAGAACTTGAGGAATTAAAACTGTGTTATTGATGAACTTAACAAATAAACCAACATAGTAAACAGAAACTCAGAGCGCGACACCACAATACTATATATAAGCCTTATCAGAAAGAGCCTATATCCAAAATTTGACACATGTTGGATAATTCTGCTTAAAAAACCATTCATCTTATTTAGGGTGGAGGGGGGGGGGAGGTAATCGTCCGTTACCAAAACTAATCAGGCAAGCGTCTTTTCAGTATGAACGTATATCCAAAAATTGAACCAAAACAGATAATTCAGCATGAAAAAATCATTCACTTAAATTAAGAGCCGACCCCCAACCCCCCCCCCATTTCATGCTTTGCCAATAAATCTCCAAAATCAAAAATAAATCCCCAAAATCAATTCCTTGTCACTTTTTCCCCAGTAACATGTTTATCTTGTCCCTTTTTTCCGGTAACTTTTTTTCCGTTTCATTTTTTTTCGCTTTTGTAGTTTGTCACTTTTTTCCGATAACACTTTTTCCTAGATTGAGGCAAGTAGATATCATGATTAAAAAAGCTATGTAACTGAGAAATGTTCTTCATTCTTTGATAAGATCTTTCAGAAGACGATTCTCACAGTGGATGATTTAAAACGAATTTACGACGTAGTAGCAACAAAAAGGAGAAAAAAATGGTTGCCATGCGATCAAAATCGATTATAACTCGTTAACTAATATACTTATTATAAAAAAAGAAAAAAATAGCGTATTTGTTTTATCAATGTTTTTGTCAACGAACTTTGTTAAAAGATCGCCGAAAAACGCGAATTTCCTGTGCAGATCGCGGGAAAAACGGCAATTTTACCAAATATCGCAGATAAAACGCTGATTTCGTCTCAAGACCGCGGGAAAACGTCAATTTCGTCTAAAGATTTTTGATATAATGCCGATTTCGTTAAAAAATCGGAAAAAAACGCCGTTTTCGATAAATGATTGCTTAAAAATATTTTGTCAAAAGATCATTGAAAGAAAAGGTCGCTTTCATCAAAAGATCACGGAAAAAACGCCGATTTCGTCGAAAAATCGCGAGGATAAAGCGCCGTTTTCAAGAAAAGATCGCGTAAATTGGCAAAATTTGTCTAAAGATCGTCGAAACGCCGCTTTCATAAAAAAAACACCAATTTCGTCAAAAGATCGCGGAAAAACCGCCGATTTCGACAAAAGATCGCAATAAATCACCGATTTTGCTAAAATATCGCAGATAAATTGCTGATTTCGTTCAGAGGTCGCGGAAAAATGACAATTTAGTCAAAAGATCGCGGAAAAACCGCCGATTTTGCTAAAATATCGCAAATAAATTGCTAATTTCGTCTGAAGGTCGCAGGAAAACGCCCATTTCGTCTGAAAATCGCGGATAAAACCCCCTCGTGGGGGTGGGGTAACTCGCTGCCCCCCCCCCGCCGATTTCCGAAAAAAAATTTTCAACCAGAATCTTACCTGAAGCAACTCTATCCCCCCCCCCCCCCTCAGAGCCGAATTCTGGCTGCGCCACTGTATAAAAGCGGTACTTATGGTTCAAAGAAATCATTCGTTCGCACTGAACATGCCACTGAACGAGAAGGAAGGAGCTTTGATCGTTAAACTCTTTTATCAGAATGAGAGCAATGCTTCGGCAGCGCTCCGTGCTTATCGACGGATGAAAATTTTAAGGAGCGGACCCATGTCCGTAAATGCAGTTAAATGCATGATTCGCAAGTTTGAAAATACTGGTTCTCTGGATGTTGCACCTGGAAGAGGACGACGTGCAACGGAGCCAGCGATTGTGGAGGAAGTTGCAATTGCAACAGCTGAAACATCTGAAAATTCTTCAAATGCTACTGTAAGTGGCCGCTCAATAGCACGAGCATTGGACATTCCGTGGGCAAGCGTGCGCATGATTTTACGCAAAATTCTGAAGCTCTACCCTTACAAGATGCATATCGTGGAACAGCTGAAACTGCAAGATCACTCTGCACGTCTTGATTTTGCGTTGCTTTTTCTGGCGAGGATGCAAGTGGATGAGTACTGGCCATCGCACATCTTATGGACGGACGAGGTTCATTTTCACTTAGATGGTGTTGTGAACACTCAAAACTGCCGCATATGGGGTTCCACCAATCCTCATGCCGTTCAACAACAGTAACTACATTCCCCATATGTCACGACTTAGTGTGGATTCATGGCGAATTTTATTTTGGGCCCATATTTTTTAGAGGAAGTCACGATGAACGGGTTTGTTAGGCGTACAGTAACAGGTGATCGATACAGGAGTCTCCTGGAGAATGATGTTGTCCCGGCGTTAAGACAAAGAGGCTGTTTGGCAACCACAATATTCATGCAAGATGGAGTAACTGCTCATATGGCGATATGTGTAAAAAATGTGATGAGCGTGTTCTTCTCTGATGAGCGTGTCATCTCTCGTACTTTCCCCATTTCCTGGCCAGCAAGGTCGCCAGATCTGAACCCTTGTGACTTCTGGCTGTGGCGTTTTCTGAAAGATCATGTGTATCAAGGGCGTGTAACTAATTTAGTGGACTTAAAAGCTAGCATCGTACGCCATGTCTTCATGATTCCTACTGCTATGTTGAGTGCCGCTGTTGATAACGCGGTGGTACGCTTTCAGCATATTGTTGACCGACAAGGTATGCACATAGAGCACACAGGTGTGTAAATAAATAAAATATTCCGTCAATCTTTGATTTTTGAATTGTTATCTGTCATTTTATAATGTTAAAACGCCACCTAGTGGCGAAATTTGAAACTTTTTTTTTACGAAAACCTCGGCCGCATGATCTACATAACATATATCTGAAGTTTCGTTCGGATCCGCTCAGTAGAACCGGAGTTATGAGCCTCTGAGTACCGTCAGTTTAATTTTAACCACCCTGTATCTGCAGGTAACATGGCCACCTTAAAAATAAAAAATTTTTTAGCGACAGTTGTGATTTTTAAAAAAATTAAAAATTGTCTAAAAGAGAAGAGTTTTTTTAGTATTAGAAAAAAATATAAATTTAAATTAATCAAGATTTAACTTGCAGTAATTTTTTGAATAAAAGTCTAATTGATGAAGGTAATTTACCCATATGCAGGTAATATGGCCATAGGTGAAATATAATGAAAATATTCATATTTAACGCATAAGAAACTAAAACCGCAGAAAACCAAATTTATTTTTTGAGTTTTTACAAAAAATAATGGAAAAAAAAATTAAGAAAATTTGGTACTTTATTTTAACATTATTACATTTGATTTCTTTTATGTTTGCTTGGTAGTAACATATAGTTTTTAATAGTTTATTTATTTGATATTTAATGTTAATAGTGAATTAATTTTTTAACGCAGTTATTTGCATAAATAAATAAATATAAAAAGTAGGGAAACATTTTTATATAAATGTATTATGACATAAGTGCAGGTAATATGCCCAATGGGCATATTACCAACAATGGTAAGTTTTGAAAAAGTGTTCGTAATTCTGCCTGAACACTCAGATATTAAAATTCATTGTTACAGTTAAAAAAGACTCTTAACCAGCTAAAATATTATGTATAACAAAAAATACAAATACTTTGTTTAACCCCTTGGGGGCGAGCGACACGTATACGTGCCGCAAATAGGCTTAAGATTTCTTGTTTATCCCCACCAGCAAAATTATGCTGCAAAATTTGGCTTATTTAATCAGAGCATTTTCTCGATCTAATAAGACACAAATGTCTGTGTTTTTAAAACCAGTGACAAAACATTAAAAATTTCGTAAAAGTTTCCCGTCGCGAAGGGGTTATATGAGAAAAATAACAAACTTACTACAGAAAATTTTATAAAATGCCAACGCAACTAACAACAAATCAACAATGACTGCCCCCTTAAGAACGTGATCAAGGACTACACTTTGTTATTCGGATATCTAGGTAATAGATCCAAGCATCATATTTTAGATTTCACTGAAATTAACAACAGTATTGCTGGTTGGCCATATTAACTGGATTTAACCATATTTGCATCAGATACCTTATAATGTTAATGTTATTATGTTACTTCATCATGCTTATCTTTAAAATAGGTCTGTTTAACATGAAAATAATTAGTTGAGAACTGACAACATCCGAAAAACCTATATTCCAGGTAGAGATGGTCGATTAGTATAATTCAAAAACTTTTCTGAAAAGATTTTAAAAATCAAAAGCAGACAAAAGAACATTTTTTATGTAAAAATTTCTTTAAATCTGGAAAATAAATTAGCTTCTAGTTTTTCTAATGATAAATAAATCTTTTTTGAATAATGAGTAATTGGTTCGAGATTGTTATATATTTTAGTTTGTGGTTTTATTATAATTTATCTAGATTAAAAACATCTATCTTTTTTATATCTTATCTATGATCTATAAAGTGTATGTGAAGCATAGAAATTTTAGATTTCTAGATTTCTCTGATTATTAATGTTGTTAATTCATGGCACAAACATCGATACTTTCTAACCCCATCTTTCACATTTTCAGATATTGATTGAAAATTAGAAATGTCTGAGTAGTTTATAAAATATCTCCTAGATTAAATTTTCGGATATTGAATGATTTCTTGGTTCATCCTGCAATCTGACAATCGTGAGTATCTTAAAGGCATGTATATTTATGTGAAACTTAAACGTGAAGTTAAAATAAGCAATGCTTCTAAGAATTTTTCTGATATAAAGCGTATATTTTGAATTACGTGACATTTTTTTCATTTTTAAAACCGTTGCTGTAATTTCTGCAAGATGAATATTTTTTATTTGTATACACTGTAAAAAAAAAAAAAAAAAAAAAAAAAAAAAAAAAAAAAATCTGTAATCCTACAAATATAAAGTTGCCGAAATCTGTATGTTTACACTGAAAAGAAATTCTGTAAAGTTACTAAATTTTTCCTAGTAAATTTGAATTCCAAGAATTTTTCATATAACGATAACAGCAAAATTTCATGCAACCGAGGAAGGTTACATGAGTTTTTGCTGTTACCATTACATGAAAAGTTCTTGAAATACAAATCTACTAGAAAAATCTTAATAATTTTACAGTTTCTTTCTTTTTTTTTTTTTTTTTTTACTGGGTACTATTTTTTATCTGTACACTGTACAAGAAAAGACGTAAGTCTGCAAAACTTATTTTTGTAAAGTTACAGATATCTGTAACATCGAGTCTACAAAAATTATAGTTATCTTACTAAAATTTTATCTGTAACATTGATTATAATTACATAATATATTTTAGGAATCCCAGTTTTCTATGAAATTCTTAGTAACATTATTGATTTTTTGATTTTCAGTGCAAATCTGTATCCGTTACATGAGATTTTGCTGTTGTCTTTACATAAAAAGATCTAAGAATCCCAGTTTCCTAGAAAAGTTTTAGTAACATTACAGATTTTTTACAGTGTATATGGAAATTAAATGATAATTAAAAAAACCTTAAATCATCATATTTCTATTAAGGCTGTTCTCAAATGCTCTGCTAAATAAACATAAAAAGTTTTGACGCATTTAAAATTCATTTTTTAAAGGAAAGATATAAAATTTGTATATTAGTAGTTGTATGAAATTATTAATATCTGCACATGAGCGAACGGTAACAATGATCATTTTACATAATTTCATAGTCAACTCTACGGAGCAACTCATAAAAAAATCCGGTGAAATATCATGAAAATTCATTAAAATATCGATCATATAATAAAGTAGGAGTGAGCTTATATTTAGTTCTCTCTAAAAGTAACTAAATGATAGGTTATTTTCACAAATTTTCATTTATTATTAACTGAGTTTTTGGAAAAAATAAATATCTAATGAATTTTAATGAGAAGATTTGCAATAAATGCTTTGATTTTGATACTTTTATTTATCATGGAATAGGTTCGATAAGGTAACCTAAGGTTCGATCTAAGAAGACCTAAACCATCAATCAAAAAATAAAATTGACATATTATGAAGAATCCATTATCATTCAGCTGAATTTAGATAGAACCAAACTCAATTCTATCGACGATATCATTCTGAATATTCACATTATTTTGACTGGATTTTATGAGTTAGTCTATAGAGTTCGTGATGTAAATATGTTAAAAAGTATGTTTGTTGTTTTTGTGTATTTGGGTGAGTTTGTCTATTTTTCAGATGCCAACATTCCCTGTAAGTATGACTTTTCATTTTTCAGTACGTACAATATTTTTCCCTTTTGCTATTATCATTTGGGAAACTTTTATGTGTTTTAAACGCTTTGGTAGAATTGTCGCCCTGATCCGCGTTTTCAACCCTTCTGTTATATTCATCAGTTAATTTAGTTATAATAAATTCTGGTGTTAAATCAATTTCATCACCGGCCTCAAGTGCTACAATCAATGTATTATAGCTTGGGGGTAATGAGCACTAGGGTGGAGCGAAAAAAATAATTTTTTAAAAATCAAAAACGGGTAGGTGCCAAAAGTTGCCTTTATACTAGTACATCAACTGTGTGAAATTTTACCGCTAAAAAAAAATGGCTTGAGTCTGCGCTTTTGCTCCAAAAATCGAAATTTTGGGTAAATTTTGTCATTTTTGGCATTTTTTCAAAACAATTAAAAAATTCCTACAGAGCTGGTTATTATTTAAAAGTGTTACTTAAACATTTATATTTATCTGCTTAACATATTTAAACTATAAAACAATATCTTTATTCCATATAGTTGGAGCAAAACAGACACCTTTTGGTAAGAAAACTTCATTACCACTCTACTGGGACATACAATGAATTGTTGTTTTTAATACAGCTCTTCTTCTCAAAACTACCTTGGACATACGTCGTGGAGCTGGCTATATTTCATATACCATCCGTCCCAACTATTCGATCATCTTAGTACAGTGTTTTATTTATATATTGATTTGTGATTTTCTTTATCAAAATTTGGCAGGTTTTCGATGCATCCACCTAGTTTATCTGTTCTTTGTATCCACATGCTGCTGTGACTATCTTAATGTATATTTTTATAGCTTATACAAAAAATGACAAGCAGAGTAATGTACGGGAATATTATTAAGGGGATCTATTCGGCCATCTATTATCTTTATCAAACTTATATCCAGTTGATGAAAGTGATTGGAAGTTTTGTTACCACAACATTTTTTCAGTCAATTATATTTTTTTACGTAATGACCTGCTTCAAAGATGATTTCAGGTATTTCATCTATAAGTATGCCATCATTTATTCTGCTTTTGCATTTTTTATATGTTGAGAAGCGAGCTGTTTAATGTGATTTCTGGTGATCGTCAGAGAGAATTGCAATGGGAATTTGTCCTGCACGTGCAGAGCAACCGTTGTTGTAAATAACTTTTTTTGTATTCGTTTTATGCCGTTTTCTAAGGGTTTTCGTAGCCAGGTAATTTCCCATTAACTTTTAGATCCCCATTTTATAAGTGAACAATATTTGATGGTGAACTGTCCGTGGCATAAACTTATAATGCATAGTACTTTTTGAGAGAATGTACAGACTCTAATCGACTATAAGTACTCATTTAAATTTAGGAGAATTCTATTTGTCGCTGTGAACCATTTTGCATTAGGTAAACTTAGAATTGTGTATAATAATGGATCATATGCTACTTCAACTCCAGTGAATTTCCTCTGCGTCAATTATTAAAGTCTATGTAAAACCTTATAATCTACATGGATTCACTGGATCAATAAGAAAATCTTTGTCCACGTACTATTCACTTCCTATTGCAATTTTTTATAAAATAGATAATAATTTTGAATTTTTTTTTCTCAAATTAAGTAAAAGATACTCAGAACAGACTAGAAATTTCAGCCGAAGATTGCAAAGCCAATTCATAAGGAAAGCTATTTGTCAGAAGAAATGGGGAATAGGAATTTAGAAAACATTTCGCACAAAAAAAACAGCCCATACAGCGAATAAAATTTTCCGCTTTATATAAGCACAGATTGGCAATCAGAATCCATAGATTCACTCACAAAATATGTAATCAAAGTTTATACCGCGGGATATTTTATACCAAATCTAATACACATCTAAAGAATAGGTCTAAAAACTTATTAGAAATTACTCGACTACGAAAAAACACAGGAAACGACATAAAACAAATACTAAAACTTCTTTCGAAATATTCTTGCTTTACACGCAAATTTTGTTTGCAATCCTCTGTGACGATCGTCATAATATTAAACAGCTAGCTTCTAAAAATATATTCAATGTAACAGGTACAGTAAATGATGACATACTAGAAATTGAATTCAAACAATCAATTTTTAGGCATATCATTATATATATAATGTAATTGATTGAAAAAATGTTGTGGTAACAGAACTCCCAATCATAATGTGCTATTTGTATGAAAATTTAATGAAGATAATAGATTGCTGAATAGGTTCAATTGAGAACATACCTAGTACATTACTAAGCTTCCTCTTATGTTATACAAGGTATAAAAATATACGTGCAGCAGGTCACACCAGTAGCATCCAATGGCAGTGAAAACAAAGAATTTGATACATAGAAACTACTTTGATACATAGAAAACTTATGCCCTTCTTCGGGAAAAAAATAATAACAATTCAATACAAAAATAAAACACTGGGCCTAGATTGCTGGGTGGCTGAGACGGGTGGGATATGAAACGCAGCCACATCTACGAGTTATATACAGAATAGTTTTGAAAGCAGATAGGTAAGAAATGCATTCAAAACAACATTTCGTTGTATGCTCCAATAGAGAAGTAACGCTGGTTTTTACCAAAAGTTGTCAGATTTGCTCCAATTATACAGACTACAAATATTGTTTTATAGTTTAGTTATGTTAAGCAGATAAATATAAAGGTTTAAGTAACACTTTTAAATAATAACCAGCTCTGTAGGAAATTTTTTTTTTTTTTTTTTTTTTTTGAAAAAATCTCAAAAAATGACAAATTTTACCCAAAATTTCGATTTTTTGAGCAAAAGCGCAGACTCAAGACTTTTTTTTTCAGCGGTAAAATTTCACGCAGTTGATGTACTAGTATAAAGGCAACTTTTGGCACCTACCCGTTTTTGATTTTTAAAAAATAATTTTTTTCGCTAAACCCTAATGAGCACAGCAACAATGCTGAAAGGTGCGAATCGTTAATAGTTTCCCCAATCGCTAATAATTTATCTTTTAATTCTAAAATATACGTTATGTGTTTAATTAAGTTACCATTTTCTGGCAGCCTTGCCCCATATAATTTTCTTAACAAATGCAATTTACTAGACAAATTCCCCCTTTCATGTATGGCTTTGAGCGCGTTCCAGGTTTCTCGGGCAGCATTTAGCCCTTTTACATGCACTATCTGAGAATCTTCAATTGCCAGATTGATGATAGCTCTGGCTTTATTATCCTTCTTTTGCCAATCTGTGGTAATCGGATTTAGTATTGTATCGGTTATTACCTCGAAAATTTCTTCTCTTATTACTAACATTTCTGTTTTAAATTTCCATGTGGAGTAGTTGTTTTGATTTAGTTTCTCTATTAACTGAAAATCTTTCGACGCGGCCATCTTTACTTATTAACTTACAAATATTTAATCTTGTAACTCAATGAGAAATTGTTTTTCTTTTTCTTTATATTATCTAAGAGATTTTCTCTATTTATTTTTATTCATTCAACTATAACGAATATATCACTTGTTATGTATATTCATCCAATTTCAACAAATATATCATATATTTTCAATAACATTGAGAAAAGAAGAACAAATATTTTTTTCAATAATTATATGCATTAATTAATGATGCAATTTATTTTTATAAGGCCTTTTTTTTATTTGTTTATATCATATTATAATACTACCTTGTGTGTTAAGATCAGTCTCATAATCAGTTTGATGTAAATATATTAAAAAGTATGCCTTTATAGCGCTTCCGCCACACACAAGAGTTAGTATGATTTTTATTTAATATTGTTCTTAAATATTTAGCGCATCATAAAATAGAGCAATCAATAATAATAAGGCAAGATGGTCTTACCTTTTATGCTTCTTGTTCTTCAAACGTTCCGTTACACTGTAAAAAAAAATTCTGTAAAGTTACTAAACTTTTTCTAGGAAACTGGGATTCCTAGATTTTTTCCTGTAACGGTAACAGCAAAAATTCAAGTTTAAGAATCGGTTACATGAAATTTTCATGTTTCCGTAATATGAAAAGTTCTTGGAATCCCAGTTTCCTAGAAAAAGTTTAGTAACTTTACAGATTTTTTTACAGTGTAGTCATAGCACCATTTTCTGGAATCTTCGATTGGATTTTATTCAGCCTTTTATTATTTATTAATTAAATTTATCTGAAATTGTAAATTGTTGATTAGACATTGTTCTTAATGAAAATAATCGGCTCCACTCGTTTTAAAAGAATAATAATGTTGTATTACACACAGATTACACAGCTGCTTTTAGCAGCGAAGAATACGTATTACATTACTATATCCACAGAGATTACACATAACAAACAAACTGAAACAAAACAGTAAAAAAAAAGTTCTTTTTAAAATGTTCTTTGCTTTGTTTTTCATTTATTTTGTTTTTCGTCACGTGACTTTACTGCAGTAGAAAAAGTTATTCGTAAAAATTGTCCTTGATAGAATCACTTTATTTCGTTGTTCGGTATATTGCGAAATAAGGGAAAAAATAATTACTTTCCTTTTTATGATATGCAAAAATGAAATGTTTATATTGTAAATAAATCTAACTCAATTTAAAGATGATTGTTCTTTTCAGCTGAAACAGTGATTAGTTTATTTCAACAGTTCGCTATTAAATTATGTAAAAAATTATGTATCGCGTTTATCGTTCGCGCGTGCGCAGATTAAAAAAAAAAATCCACACAATTACACATACTTCATAAAGTATTTAAAATATTTATATTCCAATTACACTCTACATTTTTACTATAATTTGCCAATTTTTGTAAAACTGGCGTTAAATTTGGTTGAAAACCCTCCATTATATTATTTAGAAATATGAAAATTTTTTAAATAAAAAAGCGCTTTATACTCTTAAATACATGTGCTATTCTTATATAAATCAGTGAACATGCTGCAGAGTTTCCACCTACTTGTATTCTGCAACGATAGATCATTTCGTGCATTTTAATGTACAGGGTGATCCCAAATATTATTATTTTTCTTTGATTTTTTTTTCGGCCTCTTAATTACTTCCCTAATGAAATGAACGTTGATAAATTTGAAGTGAAATATAGTCTTTATAATCCTGAATTTTCAAAAGAATCTGACGAGTATATTTTAAAATATTCGACAAAATGTCCTAGAATGAAAGTGTCCGGTCATTAATGGCCATATAGTATATATCCGAAACATTTACAAATAAATTATAAAATGTTAGATAAAAAAATCACTAAAATGTTTTTCTTTTCCTTTTCATGAATCAAGTAAATTCTATGTGAAATTTTCTGCATATAGCTTTATTTTATTTCATTAATATTGGATTTATCTTCAAATACTATGATTAAAAATTCATCTTAAAAGAATTTAAAAAAATAAAATAAATAAAAAGATAAGAAATGTTTAATACCGTAATTTTTACATTATCATTTCTGAAGTTCTTTTTTTCTACTTATCTATCACAAAGAGCTGTACAAGAAAAGATACATATTTTATAAGTAAATGCTATAGTATAATATTTTCTTTAATTTATGGATGAAATACAAAAATACAGACTTAAAATATTTTTATACATTAATTCTTATGAAAATATGTTAAATTTAATTTATATTTATGCATTAAAATCACCTTTCGAAGCTTTTCCTTTTTTTAGATGTATGCTTTTATTACAAAAAAGAAAATAAATTAATTTTTTATTTTGAACAAGAATGAGAAAAATTCCCATTTAAGGAATATATATATATATATATATATATATATATATATAAAATATCTGTAATAAATTTACTTTTAAACTATTTTTCTCATATCGAAATAAAGATAAAGAACATTCCTTTTAAACGAAAGATAAAAAAAAAACAAAAAAAAACGGTAAATACACAACAATAGAATAGAAAAAGCACGATGCATTGATATCAGAATATTTTATTTCTATTTTTTACATGGATTTGAAAAAAAGGTTTTGAGATATAATAAAAATATTTTTATTGATGAATATCATCTTCTTGAATGTCTTGTCCCAAAGAAGTGTTTTTCTAACTAGAATTCTTCTCATGGAAATTAAAATAATTTAAATCTAGATATACTTTACATCCAATTTTTTTATGTTTTAAAAACATTATATTGCTAATGATACGTATAATAAACCATATATTAAAATAATTTTATATGCACATTCTCAGCCCCCCCACCCACTCACACACACACCAAAAAATTGTTTGAAAAATTTATGAAAAAAAATTTGAGTTTTAAAAATTCTACAAATCAAATCTAAAATCCAACATATAAATATCTACTTTATCCATTTAAATACATGATGCTCAGATATAGACACCTTAGTTTTAAAATTCAATAATTCATTAACTAATGAAACAAGTCAACATCAATATATACATCAAATAGTCATAATTTTTATATACAGTATTTGTAAAAAGATAGTTTAAATTTTCTTCAATAGATGGCACTGTGCTGTCTCAAACAATCATAAAATTCAAGCTAACAAATAAAACTTCATCAAAAATTTCTCACATTTTATTATTTTTTCTAAATTTAACCTCTTAATTTAGATAAATGGGTTTTTCATGCTGAATTATCCGTTTTCATTCAATTTTATATATAGGATCATTCTGATGAGGCGCCTCTATGATTAGTTTTGGGTGTTCATTGGTTAAGTATAAATTTTCTATTTTCTTTAAATCAAAATTTTTTAATTAGCAACTTTCCTTTATAAATCGATTGTGTTGTAATCTATAGTGTAGCTAAATTTTTTTATCCATATAATTTTATGTTTTAGTGTTCAATTGTTTTATCATGCTCTAAATTTTTAAGGTCTGCCAAAATTATTGAGAATGTTTAAAGGTTAGGTATTGTTCAAATTAACTGAGAAATAGTGATAATTAAAATTGTGTTTATTTACTATATTCTTTTGTTATTTTTGAATTGTATATATATATATATATATATATATATATATATATATATATATATGTATGTATGTATGTATGTATGTGTGTGTGTGTGTATAACATCGCTTATTTTTGCCTACCTATTATTTTTAAAATTTCTATCAAGCCCTTTATAATTTTTAAACCCTACACATGTAGATTATTATCAAAAGTTTTCGTTTTGAAAGGGTCGTCAAGACATAAGCCACATTCACTTAGGCAGATAAAATAAAGTTTACTGTACACATTATTCTCTATGGAATTCATTTCATAAAAAAGAATACACCTGCCTTCATTTGCAGATCCTTAAGAAAAAATTGCAACAACGATGTTAATCGACAGAATTTTTTTTTCTTTCAAAATATTAATGCATTTTTCACATAAAAAGCAGTTTAGCTATTTTAGAGGATTTTTCTTATTCGGAAATTCCAAATCGCAATTTTCGATTTATGTAATTGCGGGATATCTATTCCAAATAAAGTATAAATAGCAATTCTCAATTTGTGGTGTGAATTTGAAATTTCTGCTAAAAAAAGAAAATAGCTAGCTGCACTACCAAAAGTATCGATAGTCTTATCCCAAATAATAACTACGATTTTTGAAAGTTTGATGTTCATGAAACAAATAAACCCAGAAATATACGTAGTTATACATTTCTTACTTTCTTCTATCTTTATAAGAATTAAGTATTGGAATTCATGGTATTGTATTTATGAAAAATTTCGACTTTAGGTTTTCGATAAATTTATATGGCTTATAAAGGTACTAAACACAATTTCACAGTTTTTAGGAAATGTCTGTCTGTGAGTCTGTCTGCCTGTTTGTATGTGACAAAAATTTTCTAGGTTCTTTATCTCAGGATCTAACGCATAGAATTAAAAAAAAAAAAAAAAAAAAACCTTTAGATTCAGTTAGAACTTGATATAAATTGATGCTGATTAGTTTTTAGTGTAAATCGCTCAAAGGGTCTCTGCTACACTATATTTTAGACGATATCCACGAAAGCTCTATCTCAAAAATTACTGCAGAGATTTTCTACGAACTTCTTATTCACTTATACGCTGACATAAGTTGTTGCCCAATAGGTTTTGGATAAATCTCTACACAGGTTGCGCTGCTATGCTGCATTTTTAACAGTTTTGGGATTACCTCAAAAACTAAAGTACAGAATTTAATGAAACTTCATATTCTGTTACGCTTTCACAAAAATGGATCCTATTAGGCCTGCATGTATACTGCAAGACAGGTGTCACTTTTGTGTTTTTTTAGGTTGGGAATTTTGGTTGCAGACATCTAAGTTGGTAAGTGCCAAAATTTGATGGGGTTTTTTTTCTTTCTTTTTTATTTTTTTTATTTTTTTTTTTTTTTGGAAAATACGAAAAAATATCTAAAAAAGACTATTTCTGTCAAGTGGAAATATCTGTTCGTTAATGTTAATCCTGTGAGAGAAATTATTTTAAAATATTTTGTCATTTTGCTTTGTTTAGCTTAGGTCGATCTATATCAAAACCGTATTTTACTTTTTCGATTTTGGTTATCAGTTTTTTTTTTAATTAAGATACTTTTGCCTTCAGAACCGGTTTCAAAAGTAAATGTATCCTCATAAAAAGAACCTATAAACAAATTAAAAAAAAATAAAAACGACTTTTGTAAAAAACAACCTTAGCTATGTAATGCAAAATAAATAAATAAATAAATAAATAAATAATATGGAGAAACTTCATAGAATTATCAGTAACGTGCAGATATTTTCGAGGGATTGTAGTAGACAAACAAATTCATTATTTCGACGAAAAGAATACATTATAATTACACTTGCTGATATGAATGTATAACGGTTTTTCAGTTCACAAGAAATTTCATTTTCACATGCATAATATGTGATATATTTTACATGTAATATATATTTGCTTCGTTAAATCCTAAAGTTGTGTAACTTTAAAAAATATGGGGTAAAGGGATACATTGGGACACTTATATATTTGAGTCCATATGATGTAGTTCAAATAACTAATCTCGCTATTTTTTAGTCTTTAGTCTAGAATATCTTTTAAACCTCAAACCAAACTGTAAAGTTAAATATTTATTTTTTATTTATTTAAATAGTATAATGACAAATATTGTCCCAATAAGCCCTTGCGCGTTGTATATTTCTACAGTTCTAAATTCATATGAAAGCTGATTGGAAGAACATATTAATTTGAACTCCTAGAACCTATTGAATATCTATTTATTCACAGTAATTTTTAAGATTTGAAAAAAGAAGTCACAGCAGCTTTTGACTTTCGATTATCTAAATTAACACAGAATTTCATGGTTGTTAACGCTTTGATGATGTTCTAAATGAGGGAAAGAAGTTTTGAAACGTTTTCTTTATTACTAGTACTTATAATTTTATTAATTTGGTAAAGTTTCAGAAATTCTCATAGAAACAATTATTTCTTAACGTTTAACTGATTCCACACGGTCCAAATAATAAAGATACTTAGAGCAAGCCGTGATTTTTCTGACAGATTTTTCTAGAACAAAAAAATATTTTTCTCTAATTCATCAGAGACAGGTTGAGACAATTTTAGCTCTTCATAAAATTTTATTCACTGTCAAGTTCACTATCAGTGCTTCTGAATTAAAAAAAAAAAAAAAAAAAAAAAAAAAAATCTACATTTAGAATCATTAAGAAGTGGAATACTTTTGTATTTTAACTCTTTTAGCTTATACTTTACCCTTAAGTTAATATTATCTCTTCTGTTGAATTTCACCAACTTTTCTTACTGTTCTGATTTCGTTACGGTAAAGCTTAAAATACGAGACTTTGCTAGTTTTCAATCTAGTTGCTTCGTTTTTTCTACACAATTCTATTCGTAGTGTCTTATTGCTTCTGAAGTGAGGAGAAAAACAATTTGCTTCAAGTTTTGGTGCAGTAACAAAACTATTGCTAATTAGAGATTTAATCGAGCTGCATTGTTTGGAGGAGTGCAAAACACCAGTGGTACCTCGATAATTTGCAAAAACTGGGTTTTGACTATATTCATTCAATCTCGTGCCAGTACTTAGTGTTTCTGTAACGCCAGAAGATGTAAAATTATCTGCATTAAAAGCACATTGTTTAAGTGTCTAAATTCTTCTTTTAAATCCAATCGAATCTTTGCGAGTATTAAATGATGAGATGATACGTAAGTATTACAGGATCTGGAATTGAATTTCATATGGTGAAATCCTTTAAGCAGAATATGAAAACACCCAGTCACTGAAAATCATTCATGTGCAATTTGAATGAGTCAAATATTTTTACATCAAGAGGCTGCAGCCAATTCAATGTTTGAGAAGGAAATATTAATAAATGTATGTAAATTGTCTGTAAAAAAGCGATAAGTACAGGGTACAATGACTCTCTCGATTATCGAGGATTACCAAAACAGTTTTTTCTTTTGAGCTTTTTGTATGATTTTTTAAATCTTTCATAGTGTTCATGAAAGTGTTATCATTCATCCAAATGCTTTCGGTTGATAAAACTGTGGTAAATGGCAGAAAGCACAGAAATGTTTAAAATGTTTGGTGTTTCATCTGTCAATAGATGCTGGGGTACATTAAGATTGTCCCAATGTATCCACCCCTCGTTTTTCACCCGACGTGCCCCTGGAGGCCATTTTTTAATAAATATGTTAGGACTAATTGCTGAAGTTTGCTAAGATATATTTATGAATTATAAAAATAGCCTTATTATATGATTATTTATGTTCTTAAAAGTTTATTACAATAAAATGATTGTGAAAAATTAGTTTTTTGCATCAGAAATGGAGTGCCTTACCTGGAATGCTACTAGTTTGTCTGTGAGACTTGCAGACACATGTATTAATAGGCAGTACTGGTGCCCTCTTCTAACATTTTTGACATTTTCCCCATGTATATTGTGAGATAATGACATTTTCTCAATGTGTCCTTTTCTCCTCCAATAAAGTTTCATCATATTTTGACCCATCCGTGACAAAGGGTAAAAATTGCACGTCTGTGAACCACACCGTAGGAGAAGAGCGGTATAATGAGTCTAATAACAAACTATAATCAATCATATTTCTAAACATACAGAAAATAAACTATTTTGCGTATAATCTTTAATGGGGCAGTTATGTGAATGTGGCATGTTTATGATTGTGTAAAAATATTCCTTCTTTTTTCATCAATCAGTGTTGTTGCGTGTGTGGAGAAGTGGAGGCGTGTTTTAGTCGAATATTTTATTTAAAGTGTATAAGCGATTCTTCAGCGACGACACTGCCCCTAAACAAGCTTATATTAGAAAATTATTAAAATATGTATATATGTTTTTTTTTATTTTATAGGTATAAGAATATGTTTAAATCAATCCAAGAAAGTAACACTTAGATCTCAAAGTTATTAATCCATTTAAATTCACAAAACTATAATAATAATAATAGTAATAATAATAATAATAATTTAAAACCCAAATTAGAATAAAAACTGATTTGACCTGTCATTTTCAGAATGAAATACAGGGTGTCCACTCTCAACGGTGGCCAATGGCTAATTTCTAAACCGTTAGTCATAGACATATAGTTCCAATTGCAAAAATGCTTTAAAAAAGGTAAAGAATTGTTTTTTAAGCGATTTAGGTCAAAAAAATGCTTTACTAAAAAATTACGAAAATTAAATTTTTATACGGTCCCCCGGTCCTATAAGTGATATTTAGAAAAAATTTACAAATACTCTAACAAGTAAGACAAAAAAAAGTCCCATTCTTCTGCGATTAAAACTGACCGAGTTATAGCAGTTCAAAGTTGAAGCATCTTTTTTGCTCAAAAATAGGGGTCAGTCACAAATTTACTGAAAACAAAAATAAACGTGTGATAGAAAATTTAACTTTTAACATTGAGAGTGAAATAATTTTTCCAATGTTGTTTCTGAATTTATGTTGACGCTTATATATTAAAGCAAAATATACAATTTGTGCTAAAAATATAAGTAAAAAAAAAAAAACACAAATTTTGTTAAATTAAATTATGAAAAGCAACATTTACAAATCGTTACAAAATGATACATATTTAAAATTCTATTAGATTACTTAACCTAATAGAATTTGATGTAGTCCCATAAAATAAATAAATAGTACGCATCTAAAATCGTATTAATATTACATTGTTATTGGATATAAATAAATATGCGAATTGAACCTCGATCGGATATTTGGAAGTGAGTTAAAATTTGAATATAAGTTTTGAACTATGAAAACTTACATACGAAAACTATAAGTAAAATAAAAGCTTATCAGAATGACATACCTTTTTAAAATAAAATCACACAAAGAATCAGCTTCATTTGTTTAAATAAATGAAGCATGTGTAAAAATACAATTGAGAATATGAATTTCAAAACTCGCTTTTGTTTACTCTATCAGTCGATAGATATCTGCACTATTTTAACACTGCAATCTCCAAATTTATAATGAAAACCAATAGACGCATTTAAAGGTTTTACGCTATTTCCCAAAATTATATTTTCTCCATAAAGAGAATTTTGAAATTCATGTCTTCAATTATTTTAATAACCAATCTCGAAGTTAATTAATTAAAACTAACACTACCGTAAAACTTATACGGTGAAAGCACCTTCAGTTAAATCGCTTTAAAAATATTTTTTAACTCATTCAAAACATTTTTGTAATTGAAACTATATGTCTGGGACAAATAGAAAAGTGGCTTAAGTCATGAAATTTAAAGTTTCATAAGTCGGTCAATTTTAATGTTAGATGAATGGGACTTTTTCTGTATTGCTTGTTAGAGTGTTGGGAAATTTTTACTAACTATCAATAGGACCGGGGTACCGTATAAAAATTTAATTTTCGTAATTTTTTTATAAAAATATATTTTGATCTAAATCGCTTAAAAAACAATTCTTTACCTTTTTTAAAGCAGTTTTGCAATTGGAACTATATGTCTATGACTAGCGGTTTAGAAATTAGCCATTGGCCACCGTTGAGAGTGGACACCCTGTATATCGATTGCTTTCAAATCCCAATCGTATACCTTGTGTGTTTTTCATATCTTTTTTAGATACTTATACAGAAGTTTAAAATCTACTCTTTTTATAAAAAAGTGAAATTCTAGACTGATGAATTTTGCTCTTTGAATTCTTTTGCTCTGAGCGCAATAGAAGTTCTGCTAAATTTCTGAGGTTTTTTTTTTTTTTTTTTTTTTTTTTTTAATCAAACGCGATTAATGCATGGTTGAGAAGTATAACTCGGTTGCTAAGTGCCACTTGGAATGCTTAATATAACTAAATCAAAGAAATGAAATATGCTTTTCCAATAATGTTTATTTTACTTTGCTCTCACTCAAAAATGAAAAAAAAAAAACATATTTTAAAGCTGAAATCGGTAATAAGTAACATAGAATATTACCCCTGAAGTTAATTCAATTTCCATACGCTTTAGAAAAAAAAGTTATTTTTGTTTAGAAAGACTTCTTTAGGGAACAAAGGGTGAAACACGTTGTTATTAAAACCTAAACAGTAACTGGAACTACACTGTAAAAAAAAAAAAGGTCGATCTACTAAAAAAACTTTAGTGATCCTTGTAATTACTAAAAAATTTTTAGTAATCTTAGTCGGTTACTAGAAAATCTGTAAGAATTACTAGAAAAAAGTTAGCAACGAATAGAGTTAATATTTTTATATTTTTAATAGCTCTTACTAAAACTCAGTTGGTGTGGCCTTGATAGCATAGTGGTTATAGTAATGGATTCTAGGCTAAAAGGTCCCGCGTTCGAAACTTGCCACCGCCAAATACATCCCGAATGTCTGTAGTGTCTCGTTAATAAAGGGATTATGACAATCCTGTCGGAGCAGTTAAGAATGTTTAGTGCTGCCATCTATTGCGATTTTGCCGAAAATCTTCCGCTTCAGAAGAGTGGATGCAGCTCGAAGGAAGCTCCTCCGCTTCGGTTGCACGTAATGGTTATTAAAAGTAACTTTGGAGCTATTACTAAAATTTGCTTTGTGGCTCATACTAAAAGTTTTTAAGTTAGTTATACAAAAAAATTTTTGTTCAGTTTACAAGAGAAATGCTTGTTTCACTTGCAAAAAAAAAGTTTGTAATGGTTACTAAAAAATTCTGTGGAATACAAATTTACTAAGAAATTTTTAGTATCCTCTTGAATTTTTTTTTACAGTGTACGTGTTGTATTTCCAATGCGCATTTTTTTTTTTTTTTTTTTGTAAATTTTGCACTTTTAGTAGCATTGCTGCAAATTATGCGTTAGTTATTGGATTTTGAAATTAGGGATGGTACCAATCACAGGAGTTATTGGACATATATATGGAAAAAATTAAATAATAAAAAGTATAATTAAAAAATATCGACAGTGTTTTACTTATTGTACGTTCAAAAATAAAGATAAATGCAATAGTAATTTGAAACTTTGTAGTGTTAGTTGAACAAAAATGTAAGACATCTTAACATGCTAACTAATAGGAGTTTCACCCTGTATGTATTATTTTAAATTCATCTAACATAAGATCATTTTTGCAAGAAAAAAGTACTAATAGTAATTTTTTTTATACAATTTAATTAAAATCTTGATGTCTGAAATTTGTTCTTTTTTAAAAAAAAAAATATTTCAATTATCATAAATGCAAAAAAATTGTAATATATATATATATATAAACAGAATTGAAAAGTCATGCATCATGCGTAGATTATTAAATATTTTCCAACACTAACAGGTATTTTATTAATAAATTTAATTTTTCCTTAGAATGAAATGAAATATCTAAATAAGCAACTTTAAAACACATACACATACAATTTAATAAATGAACTATAAATGCTATTTATTCTACACCCTTCCGAAACAATGTTATAAACCATCCATCGTGATACATATTAATCTCATTGTTTTAAATTTTATAACAATAATAAAATGCGCCATAAACGATTTTTCCTGTATACCATATTGCAATGGAATTCTTATGTGTGTCCCTGTAAACGAACTATAAGTAATACATACTTAATTTTTAATACGGAAAATTCTATAGTAAACGCCAATAACATATAAATTTTTCACGGCAATCCGAATATATTTACTAACTAGAACCCAGACGAGCAGACAAAAGACAGGAAAAAATACAAACTAAATTCATGAAAGCTTTTCAAAGTGTTGGAAAGCCATGTTAAAAATGTAACAATTTAACTGAGTTAACGATGCAAAACTAATCAAGTGTACCAAAGGGAAAAGTAGAAGTTATAAATTTCAAAAAATATCATTATTTTATTATATTGCTAGAATAACGAATTTTACAGATATAATAGGTTAACCTCACTTCGAATGCTTCTATTATCTGAGCATCAAAGCGTGTAAAAATTTATTAGATTTGTTCTTTTCTAAAAATATGAACTTTTTTAAGCAACCAAAAAATTTAACTTCACAGCTTCCACTTTTCATTTTCTGCGCTGCCAACCAAATAACATTCAAAGCTTCCTATAAATTAAGTGGTAATCGCATTTGGATTACTCATTTAATTGTCACACTTACTCGTCTGAACAATCTAATCAGTAAATTACTGATTTGAGTTTCCACTTTATTAGCCATGTATGTTTATAAGATGCCTTGCTATTTAATAGAAGAAAGATAAAGTTTGGATTGAACAGAAAATACAGAGTGAATAACTTAAAGTGTCACTAATTATGACATTTTATGACATTCCAATAAAATGAGATTTTCTGGCATACGGATTTATTTTAAATTTCTGAATAAATGAATGCGTGTTTTGAGTTATAGTAGAATATTTTTACTTTCAATTATTGGAAGAAGGGGCACACTGGGACATTGTATAATGACAAATTTTGTCCGAATGTACCACTACATGGGATACATCGGGGCAGTGTTAAATTTGTCTGTGGAGCAGATTGAGACATTCATTGTTTTAAACATTTACAAAGAATTTAATGCCGATGTATGTTCAGTAATTTTTAATAATATAAATTGAAAGTAAAGCAGCTTTCGTATTATTTTCTAATATCAACATTATCTAATTTAAAGCAAAATTTTATGGCTGTTTAATGCATCTAATATTGTTCCAAATGAAATGAGGAATATTTTAAACATCTTTATTTACATCAATTATATCTTTATTATTTGGGTAAATTGAGTTCCAGGAATTCTTATTGTCTTTCTCTTAAAAAATATAAAAATCTTCTTTCAACTAATAAAAATGAATTTTCAACTGATTCCACACGGCCCACGTAATACACAAACTTAGAACAAGCAGAGACTTTTCTGATAAACTTGTTCAGACAAAATCTTTTTTTTTTCTATTCACCAGTGATGGGTTCAAACAATTTTAACTCTCCATCAGAATATACTTCACTACAAAGTTTAGGATCAGAGTTGCTGTCTTCTAAAAAAGTAGATACGGATTCAATGAGATGTGGAATTTTTACTTAAGGTATTTTTATACTTTTAGCTGATGTTTTACCTTTATTTAATTTTCTATTTTTGTGTATTTGTCTAACTTATCCTTCTATTCTGTTTTCCCTGTAGTAATATTTCGAATACAAAATATTCCAGATTTTCCACATAATTGTTTTGTTTTTTGTGCTGAAAGTTTTTGGCTACACTGTAAAAAATAACGGACGATTTAAGGGAAGTATTACTGGTAATCTAGACGCCAGTACTATTTACTGTTTTTTAACGGAAAAACTTCCGTAAATTCCGGGAAAAAGTCGAAAAAAAACGGAGTATTCACGGAAATTTTTCCGTTAAAAAACAGTAAATAGTACTGGCGTCTAGATTACCAGTAATACTTCCCTTAAATCGTCCGTTTTTTTTTTACAGTGTAGAGTCTTATAGTTTGCCCAGTTGCTGAAAAAAACATTTACTTCATGTTTTGACCAAATTCTTGTAAATTTAAATTAACATGTAATGTTGCAAAGATATGCAAGTGTTACAAGAACTGGAACTTCATGTATAAAAATCTCTTTCCTGGAATTTGAAACCACCCATTTAATGAAATCACTTTTGAAGTGTGATCTTAATTAGCCAAGGACGATTACATCAAGTAGCTGCGGCCTATGTAAGGTATTAGGAGGAAATGTTAATAAATGAATGGCATTCTCTCTGCAAAAGAGAATAAAATACAAGTTCAACGACTCTCATGATTAACGAGCATAACCAAAACAAGTTTTTTCTTTTGAGGTTTTGGCACAAATTTGGAAATATGTCATAATTTCATTAAAGATGCTAACATTTAACCATCCACTTCAGTTTGACCTGTAATAAACGGAAAAACCTGTAATTAATGAAAAAAAAAGCTTAAAAAGATTAGGTGTCTCATATGTCAATAGATTTGAGGCACATTTTAACTGTCCCAGTGTACCGCATGTATTCTTGAAACAGTGCGCCCTTAGGGCCAATTTTTTAAAAACAAATTTGATCTACACTCATGTTCGAAATTAATCTGCATATTTTGTCGAATTTCAAGAAATGTACTGAACAAAAAATAAAAATAATGATTTGAAACAAAGACGCAACTCTTTAGCGACGAATACACAAGCGCACACATGTGTATGGGCGGACTATGTACAGGAACAAGCTTTATAAGTGATAATAATAAGCAAATAAGTGAAACTTTGTAACATCAAGCGTTTGCTTCATGTAATGAGGTGGCAAATTTCGAAAAGGCTAGAAACAGAGAAGTCTCAAGTGCTTATTTCTAAAGATTTCGAAGTAACACTCAGCGTCGTGTCCAACTTACAGAAACAGTTTAAGGACACTGGATCCACAGAGCGAAAGTCTGGGCAAGGTCATTCAAGAGCCACGATGACCAACGAAGATCTGTATTTGGCCCTTTTAGCGAAGGATAGCAAGAATATATCAGCATCTCAAATATCTCGTGACTTTTATGCGGCAACAGGCAGTAGAGTTTTAAGGATCACTGTTTGCAGATGGCTACATGACACACAGCTGTTTGCAATAAAACCTTCTTGAGTCCTGCTCACTTTTCTACCGAAGGGAATCCGTTTAAAATGATGCAATGATTACAACTTATATCAACGTCCAATTGAATGCAAAATTTCCTGCAATTTTATGCATATTACAAGATTGCCATAGCGACTATTTTTATATTTTATATACACCACTATTTTAAGAAAATAAGTTTTATAGTACATTTCTCTTGCAGCTGATGTCAAAGTGTATGTGAAAAATTTTTGTTTAAAAAAATATGCGAGATAGAGATAAAAAATAGTCATCTAAAGCGTCCCCAATATCAATAGTTGAAATACAGCAATCACCATATTCGTATAATACACAAAGAAGGGAAAGATCAAAAGATAGGCAAATTAAATTCAGGAAAGTGCCAGACACGTAAATCCATCAGAAATAGTAATTTCAAAATTTTCTCTGACTTAATAATGTCTACTTATCAATATTGAAGAAATTTAGATTATTACGATAATCCTAGTAGTCATTTTAAAACGTGTAATATTTTCATTCGAGACTAACAAGAAGTGAATTAGACGTGGTGTGATACAATCAAAATACATTGAATATATTGCATTTGCCTTTTTTTACATTTACAGTGAACGAAATAGGTTCCATAGCAATTTATTTAAAAAATTATGATTCATTCAACAAACATTAAAACTCTATCTTTCAAAAATAAATCCTCTTTTCTTTGTTTTTAAATTTGGAAAAGACAAAAATAAATAACCTTTGATAAAAAGGTTAGAGTGGCAATAAGTTTTCAATCAGATATTCCACAATCTTTCTCGGAGCCATTCTTTTAAAACTCATAGCCATTTCAAATTATTTTTCCTAAGTGATTTTATGCTATGAAGGAGAAAATTAGAGATGTGCTTGTATTTGAGAGATTCTTTTGTTGTTTTTCGTTTCATTAAAATTAAATATAAAAACGGAAAATATTTTATCCCTTGCAGCCTAAAAATGTCATTTTATATAATATTATTTTATTACTAAAATAGAAGTTTCAGTGTGGAAAAATAACATATGAATTGCAATTAATCAGGAAAATTTCAATAAATGAACTTATTTATTTAAGAACATTTTCTTCTGAATTATTCAGTATTTATTTTTTTTTTAATCTTTCTTGAATACCCATGTAAGAATACAAATGTAAGTCGCGATGCTTGCGCTTACTATATGTTGGATTTTATTAATCGATTTCAGGAATGTATAGACGATTTCGCGAGAGAGAACTTTGCTTAAACAAAGTTCTGCAGAGGCAATGGTTGATATATCAATCAAACACTCGGGAAAATATGAAAAGCCGACAGAGCAATAGAATTATTATAATATAATTATAAATTAAATACAAATAATACAAGTAAGAAAAATCATGTTTTAAGCATAGATTATGAAACACTTTCCAACACTTCTTGAAATCTTTAACAAAATTTTGTTATCAAGGGAAATAAGATATTACTGTCCGTAGCCAAATATGTATTCCAATACTTTTGAGCAGCCGCGTATTTGATATATCGGTTGATGCACAGAGTATATAATGGGAAAATTGAGTTTAGCAAGAAAACGCTTAACTGGTTGATATTTTCATTTCTGCAATTTATACTAATAGATACTTGGAGTCATACTTGCACTTTTATTTAGCCTGTAGTTTACCTAGTACTTTTAATACACGAAAGTATTTTCCTAAAATTTAGTTCACACAAAAATACTCTTTAAACTACTTAGATCACATTTTCTCATATTATCACCAAAGGCGACCATGTATTCTGTACCTTGCGTGACCCTGTATATCATTTTATCTATATACTACAAATATTTCTTAATGAACTGAATGCAGTTCAACATAAAAATGCATAACTCATTTAAAAACCACCTATAAGTGAAGTACCCTAATATTCAGTAACCTTTCCGAGACTTTTTATGTAACCTGTAACGCTGTGTATCTAAATTGTGTAACTATTAGCATATGTATGCGCCATAGTATATGCATACATTTAGTGAAACTTAAAAGCGCATATCATAATTAAAAATGCATTTCATCCATCCAACAACCATCATCCATAATATACAGTACTTACAGACTGACAGAATATACTACAGTACTGACAGAATAAACTATTTGAAACCTGTAAATGCTATGCACTTCGTATTATGCATGAAGTAACTCACATTAAGCCTCAGCGACGTACATCAATTTGATTATACATGAAATCGCTTACCATAATTAAAATATGTCGCAAAAAATTCCCCCCTTTATTATTATGTAATGGAATTCTTATATGTGGCTCTGTAATTGAATAATAACAATTCTTTTAACTGCATACTTTACAAAATGCATATTTTAGTGCGCTTAGTAGATGGACATAAATTTGAATATGTTTCACAGGGTGTAACACCTTTAAAATTCATTTGAAAAGATTTTTCCCCATAGGCCGTAATGTAATGGAAAAATTTTTGACTGTCCTTGTAGATAAACTAATCATGGTAGAAACTTCATTTTTATTAGGGTTTGTGCTAGAGTAAACTTTAATAACATCCCAAAACTTCATAGCAATCGGAGTATATTTACAAGAGTTAAAGCTTGGACAGACGGACAGAAGGTCATACGGTCATCCGGCCATCCGACCAAAAAAAACGAAAGAATAAACACTTTTCAGCCTTGTTGGATAAACACAGTTCAAAATTTTGCCAAGTTTTTTTGTTTATAATTTGCAGAGTTCTTAACATAAAAAAAATGTCCTCTTCAGTAATTACGACAAATAACATTGTACACAATGTCTTGTAATCGGAAATAAAAAATAATAAAAATTGTATGAATGATAAACAGGATTACTAAGTAATTTTGCACTGCGCATGCATGAATGGAATCAAAATATAATTTGCATAATGTATTAGCTAAATGCATAGAAATTTTTCTGAAAGTCTCAAAAACATAGCCTGAAATTTCTGAAAATTATCGTCGATAGAATAAGCTAAAAATTGGTTGTTCCTAAAAAGAAGCAAAAACATAAAGATTTATATCCAAATATAATAGTACGTGGTAATATTATGTATACTGTATAGGCACTAATCAATTGATATAGAAATACATCCCCCATATTTTTTGCATATTTTTTGAATAACTGATTTTGAGCTTATTTCAAAAAGAAATCGTGTGCGACAATTTCGAAATTTAAAAAAAATATATTGTTGTAAAAAATTAATTATATTAAAATTTTTTCATTAAAAAATTCACTGAATATCTTTATTTGTTACTTAAACTAGTTAAACAAGTAATACTGATTAAAAAATAAGTATTATGTATCGATCAAAAATAAATTAAAATAAACCGTTTACAAATTTTCAAACGAATATATTTGAAGGAAAATCTTTGAAAAGCATAAGTACAATAGATTTTTCCCCGCTGAATCATAAAAGACATAATCAACTCCGAAAGCTTCTGTAGCTAAGTCACTAAGGTGTTCTAATACTGTCAAGAGGTCTCGGGTTCAAACATATTGTTAAACCCGACATGATTGTAAACATTATGTTACAAACATATTGTTGTAACATTGTGTTAAAATTAAATGATACAGCAATTCAAACTCATTCAAAAAATTCAAATTCTTTGAGGTCACTAAAGATTGAGTAATTCACTAATTTTGTAAACTAAATTAAATTATTACCATTAAAAATAAATTTACAGAGTCTTGTGTGTTTTTAAAGATGTTAATTTACCGAGTCTATTATAAAAACCTCTCTATTATTTAACAGAATCTTGCTTTTTCTAATCTCTGTAATTTTACAAAAAACTTAAGATAATGGATTCTCTCCAATTTTACAGACAAAATTTTTAACAGTGCATAAAAGCAAGAATCCATTAGACTATAATTAAATAAAATAGCAGCTTTATATTCTACAGTGAAAAATTCCAACTTATCATAGTTTGAAATATTATCTTTTCCAAAACTTTTAAAGAAATCAAAATGACAGTATCATTTTATTATAAGATGGTTTTGAGTCCACCCAATATTTTTCAAAACTTGGCACCCTGTTTGCAGCATATACTTGTTTGCAGCATATACTTGTTTGCAGCATATACTTGTTTGCAGCATACATTGTCAAGCAACTTCTTGACTTCTAGACTACAGCCATTTTGAAATAATTCTCACCTTTCCTCATGGATCTTTTCCTTGCTTCTAAAAGAGCAACAAAATCAGTATATAAATTTAGTTCTAACATTATAACGTAAACCCAAATCACCCCACATTCTAAAAATTGCAATTTTACTCTCTTTAGCGATATAGTTAACATTAAGCTTTCAAATCAAATTAATATGAACAAATGTACTGTAAACATATCTGATTTAAAAATCTGTAGAGGAAAGGATTGTGTAACAATGTGCTTTTGAAGTTAATTCGCTCATAGATTACAATAGAATTACCAGTTGGACTTTGTTCTACAGATAGCAAGCCATTTAGATACCTTGGTTATCTCAGTATCTTTTAGATAACCAAGAAAATGAAGAGAAACATTATGTAAACTTATAACATGAATTAAACAATTCTAAAAAAAGAACGCTGTTAAAAAAAAAAAAAAAAAAAAAAAAAAAAAAAAAAAAAAGTGCAATTTATATTCTAACTTCCCCTACTGTAGTCCGAAAAACCTGAATAGAGAAAATGAAAAAATTGCTTCAAGATGACGCAAGTGTAAATTTATTGTTTATAGAATGCATTCAATGCATTCTTGGTTTACACTCATCAGAAAATGACAATTCGAATTATAATTATGTGTTCCAAGCTGGAATGCATGTATCAGATGTTGAATAAGTAGTGCAAAGAAGAAAGGTTTGTGGTTTTAATGATTACGATAAAGGTTAATTCGTAGCTATCCAGTTCTCAAAATAAATATGATTATCATTTCGTACTCTTTCGGAGGCGCTTTGTAATTGTACAATTAATTATTTTCTCGTATCGTCTTTCGGATAGGAATAATAATTTCCCATTCAGCTGTTAGGAGACACTGGAAGTTTTCTGATTGTGTAGCGCATAGATCTTTAATCCTTACTGAGGGGATGCGTGTCTGTCTTGTGAAATATGGATGCTTTCATTGTTGGCATGATTCCATAGCCTTTTTGTCAATCCCAATAAATGTAACAATAGGTGACAGCAAAGCTTTGAAATTAGTTAATTTATCTTGTGGTACATTAACTAATGGCAATGAGAAATAGTAATGGTGTTGCAACTTCTTTGGAAATAAAGAAACAGATTTTCAATCAAAATGATGAGCAAAGAAGAATATTAGTAGTAGTTGGTGAGATGAACAAAAGTAGAATTAGTAAAATTTTAGAAGTGAATGTAATTTATTATGTTTCACCAGACATATAAAATATTGATAGCCAGAACATTTAAGAGCCGCAAGAAAAAAAAATGAATGGAAAAGAAAATGGTTTTCACAGAAATCGTCTAAATTTGTTAAAACTACTTGCGGTGTTAGACAGAAACAGTTAAAACCAACCATACATCACATATTTACACAATTAAACAAGGTCAGGTGTAAGACTATTGCATACAGTTTTTAAAACTTTGCAAACGTTCTTCCATATGTTTTATTATAATTATTATGTATAAATGAATTCCATAGGAAATATTCTTACTACATCTTTTTATTTAGATCCATTTTACTTGTACAAAATGATGTTGTTATGTCAATTTTTCAAAAATTCTTCAATATATTTTATTATAATCATTAAGTATAAATGAATTCCTGATGAAATATTCTTATGATAACTTTTTATTTAGATTCACTTTACTTGCACAAAATATTGCTCATTATTTTTAAAACACACATGCAAAAAAAAAAAAAAAAAAAAAAAAAAAAAAAAAAAAAAAAAGATGAATAATTGATTGTTAAACAATAAACATCTATTTGCAAGCAGAAGAGGCGGATATTGAATCAGATTTTATTGTGAGTTATCCTTATGTGGAGAGGAATGATATTCAAAATATTGGGAGCCATTTAATTTGAGGACATTTTAGGATAATTAGATTAAAATTTTCAATGAATCTGAAAATACTAAAAAGTCTATCACAATTTGATTCATATTTACAATATTTCGGAAAAAAATATTTAAAAATTTATTATAAAAAAAGAAAGAAAAAAAGGAATTACAAAGTCTAGATTCAATCAGTTTACAATTATATGTGTGAAATTTACCATTGCAAATTTTTTCTAACTAAAATAACTTTAGGCAATGGATTCTTAAATTGAATGTAAGTTTATTATTACTATTACTATTATTATGTTCACGAAGTGAAAATACTCAATAAATCTAAAGAAGAACTTCTTGTGAAAGATAAATGTATTAGAGCGTGAGAAAAATACAGAAAGTCGTAAAAGTATGATCCACGAAGAACATATTAATTTGACAAAACGAAATGGCAAGCGAAGCAGAAAAAATTGAGAAAAGATAAGAATAAGTAAATTTATGCAGGAATTAAGTACGGAAAATAAACTCATTGGTAAAGAAACACTTTAATTATCAAATATTTTCACCTTAAGAATAGAAGATATGCTAAATCAGCACACACGATAAAGAAACTAAATGGAAACGATAAAAGAATTTTATAATGCATGAATACCTTTAGGATGAAAATAATTCAGATATCGCGTTAAATAAATTAATTTTCGCTGAAAATGCAACTCTTATGAATAAATGGGAAGAGAAAAACAAAAATTTGAAACGCAATTTGAAGTTAAGAATCACAGATTTTTCGGAAAAAATCACAGAAAAAATATTTCGATCCAGTATCATAAAAATATTAAAAATCTATAATATAACATATAATTTAAAATATCTAAAAGTAAATATTTAAAATATCTAAAATATCTAAATATTCTAAAAGCTAAAAAATGGAGCTAAAACAATATTTTTTCGATATTTAAACATTACATTCAAAATTTAATATATGCTTAAAATATTCAAATATTCTAAATTTCAAAAGAAAGATTTGAATCTCTGTAGAGGTTTTTCAAAAGGAAAAAAATATACATATGCATATAGAATGATATGATGGAAAGCAAACATTAGTAAAAAAAGGTAAAGAAAAATTGAGAAAATGATAGCACTTTTTTCAAGAAAAAAATGAGAGAAAATATTTCAAAAATAAAAAACTCTATTTGAAAGATTACAATTTTGATTGAAATATGGAACTTAGAATACGAATAAAATATCCAATATCATTCTAAATAAGATTTCAACGTATTCAACACTTTTTTTTTAAGTTAAATACAAAATTTTTTATGCAAATATTTTCAAATATTTTGGAATATAAATTATAGAATTAGTTTATAACAAAATGATAGTACTTAAAATAAAATTTATTTATCCTATAAATCATTTTCCATATTTTATGTTACAATTAACCTATAAAAGAATAAAATTTCTTTGTGAAAAGGCTATTCTGCACAGGCAGTATAGTATAAAGCGCTTGTAGAAGCGAGCAACCGATCCTGCCTTTTGTGTGGAGCTATAGAATGGTCCTACAGTATCGGTATTTCTGGTTCGATCCTTGACAATGCCGTCCTCCTCACTTCAGTGGTGACCTTAAAAAGCAAATATTCATCTTCATAATCATCATTCGCTGTTGCTCGCCACACACCAGTGAAACATTGAGCAAAAAAACGTGGACACATGTCTCCCTGGTGTGTGGCGGCCGAACACGAGATGGCAGTACTGAAAACATCCGCAGCACAGAAAGACTGTGAAATGTTAGTACAAAACCTATCGCTTTGGATCACACATGCACAAACAAAAAACGGTCAAGGTGAGTATTACTCACGCTTAGAGGTTCCGTACAAAAAAATATATGAATTATTAACAGCATTTTTTTTAATTATCGTTGCTAAAAGAATAATAAGACTTTCTAAAATCTATACAGCGAAGGATTGAGTATAGCTGTGTATACTAGAAAAGCATGAATGTGTATATGGTAAAAATTCTAAGAGATATGAAGCTTAATTAATATCAAATATTGTTATTCAGCATAAATCTTTTTCTAATTTTAAACTAATCTGTTTTTTGATTAACTTAATTTGGTACTCACAATAATAGTAGTGCATATTTAAACTTTATTGGGCAATTAATTAATTTACTTTTTTATTAAATTCAACGTAGAAATAATATTTTCTTTTTGCAGTGTTACTAAAATAAAATACTTGTTTAAAGTTTACTCTTAGCATTGTAATAAGCGCGAAGACAAAAATTTGCCCAGCAGCCTTTGTCCGAACAGCGATTTTCCAGATCCTATATATCTTAAAAGCTCCTCAACACTTCCCCATGAGCTCCAAGTCATCCCAAATTCCTCCTAATACTAAAATGACAAGATCAGGACGTCCTGGGGAAGAGTCTTTTACGATTTTCTCAGGAATGAGCTCCCAGCAAAGTCCCACGGAGCAACTTCCGAGGGACGCTACTCCTGAGGAAGTACCCTATTAGTCATTCCTGGGGAAGTGCCGAGCAATGACCTAAGATACTTAGACTCCACAATGGCAACCTTTTCGTAGGCCGACATATCTGCCTTCCGTCACGTGACGGAGGGCAGATTTAGCGCGCCAAACCGGTTTTTCTCGCGCCAGCTTGTAGTTTCGTTTCCTAACTGAATCTATGTTTACATTAATTTTACTGCGAGAATGAAATCTGAAAGTTGCTAATAAAGCGATCACCGCAACAAAAAAAAAAAAAAAAAAAAAAAAAAAAAAAAAAAAAAAACAGCATCTTTTCGCCAAAGATGTTGGATTCGAAACCATGCGAAGATAACAATGGGATGTGTCGTCTACGTATGTTAGAAAGTCAATGATGCCGAGGAAATTACAGTGCTGGCGCCATCTCATGAGTGATTCTGGAGTACAATACTCAATTGTTTTTTATTATAATAATGAATTCAATTTGATCGGTATCGATTTTAATGAGTTAATATTGTTTTATTAATTATTCGATTTTTCATTTTTTAGCAAATTAGATAATCGCTATTAAATTGTAATTATTTTTAATTATTGCTATTACTTTTAATCTTTTTAGTTAAATTAAAAATTTTAATTTAATATTTCAGTTAATTCCTATTTTTACATACTATTATGTATCTTTTAAACCAAATTTTATTCATTTATCAATATTTTATTAATTATTAAAAAACCTATTGTGTTTTTCTTTTTTATTATTATTACTTTTTTTTATTAATTTAGAAATTAATTTAACTTATTTAAATTAACTAAATAATGAGTTTCTAAATTAATACACTAAAGTCTCTAATTAGAGACAATTCTAGATAATATATGTTTCTGATATTTAGGGGTAAATCCATTTATGCGAAGAATAAAAGAGATTCTTACCGGAAGTTTGTTTATAAGTACCCGTTTAAAACTTTGTTGTGAAAATTATCTAAATCGAATCCTGTTGCATCTTAATCTCAGATATATTAAATATTTATATATATATATAATTAGTTAACATACTTACTGAACCCTAATTTAAAAAAAAAAAAAAGAAAGAAAGTGTCGTGACGATACTAAACATTTTTATCACAACACATAACACCAACTTAAAAATAATGCAATTCACTTTAAAATGGCATATTTGGATTTAAAAAATATAAATAGTGAGCCACATTTTGAAATCAGATTTTTTTTTTCAAAATGTCAGCCACGTTCGAATTTCAATTTGCTATATCTCATCCGTTTTTTTTTTAAAACGAGACCAAAAAAAAAAAAAAAAAAAAAAAAAAAAAAAAAAAAAAAAAGGACGGAATTTTTGTATTAAGATCGAACTTTTCAAGGAATTTTTATTTCTATTTCTAATTTTTTCTACTTCTTTTTGAATTTTTAAAGATTCATATGTTTTAAAATGGCGGATGAAGCTGATAAATGAACTAGATCGAGATCCTCATATGTCCCTTTTACTTACTCGTCACAACTAAATCGGTTCATAAATACGAGAGCATTACAAAAATCAGATAGTTTCAAATTATTAGTCTTTCAGCCATTTTTAAAATTACATCACACAAAACTCCAGATTCTTATTAGAAGGTAAAACATTTAAAACCATTTAAAACTTTTTATACTGCTAAATTCATTTCCAATATCTCTTAATTTCAACTTCTCAACATTTTTAATAGGTTTAAGTAATTTTAAATTTATATGTATATAAAATTCTAGCCAGTCAGTCAACCATAAACAAAAAATATAGACCGATTTCGCAGATTATGTCTTAAGAAAAATCTGTTTAAAAATCTATTTAATGATAATTAGCGTGGAGGAAAAATTGCGTAACAGCTGTAAACGTCATAATTTGTATGAATTTTTTATTCGATCGAATGTACCTCATTCTTCAGAGTTTAAAGAATCACTTCAGCAAATAATAACAGTAATAATAAGTTACAACAGCATAACTTGGTTTTTCAGGGTTCCATACTTAAAAACTCAAAGCGGAATCATTACAAGATTAATTGTGTGTCTGTCCGCCGAACACAACTGTTTTTCTTGAAAAATGTGCACAGTTTTCTATTTTCCAAGGAGCATGGAAAGCTCATACAGTACTTCCCAATTTTATAAAGTCTATTGATGAACGTATTTATAGATTTACGCCATAGATAGAGCCATTCACAGGTATTTTTAGTAAAAAATTTGGGGGGGGGGGGGAGAGAAAGAAGTTACTTGATTTTTTTTTCTTTTCTTTATATCATGTGGGGTATCATTCTTAAGATCACGTAGCTGGAAACACTAAAATATATTTGTTTTAAATTTTGGTATTACATTTTCTGCGATACATCGAAAATGTATTGCAACAATATGTCTCCTCCTTTTTTCAAATCTACTGAAATTAAAATTATGGAAAACTTAGGCGTAGTAGTAATTTACTTAAATTATCAAGGTCACATAGTTTCTGAGAAAATCGCATTTTCTGTCAAACACATATTTTACTTTCCTGGTGGTCATTAGTGGCGTCGAGAGCCGGTCGAGGTACTTGTTGACGCGGAATCATTCAGGGATTGTTGATGATGATTTTAGAATTAAAATGACGCTAGTTAGACGAGATATTAATTATAAACGCATCCGCGTCTAGAAAAAAGTGGCATTGACTAAAGCGTCCTTGTAAGTTTGCGATTTCTTTTGAAAGCATGCTTGGTACAATTAGCTAGCAAATAGCTAACTTTAAACTTTCTACATAGTCTTACTACATAGTCATTTTAAAAACTGTGTTTCTCAATTAAATTGTACACATTTCATCGTTAGCTGTAACAACTGATTAAAATGAAAATTTAGCAAAATTTCCCCAAATAAAAATTTGAATTTAACATTGTGGGATATTAATGTGTGATTTTTGTGTCTAAGTTAGAATAGCAATAATAGATTTAAAGCTGTTAAATGTATTTTCATTAAGACTTTTGTATCATTTTTTAAAAACACCAATAAACCAAGCCTATATATTACTTAACTCTTTCAAAACATAATTCTCCCTTTTCAGCATTTTTTTTTTTTTTTTTTTTTTTTTTTTTTTTTTTTTTTTGTACTTTTAAAGAACAGCAAAATTTGTTGATTTTCAATTTTCTGAACTTCTTTACTATTTTTATTGTACTGTAATTAATTTTAAATTGCATTCCGCAGATATTTTTTTATTTAGCGAAATCACTTCATATCCAAGTTTAAAATTGTCATAATGCGCAATTTCGATCAAAAATTGTTACTATTAACCGGAAAATAAAACTAGATGAAAATTAATCTTTTCCTCTTCATAGTAGATACTTTAAAAATAACAGTTGACTGTAATCCATTAAAACATAATCTACCATTATCCTCATTATTATACCATTTAAACTATTATTGCTTCTCTGATGTTTCCGAACATTTTATTTACATTTTCTTATTATCCTTAACATGAAATATTTTGGTGTCTTTATTGCTAAGTTCTTGTATTAGCATGTAATATTTTTTCTGGTCATCCAGTAGCTATTACTATTATCACAATATTTATATTGTTAATTTATATATTTAACATTATTTTAACCATTTTGAATCTTTATATGGACACACTTTTGTTTTTCCTTTTGACTCTTAGAAATTTTTGTGGCCTCCCTTCAACTTCCATCGTGTGATTATGTAACGAAACGCTTATGTTTCATCTCTTTCAACCTTTATTAACAATATTTCCCTTGAAAATATTTCTGACTCTACGCATCCTCTATCCCTAACTCTCTTTTCGCATTTTCGATCATAGAATTAAAAATTATCTCATGGACAGGTTAACTATGCTAGTAACAAGCTAACCAAGAAAACACGATATCAATTGCTCTCGAAACTATAGTTGTGACATCGACTTATTATAACTAGAAAAAAATAAACTCTAGTTCTATGTGCCAAATTTCTAGTCATTGTTCCAATCCTCCATATGTGTTGTCTTGTATATTCGAATGAAAAGGTGTTTTCGTGATGCCTTAATTTAAATTAGTTTCAAAACAAATATTTTCTCATTTATTTCATGTTTTAGAACATGTTTTTTTTTATTGTTGAATATATTGTTAAATTGATATTCATTTAACCACAGATTATTATTATTTTTTTATTTTTAAGCCATCTTAAAGTTTAGAAAATGTAAAAAATTATCTAAATAGTCACTAAATTTTCTTGAGAAATATACGAGTCTTTTACAATATATATATAAAAAAAAAAATCCACGTTTTTCTAAATCAGCACCTACAACGGGTTTAACTTGTTGGGTATACATTAGTTTCAAGACTGTCACAAGCGATTTTTTATTATTATTATTTAAATTTGCATCAGTTTTTTAAACCAAAATATTTTATAACCGCTTTGACAACGTTTGCAAGAGAAATATACTACTTTTTTTAAAAAATAACAATATGAATAAAATAGAAAAATAGGCAACAGTGGAAAAATGAATGATGACTTTCAGTTGTCAAATACACTGAAGGAGCTAATATGAGCCGTTTCTGCATATAACAAGTAACGCAATAATGATGGTTTTAATAGTACGCACCATTAACGTATCTTATGAAATGTTCATTTATTGTATGTCAAATAATCAATATATTATTATGTATGTGCTTACTCATTCTAAAACACATATGTAGAAAAATAACTGAAAACACATACTATTTCAGTTATGTTAAAAATATGTATATAATGAAGAACATTTAGCTTTTCATCCATTTTGTAATTAAAAATTAACAATTTCTTAAATATGTTACATTCCAGAGATATAAATTCAAAAGAATTATTTAAGAAAAACACTCATTCTTCAAAATAAATTTTATATATTGTTTTTGTCATTAGCTATGTTATTCTTTCTGATATCCTTTTTCTCATAGAAAATTTAACACTAGAATGGCAGTCAAAATAATTCAATCAATATTGAATAAATATATTTTGATTTGAACCAGAAAATTATTCATAAATAAAGTTAAATACGCACAAAATAGAAATGGATTAAATAAACAAGTTAAATAGTTTAAAAACTCTGGTGTAATATACATATATACAGGGTGTCCGAAAAGTCTGGAAACGGCCGAATAACTCGAGAAATACATATGAGATTGAAAAAAGTAAATTATACGTGTTAAATATTTTTAAATAAGCTACTCGGTGATACCAAATTTGACCTTCGCAACCGACCTCCTGGGGGTCAGAGGGGGTCCAACTTTGAAATCATATATTATAACCCCCATTTTGTATTGCAGATTCGGATTCTACGGACAAAAATACGTAACTTTTGTATTTGATGTTTATTTCGAATCATCTTTTATCACGGTGTAATCGAGCATATTAAATCGATGCGTATTTCGGCTTTTCCAACGGGATTTTCCCTAATCGAAACTGATTGGGCAGAATTTTTGACATCAAATTCCTCGTCTTTCGCAGGAATAGCGTTTCCCAAAAATCACCCTTGGCGATTATTTCGATAGTGCTACACTGTTAAAAATTTGACCCATTTGCTGCAGCGTCACTCCCCAGCTTTTATAAAATAGCTCTTTTATGACCAATGAGAATGCTCCATAACACAGTAAAGTAACCGTTTTCTATAAAAGCTGTGGAGTGACGCTGTAGCAAATGAGTCAAAATTTTTTCAGTGTATAGGGTTTTTTATACTTTTCTCTAGAAAAATTCATTGAAATATATTAATTTAGTTTTCTATTTGGATTTTTATTTTATCTAGTAAATGGTTTCTAAAATACGACCTACTTGTTTTGATGTTCTAATGTGTAAATATGAACTTCCCCTCCAGAATAGAAAAAGTATGTCTTCAGTTTTTTGGGGCGGAGTATCTAAATATTCTGCGTTACGATGAGTTCTGCTTTTTTTTTATCATTTAATTCATGGGGGCAAATGCGCGTGCATGGAGTTTTTTAAATAATTTTTACAATGTACAATAAAATGTAAGGCAAACTGACCTGCGTGTTTCGATCTTTTATCATATAAATATGCACTTCCCCTAAGAAATAGAAAAAAAATTTCATAATTTGAGGATGGGATGTGTGTATATTATGCATTTCCATATATTCTGTTGTTTTTAAAAAATCATCTAATACGGCTGATGAGTGTGTATGTTTTTATTATTATTATTATTATTATTATTATTACAGAAAAAATATAGGACAAAATACTAAGAAATAAAGCTATAAAACATTTTTTGGCTGTGCAACAAATGAAGAAGTATCGTAAATTAATTGTACTTTCGGAACCCGATTTTTTCCAAGTGAAATATCGGTATTTTCTTTATAAAATAAATAAAGCTAGTATAAACATTCGTTATACTAGCTTGCAGTTCTAGTACTAGTTTCTAGTTCGTTATACTAGAATTGCCTTCTTTAACAAATGATTTTCAATAAGAAAATATTCGTATTTAGCATTTCTTATTGAAATGAAACTGAAATGCAATCTTATTGAAATTATTTCCTACTCTAGAAATTGCAGGATCCTTAGGAACCCTGAAATTTTAGTTTGGGGGAGGGATTATACGTTTTCATAATTGATTAATTACTGCAACAACAAAATAATAGGGCAGGGAATTTTTCGACAATTTTTGTTGATATATCATGATTTTTTGTAAATTAATATGTATTTTGTTCAATTTAAAATTGTTTTTCATAAACTTAACCGCTAACGGATCAATATTTCTGGTAAAAATTTTCAAATAATGTCTAATTTAGCATATCTTTTACACAATTTTTAATGTTTTATGACGGGTTATTTCAAAGTGAAACTTTTGCCTTATTGAATCAGAAAAATGCTCGGTTTAAAAAATGCAGTATTTAAAATTAAATTTTACGAGTGAGATAAATAAATTATGATTGAAGCATGGATGCCCGGCAAATCATGATAGGAAAAATTACGGTTAACATGCCAAATTTCATTTTTCTAGGCCTTTCAGTATCACAAAATTGCATTTTTAGAAAGTTTTTTTTCCGGCGCTCCCCTTGAGTTCGTGGTATGGACATAAGAGATAGTCTATATTTGATTCGGGGGGAACACCATCCTTTTAGTATCATTGCTTTTGAAATCAGTTCGGTAGTTCTGCAGATTTTCCTCTACAAATAAAGTAATTTTACCTCTTTATAATATAGGTATATTTATAGATTACTAATGCATTGCATTTATTAAAATTATTTATAATTGGTTTATATTTATAATTGATTGATTGGATAAAATAAAAGCACAAATGGAAAAATAATTTGATATATTTCTATTAATTTCTATGGCAGAAGCATATAAAACACTTCTGTTATCGAAACAACCGTTAATGATTATTTTCAACAAACATGTGTCCGCTAATGCCACTACTTTGGTGAGGAAAGCTCTGGCCTATCAAATTTTGTGTTGGTAAAATCTGTTTGGGAAAATAAAATTTGTATCTGATGTATTTTGTTCGATTACAATCGCGATCTTCGAAAATCCGAAAAAAAGGCTTAAAAAACAATCATAATTTATTTATCTCACAAGTAAAATTTAATTTTAAATATTGCATTATTTTATCCGAGCATTTTTCTGATTCAATTAGGCAAAAATTTCTCTTTGAAATAACAGGTGATAAAAGATTAAAAATTCTGTAAAAGATATGCTAAATTAGACATTATTTGAAAATTTTTACCAGAAATATTGATCCGTTAAGCGGTTAAATTTATGAAAAACAATTTTAAATGGAATAAAATACATATTAATTTACAAAAAATCATGATATATCAACAAAAATTTCTAAAAATTCCCTGCCTTATTATTTTGTTCTTGCAGTAATTAATCAATTATGAAAACCTATAACTCCCTCCCCCCAAACTAAAATTTCCTAAGGGGAGTTCCTAAGGATCCTGGAATTTCTAGAATAGGAAATAATTTCAATAGGATTGCATTTCAATTTCATTTCAATAAGAAATACTAAGTACTTATTGTTTTATTACTATACTAAGTACTATAAGCTTTTTTATTGAAAATCACTTGTTAAAGAAAGCGAAATTACGAGTGTTTATAGAAGCTTTATTTATTTTATAAAGAAAATACTGATATTTCACTTGGAAAATAACGGGTTCCGTAAGTACCACGAATTTACGATACTTCTTCATCCGTTGCACAGTCAGCACAAAAAATGTTTTATAACTTTATTTTTTAATATTTTGTCCTATATTTTTCTGTAGTAATAATTTAAAAAAAACATACACTCACATCAACGTATTAGATGTTTTTTTTAAAAAACAACAGAATCCATGTAAAAGCACAATGTACACACATCCCGCCGTCAAATAATGAAAATTCTCCTTTTTCTATTTCTTAGAGGAGGTGCATATTTATACGTTAAAAGATCGAAACACGCAGGTCGATTTACCTTACATGTTATTCTACATAGTAGAAATTATTTTAAAAACTCCATGCACGCCCATCCGCCCCACTGAATTAAATGATTAAAAAAAAAAAAAAAAAAGAAAAAGAAAAGAAGGCAGAACTTATCGAAATGCAAAATATTTACATACTCCGCCCCCAAAAACTGAAGATATACTTTTTCTATTCGGGAGGGGAGGTTCTTATTTACACATTTAAACATCAAAACAAGTAGGTCGTATTTTAGAAACCATTTACTGGATAAAATAAAAATCCAAATAGAAAACTAAATGAATATATTTCAATGAATTTTTCTAGAGAAAAGTATAAAAAACCCTATACACTGTAAAAAAAATTTAACTCATTTGCTACAGCGTCACTCCACTGCTTTTATAGAAAACTGTTACTTTACTGTGTTATGGAACATTCTCATTGGTCATGAAAGTGATTTTCTATATAAGCTGTGGAGTGACACTACAGCAAATGGGTCAAATTTTTAACTGTGTAGCACTATCGAAATAATCGACACGGGTGATTTTCAGGAAACGCTATTCCTGCAAAGGACGAGGAATTTGATGTCAAAATTTTTCCCCAATTAGTTTCGATTAGGGAAAATCCCGTTGGAAAAGCCGAAATATGTATCGATTTAATATTCTCTATTACACCTTGCTAAACGAGGATTCGAAATAAACATCAAATACAAAAGTTACGTATTTTTGTCCGTAGAATCCGAATCTGCAATAAAAAATGGGGATTATAATTTAAGATTTCAAAGTTGGACCCCCTCTGACCCCTAGGGGGTCGGTTGCGAAGGTCAAATTTGGTATCACTGAGTAGCTTATTTAAAAATATTTAACACGTATATTTACGTTTTTCAATCTCATATGTATTTTTCGAGTTATTCGACCGCTTCCAGACTTTTCGGACACCCTGTATATATATATATATATATATATATATATATATATATATATATATATATATATACATTTACTTGACAAAAATTTCTAGCCATTCTAGTGTTAAAACATTTCTGGCAAATAAGCATTTGTTTCAACAAGGTCCTAATTAAACTGTTGACGAGAAGTGACAAAGTCTGTTTTCACATTTGCTGAATTGTTTATCACAAAATAATAGCTTTGGGACAGAACACATTATAAACATATTTTGACAGTGAAACTCGTCTGAATATTTAATGGCATTTTGTAAATTTTATTATTTACTTGAATTAAAATTCAAAATTATTTATAGAAGAACACTGAAACTCGAAATTCAGTTAAGTTAATTATGCATCACACTCTAGTTCATTTTTAAAGAATGAAACATGTTATCTGAAAAATTCAAACATTCCATTTCAATAAATTTTATGTCATAAATTTTGTTTTTAAATATATTTTGAATGAAAGGAGAATACCTTTATCAGTAGAGCTAGTTGTTTTCGTTGCATTCTTGCAAAATATTTTATATCTAGAAATACAGTTATAACATAATTAAATTAGATTAAGAAATAATAAATTAAAACTGTTTTTAAAGTAATTTAGGTACTGGAAAATAATCAGGTAATTAGGCATATTCAAATACAGAGTGAGTCATAAATATCCGAACAATAGGCTATCTCCTTAAATATTGCCCGTAGATCCATAATTCCAATTGCAAAAATTCATAAAAAAGGTAAATTTTTTGACAAGATAAGTTGCAACTCCATGGGGGATCTATTTCAAAAAATACGAAAATTAACTTTTTATACGGCCCCCGTAGATAAAAATTCCAATTAGAAAAACTTTCCTTATCCAGTCCTGAATAATACACAAAAAGTTGCATCTTCATATCTTCAAAAGTCGCAGAGTTATAGCTGTTTGAATAATTCATCAGGTTTTAAGGGATTGGACACATATTGAAATGCGCGCAATTCAAAAGACAATGTTACTTTAACAGTTCAAGGAAACGTGTAAATTTTTTGATTTTGTGTTGATTTTTGAACGTGTTGATTTTTTTCCTTTTTTTGTGATGTTTAGCCATATAATTTGATAAGAAAATAGCATCCTAAAATTTATCATAAATTTATAAAAATTTCATATGATTAGTACTGGTTTAAATGGGATTGTTAAAAATCGTTATAGCTCTAAACATTACTTATCGGATTTCAATTTCTTTCCATTTAATTAAGGATGAAAAACTGATTTTACTTTTGTTTCGGGGTTTTTGTTTTTCAATATTAATTTTAGAACTGTTAAAAATATTTATGGAAAAATTAATATAACTTTAAAAAAATCATATTTTCAAAATTAAATAATTTTTTAATTTTGCCCGAAACAAAACTAATGTAAAATAATTAAAAATGACATGTTTCAAGTTTGTACTTTTTTCTTTAACAGTTCTTAACTTTTAATAATGTCTGCATTGACTAAATTTTCAATCCCGGTCTTCAGCAATCCGTATTAAAATCAGTCTCTGACTGACCTAATAAGTACATGAAATAAGTAAAATTTGGTTCAATCAAAATTTTTGTGAAAGCCACATAGATTTTAAAATCGCTTTTATTTTACAAAAAAGAAAAAAAGATTTAAAAAAACTTTAATTTTTTTTTTTTTTAAGAATGGTATGTTTAAATGCAAAAAAATTAAACACAATAAAACCAGAAAAAAAATTTGCCTATGACGGAATTCTGTCTCAAACAGAAAAAGTGTTGATCCATGCAGTGTTGCCAAGGGGCTACTTTTTTGAAATTCAGATTTCTTGATTGATACCACTTTTTTTAAACGTTAAATTACCTTTTTTTTGGCGTATTATCATGTCATTGAATCAGGCACATTTTATCATTTGTAAAAAGTCGTGCCAATCAAGAATCTGAATTTTGAAAAAGTAGCCCATCTGGCAACACTGGATCCATGCAAAACGAATACAGTAATACCTGAGAAAAAATAAACTCCATTTAACCCTCCTAGGAAGGGTATTTGTCTATTACGTATTTTTTCTTTCCTGTGTGATTCCGTCTTAAAAGGTTTTACTGTATACCTTTTTTTAAAGTCTCCAACGCACGGGACATAGATTAGCGATATTAAAATATAAGTGATATAGCGATATAAACATTTAGATATAAACAGAGATTCATTGATAAAATAAATATGTCACAGCCTTCGGCGCTTCTTTAATAATGAAAAGTATAAATATAAAAAAAACGAAAAGCTATAATAAGTATTTTTGGTCAGAACTCCCCCCCGTGAAACAATTTTTAACCACACTGAAATAAAAAACTATGTAGAAAATCACGGCTGAGCCGGGCTATGATTTAAACTTTTTTCCAGGCTGGTCCGTATTGTGATTTTAACATTTTCCCACGCCGGGCAGAAATTTTTTCTCTATGGGTCGGTTTGGGACCGGGCCTAGATTTTTCTATCCGTGCAGACCTCCAGTGCTAACGATCAACATGTTTTGAAAACAAGTTTTGATTTAAAGCAATACACTGGTTTATTGTGTCCAAATGAGAGGCATGGTCTTAAATCGACATTTAATACGAACAATTTGTGGACGATCCCTCATTTTCTTTGAAACCGAGTCAAAAATTCTTCTTTTACTGGCATGGTAATGTGGTGTAAGTCACGAATTTTGGAGAATTTTGGATTTTAATATCTCTGTCAGGTTTTCAGATACGGAGATGAAATTTTTTTGTTCAATTTAGGAATGGATAAGGAATAATTTCCTAATTGGGAATTTTTCTCTACGGGGGCCGTATAGAAATTTAATTTTCTTATTTTTTTTTCAAATAGACCCCCCATGGAGTTGCAACTTATTTTATCAGAAATTTCACCTTTTTTTACGAATTTTTGCAACTGGAAGTATGGGTCTAGAGGCAATATTTAAGGAGATAGCCTATTGTTTCGATATTTATGACTCACCCTGTATATAATTATTACTATAATCAGTTAATACTAAAATAATCATAAAAAGTATAATATGTTTTTTTTACATAATCGAACTCTTTTCATTGGAAGGGACAAGTCAAAATATATTCCTTAAAACATTAATTTTCTATAACTTTCTACACTCATTATATTCCTTTCCCTATTATTAATTTATGGGAGAGTAAAAAAAATATATGACTTCCAAAACAAACGCTATTTTTGTCAAATACTATATATTTCTCTCTCAATCACTCTCTGTTTCACACGCACACTTAAGTACATAGTAAATTTATATTTTCCTCTTTTATTTACTTATTTTCACCTTAATTTTTTTTCACTACTCTCTCTAGCTGAAAATTCTATTATTCTACGGATGATATCAGATTTTTCGAATCAAATTTCCCTTCATTTTAAGATATGTTTTTCTTCATATTCCTATATTTTTTACTTTACAAGAGACGCGTTTTAAGAATTTCCGAGATGTTTCTAGCATCATATTGGGCATTTTTATAAGTGGTTAAACTGTGCACTACATGAACATGGTTGAAGACGATTGGCTGGTGTCGGGTAACGCATTGTGGTTTTATTTGACGTTTGTGTTTACATGCACTGACCAATAAAATATAATGCACGCTCTCAGAAGAGAAAGGTTTCTCTTGTTTCTGCCTTTAAAGTTCTGTGCAGATCATAATTACTTTCTGCAATATTTTTGTTATCATGAACTTTGATTTCATCATAACCTAACTTAATGACATTTTACTCCACAATGTCTTGGTATTTCCTTGTTAAATTTAGATGTCCTGACGTATTATTTACTTAAGATCCTGGACCATTTCTTGGAATAGTAAGATGTCTCTACCATTATAAAAACACTGAACTTAACTCCTAGCTTATCTTTAACTCTTTCGATTCCGGCGTCTCTTATACAAATTTTATTCAGTCGGCACCACTTTTTCAAAAGAAGTTACTTTGAATTACATAATATCAAAACAAAAAAAATCTCTAATTAAGTAAGGTATATTTTATTTTCTTTTATTACTGGTATCAGAAACAAATTTTGCAAAGATTAGTCAGACTGGACATACGAGAGTAAATGGTTAAACTACGTGAAACCATTTCCAGAAGAAAATCCTAGACTACACTTCTTGAATCATGCGGCTGCCAATCAAATTATGTGCTTTTTTTACTAAGACATCCTACTTCAACCAAAAATTCAGACATAGTTAGTCTACTGTTCCACATATTTACTACTAAAAATTAGCGAATGGACTTCTATTTACTATAAATTTGCTCAAGCAAATGGGAATTGCTACTATACAGAAACCTACAAGTTGTTCATATGCCAAAGGTATGTCTTCAAGCTCCAGGATAATATTAAATGAATTGCAAGTAATATTATGATATCATAAATGTTAGAAAATACTAAGACAAGGATAAAATGTGAGCAACAAAAAGAGACCTGCTGTGGTAAGCAATTTTTCGAAACAGTATTTTTATATTTGAAAATTTTTGTATCTTTTTTATTGTTATAACTTCATTTATATATATTGTTATTTATATTATTTATGTTATTTATATATATTGTTATATATTTTTTATTGTTAACCTTCAAGAATTTATATACTATTAACATATTAAAAGTACTTGAATGTTACTATTTAAAAATTCCATTGCTTATGGTTTTAACAGATTTTTTTTAATTTTAATGTAAAATTGCATTGTTGGCTTATTTGGAGAAAAACAAAATATATGTACATAGAGTGTCTGGAAATTTTCGACTCGGGTGTCTCTTACACATGTTTTATTCAACTGACACCACTTTTTTAACCCTTTGGACTCCGGTGTCTCTTATACAAATTTTATTTGGTCGGCATCTCTTTTTAAAAGAAGTTTCTTTCAAGTACATAATTTCAAAAATGCTCTAATGAAAGAAAGGCAAATTTTATCACTGGTGCCAAAACAAATTTTGCAAAGAAAGATGATGTCTAGCCAGACTAGACATGCGGGTGCAAAATGTTAAGATTTATTTAACTTGAAAATAGTACAATGCGCCTCAAAACTATTTGGACATGCGATTTTTTGAAATAAAAATTAAAAAAATTAAGCAGTGATCATGAAAAAATTAATCATCATATAAAATCCTAACATAAGTTTATTAGAATATCGAAATATGCTTATGTCACAGAATTTTTGCAAAAGATAGAAATAAAATTCAAAATAAGCCAAAATATACGGACAATGAAAAGTATCGCTCTTATTATCACCGTATGAAAAAAAAAATGCATATTCTGCGTTCTGTACATGTGATATAACCAATAAGAAATGTAAAATCACTGCTGGTTCTTCATTTTTCGAATAGTTGAAAAATACATATTGCAACATACAATTCTTTGCAACTGATATAGCTAAAATTAGGCACTTAAAGACTTAAAAAGCTAAAGTTTCTAGTACTGCTAAGCAAATGAAGGCTAGCATATCTAGAATTCATAAAATATTAACGAAAGGTTACAATGCGATTGAGAAAAAATGTTCAGGTGGATCAATAAAAACATATCAGAGACAGTGGTTTAATAGGGAAGAGCATTTTCAACTGTAAACCAGTTTTTATATAAAAAGGTGAGGAATTTAACATTTTCTATTTCGAGATCTAGTTTCACCGTCGCATACCGGCAAGCAAATTTTACAAAAATCATCTGAAAACTACCCCTTAGATTATCTGGAAATTACCCCAAACCACGGGGTAATTTCAGACAGGATTTTATTAATTTTATTTTTTGTCATCAATGCTAATTATCTGAAAATTCTTCAAAATAATTGCCAGGCATGTGATGATTTTACTGAGAGAAAGTTAAAAGAAATAATCATTTTCTCCTGAGTAATTGCAAAAGTTCTGTTTTTGTCTGAAATTTACCCCAGGTTGCCCTATATTAAGTAATTTTTTCACGAAAGTTTTCCCATTCCTGTCTGTTCTCTCTTACCTATTTTATATTGAGTCGTACTTTGAGTTTATGAAAATTAAAATTCTTGAGCTATTGTGACGCAGACCTAAATAAATAAATCTTGAGTAATGAATCGTATAATATGCATTTGTCAAAATGAAATAGCACTTAGAATAGGATGGAGAATAAAGTTCATATTTCTATACTGCCACTTTAAGATTGAAACAATTACCCCCCTCCCCCTTTTTTAAAATTATTACATCTAAAATACACAACCAAATTCTGTCTAACTGCTTCTTAACTTAATATAGATAAGGCATTTAATTTCATATTCTGTTCTTTTTTTTAATGCATGCTCAGATGGTCACATTGCGACTATTAATGTTTAAAATATGTACGACTGAAGTTATATATTTTTCTGCATTTTATAATAATTTTGTAAATTTCAAAATGATTGAACGTTTTACATATTTTTTTTAACCTTGTAGTGGCCTTGTAGTGTGTACATAAGTGTAACTTCTGAATCTCAGATGAAAGTTTTGTGTTGAACTGTATTTTGGGGTAACCAAAGGAAATGGAAATTCTCTCTGACAGAAATATAAATGAAAGCTATTATACGAACATAACAGAAATTTCATGATGACTACATTTTGAGAATGCTGTATCTAAACACGTTCATTGAAAGTAAAACAAATATTGAACTATAACTAATAAACCCAGTTAAATATAACATGCTTTTAATTCAAACTGCAATTTCAGTATGTTAATCGCACCTTTAAAACCAGTGGGGATAAATTTTCGAAACTGAATAAATAACTTTTTTTAAGGTAAAGTAAATTAATTTTTCAGCCATTCATAATGCTAGTCATTCTTTTTCCAATACTTCTTTTTAATTTTGTATTACTGGGCATCACAACCTTTTAGAACTGAATGAATTGACAAAAAGTCACAGAATTAAATAAATTCTAACTCGCACGATCAAGATTATTCAATTTTAAGGTTATCAAAGTATAGCAGTAGCTTTTAATTTAATCTGTACGAATAATTGATAAATATAAATTGTTTAATTAAAATATAATTTATGCTATTTTTTATACACTGCGTAGTTTAAAAAAGGGATTAAATATAAAATGCTGTAATTTCCTTAAATTATGATTTTATTAATACACAGGAAAATGTAAAACGTTCCGTTTCAATAGTGACAGCCTGTAAAATTGTTGCGTATTTTCTTTCTCTAACCACGGCCGAACTCGATGTCCTCACCTTATAAGGAACGGAAGCACTCATGGAGTTTGGCCGTACTCTAACATATACGAAAAAAACCAGTGTATAATCATGTATTTCAGGCTCAGTAGCATTATTTCTAATTTTAATAAGCAATCATTTTAATAAAAGCGCTTCTATTAGGAAAGAAATTAAACATTAGTACATACTTTTAAACAGAAAATTCTAATTTTCATAACGTGACCGAAATAAGTACAGTTTAATAAAATTTTATGAATTTGAATTTAAAGTTTCACAATCCAAATTACTCCAGACTGACTGAGGTTGGCTGCATTTTTGATTATTTGTGCGGCTTGTATTTGGTTTGGATTTAAAATACCTATCACCAGTAAATCTAAATCGCTTCGCAGTTTTTCTCAAAATGCTTGATTTAATTATGAAAACTCGAGTTTTATTACAAACAGTACAATTTTTAATTAAAACCATTTCATTAGGCTGAAATATGCATGTGTTCTTAAAAATATTTAATTATTTCATGAACTTCTTCAACCAAAACAATCTATGAGTATTATCACATAAATATTATTAAGAACAAAAAGATTTTTATGTAGCGTTATATAGTTTTCGTTTTAAAAATATATTTACGCACTAAATTAAAAAAAAATAATGCTAGAAGAATTTTATAGTCTTAGAATAAATATTACTAGATCAGAAATATATTATAAATATATATGGACTATCAAAGATGGAAAGTGCCAAATGCTATAACCCTTTAAGACCAAAGCCATAGGATCGTGTGGATTAGGCATTCATTTAAATTTTTGCTTCTGAGAAGTATGTAATAAATACTCGAATGATATTATCGTTACGGTTTGCATAAAGAGTAAATTATCAATTTTTTCAACAGATAGCGTTTACAGTATATGTTTTACTTTCAGCAGGCATGACAAGTATAAGGTATAGATCTCACCCGGTCTTAAAGGGTAAAAGAAATGTATTTAAGAAGGAAAAGGTCTGCTTAAGTTACTAAAAGCATGTGACAGGAAAAAAAATAGATAAAAAATAAAGACATTTTAATTGGAATGAGTTTTGAATGAACTGCGATCTAAAGACTACTTGTAGTAGTCAAAAGTTATTTTGAAGATAGGTTTAAAGATTAAAGTGTCAAAACTAAATTAATTTAAAATGACATATTGAAAACCGTGGAAAAAAATCTTGGTAAGATGTTGCTGAAAGATTTGTAATTGTTAATCATAAAATATCAGTCAAAGAACAGTCAGTAAATAAATAATCAGTTATAAACATCAGCCAAAATACAAACAAAATTAAAAAAAGTAAATTTGAATTAAATTCTTTAAAAATAGATAATATATCATTAAATAGAAATAGAAATAATAAATTGTTACAAGGTATTAATTTGTTATATATTGTCATATATTAAGAAAGTTGAACTTAAAAAAATAAATGTAAAAAAAAAAAAAAAAAAAAAAAAAACTAGAAAACTTTTGAAAGACTGTTAAATATAATATAAAATGCCAACGTCTTCTAAATCAAAACAAAATTTTTCGAAAAGTATATTTGCTAATTTCTGAAAAATTGTCAAAAATTTATAACCATAATAATGACAGATATTATTTTCTATCTATTAAAACTGACAGTAAGTTAGCTAAAATTAGAGAATAAAATAAATATAATTGATACACGTATAGTACATGTTTAGGTACATTTATAGTACATGTTTTATTTTCAGCTGGCATGACAAGTACAAGGGTTAAAGAAATGCATTTAAGAAGAAAAAGGACTGATTAAGTTACAAAAGCATATGACAGGGAAAAAAGAATAAAATAAATAGAAATTTTTAATTGGAATGAGATTTGAATGAACTGTGACCTAAAGACTACGCGTAGTAGTCAAAAACATTTTAAAGATAGGTTTAACGTTTAAGATGTCAAAGTTAAATTAGTTTAAAGGGACATGTTGAAATCAATGAAAAATAAAGTCTTGGTAAGATGTTGTTGAGAGATTAAAAAGTCATCGAATATCAGTTACAGAACAACCAGTAAATAAATAATCATCTATAAATATTAGCCAAAACTTAATCAAAATTGTCAAAAGTAAGTTGAATTGAATTGCTAAAAATAGATAATACATCTTGAAATAATATATCATTAGGTATTAATTTGTTATATATTGTTATATATTTAGAAAGTTGAGCTAAATAAATGAATGTAATAAAAATCGTTTAAAGAACTAAAAATTTTTGAAAGACTTTTAAAATTAAGTTTAAAATACCAATGTCTTCTAAATAAAATCAAAAAACAAAAAAAATTCTTAACAAGTATATTTGTTAATTTTTGAAAATCGTCAAAGATTCATAACAATAACAATGACAGATATTATTTTCTATCTACCATTGAAACTGACAGTAAGTTTGCTAAAATTGCAGAATAAAATAAATATAATAGATATGCAAATAGTTAAATAAATAATAACTGCGGGAGACGAAAACGGATGATAGAAAATTTGCACTGTTTAAAAACATGAGGCTATATAGCTTTGAATATATTACTGGCAATAATAATAATAATAATAATAATAATAATAATAATAATAAGCAAATTTTTAATATAAATCTTTTAGGTTAAGTATTCAAAACTGAATATTGAATTTATCATATTCGTCTAAAATTAGAGAATAAAATAAATGTAATATATATGAAAATAGATAAATACAAAATAACTGTGAGAGACGAAACGGTAAGTAGAAGCATTTCAATGGTAAAAATATGATTTTATAAACATCTGACTATATTGCTCGCAATAATATAATAATATTTATAATAATAAAAAACAAATTTTGAATATAAATCTTTTAAGTAAGGAATTCAAAGCCGAACATTGAATTCTTCATATTCTTTAGAACGTCATACAACTTAAATATAGCGACATAAACTAATGATGGTTTATAAGATATTGGGAAATCGTTTTCCAGCTAGATTTATCCCTTTCAAATATTTATTTTCCCGTGCATTTATACCCTAACTTTCAATAACAAAACAAGAATAGTGATTTGTGATTAAATATTAACACAAATTGGATGAAGAAAAGCCTAATGAACTCTTTCCAAATACGAAAATAATGTAATTTGAATCCTTTGAACGCTGATAGCACCAATATTGCCTGATACAGAAGAGGGATATCTAGAGATGAATACTTATTGATTTGGGGAGATAGTCTAATAATAGCAGGAATAGGGAGAGCGAATAATGTAGAACCGGATTCCTCTTACGCACATTTAACGAATGCTTTGTTAAGGTGCACCTGAATTCAAATATATGAACTCATGTCTTTCAAAGTGACAGAAAAGCATTATTATGGAGCAAACATAGGGGCTGCGAATTCCAGTGTATGAATTTCTTATCATTCTAACGTATTTTCTTATACGGTACATTTGGTGTTGCAAACGTTTATTTAACTAAAAAAAGGTAGTATCCATTTATGAAAGAATTAATGTATATTTTTCTATTTAATAATAGAAAAACAACAATGAACAGAAAAAAAAAATTGTAGAAAATTCTTACATGAATACTTTTAAAAAGTTCATTTAATTTTCATTCACAATTACAAATATATGAATCCATAAGTTTCTAGCTAAGAACCATTAAAATTTCCATCTGTTATAATATTCTGACGCATTTGTGATATATTTAAAAGATTAAGAACAAAGGAAAATTGATCAATGCATCCTTTATAAACTGATTTATTGATGTCTTTATAAACTGATGTCTGATATAACAATATTGCTTTGGTTTATCCGAATAAAGAAAAAAGACACTTATTTCTTCTCAATATAGAAGAAACATTTACTCAAAATACATTCAGTGAAGAAGCTACTCATTCTTACATCTGCCATAAAACGAGCGAATTCGCAGTTGAAGAAGCTTGGTTGTTTTCAAGCAATCCAGACATCAAGCCAATTTTTTTTCTCTGCATTATAAAGGAAGCAGTCTCCAGAAATAGTACTCTGCATGGAGATAAACAAATCAAAATGTGAAGGAGCAACTTCCGAGGAATACTAATCATAACTATGACTTGACATGAATGCTTCTAGAATTTTGTTCCCTTATCTAGCAGCCTGTTAGCAAGCAACTACTGCAACTTCGTCAGATAATTATCGGTGAACGTCACAAGCAAATATTTATTAATTTAAGCAAAGCATTGTGTCAGGTTCTGATACCACCTCTGCTAAAGTATGGAATTTCCACTATTTCTCTATTTTAATATCCTCTATTGTATGGCTGTGTACCAGAATTTCCAACGTGACATTCCTTCTTTGTGGAAAGGGGAATTGACAGATAATCCTATGCAGGTGGTGAATAAGAGAAAGAGAAGATTGCTGAGAGGCATGTCCATCTGTCAGGGAGGTATGCGAATGATTAGCGGACAAGGAACATATCACTGATCAAGGAAGGAATGTGGAATGTGCCCAATGAGGGAGCTCCAAAAGGGGTTTATGTTGGGGAAAGCAGTGATTTGAGAAGAGCCACGCTTGTCTCAGATTAGTTCAGTCCGTACCTGGGTTTCGTACCTAGAGGGTGCTCTGTGTTGTAGAGCGTACGGAGTGCGTTTCTGGAGAGCAAAGGACACAGACGTCCTGGTGTTTAGTGCTCTGGGCCGAGAATTGCAGGCCGAGTATACCTGTGTTGGGAGATTCGCGATTGATCTCCGATAAAGTGAATCTAACGTGCATTGAGTGTGAGGTGGAAAGTGTAATTGGAATAGTACACAGCCAACTTTTATTGTATTTAATTTAATGTTGAACCGGATCACCTATATCCGAGTTGTAATTGTATATAATTGTAAATAGCGTTAGTGTGTACATATATTCTTAATAAACTGATAATTCAGTTAATCGACAGCGTAAGTCTTCATTTACACAATCCTCACAGTGGGTGACCGATATCACCTAGTAATATCGGTGGTGGCAGCTATATCTACCACGGACTTTCTTCAAAGTTGTGTGGACTGAGAGGAACGTCCGACAAATTGGTGGCAGCGGTGGGATAGAATCGCCTGAAACCAGTGACCAGCGAGCCGTGGTGCAGTCTGTTAGTGCCGAAGTACCCAGTGGAATTCTTGCGTGGTAATGCCGGATCGTCGAATGTGTGCTAAAGTGTCGTGCCGTATCGTCGAATGTGTGCTAATGTGTCGTGCCGTATCGTCGAGTGTGTGCTAAAGTATCGTGCCGGATCGTCGAGTGTGTGCTAAAGTGTCGTGCCGTATCGTCGAGAGTGTGCTAAAGTGTTGTGCCTGTGCCGTATCAGTATTAGAAAGAACTGAACTGTTGTGCCATATTACCGCTACATCGTGGAACTACCTGTGATTAGAAAAGTACCCCAGCAAAGAAAGTATAAGGTAAGGTGTTTTGATTATTTCCTTCTGCTGACATCTCGAACCAAAATTTGTTGTTTTATAATTAATAGTAATTTAAGTAAATTGTCTAGATTATTTATGTGCTTTATCAATACTTCCTACCTATAAAGTGTTAATAACCATATTGGCTATTGTTTTAAGGAAAGGTCATAATAACTTGAGCTAGTATTGACTGTCTATATATATTTTTTTTTACTAATTGTGGTAATAGTAGTTGGAAGGAATAATTAAACTTACTTAAATTTAAATTATTGTTAAAGTAATATTTAAATGAAGCAATATTTTTTAAGTATGAAGAGTTGATAACAACATTTGCTTAGAGTTTTAATTGGCCAATAGTAGTGAGAAAAAAAGGCTCAAAAGAGAGCCATAGTGAAAAAAAAGGCTCAAAAGAGGGCCATAGTGAAAAAAAACTCTCAAAAGAGAGCCATAGTGAGGCAAAATAAAAGTAAAGAAGTACTTGTGATCAAAATATTATATTTGTTTTAAGGGTGAGAACTACAATTGAATTTGGAAATATTGTAGTGAGGATTATTATAGAAATTTATATATGCATGTTTTACAATTTTTCTTTATGTGGATTTTTTAATTGACATCAGTACTTCTATTCAATTTCAACGTATCAGTATTATTATGTAAATTGTATGTTGTTATCTAAATGTATAAATTGAAATCTGTATTGCATAGTAATCAAATCGAATTGTTGTTTTACCTTTTGTTTTATTGGAAGTGTATTGTGGGATATCAATGGTTGAGAAAAATTAGAGTATTAAGTAGGTTAATTAGAAATGAAATGCATTGATTATCTGAAGGGTATTAATTAGTATAATAAGTGGAGAAATATCTGTACTAAGTTAGAAATTTAGGAAATATTAATTTGGTAGGTTTAACTATTCTTGTGGTGTGGTAATAACAATCGGTGAAGGTATGGCTTTCTTATTGAAACTAAAAAAGGTGGATTTTCAGGGGATAGCCGAAGAATTGGGTGTTGAATTCGCAGAAGATGATACCAGAATTCAGCTTAAGAAAAAGATAATGGACAGTGATGAGTATGACGAGGGGGTTATTAAGGAATTATCTGACGCTATTGTTGCAGAACGATTAGAGCGCGAAGAAAAACAGGAAAGGTTAGAGCGTGAAGAAAAACAGGAAAAGTTAGAAATGGAAAAATTAAGAATGGAACAAGAATTAGAAATGGAGAGACTAAGGGTGCAAGGATCGGCAAATAATTTCAATGGGTCTAGAGAATCTAATAATGAAATTAACATAGAAAAATTGTTCAAAAGTGTTAAAACATCTATCAAAGTACCAGAAGGGACTGATGGATGGAATTTATTTTTTAACAGCTTAGAAAGGGCATTCAAAACTAAAAATGTACCGGAAAACCAGCAGGCCGAAATTCTACTAAATATGTTAGGAGATAAGGCGGATAATTTGTTAATTTATACCACTACGGAACAAATGGAGAATTATGAGGAGTTAAAGGAGTTAGTCCTAAGGGAACATGAGCCGACACCGAAGGCGTGTTTGGAAAATTTTAAGAAGGCTAAGAGAAACCAGAATGAAACTCATGTATTATTTGTATTGCTTTTAATAGTGACATGGGAAAATTATTGTAAGATTAGAGGTGCTGACTCTTATGAAAAGGTCAACCAGTTAAGAGTTACTGATAAGTTAGTAAGTACGTTAGATGAGAATACTGCATCTTATATTGGGTTAACTCACCAGGGTAAATGGTTAGAAGCTTCTAAAATTGCTAGGGAATGTGACCATTATTTTGACCATAAAGAAAAATCTTATGCAGTTACGTATAAAAGTTTTAAAGGCAAAGATAAGTATGTAAACAATGGAAAAATGAGACCGAGGGAGGATAGCAAAGTTAGTGGTAATTGCAGGCAAAACGGGAGTAATGAGACTAATTCTTTTTCGGATAGGAAAATAGATTTTAAGAACCCTAGTCATGCTTCAGCACATAAATGCTTTAAATGTGGTTTGAGAGGTAATTACCAACGTTTTTGTAATAAAGTGGGTAATGAGGGAAATAATGGTAATAAAGGGCGAGATCCGAAAGCGGGTGTGCGTAAGATTGTGGTAAAAGAAAACAAAGAGTTACCTAATGGAGCTATTGTGGCGAGAATATCGGCAAAGGTCGAACAGAGAACTAATGTTATTGATGAGAAATTAAATAAACTTGAGAAAATTGAAGTTAGTGTAAATGGGCAAAAAGCAAAGGGATTGGTTGATTCTGGATGTGAAATTAGTGTTGTTCATAAAGATTTGGTACCGGAAGAGAAATTGAAAGGAGCGGGTAGTATTTATTTACAAGGGTTATTCGGTGAAGCAGTTAAATCGCCGTTAGTTAAATTACCGTTAGCAATTCCGCAATTCGGACAAACTAATATAATTCATCAGGAAGTACTTTGCGCAGTGACTGATAATATCAATGAGCAAGTAATTTTACATCCCGAAGTGATTAATGAGTTGTCAAGTGTCAACCGCGAGGAGCCATTGCTAGAGGCCCAAAAATTAGAAAGTTCAGAAATTATTATTGATAATTCGAGTGAAAAGGGAGATATGAATAACGATAGTCGTAATGTTTACGCAATAGAAACGAGTTCGCAAAATGTACAAAGTCAGAATCCATAAAAAACAGAAGTGGAGAAAGATAATAAAGCTATTGTTAGCAATTCAGATATGTTTAAGGAATCCCAATTAGAATGTAAAGAGTTAGAGAAAGCTTGGGAAGTAGCTAAAATGGATAAGGGGGATTATTATATTGTAAATGGCTTATTATATCATAAGGAGAAATTGTTAGGCGAAACTATAGCGCAATTAGTAGTACGCAAAGTAAGGAGAGAAGAAATCTTAAAATCAGCGCATAGTTCGGTATTTGGAGGGCATCATGCAGCAGAGAAAACTTTACAGAGAATCAGGTATTCATTTTATTGGGAGGGGATGGCGAAAGAAACTAAACAATTTTGTGAGTCATGTTTAGAGTGCCAATTGACTAGAGGGGTTAAAGTAAATGATAGAGCTCTTATTTCCCCAGTGTCGCGCCCGGAACTTCCATTTCAGGTAGTTAATGTTGACTTAATTGGGCCTATTGATCCTAAAAGTTCACAAGGGCATCAGTATATACTAACTTTAATTGATCAACATACCAGGTGGGCGGATGCGATCCCTCTAAAAAGTTTAAGTGCTAAAACCGCGTGTGATGCGTTACTTCAAATATATATGAGGACAGGAATTCCAAATATAATTGCCTGTGATAACGGAACCAATTTCACCGCCGACTTAACGAAAGAATTTGAGAAAAGGTTAGGCGCTAGTCCAAGATTTTCGACCCCACAGTATCCACAGTCTAACAGGCTTGTGGAACGATTTAATCAGACCCTTAAACGTATGTTACATCATACTATTAGAGAAGAAGGAAAAAGATGGTATGAACAAATACCATTTGTATTATGGGCATATAGGGAAGTTCCAAATTCTAGGACGGGAATCGCACCTTTCCAGTTATTATATGGTAGAGCGCCGGAGGGTCCTTTACCGATTCTCAAGTCATCCTGGGCAGGAGAAAATAAGAGGGCGCAGTTAGATACTACGCCGATTCATGAGTATCTGAATAAACTTAGAGGACGTTTAGAAAGAGCCGCAGATGAGGCAAAATTATCGTCCGAGGTACAACAAAATAGAATGGCGTATCATTATAATTTAAGGTCAAAAGAAAAAACGTTTGAAGTAGGCGATAAAGTAATACTGTTAATCCCCGATTCAACTAATAAGTTATATTCTAGGTGGCAAGGGCCGGCACCTATAGTCGAAAAAAGAAATCAGCATTCGTTTATAGTTGAGTTAGCCGACGGGAATAGGAAGCATGTGCACCAAAATAAAATACGAGAATTTATTGCTAAATGTAATATAGTTAATATTGTTTTCGAGGGTGATGAGGAATTTGGAGAATTTGGGAAATTCCCATTTTGAACCGGGATCAGGAAGTAGAACAAGATATAGAGACGTTCGAAATAAAAGGGTTATCTAACAATCAAGTTTAAGATATAAAGTCTATTTTGAGGGAGAATAAAGAGGTGTTTATGGGTCCTGTACGACCAGCTGAAGTAGGGGAGCATCGTATTGATCTTAAACCGGGGGTGGAAAGGAAAAAGGCCAAAGTTATATAGTGTACCGGTAGCTTATAAAGAGGAAGTAGATAGGCAGATTCAGGTGTTATTAGAATTAAATCTAATCGAGGTGTCAAATGCGGAAATTAGTAATCCAATTGTTTGTGTGGCGAAAAAAGACGCAACCGTTCGACTCTGTATAGATTATAGAGCTTTAAATTCGGTAACTCAGGTTCCAACCTTTCCGATGAAAGATTCTCAAGAAATCATGTATACCGCAGGGGCGGCTAAGTATTTATCATCAATTGATTTATTGAGAGGTTATTGGCAGATTAAAATGGCTGAGGAGTGTAAACATTTGACAGCTTTTTCAACGCATAACGGAACTTATCAGTGGCGTACAATGCCTTTTGGATTATCAGGGGCGGCTGCCACGTTTCAGAAAGATATGAATGAGGTTCTTCAAGGTCATCGGAGTTATGCAGAAGCATATATTGATGATGTCATCATTTTCTCCGACACCTGGTAAGAGCATTGTGAGCATGTTAGGGCCTACATTGAAGAGTTGAAAAATAGAAATTTTACGATTAGGCTGGATAAATGTAAATTTGGAGAGAAATTGACTAAGTTTTTAGGTCATGTAATTTGAGGTGGAACGCATGCACCTGATGATGAGAAAATAGGAGCAATAAGGGATTTAAAAAGACCAAAAACTAAAAAGGAAGTCAGATCTGTTTTGGGATTAATGGGATTTTACAGATCTTATATTCCAAACTATGCCGAAATTGCTATACCTTTAACCGAATTAACCAAAGGGGAGGTTAAAAACACTGTACCATGGGATGAAAGAGCAGAAAAAGCCAGTGGCGTAGCTAAGGGGGGGGGGCAAGGGGGGCGCTTGCCCCGGGCGCCGAGGCCAAGGGGCGCCAAATTGAGAGAGGTTTAAATTGAAACTATCTCACATACTTTGACAATAAATAAAAAATTTTAATTTTTTTTTCTTTTTTGTATGTGTGTCTATGAATGTTTTCTTGAATAAGATACTTTGTTATATCTGTTACAGGCCAAACCCGATTTTAGGCCAAACTAGATTGGCCTAGGCCAAACCGGTCTATCTTAACGCCCATCGGATAAACTAGTTTTTCCTAGGTCAAACCGGTTTATCCTAACGCCCAACGGATAAACTAGTTTTTCCTAGGCCAAACTAGTCTATCCTAAGGCCCATAGGACAAACTAGATTTTCCTAGACCAAACTAGTTTGGCCTAACTCTTATAGGACAAACTAGTTTAGACTGCTGTTTATTGGTCTGAACTAGTTTATCCTAGGCCGATCTAGTTTATCCTAGGCCAATTCAATTTGGCGTGATTTTATTTCAGTCAATGACCGCCTCAACGTCAACATTCTTGTTTGTCCTAGGCTGATCTAGTTTATCCTAGGCCATTGTAGTTTTACGTGTTTTTAGCTCACGGGCGTGAAAGCCAGATAAATAATGGGCTCACAGGTTCTGTATATTCATGTACGCATGTACGTAAAGCGATAACTCTTGATAGAAATAATGTAATTTGATGTGTTTTTATTTCATCAGGCTACCAAAGCCTGAGAACTAATGTGCCCGTAGGTTCTGTATCTATGTATGTACGTAAGTACGTAACGCAATTATTCTTGATAGAAATACTCGATTTGCATCAAACTTTCAATATAGGTTTATTCTTATGAGGAGCTTTTCTGATTAATTGTGGGAGGTCATTGGAGAAGAATAAGGGAGGGGGGAAAACGAGAGGCTGATTCGCCCCTTCCCTTAATTCAAATAAATGGGTTTCCATGCATTATTAGCATATTTTATTCAAATTTTAGATATAGGAGCATTCTTTTGAGGCGTCTCTATGATTAGTTGTGGGTGTTCATTGTTTAAGTATAAAGGGAGGAGGAATAGGGGTAACGATCCATAATTTATGTAAATGCTTTTTTCACGCAGAATTTACTGATTTGCTTCAAATTTTAGAAATAAATTCTTTCTGGCAAAGCGCTTCCCTAATTATTTTTGGGGGTTAATTGAATAAGAGCAAGGGAAAGAATGGGGTGATCCTGCCTAATTTTGGCAAATGGGTTTTTCATGCAGAATTAACCGATTTGCTCCAAATCTTGCATTTGTTCATTCTGATGAAGCACTTCACTGATTAATTTTGGTGGTTCTTCGGTTAAATATAAGGATGAAACTCTTTAAGGGTGAAACAATTTATTTCCTTCCTTAAATTAGATAAAATGGTTATAATACAGAATTATCCAATTTGCTTAAAATTTTGGATACGAATTCATTTGATCAGCCACTTTTTAAATTAATTTGGGTTTTTTCTTTTGGTTAAGTATAATGGAGTATTGGACGTTTTATCGCCTTCCTTAAATTAGATAAATGGGTTTTATGCAGATTTATCCGATTTGCCTTAAATTTTGAACATAGCTTTTTTCTTTATAAGGCGAATCCCTGAATTGTTTTCAGGGTTTAATGATTAAGTATAAAGGGAGGAATGGGGGATTAACCTCCTTAAATCAGGTGAATGGTTTTTTGAGCAGAATTATCTGATTTGCTTCAAGTTTTGAATAATTGTTTAATTTTATAAAGTGTATCTGTGATTAGTTTTGGGTGTTCAATGATTAAGTATAATTGGGGAAAATGGAAAAAAATAATCCAACTTACTTTATTTTTTGAGGGTGTTATTCTTTAAAAAAATAAGGCTGTAATACACAATATGGTAAAAATCCTGTGAATGCAAAGCCATCAGTTTAATTGGGCAATATTCTTTTTAATATTGATCTCGACTACTTCTTCATAGCTAACCTTGTGCAAAGTGGTTTTGTCATCACCCTTATATAATGTATTTTATTCGAAAGGTTCTAGAATACTGTCAGAGGTAGTTAACGGGACAGAATTTCGACGCCCGGCCCCGCCCTTCCCGAAGGAAAGTTATTTTGCCGTGACTCGGTGTAAAAATTAAAAGTCCAGCCCGAGCCCTGCCTGTACAAAATCAGTGAGGAGATACTCAGTCCGGCTCAATTTGGACCTACTCAATTTCTGCAAAAAAATCAGATTTTACTTAACATACAATAAGGATTCCTTTAAAAAATGCCGCATACATATTTATTGGATAAATTTACAATGTACTTTTATATTACGATGTGTTCACAGAATGATAAATACACAATGTATTATTGATTATTTAGATTCTTAAACCTTTCAATATTCAAACAGGGAAGTATTAAATAATAAATGTAGTTTAGAACAAAAGAAAAAAAAGAAGAGTTAAAAAAATCATAACTATTGAACAATTAATTTCTCAAAAATGGAAAACTCTGTTCGATTCCAAATTATGTTCAGCTCCGATCTGACTCGAATAGGCAATATTAATAATAATAATAACAATAATAATAATAATAACAATGATAATAATAACATGCAAGTCTGATCTCAGTTGGCACGAGTCTGCAGAAAAAAAAATAAGCAAACACCATGTCCAATGCATCATTTTTCTACGGTGGACATGTTAAATTTCTGTATTGATGGTATAAGCAACGACTCTTTACACACATTTATACTTATTCTTGTGAAAGACATGTTTTTTACCGGCCAAACCTGATTTCAAGCCAAATTAGATTAGCCTAGGCCAAACTATTTATCCTAATGCCAATTGGATAAACTAGTTTTTCCTACGCCAAACTTGTTTATCTAAATGTCCATAGGATAAACTAGTCTTTTCTAGGTAAGAGGATAATCCTTCATCTCTTCATTTTCCCTTCACACTTAACCATTAAACCCCCAAAACTATTCAGGAAATCGCCTTATCAGAAAGAACCTATATCCAAAATTTGAAGCAAATTCCTCAATTCTGCGTCAAAAACCATTTATCTAAATTATGTTGTGTTACCTACAATGCCCTTTCTTTTAAACTTAAACAATAAACATCCACAACTAATCACAGAGGCGCCTTGTCACAATGATCCTATATCTAAAATTTTAAACCAAAACTGATAATTCTGTATGATGAATCCATTTCTCTAAATTAACAGTGGTGGATTAGCCTCCCGTTTGTCCCCCTTTATTCTTATCCAATAAATTCTCAAAATTAACCAGAAAAGTACCTTATTAGTATGAACCTACATTGAAAATTTGAAGCAAATCGGATATCTCTATCAAGAGTTATCGCGTTACGTATATATGTACGCACATATGTACATACATGTGTACATGTATGCGTACATGCATATACAGAACCTGTGAACCCATTATTTCTCTGGCTTTCACGCCATCGAGCTAAAAACACATAGAACTAGATAGCCTAGGATAAACTAGATCAGCCTAGGACAAATAAGAATGTTGGCGTTGAGGCGGTCATTGAATTCAATAAAATCACGCCAAATTGAATTGGCCTAGGATAAACTAGTTCAGACCGATAAACAGCAGTCTAAACTAGTTTGCCCTAAATGAGTTAGGCCAAACTAGTTTGGCCTAGGAAAATCTAGTTTGTCCTATGGGCCTTAGGATAGACTAGTTTGGCCTAGGAAAAACTAGTTTATCCGATGGGCGTTAGGATAAACCGGTTTGGCCTAGGAAGAACTAGTTTATCCGATGGGCGTTAGGATAGACCAGTTTGGCCTAGGAAAAACTAGTTTATCCGATGGGCGTTAGGATAGACCGGTTTGGCCTAGGCCAATCTAGTTTGGCCTAAAATCGGGTTTGGCCTGTAACATATCCAAATAATGAAGAAAGAAATGTTTCTATAGGGATGACTCAACACACTTTATATTTAAGATATGTACCTGAATTAAGGCGCAAAGTGATTAAGGGGAGCGAAATTGAGAGGAGCCTTAAACCGAAATTATTTCACATATTTTGACAATAAGTAGGAATTGTTGACTTTTTTGTGAGTGTGCGTGTGTGTATGAATGTTTTGAAGGAATTTGGTGAAGGGAGAAATGGAGAAATCCATAATTGTCAATCACTGATCGTGATTTAATTGTTTATCCTCCAGTTATAAATCAAAAGGCCTGTTGGTGACTCGTAGTCATATTTTTGGCATGAAAAGAACATTTTTCCTTTGCTTACTGATCACCCACGCGATGATTTTTCCAAACGAACTGCGAATTTTTAAAACCTCCGATCATATTAAAATTTAAAAAACGTACAAAAAAAACCCCTCTCAGAAACGAATCTCTGGTATGTATCTCCGCTGTCTTCGGCAGCGTATATTGTAAAAGGAAAAAGAAACGGACGATTTTACGGAAATTGTATTGGTAATCTGGGCGCCAGTACAATTTACTGCTTTTTAATGGAATTTTTAAGAAAAATTTTCAGAAATTTCTTCGGGTTTTTTTTTTTTGGGGGGGGGGGAGGAGGGAGATTTGAAATTTACAGAAATGCCTCTGTTAAAACACAGTAAATTGTACTGGCAACCTGATTACGAATACAATTTCCGTAGAATTGTGCGTTTTTTTCCCCGGTGTAGACCTGGCATTACATTTGGTGTAATGTTACTCCATAAAACTGGTGGCAGCATTGCTGCCTCCAGTCTTATGGTGGTTTGTAACCGATATAAATGGAGCAACATTACTCAATTCTTGTGAAAGTGTACGCCATATTATGAGTAAGGTTACACCATTCCTGTGTAAGGTTACACCACAATTACCTGTGAGCTTACACAGAAGCTGTGTGTAACGTTACACATGTTTAGGAGTAAGCTTTCACAACATTTGCAGATATTCTTACATAGTAATTGCATGTAAGGTTACACCATAATATTATGAAATATAACAGAAATTCCTGTGTAAGGTTACACTACATGTGTCTGTAATCTTACACATTAACTATGTGTAATATTATACCATAATATTGTGAAACGTGACACAAATTACAGTGTGAGGTTACACAACAATTATCTGCAACCTTTCGTAGTAGTTGCGTGTAAGGTTACACATCTCTAGGAGTAAGCTTTCACCACATTTGTCTATAATTGTACACAGTAATTTCTTGTAAGGTTGCACCATAATGTGAAACATAACACAAATTCCTGAATAAGGTTACACCAAATATGTCTGTAATCTTACACAGTAGTTTTGCGTTAGGTTTCACCACAATATTGTGAAACATAACACAATTCCTGCGTAAGGTCTCAGAACAATTGTCTGTAAGCTTCCACAATAATAGTTTGTAAGGTTACACATCTGTAGAAGTAAGCTTCCCCCACATATTTCTGTAATGACACACAGTCATTGCGTGTAAGTTTATACATTAGTAGGAGTAAGTTTTCCCCACACTTTCCTAGAAAGTTATCCATTTTTTTGTGTAAGTATTAATTACATTTGACTGTGCAGTTTCACATCATGCAAGCAAGGTTACACAGTACATTTTAGTAAGGTAACACTAATTATCTGCAACTTTTCACAGCATTCGACATAATTCACTATGTATTTTTGTATAGTTACGCAACATGTGTGTATTTATACAGTATTTGTATGTTTGACTGAACCAGATTTATTTGTTTAGCTATAGAAAAATATTACCCTAAACATAATCAATTTTTTCATTATATCTAAAAAATGTGGAACAATTTATAATTTTCCTTAGACTGAAAATTACTTCCATATCTCATCAAACATTCTTGTTTTAATTAAAATGTGCCGTTTTACGGGTATATTTATAGTTTTTTGAAATTTGGTATAAATTTGGTTGTTTCTATTTTGCACAGAAATGATAACATGTTTCTGAATTTGCATGTCATGCTTACAAGAATACCAATCAGGACCTACATAGTCATTTGTTTCAGTGATAGACCAATTTGAGCATTTTCTATTACATCGGTGAGCAGATGTACTTTATATTTCCCTTTATTATACTCTATTTGCCGTCGCGATTAAAACTTCATTAAAAAAAAACTAACTATCATACTGTATATTCCACAATTTCAAGGATGTTCCTTTTAATTCCTCAATAGAGTTTCAATAATCATAGATATTTGACAAATTGTGTAATACCGAATGCCACTAAATATTAGAACTTGATTGTATATTTTCAAAAATGTCTGAAGATCAATGTATACTGCTGTTTGTAAAAAATGCAACACCATGAAGGAGTCAACAGAATTAAATGAAATTTAATACACAAACGACTTATATTGGTACAAATAAATGTATACATTTTCAAAGCAATAAAACAATATTAAGTGCCCGAAATTAGTATTTGGTGTGGCCACCACGCGCTGCAATAAGTGCTTCTATACGACGTGGCATGGAGTCAAACAGATGTTGAATGTCTGCTTGTGGAAGAGCATTCCATATTGTTTGTATGCGCACCCAAAGTTCGTCTTTTGAAACTGTAGGACGCGGATCACGAGCGAGACGCCGACCAACCATATCCCACACATGTTCAATAGGCGACATATCCGGAGAATAAGCAGGCCAAGGAAGAAGTTGGATATGTTGGGCTGAAAAGAAGTCTCGAACAATCCGTGCAACATGTGGTCGTGCATTATCCTGTTGAAACACAGCTCCAGGGATGCCTTGAAGGAAGGGAACGACTTCGGGCTCTAGCACTTAACGGACGTACCTGTTACTATTCAGATTACCCTCAATTCGTAGCAGCTGAGATCGTCTATGATACGAAATCGCACCCCAGACCATAACTCCAGGTGTTCGGCCACTATGACGTTCGACAACGCACTCTGGAAGGCAACGTTCACCGGCATAGCATCTAACACGTATGCGGCCATCATGGTTCCACAAATTAAAGCGGGATTCGTCAGAAAAGACAACTTGTTGCCAATCAGCCCGCCAGTCTCTGTGTTCATCAGCCCATTGCAGACGCAGCCGTCGATGATTTGCCGTGAGGGGGATCCTGTATAATGGAATCCTTGCACACAATCCACGGTGCAGCAGACGTCGACGAATTTACGAAGCTGACATTAATACACCTGTAGCAGTAGACCAACGTGCTGCCAACTGCCTGGAGGAAGCTGTACGGTCAGTCACCGCCATACGGACCAGGTGTCTATCATCGCGCGCTGACGTCACCTTGCGTCGTCCACGCCCAGTTTTTCGAGTTGTCCGGTTCTGTTCGGTCCACTGCTTCCAAACTCGCATCACTGTGGAACTGTTCCGCTGCACACGAGCTGCTATTTCGCGATAGGAAAATCCTCCTTCACGCAGGCCGATAATTCTCCCCCTTTCAAACTCCGTAAGTTGTTGAAATTTGACCCTATTTCGTCGTGGAGGCATACTAAACGTTCGCCACTAACAAATAACCATGCACTATTTTCAACGTCCCGCTACAGCCCGTTATTTATACGCTTTCAACATCCGTCCAGAGGGCGCTGCTCACACCAAGCATGCGTGGTGTCTCTGAAACTTTACTACTTTGCATAACATCCTATAATTGACGTTTGATGCAAATTTCATTTCATTCGGATGATTCCTTCATGGTGTTGCATTTTTTACAAACAGCAGTTTACAATAAAAATATTAATTTTATGGCCTATCATATTGTATACTAATGTTCTTTTATAATACAAATTCCTTAGGGTGATAGTTTTTTTTTTTTTTTTTTTTTTTTTTTTTTGTCTTGGAATCTTGCAATTTCTATAAAATGGAGATATAAGGGATCATTTTTCCTACTTCCAAATTTTCTATTTATGTGTTAAAAATCTATCAAATTTGTCCTGTACTAAAAGAATTTTAACACAGTTATTCTAATTGGTAAATAGCTATATTAATTGTAATCGTCTAATTTTGTTTTCGAATTTGAAAAATGTTTGAGACAAAATTCAATGTTTGATTTTCTTACCTGAAACTGTCAATTACTGCTGGATCAATCTGGAAAAACTAATTCACCCAGCTAACCTTATTGATTACAGCATTTGGTCAGCTCAACAGAATGAATTGCAGGTAATATAAATCCAGTAAATGGTGGATAAGAAATTGCACTAAAATAATTTTAATACAATCATTTTAATGGTGAATGAATGATTTCAATTGTAATCCCCCCCCCCCCTTGGCTGAAAATATCTGGGCCACAAAGAAAATTACAATTACTGCTAACCTGTACTTTTGCTACTTATGGTTTAGTAAACAGTACATTTCTAAACTTTTAATAGCTGGTTCAAGTACTTTCCTTCATGTGTGCTTAAATAGTAGGTATTTAGTACCTGCTGTTTGGTGTTAAAAATAAGACAATTCTCATTTGTTTTGTATTTACTTTGGGATACCTTTATTATCACATTTAATGAATTCTCTCTTATCTCTTCAGTGAGTCTACAACAGAAAAAATGCTAAAGAGCACATTGAAAATGAAAGAACATCTTTACAGTGTATTGAGATCACATACCTTTATTTTTGTTTGCAATAAACCCAAAAGCAAAAAGTTCAAGATGGGCGACCGAATGTCGCAATCTTTTTCTCTTTTGCGGATTTTAGTTTTCAACGGACCTTTTTTTGGATTTATAGTACTGCTTTCTCTTTAATACTTAATTTTATTATTAATTTAATTTAACAAAATGCATAAAGATAGTACAAGTAAGTGATTCTTTAAATAATTAACTGTTCAATTGTAACATTTTACATGCAGATTATTTTCTATCCATAAATTGTCTGTCGCAGATGGAGAATTTTCAGCTACAGGAGATATAAAAAACTTATAATCTAATCTTTTTAAGATTACATTGATTTAGAATACAGCTAAGTATTAGTAATTAAAAAAAAGCAATTGCGTGATTTTAACCTTTTTTTATGATATGATTAAAATAAAAATCAGCGTAATCTGTGTTGCAGAAAGAAACACATATATTATGTCAATTAATGAAAAATGATCCAGCTTACAAGAAATTGCAGTTGCTTGTACCAACAAATGTCCCTTTTTAGAAGTTATAGAATTGATTTTATATCTTAAACAAATAAAAATATAAATATGGAACATTCTCTATATTTGTAAAATATGTACTCCTGTAGTTCTGTTTCAAATAGAGAAATTGCTTTTATTAATTATATAATTTATATCATAATTTTAGGATACCTACAAAATTGTACTTTCATCTAAATGTTTTTTAAAACAGGTAACTTTGACTTTTATCAACTATTTGAGATTGTCTTGCACAGCCTTATATGGACTTATAGGTCAATAATGTTATGAATCAACATCCTGCATATAAGCTGGCCGACAAGTTAGTTTTAACAAATCTTAAAAGGATTCGAGATAGATGGAAAAATAATTATATGCCAGATTGGTTCCAGATGATGGACTCTGAATCCATTAAGAAAAAAAAAGTTGCATAGGGTTATCTTCTATAACCCCGATAGACTATTAGCCAAGTGGTTGGTAACAAAAAAATATCTGCATACCGTCTTACTGAGCAGATACCCTATTAAAATGTTCCCCTATTAAAATTCTGGGTGCAACACAATCTGTTAAAAAATATCCCATTGAAAATAATACTGTAATTTCATTTTTTAACAAACACATTAAAATAAGGAATGCAATGAAAATCAATTTAAGACAAATATTGAATATTTGAACAATACTGATACTAAATATCAATTAAAATTAATCATAGGGAATTATTTTGCAAAATTATGTTTATTCAAGTAACAACAACTTAATTAGATTGCCTTTAGTTTTAAATATTTCTGTAACTGTGAAAAAGGTTTAATGAACAAAAAGTTACTTTGAAGAATCTATTAAAATTTACAAGTATATTTTGTTTCAAAAAAATAATATTTAGCAAATTTTTATAAAATAATTTTTAAAACTTAAAGATTTATATCTGAAATTTTTCATTGTTTCTAAATAATTTATATGTTTTAATCTTTATGTGATTTTTTTATTAATATGGTTGATACACGTTTTTTTGTTAATGCTTAAATTTAGTAGTCAGATATTAAGAAGGAATAGAATATTTGACTTTCTATCCTCTTACTATTAATCAAATATTCGGCTGAGTTTTCACATTTCACTCAAATTTCTTTAAGTTAGTTTAGAGTACCTCTGATAATTTCCATTCATGGTAGTAATTCAAGGTAGTAATTTCTATTCATGGAAATCCTGAAGTATCAGCATAAGGTACCCACATAAATTCTTGTTTTTACTACAGCTTAGTTATGAATATCAAATCTGTTTATTTTTAGAGTACATAACACGTATTAATATTTCATTTTTAATATAAAAAATAAACAAGAAAACATCTACATTTATGAAAGCAGCTTGCACAATTGGTTATTTCAAATTGAAATATATTTTCACACCACATACAGAAAATTAACATAAATTTCTATTCCATTGTTTTTTTATATAAAAAAAATACTTCCAAATTGTTAAGAAAACATCTACATTTATGAAAACCAGCTACCAGCATTGTTTATTTAAAATTTAAAGAAATTTACACACCACACACACACACACACACACAAAATAATTCTGAACAAATGTGTACAGTCTCGCTCTCACCATTAATTTTAAACGGGGGGGGGGGGCAGACATATAATGTAAAATGCAAGTCTATCATTATTAAAACTCTACTAGAAAAAGAAAAGGTCAAAAAATTGATACACTGAAGTGCAAACAAATTATGGGGTAGCAAAACTCAATAGCTTTTTTTCTTCTTTTAAATTCGGTTATAAAGTATGCATGCACGTTTATTAGATATGATGATAAGATATGTTGTTTGTAACTTCACCGTCAGGAGACAGTTTCTGGGAATTTCTATAAAATTTTGTAGAAAAGTCCTGGAAGTTGACGGCTGCTTGAAATTGCCATTCATGCGTGCCATTTCCAGAAGATTATCTTAACCTAGGGTATTTGTTCCGAAAAGCGATAGCAATTTTTTTCTTTGCTGTTTTCTCGGCTGCTTGAAATTGCCATTCATGCGTACCATCTCCAGAAGATTATCTTAACCTAGGGTATTTGCTCCCAAAAGCGATAGCAATTTTCTTTCTTTGCACAGAATTTGGGTTGTCCGTGTACAATATTTCGCTCTCATTGGATCATTCAATTTCTCCATTTATCATTTTTTTTTATTACTCACTGGAAAAAGTTTTATAGCAGAGGATGAAAGGCAATGGCCACGGCAATCTTCGAAAATTTGTGACATCTAGTTAAATGAAACATCATAATTAGTTTATTGCATCTTAATAAAATGTTTAGTTTTGATATAGTTTAAATTAACTTTATTTTGATTAAATAATAAATTTCAAAAGTTATAATGCACCAAAATAGCAATGTGATTGACTTGAGTTAATTTAAACAATATATTATATACAAGATTTTTACGGGGGGGTTATAAAATTTAGGACAAATCTACATCGAATACAATTTTCAAATACAATCATCACCTCAATACTTCCTCATATACTAGATACTACATGAAATACAATCTCTGGACAAATACAATTATCAACTGTTAGCTTTCTTAGAAACAAAATAGAAAAAAAAAAAAAAAAAAAAAAAAAAAAAAACATGACTTTTCTTTTTTTAATCGTAATTTTGTCTGATATAAATGTTTATGAGTATCTCAGCAAAATTACTAGTGAAAGGTGTCATTTAGTACCTTTTTAAACTTTTGATTTATGTTTATTTTTCTTGTTCTTTAAGCATTAAAAATAATAATAATCAAAAAAGAACTTTTAAATACATTAAGGTGAATGTTTACTTTTTCAGAAATATTATTTCTTTTTAATAATATGGTTCAAATGATAAACTCAATGCATTTTGATGTTCTACTAAAAGTACATTCTGAAAAACTACATATTAAAAATAAAATTATTGAAAAATTTTAATTTTTTAAGATTTCTACTACTTTAAATATATATATATAATTTACATTTTTGAACATTTTTAAATGTGTACTATACAAGATTGCAAATGGATTTTTAGATAAATCTACTATTGCATTTAATACTTTTTTTTCCCTAAAACATACATAATGAAAAATGGAATTTCACACATCTTCATATACTTTTATTTTTTTTTAAATAAAGAAAATTTGAATGCTAATTCCATGTATATATTTATCAAGTCTATAATAAAGAAAATGTACAAAAACGGTCAAATCTCTATTTCAAATAGAAAAAAAGCCTTGTCTTTTTTTAAACATGAAAGTAATAAAATATAAACGTTCAGAAAAAGTCATTTAACACGGGAGTACACGCGCCGGGTCTTTTTGACCTGGAGTGCATATGATTTGTGCAATTGTAATCACTTACGTTTTAAAAGTAATCTTCAACTTATTTTATCGCAAAATTTATAAGGATTGTCTCTGCCTAAATAAAATGACGGTTATATTTTGATTGTGTTGGTGACAAAGTTAAAAACATTTTTACCTTGGGTAAGCGCGCGTTCTCCCTGGTTAAAGTTTTAATTTGCGTGGGCAATTGTGTTGGGTGTATTTACAATATCTCGAGATATAATTTCTTTTTGGGTAAAATGAAATATAAAAATATTTACAATTAAATAGGTTTTCATATATATATATATATCACTTACATATATATATATTACTTACATATATAAATTTAAAGAAAAAAATTGATTTTTTGACCAATTTTGAAGTACGATATTTCTTTTAAAATGATTCGTATTTGTTTTTCAATCAAGAAAATAGAAATGAAAAACTATAAATCAATACCCGTTATAAATAATGTTAAAGCTATACTTTACGGTACTGGTATACCTATATACTAATCAAATAAAAAATCTCTGTGAATATCTGCGCTGGCTAGCAAAATCTACCACACGTAGAAGTCTGAAAATTTAGGTAAAGATATTCTCAGACAGATCCTGATGCACCTGAGACTCAGACTTTTAATATTTTAAGGGCCAAGATCTCTGGGCCCCTTAACATTTTTATGCACTAAATTGTTAGCAACGCGACCCCTTTTTATCCAATCTTCTTCGTTGTGAGGGACCTTTCTCCACTTAATTATTTTCGCTATTTTATTTTTCAGTATTTGCGCTGGATCCTTGGGGCCTGTTTCACGGCCTCTTGAAGTTTTTGTGATAATAAATTGATTTCATTCAATCCGATCTTCATTTCTGGAATTCCTGTTCCACTAAGATATTTTCAAGATTTTACATTCCATAATGCACTGGGGCCCCCTCGGAAATAATAGACTCCGACAGGGGCCTTTGAACTTTTTGTACGCCAAACATTTTTCATCCCCTTAATTTTTACTACTGTAGATATATTGCGCTAAGTACTAAGACATTTTAACATGTTTTTCTGGTAAGACCCTCTTTTTAACTGTCAGTTGGTCTCTTTAGAGCATCTATTACACTTCCTTTATAAATGGTCCAATTCACTAGCCTTTTTTTTCAACAACTTCTTAAGTCCTTCATCAAGTGCATGAACGGAAAAAAAAATCAGATTTGAACTACTACAAATTTTAAATATTAATCGCGTTCTTGGGCCCTTGGTGTAACATTTAAAAAATGATCCACACGAATTGCATGTAATTTTCTTTAGCTTTAGCGTCCTTCCATTACTTTAATAAATATATATTAAAAAAATCTACCCAACTACATGCGAAAGACGTTCTTAGCCTCTTTAAACATGGCACAGGGATCCTTGAAGTTTTGTACCTTAAATTGTTATTAAATTGCCCTCTCTTAATCTTCCTTTTTAAAATCCTTTTTTCATTTAGTTTTTTCCACTTTCTTACATTTTGTTAAAGACCGTTGGGCCCTCTGTGTCCCGTAGGGCCCTTGAAGTTTTGTTCGCCATACATCTTCCACCCCCTACTTTTCCATCTTCTTAATGCGTAACTTTAAAGTTAGGTTTTGGACTCTTCTTCCACGGCCCACAACCTGATATTTTTATTGGAGTCCTAGGGCTTTTTTTAAAGCATTTACTCAATTTTTTAATGCATTTCTTTAAAATATTGTTCTAACGAATAATTCTTAACCTATGTTTATTTTTGACTAATTGTAAATATGAAGTGTTAAGTACAAAGGAATTTTAACATTTTTGATGTTATGATCCTGTTTTTAACTATCATTTGTTCCCTTTTGGGTCTTTTATTATAGCTCCCTTAAAAATGGTCCTATATATATATATATATATATACATTAGCTTTGACGGCATTTTGATTTATAATCACCTTCTTGGGGCTTTTGATTCAGCATTTTCAAAAATGATCCGAATTGAATTCAATTTTCTTTTACATCGTTCTGACATCCGCCGATTATTTTAAAAACAGCTAAAAAATATCTTTATACTCAAATACATACTATATTAATTACTAGCACATCGGAGATACCTGGCAAGAACGAAAGCTTTTATGTACTATCGAAAAAAAAATTTATAATTTCTGGTGTTGATCTTTCTTTTAAGAATTTTACGAATGGAGGTACCTTGCCCCTTAAAGTGTTAGTTAGTTAGTCAGTAGATTAGTCCTCCCCTACACATTTGCTGTTTCTCTCATACGCACACAATTTGATAACTGTAATTTGATGACATTTAGTACTTTAAAACATTGCCTAAAATAATTAAACTATTGATATTATGATAATCACAGTAATAAATTTAAATTGTAAATAATTCTGAAATATTTTATTAATTTTTGTATCCTAATTGTGAAATTTATTTAAAAATAGCTATTTTGTTTCATTAGAGAACTTTCATTTAATTCTAGAACAAATTACAGTCATAAAAACAACTAGATGAAATTAGGCATGTTTGACCCACTTTTAACTAAATCATTTTTAACTTTTTTAAATATTGAACCTTGAACAAAGTTTTATGTATTATTTTATTCGTTATACAATCAGTTATCAGAATAAACCTGCGACATAAGTGCAATATATTTGAAGAGAGATATATTTTAATCATGAAGAAATGATTTTTCAAGGCTCTTCACTCATAAGAGGCATGACACTCTGCATTTTATGTAGATATACAGGCAAAAGTAAAGAAATATACAAATAAACAGGGGCCTCGCTAAGAGGGGGTACAGATGGGAGCCTACACCCCTTCCCCCCAAATGTTTGCACATGCTGTTACAGTTGGCAAATTTACAAACTGAATTGGCAAATTAGTTCAAAACTTTAATTAAAAACTATAATACACTTTCTATTTCTGATAAATTGGACGAAATTCACCAATATAATTAGAAATATTATTAAACTTTTTACAAATAAAAGCTATATTACATTTTTTAATTGTGATAATTAAAAAAAGCTATTATATAACTGTATATAAAACTGTGTAATAAAACTAGTTGGCAAACCCCGAGAAGTATTTATGTTTGCTTTTCACTGAGTTGGCAAATACTGAGTTTTGACTTGGCAATTTCAGGCTCTTTCCCCACCAATAAAAAATCTTAGCGAGGTCCCTGCAAATAAAATCATTTTTAGAAATGCAGAATACCTTTATTTTACAAGTTTAAACAAATAAAGTAATTTTAAAAATCTCATTTTCAAATCATTTTAAGCCTAGAATACCTATAAACTGTAAGGTTTAAAGAAATAAAATAAGTTTAAAAAATATATAGAATACCGTTAAGCTACAAGATTTGAACAAATAAAATAAATTTGAAAACCCCCAAAAATTTAAAAAACTAAGAATACCTTTAAGCCACAAAGTTTAAAGAAATAAAATAAATTAAAAAAAAAAAAAAAAAAAAAAAAAAAGAATATTTTTAAGATACAAGGTTAAAACAAATAAAATAATTTATAAACTCAAAATATCTTAACGAAGTTTTTATCTTTACAAAGCTACAGAGATTTTAAGTCCCGAAGTATCTTCAACATTTAACTGATGTTACAAGTCTTACAGACCGTTGCATTTTTTAATTTTTACAGTTTAACATGTAACATTCTGTTTAATTATAAACACTACCGAAATTTTGTTTCTTTTGGAACTTTATACTATCACCAGTGCCATTTGAATGGGTACATTTAAATTATAACAGCCCTTTACAACATGTTAAGTACAAAAACAGTTTCCAATAAGTTAATCTCCCCTTTTATTCATCTTTCGATGGAGCGGTGTGCCAGACTGGTTTACAGTAGTTAAGTGCCGATTTATGTCACATCAGTTAAAGGTTAATTTTAAATAACATTTTTTGTATCGCTCCTTTATATTTGCAGAATAAATTTACATTCTTTTACAAATATGAACATTAACCTTTTATTGTATACCAAGTATAATAAACAGATTTCAAAAACATTTAATTAAGGGAGCTTTCACTAAGGTCAACCCTCCAACATATTGACTAGGTCAAGCCTCTCTCCCTAAGCTATATTCTAAAGAAAAAAAACATATTTTAAACTATTTTAAACATATAATATACCTGTGCAAAATTCATGACTATAATTAAAGCTCAATATTTCTGTATTAATTAAAAAACCTACTAACTTAAATTTCCACGATATTTTAACTGGGAAACTCTTGAAAAATATTTTTAAAAAACTCAACTTTGTTAAAAAGTCTTCACATCTGATTGTGTTTCACCTGCTTCAATTGTCTGCATGAAATGAAGCTTGTTGCTTGATAATTTTCTTAGCTTTGGTTATCATCTTGCGACAAAAATCAGAAAAATATTTAAATTTGAAAATTGTTGAATGGATCAAGCCTCCGCCGTGGTCAACCATCCCTAGTCTCCCCTATTTTTTTTTTTCATTTTGAGGTGTATCCATTACTGGAGTGTGGGCGTTTTGATATTTTTCTCTTATTTACAATTAAATTTTGATTTAGGAAAGATGGCATTATGATAATGGTTAAAAATTGTTGAGTGATGAATAAAATGTTGAAAAAATTGTAATATAAATAGTATTAATTAAAAATTATTTTTTATAGAAATTCATTAACGGTATCGATTAGTGGCACATCTATTTCATATATATATTATCCGTTTATTTTAATTATTTCAATAGATGATTCAAAACATCAAATATCAGAATTACAGTTATAAAATTGAAATAATGGAAGAAAGTTAGAAGGATTAATAGAAAAAAAAATAAAAAAGAAAAGAGCAGGCGAGTGAAGTTGTATAATTTGCATTTAACAGTTAAGTTTATTGATGAATTAATTGTAGTAATTAATATTACAAACATGAAAATACCACAGATGTATTGATGTTTAATAAATACTATGAAAACTATTTCAAAATAAAATTGCAAAACTGATATTTGAAGCCACGGATCTCCAAATAAAATTGTTTTAATACTATGCTATAAATTTAATAGTTTAATGTTAATTTTTATGTGCATAATAGATGAATAATCAAACATTCAAGAAACAAATAGATTTTGTGTAGTTTTAAAAAATTGTCGTTTTTCAATTGAATTTGTTTCTAGATCATCCCCCTTTAGCCCCTTCTTTCTCTATATAATATTGTCTACTTTCCGATTGGTTTGATTGTTTGCTACAGTAAAAAATATCAAAAGCAGAGATGTAAATAATAATGATTTGATTACAATATTTAGAAAAAATTGTTTAGCAGATAACATTAATTAAAACATTGAAAGAAGCTTTTTATTAAACCATAAGGGGGAGTGGAATGTTGTGGGACAGTTACAAAAGTATTTACAAAAGTAAGAAAATCAACTTTGTTTGATACAAACACTAAAATTTCACTTTATAGAGGGCATTGTGAACGACTTTTTAATCTCCCTGAACAATATAGAAACACAACATAAAAATTTATTTTATAATTAAAGAAATGTAAATTTCAAAATGTGCCCCATACCTCTCCACTTACACGGAGGTATGAGACAGCTATAAAACAAACCTATAAAGCATAAATAGGCTAGTGTCGGCTAAATATACAATAAAACAAACATTGTAGGATGATAATGTATGTGCCACATCATAAAATTCTTGTAGATTTATGATTCAATGACAATCATGAATAAAAATTCAAGATTTTTAGTAGTAGATGACATTAAAAAATCATCATTTCAATTTATTTACATTTTGAAGTAAATTAATTTATAATCAAAGTTATAATATATTATCCTCTAAATATGTTTGCATGGCAGCAAATTAGATTTATCTTATGAAAAAAAAAAAAAAAAGAATTGGACATGTCTAATTCACCATGTCGACATGCAAGTTCTTCCTTCTATTACCATGTCCCATTCCTCCCCACTTCCTTGTTTTGTGTTAAATTTTATGTATAAACAAAAATAGGTCTTTAAGCTTATTTTAAATTATGGATAACGTACAGTATATTGTTCCATAAATAAGGAAACTATTATAGCCATGCATATACAAGTCATTTATATACGAAAAGCATATAAATTATATTAAGCGAATTTATTTTTGATTCTTGAATAAATCTTTTCCGGTTATACGACTGCAAGTTTATACTGATCATTTTTTTTCAGTTGAACATTTGGCTATGATTGCTTGGGCTATCGTGTTACGTTTGATTGATGAAATGTTTAGTATATACATAAAGAGAAAAATCTACTGTCCCATTCCTCCTACTGTCCCATCCCTCCCGCTGTCCTACTCTTTCCACTCACTCCTACAGTAATGAGTTTTTTTTAAGTATAATTTAAAAATAATTACTTTCAGATTTTTCCAAATAAGTGAGAAGATGTTATATGCTAGGAACTTACTAAATTATTTTTAGTAATGTCTACATTGGATGTTCATTACTGGAAATTAGTTAAATAAGCATTTCAGTAATGGACACTGGTTTCAAAACTTTAGATTATAACAACTTATATATTTGAAATACTCAATATTTTATCAATAAAATATTAAGAAAATGACGACTTACTTGATATCTCGTTTTCTTGTAAATAGTGCCGGAAGATGTTGATGTTGATCACATGTTTAATGTTTTCCTTCTCAATTCCTCATGTCGTCTATGTCGACATTTACCACTGAGCATGCGCTCATACGTCATGCTTCAAGTGGAAAGTTCCACGAACCTCTGTGAAAATATCCTCTGGTTTTGTGTGTTTTTTAAAATATCAGAATGACTTTCTCCAGAATTTGAGGAACGTTACACACATAAATGATGGCAAGCTTACACAAATGTTTTACAGTGTGCTACGCACGCATTTGTAACCACTACAAGCCTCCACTGATATTTATCTCTCTCAAAATGAATCTCTTGCACGGGTCCTGGGTGCCTACGTTAGAGGTCTGTACGGGATGGAATTTTCATTCTCGGGTCCAGCCCGGTCTGAAAGAAAGTTATTTTGGCACGGCCCGATCTGGCCCGACGCAATTTTTGCAATTTCGAAAAAATTCAGATTTTTATCATATAATTAAGATTTAAAAAAAAATACAGCATGCATATTTATAGGATGATTTTACAGTATTTTCAGGAAATACACTATAGCAATATTAATGATTACTTACTTAGATTCTTAGATTTCCAACAATCAAATAAAGATTCATTAAAAATTTACTGTGTTTAATAAAAAAAATAATAATAATAAAGAAAGTTAAAAACACCATAACTCTTGAAGCTGTATAATAAAAGTAGATTAATGAATATATTTCTATAGCATTTTATTGAAGATTTTCTCAAAAACCAAACGATCTACTTTCTGATAAATTTTTGAATTCATTTCTTTTCAGAAACACATAAGATTAGCAAGAGTTTTTATTCAGAAACTATGTAATCGAATGACGTTATCCACTTTTTTTATACAAGAAATTTAAGAAAGTTAGAGTTTTAAATTAAATTTCTGGAAGCGACAGCATGGGAAAGAAGAAAAATCTGCAACCGCATTACAAGAGTCTCTCATACCTCTACAAGTACATACAGGAATCTTATTTACCAAAAAAGGAAAATGCTACATGATTCCAAATCCTTTCAATAGTCAGGCTTGTCAATTTTATTGCACCTTTACAGTTAAAAATTAGTCAGAAAATGTGTCAAACTTTCACGTTGTTGAGCAGCGAATTTAAGAACCATTTATAAGTATATTTCCAAAGATTACGGTAACATAAGTTCTTTATCGCTATTAGTACTTTCATAAATCATGTTGTCTGCCAACACATTTTGTGAACAATTAAGTCTAATTCCAGCCTGGCTCGACTATATGAAGAAAAACAAAGTAAGCCTGATCTCGGCCCGTCAAGAGTCTGTTAAAAAGATATTAAGTCTGGGTTAGACACAAAGTAACAGTCCAATGCCGATCTCTACACTGTGCAAGTTTCATTTGTTTTGATGTTGTCAAACTAGGATCAGCTCTTGACGCACGTTGAAAATAGCTCATATTTTATCGTCTTTTCAGAAATTTTTATAACGGGTTTGTAGGTCTGCTAAATTTTTTTACCGGTCCATTTATTTTGTTTGTCGGTCCGGCATGTTAGAAAATTCAGAACCATCTATCCGGGATGGATACGGGCCTCGGTCCAGGGCAGGGACCGTGCTGACTCTAGCCTACCCCATAGACCTGTAGCATTCTCATATAGCGTAGGCGTGCTGCACATGCTCCGAAAAATCTGCAAAGAATCGTAGGATGAGTTGACAGGTAAAAATTCTGCAGAAAGTGTTGCCAAAGGGCTACATTTTGAAATTCAGATTTTTTTATTGCCACCGCTTTTTTGAAATTGTAAAATTCGTTTTACTTAATGACATATTTATTAAGGCAAAAAAAAAAAAAAAAAAAAAAAAGAAAGAAAGTTTTGCCATTTGAAAAAATTGTTGTCAATCAAGAAATCTGAATTTTAAAAAAGTACCCCATTGGCAATTCTGCCCAGAAATTGGGCCCATGAAACTTCAGATAAAAATAGTTCCTTTCGGTGAAGGTAAAACTAAAAATTGTAAGACAATTGAAAAACAAGTTGGATGAACAAAACCCATTTGAAATTGAGTCTGAGAATGTGCCCATTGCATTGGAATGTGGAGCTAAAACTGTATGAAAAGCATATGCTTGTTTGAATTAATCAATCCCCATTGAAATCTAGCCCACAAAATCTGAGAAAAGAGTTTGACGTTAACTTTGTTTAACATAAATAAAATTCGTCGTTAACAGAATATTTTAATAATCTTCGATTAATTTGATAAAATGTTTTTAAATTATGTTTATAGACTTCAGTTTATAAATGAAATGGCCTCCCACATAGCATGCATGGTCACAGTAACGTCACAGTGACGTCACTGTGAGTCACTGTGGTCACGTAACATCTGTGACCAAAATGCCACCCCTCAGTGACGTCACATTGTGACTGAAATGTGACGTCACATCTGTGACCAAAATGCCACCCCATAGTGACGTCACATTGTGACTGAAATGTGACCTTCTTAGAAAATTAAAAAATATATACAAAAATTCTTCAAAAGATGTTATTTAATGGAAAAAAATATTTTTCTGTCAATTGAAAAAGTTTTTGTGACGTCACTATGAAATGTCATTAAAAAATGCAGTTATATATTACATAACGTTTTTATCATTTCAAAACATTTAAATAATTTTAAACATTAATGTATGGATGTGTATCTAACATTTCAAATCAAATGAGTAATTTGTTATCCTTGACAGTGAAAATGTGTGCGAAAATATAGAAAGATATTTGTATTAAAACAAGTAAGAAAAATCATGCGTTAAGCATAGATTATGAAGCACTTTCCAACACTTAATGAAATCTTTAACAAAACTTTGTTATTTAAGGAAATAATAGTGTATAGCCAAATATACCCAAATATGTATTCCAGTACATTAGAACAGCCCTGTATTTCATATGTTAGTATATACATTAGCTTAGCAAGAAAATACCCAGTAGCTTGAAATTTCTTTTTCAGCAATTCATACTATTAGATGGAAACATACTTGACTACTTTTGTTCAGCCCTGTAGTTTACATTGTGCATTTATTACACGTCAGCATTAGGCTAAAATTTATTGTAAACTGAAACACTTTTAAAACAACTGAAATCACATTCTCATAAATCATCATTCATAGGCGTCCATGTACCGAATTCTTTGCGTGGCCCTGTATATCCCTTTACCTATATTCTGCAAACATTTCTCAGTAAATTGAATGCAGCTCAGCGTAAAAATGCATAGCTTATTTAAGAACCACGTTTAAATAATTTACGCTCATATCCTGAATAAAATTTCATATAATTATTCAGGTGAGCTCTTTTGGGTAGCCCTGTATATCAACTATAACATTTATACACACCATATAATGTGCATATATTTAGCGAAATATAAACGCGAATATCATAATTAAAATGAATTTCATCCCTCCATCAGCCATATACGGTAGACATATACCATAGACATATACGGTACTTCGGAAAGAATATACTATTTGAAATCTTTTGTATGGCCCTGTAAATGCTATGTACTTCATATTATGAAAGACAGTAGCGTATAATTTATACTAAGCTTCAGTGACATATATCAATTTTATTATACATGAAAAAGCTTAATATATTTAAAATATGTCACACATAATTCCCCCTTTTACCATTATCTAATGGAATTCTTTTGTGTGACCCTGTAAATGAATAATAGCTACATTTTCACCTTATATTTTATAGGATGCATATTTTAATATGTTTGGCAGGGTATAACATCTTTAAAATTCCTTTGAAATGATTTTTCCCCATAGGCTGTAATGTAATAGGAAACTTTTGATTCGCCCTGTAGATAAACTAATCATGGTAGAAACTTCATTTTCGATAGGACTTGTGCTAGGGTAAACGTCAATAACGTCCTAAAATTTCATGGCAATCCGAGTATATTAACGATTTTTCCCCATGGGCCGTAATGTAATGGAAAACTTTTGATTCGCCCTGTAGATAAACTAATCATAATAGAAACTTCATTTTCAATAGGGTTCGTGCTAGGGTAAACGTCAATAACGTCCTAAAATTTCATGACAATCCGAGTATATTAACGATTTTTCCCCATAGGCCGTAATGTAATGGGAAACTTTTGATTCGTCCTGTAGATAAACTAATCATGGTAGATACTTCATTTTCAGTAGGGTTCGTGCTAGGGTAAGCCTCAATAGCTTCCTAAAATTTCATGGCAATCTGAGTATATTAACGATTTTTCCCCACAGGCCGTAATGTAATGGGAAACTTTTGATTCGCCCTGTAGATAAACTAATCATGGTAGATACTTCATTTTCAATAGGGTTCGTGCTAGGGTAAACCTCAATAACGTATAAAAATTTCATAGAAATCCGAGTATATTTACGGGAGTTAGAGCGCGGACAGACGGACAGACGGACAGACGGACAGACGGCCATCCGGCCAGACGGACAGACGGACAGACGGACAGACGGCCAGACAAACCGAATGCATAAGCACTTTTCAACTTTGTTGGAAAGTGCTAAAAATGGATGTATTACACATAATTATTGATTAGGATACACTGAAAAAAGATTTTTAGACCGAAATCGAATTGAAAAACACAAATAAAAAGCTTTTATCCTCTATAACTCCCCTTTTTTTGTATTAAGAAGATACTATGTATGTTCACATGTGATACAAACTTTATTTTAAAACAAGTTGTTTTTTTAATTATTAGCGTTAAATCTATCCTGTCAAAAACATGAATGTGAAAGAATGCCAAGTTCGTTAAAGGTTTCGCTAATAAAAGAAGTGAGATGTAACTGCAAACCAAGTTCTTTCGGAGCTCCTTAAATCATAACTCCTGTCATGCATAATATTATTCAATTGCTTAAAATGATTTGTTATGTTACTTGTTATTCAATAGAGCGACTTAGCAAGTTTTCTCTTATTCAATTTTTTCTATTTAGTTGATCAGAAATTAAAGTTGATCCCTTCCTTAATTTATCAGTACCTTAACTTCAATATACTTATTCGAACACTCGATTGACTAGATCTTTGTCAATCAGATTCTAGATTAAATTGTACTCCGACTCAAAGATTAAAGTTGGTAACTGAAAACTTGCCAAGTCGCTCTATTGAATAACAAGTAACATAACAAATCATTTTAAGCAATTGAATAATATTATGCATGACAGGAGTTATGATTTAAGGAGCTCCGAAAGAACTTGGTTTGCAGTTACATCTCACTTCTTTTATTAGCGAAACCTTTAACGAACTTGACATTCTTTCACATTCATGTTTTTGACAGGATATCATTATTTTTTGTCAAATCACTTATTTTATGAGCGAAACCTTTAACGAACTTGGCATTTTTTCACATTCATGTTTTTGATAGGATATCATTATTTTTTGTCAAATAAGTAGGTATTTGTTTCCTTTTTGAAATAAGTAGGTTAAATTAGTTTTATTTAATATTAATTTCAGCTTTTTCCTGCATTTATTCACTGTTTTTTTCCAGTCAAATTAAAAAATTTAACATTAGGACTGCTTATGTTCCTTTAAATTCCACTAATAAGGATGTTTCTTTTACGTGATTGGGTACTACTTGTCTATTTCGTCGACCAAAAATGTTTGTAGCCAACTTGGCGAAATATCGCTATATTGACGACAAAAATTACGCACCAAAAGTCATGCTAACATGGCTCTATTTCTGGTATTTTGCCAAATTCCCATAGATTCCCATTGTAATCTGATAATTTATCCAATAATTTTGTTACAGCAAGGACTGTCGCCATCATTTTGGCATCTTTTTTTTTTCTTTAAATCGGTTCGCTAAATACCCAAGATTGCTTAAATATTGCTATTTAGAAAGTTTTTAGAACGCTTTTCGCGCATTTTTACCCCTTTTAAATTTTGTATTTGTTAACAAATGTTCTTAGTGATCATTTATATCTTATGATTAATGAACATGCCAAATTTTATGTTTTTAGGCCCTTAACATACAGACATCGCATTTTTAGAACGCTTTTACTTACCCATCATACGTAGTATAGGGTAAATCTTGCAATCGTTTTGAAAATCGAAAAAAAATTTTGACGGATTTACACGTTTTAGATAGTGGAGATTCCGAAAAACATATTTTTAGAAAAAAAATTTTGCCGTCCGTCTGTCTGTCTGTAAACGCTCTATCTCCCGAAAGAATTGAGATAGAGACTTGAAATTTTGTATGTAGTTAGTATGTAAGAATGGGACGAAACCTATTTAATATCAGCAACCTCGATTATCCGGAACTATTTTTTTCGGACTCTCGAAAATTTCGTTCTGATGAAAGGTACATAAAAATTTTCGAATTTTTTTGTTCTAAGGAATGGACGTAAAAGGCAATAAAATATCACATATTTTGCATATAGAACGAAGTCGATCGGATTATTAGTTGCTGAGATATTTTTAATCCTGTTTTCCACATTCTTCGATTTTTCATGGCCCTGTATTTGATTCAAATTTCAATTCAGAGGTATATTTTAATTGGACATAAGGCGCTTAATCCGACGCAGTTAATTTTTAGTTAATAGAGTTATTATTTTTGGAGTTATAAGGATGTTTCTTTTACGCAGTTCGGTACTACTTGAGTAGTTTGGCGTTTTATATAATTTGTCGAAATCGGTAATCATCAGTTCTTTAATAGAGCATTACCATGTATATTAAAATATTTAAATTTTGTTTATGAATTGCAATGCATTGTATAAATAGTTTTCACATGTTTTATTTTCATATACATATCCATGATGGGTAAGTATTACGGTGGCCCCCAACGACTAGTTTTCTATTTTACCCCCTTTGGATTAGTGGAATCGACATAAGATATAGCCTATATTGGAGCAAGGACTATCACCATCATTTTGATATCATTACTTTTAAGATCGGTTTGTTGTTTGCTGAAATTGCTTAAAAATCCCAATTTAGAACATTTTTAGAACGCTTTTCGCACATTTTCGCAAATTTTCACCCCTTTTTAATTCCGTATTTTTTATCAAATGCCCTTAGAGATCATTTATATCTTATAAATAATTAACATGCCAAATCTTATAGTTCTAGGTCCTTCAGTAACACAAAAGTTGCATTTTTAGAATTTTTTTGCTTCTTCACCCTCTTTTGGTTAATTGTATACGCATAAAATATAGCCTATGTTTGAACCGGGGCGAATACCATAATTTTGGTATCATTAATTTTGAAATCGGTTCGGTGGTTTCAGAGATTAGCCCCGATACTTGCCAAAAGTGTCGCCAACTTGGCACTATTTCTGATATTTCGCGAAATAACTCTAAAATGCCAAACTTTATGTTTCCAGTCTAGTCCCTTAATATACAGACATCGCATTTTTAGAATGTTTTTATGCTCTTTTACCTCCTTTGGGTTAGTGTAATCGACATAAGATATATCTTATGTTGGTGCAAAGACTGTCATCATCATTTTGATATCATTACTTTTAAGATCGGTTTGTTGTTTGCTGAGATTGTTTTAAAATTGGTATTTCGAACTTTTTTAGAACGCTCTTCGCGGATTTTCACCCACTTAAATTTGATATTTTTTTAGCAAATGTCATTAGTGATCATTTACATCTTATAAATAATTAACATGCCAAATTTTGTGCTTCTAGGCCCTTCAGTAAAACAAAAATCACATTTTTAGAATGTTTTTCGCTTCTGAACCCTCTTTTGGTTAGTGGCACAGACATAAGATATAGTCTATGTTTGAACCGGGGCGAATACCATCATTTTGGTACCATTACTTTTGAAATCGGTTCGGTAGTTTCAGCGATTAACCCTGATACTCGCCAAAAGTGACGCCAACTTGGCACTATTACTGGTATTTTGTGAAATTCTCATAAGCTTCCATTGTAATCCAATAATTTATCCTCTAACCAACCATTCATGTTTAATTAATGGTGATTTCTGATTTTTTCCTATTTATAGATCCAATAACCTACCTCCACACCAAATTTCAACTTCCTAAGTCACGTGGAAGTAGTCAAACATTTCTATGAGTGAGTCAGTGAGTCAGTGAGTCAGTGGTAAAAACAGTGGTTTTCAGGCGTCAATTTCTCGTCAACGGTAAAATATTTTTTTAAAAAAATTTAGGATTCGGAAATTAGAAGATGGTCTTACACGACACAAAAAATTGCAAGTGTGTAGGTCAAATAGAATTTAAGTTATTGAGGGGTCAAAAGTGGCTCGAAATGGTTCGGGTAATATAACCCACGGCCGGTGTGTCGCCTTTTACTTTGTGAACTTGGCTGACACACTGCCGTGTGTCTAGATTATTTTAAATCTTTAAAAACTTAAACAAAATTTTATCAAATAAACTTTAATTGTGATTATTATTAACTGTTATTTACAAAAAAAGAAAAAAATGATTTTACTTTCATTTACTTGAATTGTCAACTTGAATTTACAATCATTTTAACTTGAATTGTTTTGAAACTAATAAAAATAAAAAATAAAAATACATTAAAAAATTTTTCAAATAAAAAAAAATGATCAGAATCACTCCCATAAAATTATTGCGTATTTAAACTCCAAAATATTGCATAAGAAAAGAAAAAACAAAACGGTCATGCGCATGGAAAGTGAAAATCGTCTGCAAGACAAGACTCTAGCGGGAGTCCGTGCAGGCTACTCTCGTAACCAGAGATTAAACAGCTCCAGTTAAGAAAAATAAAACCATATAAGAAATGACGTAACAGGAATGTCACATGCGAGAAATTTTTTTTTATTTATTTTTATTTTTCGTTTGTTTATTTATTTGTTTATTTTGTTAAACATTTTTTTAACATGTAATTTTGATACTTTATTATTTTTTAACACCTTTTAAAAAATTTTACCTAAATAAACAACCTACACTTCTGTTTACTATCACAACAACAGCTGACTAGCGCAAGACACACTGGGAAAATAAAATATCGCTGATGTTGACAAACCCTTGTAGTATTTCTCTAATTTATTCTCGCGCACGTGTTTCGTTTCTAATTATCACTCCATTGATGAAGGAAACGCTATTTTGAAAGAAAAGAATTTATACCAGCCACATGGCAACAACAACTGCATAGCAACAAACGATGTTATCTTTACCTTTTCATTATTCTTTTTCTTGATGCATTATTTTTTGTGAGTGTTGTGAAATGTATTATTAAATGTTTATGTATTTGTTGATGACATCCTGATAGCATCTCGTACAGAAAAAGAACATCTTGAGCATCTAAGAATAATATTTCAACGTTTACAAGAATACGGATTAAGCTTAAAACCTTCAAAATGCACTTTCGGCGTATCATCAATAGAATTTCTAGGTTTTAAGGTATCTGAATTTGGCATTGAGCCCCTACCAGATCGAGTAGATTGCATTTTAAAATTTCCCCAACCTACTACCCTTACACAATTAAGACGTTTCTTAGGGTTATTTAATTATTACCGTCGATGTATCCCAAAAGCTGCTCACATATTGGCTCCATTAAATAAATTTTTGGAAGGAATAAAAAATTCTAAAAAGTCTAAAAGACGCTCTGAAAACAATTCACATGACTCAATTCAATAGACAGAGGAGGCTGAACATGCTTTTAATGACGCCAAACAAGCTTTAGCTAATTCAACTCTCCTACGACATCCTATTCCTGGAGCAAAGTTAAGTCTTTGGGTTGATGCAAGCGACAAAGCCGTTGGCGGTTCTCTTATGCAGCTTAATGAAAAGCATTGGGAACCCATTGCCTTTTTATCAGTCAAGCTGTCAAAAAGTCAGCAAAAATGGTCTACATATGACAGAGAGCTACTGGCAATATATACATCAGTAAAGCGCTTTCGACACATGCTCGAAGGAAGGTGCTTTATCATATACACAGATCAAAAGCCTCTCATATACGCCTTCAAGCAAAATCCAGATAAATGTAGTCCTCGCCAATGGCGACATTTAGATTACATTTCTCAGTTTAGTACAGATATACGTCACGTAAGCGGCAACGACAACACGGTTGCTGATGCACTATCTCGAATTGAAGTAGATCAAATCTCCAGCTCATTTTTAGACTTTGAAAAGTTTGTAAAAGCTCACGAACATAATAAGTGGACCGAGAGTTTGCCTGCAGTTCTACTTGGGATAAGAGCTGCTGTAAAACCTGATATAAAAGTTTCAAGTGCTGAATTAGTTTATGGAATTCCACTCACACTACCGGCTGAAATGTGCTCAGAAATCCCATCTCTGGTATCCTGTGACAATAATTTCATTCAACAATTGAAAGAAAGAATGAATAGTTTAAAACCTACATTTACATCTACTCATGGGCATTCAAAAATTTTTGTTCATCCTAAATTGAAGGATTGCACGCATGTGTTTCTCCGATTAGATAAAATCCTTCCATCTTTATCTCAACCTTATTCTGGCCCTCATGAAGTTATATCAAGAAATGATAAGAACATAACCATCATTGTAAATGGAAAGAAAAGTTGTGTCTCACTTGACAGAGTTAAACCTGCATTTTTGTTCAATGATTTACCAAATAACGCAGATAATTTTCAAACTAAAAGTGTTCCAGCAGATAGCCAGCCAATAAAATCAGGACCACTAACTACCAGATCAGATAGACAAGTAAGATTTCCTAAAAGACTAATAACCGAAATAAACTATATTTCATATAATTGACTTTCCTTCATAAATATATTGTATTATTTATATATGTATTATACTTCACATTGTTTTTTGTTGTATCGTTCCTTCGTCACTGGGGGGATACTCATGTAGTATTTCTCTAATTTATTCTCGCGCACGTGTTTCGTTTCTAATTATCACTCCATTGATGAAGGAAACGCTATTTTGAAAGAAAAGAATTTATACCAGCCGCATGGCAACAACAACTGCATAGCAACAAACGATGTTATCTTTACCTTTTCATTATTCTTTTTCTTGATGCATTATTTTTTGTGAGTGTTGTGAAATGTATTATTAAATGTTTATGTGGTTGTTTTAAACGCGTTAATTATTCAATAATACGCAAACATCCACTAAACCCTGGTAATGAGAGTGCCTTGCACGATAATTAGGACTCTCGCTAGATTCTATAGTCTGCAAGCGAAAGAATAAATAAACGTAAACAAAAGTATTTTAAATTGATGATAGAAGACGAGAGAAGTTAGTTGACTGGAATTTATGGCAGATGTGACTTGTGAGCAGATGCGTATTGACACGGATTTACAATTTAAACAAGAATTTCCACTACAACTCTTCGAAGCGGCAAAACATAAGTCCGAGAAAATTAAGGTGGCTTTGACTGTTAAAATGATTTGGTCTTTGCCACTTTAATTATTATCGGATTTAGTTTGTGCGGCAAAAAGAACGAATGAAGTCGATGGAAACTAGAACGAATGAATTCGATGGAAAAAAGGTATGGAAAAATATTATTTTTCATGGTTGCATTTATTATTATTATTATTCTGAGAAGGATTTTAATTACCTTTCAAAAACATGCTATAAAACATTAATGCTTTATTAACTTAATAAAGTCTAATACATCCATTATTTATTTTGTTGACATAAAAAACTTGATTATTAATAATTTGAATTAGGTTGTCAAAGGTAGTGATTTTAATTGCATTTTAATCTGCGTTGTTTCCTTTTTTAAAATAATTGGTTAAAATGTTTACATAAACATAAAATCATATGAAAATATATTATAATAAATTGTTAATATAATTAAACATTTAAAGATAATTATATTTTGTAATAAAGAAGCTTTTTTATAGAATAAAATTATTAACAAACATCCTTTTTTAATTTTTGTATTAAGTAATCTTCGGAAACATTGCATAATGTTATTTTTAAAAATGCATCCGCTCAGAAGAGGAATTTATAAGAGAACGAGAAGAACTATTAAAAGAAATCGTAGATGTTTGATATTTAAAAAAAAACAATAACGTTAAAGGCTGTTTAATGTATTTTTTAACCTGCGAAATGTATAAAAATTTTTTAATAGAAAGTCATTGTAGGTGAAAACGTTTCAGTTGTAAATATTCTTATTGGAATGTTTTCAGAGAGAATTTGGAAGTTAAGACAATCAATAAGAATTTAAACATGATTGTATTTAAAACAAATAACGCAAATACTTGAACGGTATGAAGCTAAAAATTAATAACTGTATTTTATTATTAATTTTTCATTCCAGACGCTTTTATTATTTCCTTTAATGAATCATTTTACAGAGGTAAATTTCAAAATATCCATTATATGTAGTCTTATCATCGTGATTAAAGTGGGTATTATAAATACTCTCTAATATTATAAATAAAATATTAATAATTATAATTAACGTATTTGTTGTTCTATTTTATGTTTATCGTCGGAATTTTTATTAGGTAGATGTGTCTATGATGGACAGCCTTCCAGTTATGGATATCCCCTTAATGTTTTTTTTTGTTTATTAATATACTAATAAATATTTAGCTTTAATTTTTTTATAATTCCTCTTTGCATGTTTTAATAATATTTTAACATTCATAGAAGACAGTATGTGAAGACAGTTTGCGAATATTTTTTGATTTGTGACAAATTTGTCACTAACTTTGTGACGGTGGCAGCATTGTCAATATTGTGAAGTCCCACTGGGACACAATTATACAGTTATGAATATTGTTATGTAGTGTAAAATCCCTTACATCTATAATTTTATTATACTTTAGCGATTTATCTCAATTAAAACTTAGGAGCTGCTATAAAAAGAATGTACCAAAAGAAAGTTACTGAAACAAAACTTAATGCTATGCAGACTTTAATCTTTGTTACATATTTTTTTCTATTTCAATAAATGAGAATATTTAGGACAATTGAATATTCGATCTATTACAATTATTTCAAATTTAGAAATTTGTTTTTGTAATAAGCATTAAAATTAAAAAGAAAAAGACTCTTCCTTTAAGTTGCAACACTAGCCACAGAAAAAGACCCGGATGATAATGTAAAGTCTGTGGCAGCGTTCTTTTCAAATATCTCGCTCAAATTTTAATATTTTTACATGATTTTTTTTCATAGGATAGCTGAAGGCGATCCACAACCAGCCTAGTTTTTAATTTTTCAATTTTGGTTTCAGATTAAAAAAAAAAAATATTTTAAATTTCAAAACCGATTTAAACCGGTTCTGATATTGAAACAATCATAATATAAAAAATATGTAAGCAAAATTGAAAAAGTAAAAAATAGGCCGGTTGTAGATCGTCCGCAGCTATCCTATGCAAAAAATCATGCAAAAATATTAAAATTTGAGCGAGAAATTTGAAAAGAACGCTCCCACAGACTTTACATTATCATCCGGGTCTTTTTCTGTGACTAGTGATCTTAAAGGAAGTGTTTTTATGATAATTTTAATGCTTATTAGAAAAACAAATTGCTAAATTTCAAATAATTGTGATAGATCGAATATTCAATTGTCTTAAATATTCTCATTTATTGCAACAGAAAAAAATGTATCAAAGATTAAAGTCTGTATGGCATTATATTTTGATTCAGTGACTTTGTTTTGGTACATTTTTTTAATAGCAGCTCCCAAGTTTTAATTGAGATGTATCGCCAAAGTATAATAAAATTATACATGTAAGGGATTTTACTCTGTATAACATTGTTCATAACTGTATAATTGTGTCCCAGTGTAACTTCACAACATTGACAATGCTGCCACCGTCACAAAGTTAGTGACAAATTTGTCACAAATCAAAAAATAATCGCAAACTGTCTTCACAACCTTGTCACTATCGTCACAGAATAGTCAGAGTTTTAATGACAATTTTGTCACAAATGACACATTTTTCACATTTTGGTCACATCGTGACGTCGCAAAGTGGTCACAATGTGACGTCACAAACAAGCTCTAAAACGGCCATAACGACTTCACATTTTAGTCACAGTGACTTCACATCGACGTCACGTGACGTCACATCGACGGTCACAAAGTCACAATGTGACTTCACAACGACGTCACCGTGACGTCACCATGTCTTACGGGCTGTTTGGTAACCTTGGTCACATTTCTGGTATCAAACGCACATCTTTTATTTGTATACTAGCTGACCCATCCGTCGATTTTTCCAAACGAAATTATTAAATAGGGGTGCCAAATTGATAGGAGCTTTAAAACAAAGTTATTTCATATATTTTGACATAAATAAGAATTGTTGAACTTTTATTTCGTATATGTGCAACGTTTAATATTTAAGTCGATTGCCTATATGTCATATAGTCTCTGATCTACCGATTTTTGGAAATTAGACGGAGGTGACGGCAAGGAAAATGATCTCTTTTTAGTTTAGTCATTAATGAATGTCCATCCTATCTCCTAACTTCTGCACTGTAACCATTCGGTTCTGGAAAATCTTTTTAAAAAATTACCGATCGATTTTCAGAAAATTTATACACGGGTTTAAAATATTTTTCTACATGTGCTCTAAAAGTTTCAAATCGATATCTTAATTATTTTCTTAATTTTAGCTGATTAGTGAAAATAGTTAATTTATTCCGTTTCAGCTATGGAATCAAGTTCAGATGTGCGCTCGGTTTTTGTGAAAAGAAATCGCATTTTTTATTTTAATTAATATTCTCTATTAATTACCAAAAAAATGAAAAAATCTTAGCCTCATGAGAATCAGGATCTATTTTTGACTATCCTCACTCAAGTTTCACACTTGCATGTACGGTAAATATTTCAAGCCATTTCTGTCACTTTTTTTTCTTTTTTTTTCCGGTGACTTTGACTAGTTTGCTGTTTATTGAATCTATCAGATCATGCAAAGTACTCAATGAATCAAAGATCAAAACAGTCTGAGCAGTTTTTAATAGCATCCATGAAATCTAACTTAGAATTAAATTGTCACCCATTTTTGTAAATATTTCAGTTTAAAATTCCCTAAAGCTTTTCTGTTACATTTAGATCGGGGTTAGGAGTTGGTCATTGAATTCATTTCACCTGATTAACTTCCAGTCAAGATTTAGTTAACTTTGAAACATGAAAGGAAGCGTTGTCCTGATGAAATGTCCAGTCTCCTAAAGTTTTAAGAGGGGCAATGGGTAATAAATTATCTTCTAATTTACCTTGATACATAACTGAATACATTTGGTTATGCATGAAAACAATTGGAATGGAAAAAAGAGGTTCTTGTTGTAAGTCATGCCAAAAATATTTATAGCCATCGAGTCCATCGAAATTAACCCTTAAGCGGTAACCATGGGTCACTAGTGCCTCGGTCAAATTTTCTTTCCTTGCTAGCTTAGAGGAGAGAGTGGGGGAGCAGGACTAAACTAACCTGAAAAAAATAGTACACTAGTAGGCTATTAGCTCCCGAAACGCCGATGTTTTAGTGCTTTCACAACCGACGTAAGAGCCAGTCAAAATTTCGAAAAGGCACGAGTGACCCAGGGTTACCATTTACGTTGACGAAAAGTGTAAGGTAAGAAAAAACTTGTTTGGTTAGGAATTGATGTTTTTTTCATAAAAAATCGATACATTACACTCACTTGGGTTTCCGAACCTTACTTTTTATGCAAACACGTGTTTATGAAATTGTTTGGTGTGATTGCAGTTTGCTCTCCTTCTTGGCTTCCTTCGATTGTTTATAAATGATGATATCAGTGTTGCTGTAATTTTTCATTATTATATTTTTTGTTTAATTAAATAAAGTTTGATAGTTAACATCATTTTCATAAATAAAATTGATTAAAAACTAATAAAATTTCTATTTCATTGTAAATTGTACCTATTTATAAGTTTTAAAAATGTCATTTTTATGCTCAAAACTTAAGCATTTTTTTAATTTATACCGGCTATTTTTGTTTTTTTTGTAAAAGTACCATTCTTGATCTTCAATTTTCCGTTTGAAACAGCAAAAAATGTCAATTCTATCGAAAGTTATGATTTTTTAAAGAAAATGTACATTTTTCACATTTTTATTTGTTTATTTAAACATATTGTTTAAACAAATTAATAAATCAGCAATATTGTGATTGATTCTTGTTTAAGGATAGTTGATGTAATATCATGAATTTTTTTAGAATTTTTAAAGCACTTTAAACCACTTTTAACAGCGCTAAGCACGAGTGACCCATGATTACCGTTTAAAGGTGCCGAAAAACACGTTACCGTTTAAGGGTTAAATTTCTTTTTATCAGAAAAGACATCTCCCCAGTTTGTGCCTTCGGTGAAATGTTTTCTTGCAGTCTAAGCGAGCATATTTGTGGTGCTTAGAGAGAGGAGGCTTTCCTTTATTTTATTTTTTTTAATTTGAACAATAGAATTGTTACTTAAAACATTTCTGACCGTCCGACTTGTACGTGGTAATTGTAACTGTTCTTAAATTTAGGCAGACGATTTTTTTTAACCACAAGCTAGCTTCCGGATTTGCTTTGATTGCTTTACAGTTAAGGATTTTGGTCTTGCTGTACGCTTCTTATTGCCGTAATCTTCGGCATTTGTGAGAAAAATGTTTTCTGCAGCCTTGGACCTTCCTATTTTTCTGCAATATTAGAAACAGACATTCCAGCTTCATTTAAAGTTAATATTTTAGCTTGTTCACATAGGGTAACATTTTTCTTCATGGCATTGCGTTATACACACCAAAAAAATAAATGCACATAGCGCGTATACATTTACATAAACTTTCATTGCGGCTTGCAAGCTTTCTCAAGTCTGTCATTATGCAAAATGAGACTAGAACCATCCGTTTTATAATTTCTTCCAAGTTGTTTTTCATTAGTTGTAAGAATTAGCATAATTTATGGTCTTTCTTCTGTTTTTTTAATCTAAGTTTGTGCGTATTATTACAATGATGATTATGCAAATGAAAATAGAATTTTTATTATCAACAATTCCATTACTTTTTGTAAATTTTCTATCGGTTTTATAATTTTTTCCTGCATTGTAATAAAATGTGGACGATCTATTCCCTAATTTTTACTTCTTAAATCATAAAAAAGAAACTAGGACTTTTCAGTCTTCCTAGTACGACCAGTACAAATTGCTGTTTCTGTCATTTTAAAAGTTAAATATATTTGATATATATTTTAACTTAGCATATATGCATTAGAAAAGATTATGCCTTCATCTATCTATGTGATAATAACTGGGAAAATAATGGGGGAAAAAAAAGAATTTTACTCCATAACTTCTATATTGACCGAATTCGTTTATTCCGTTGTTGCACCTTACAGTCATCTCTGCAAGTCCGATCGGAGGTCCCAGGAGCCATTTATGTGAATCTCGGGAACTACATGATGGTTGTAGTTTGTGCATTGTGCTGTGCATGCATCTCAAATTGGCAAAATCTAATCTTTTTTCATGCATGTTTTTGTTAATATGTTGGAGATTGTAATATTTTTCCATCTGGGGGCGAATTTGTCAATTCGGAAAGAACATTTAATTTAATTAATAAGCTCTTGATTGACATTTAGTCAAGAATAACTCAATCTCCGGGATCTGTGATGTACAAGGTTTACCGATTGAATAATCGTCTTATAAATTAATCTGATTTCGTATGCAGCGTTTCCTGCAGTTCCATATATTAACCATCGATTTATTCTGTTGCTGATCCAAAGTATGAGACCAGATTGTGTGATCGTCGAGATTAATTCGGTGAATTAGTCCTCCAGTATTCGTCCGGAATGGCTCAGTTGGAAGAGCATTGGCGGTTTCAGACAATACATCTCTGGTTCAAATCCTGGACCGAACTTTTTTCACCCACTTGGAAAATTTACATTCTATGAAAACTATAAATCTTTAATTAATCGGGTTCCACACATTTTAGTTTTGTATGTTTGTGTAATCAGCTGAATACTTAAAAACAAGGAAGAGTGACGACACCTTTTCTCCCGGTACAAGCCAAAATAAGACATTTTCTTCTCTCGAGAGAAAATAATGTAGTTATTTTCTCTCTTTTTTTCGAAGGGGGGGGGGCGCAAAATTTCTTCCTGCCCCGGGCGCCAAAATACCTAGATACGCCACTGGAAAAAGCATTTAATACTCTTAAAGATGAGTTATGTAAAGTGACGAGTTTGGCTACACCTATCGTAGGCCGGCAATATCAGCTCTACGCAGAAGCTTCCGACCTGGCAGTAGGATGCTGTCTTACTCAAAAAGATGAAAAGGGTCAGTTTAAACCGATTGCTTTTGCCAGTCAGAAATTGTCGGAGGCTCAGCGTGCTTGGCCGAGTCTAGAGAAAGAGGCTTGGAGTGTTCTCTTTGGGTTGCGAAAGTTTGAAAAGTGGACCTATGGATCTCAAATTGAGATCATTACGGATCATAATCCATTAAAATTTCTCACCGAAACAACCCCAAGATCACCCAAACTCACTAGATGGGCTCTTGCCTTGCAACGCTGGAACCTGAGTATTTCTCATCGTCCAGGAGCTCAACATTTGAATGCTGATGCAATTTCCAGGCTACATAGAAAGAGCTGGGAAGAACAACCAGTTGTTAGCCCATCAGCATCAACGACCCAGTAGTGGACAACCTTAAAGGGATGTCACCACACATTTAATTTTTTTTTCTGTGTATATGTAAATATTTTTGAATTTATGTTTATAATATTGTGTTAACATGTGTATTGTATATGTAATAATAATATTAGTACAAGGTTCAGTAGAGATGTCAGTAGGTAATGTTCAGACACCTGGAAATACCTATGTAATAAGCATAATGAAGAAATCTGTAAAGAGACTATTGAACTCTTTTGCGATATTACGTTATGTTTGGGGAAAATTAGCCCCTAAAAGGCATATTTTCCGCTAAGGTGGTGGGTGTCAGGTTCTGATACCACCTCTGCTAAAGAATGGAATTTCCACTATTTCTCTATTTTAATATCTTCTATTGTATGGCTGTGTACCAGAATTTCCAAGGTGACATTCCTTCTTTGTGGAAAGGGGAATTGACAGATAATCCTATGCAGGTGGTGAATAAGAGAAAGAGAAGATTGCTGAGAGGCATGTTCATCTGTCAGGGAGGTATGCGAATGATCAGCGGACAAGGAACATGTCACTGATCAAGAAAGGAATGTGGAATGTGCCCAATGAGGGAGCTCCAAAGGGGGTTTATGTTGGGGAAAGCAGTGATTTGAGAAGAGCCAGGCTTGTCTCAGATTAGTTCAGTCCGTACCTGGGTTTCGTACCTAGAGGGTGCTCTGTGTTGTAGAGCGTAAGGAGTGCGTTTCTGGAGAGCAAAGGACACAGACGTCCTGATGTTTAGTGCTCTGGGCCGAGAAGTGCAGGCCGAGTATACCTGTGTTGGGAGATTCGCGATTGATCTCCGATAAAGTGAATCTAACGTGCATTGAGTGTGAGGTGGAAAGTGTAATTGGAATATTACACAGCCAACTTTTATTGTATTTAATTTAATGTTGAACCGGATCACCTATATCCGAGTTGTAATTGAATATAATTGTAAATAGCGTATTTAGTGCGTACATATATTCTTAATAAACTGATAATTCAGTTAATCGACAGCGTAAGTCTTCATTTACACAATCCTCACAGTGGGTGACCGATATCACCTAGTAATATCGGTGGTGGCAGCTATATCTACCACGGACTTTCTTCAAAGTTGTGTGGACTGAGAGGAACGTCCGACACATTGAAAGAGATTTGTATTTATGTCGGCCAATTATCTACACTGTGGGATATAGGCCCTAAGGGGTAGGATGCCCTCCGTGGGGGTCTTTCTAAGGGAACCTAACCCGTATTTACGCAAAGAAGTCCAAGGTTCGAAGAAAACCACGGAAAACTCCGAACGGTTAGGCCGACGGTCACGATTGGGTTTGAACCCAGCACCAATCGTCTACCAGTTTGGAGGTCAGAACCTCGCGGCCACTGGTGGGACAGCATTGAAGGAGAAAAGTCCAGGATATACTAAAAGAATCACACGGATTTTTTTTTTTTTTCAAAATGAAGTATCCACCCATATAGGGTAAAAATATTCAAGAAAATTAGAAAAGAAATTTGCTGAGGTTGCATTTCTCTATATGCAAAGCGCCAGTTCACAAGGACATTTCAGTTCTTTGGCAGAAACTGAATATTGACTGAATGGCTTGATTCCTTCAAAACAGCGATATTTCTCCCATTGTGGATGGATTTTGTTGATTGAAAGACGGCCGAATGTTGTAGTTTCTAATGAGATATACATGGAATAAAGATTTCTTTCATTTTCGCTCAACACATGTGTTATTTCTTTACTTAAAAAAGGAGCGAAATGATATTTATACACACATGTAAGATGTATTAATAAATGAAAATTTAGATACTGTTTCTTTACCCCAAAATTTTGTACTTTTTAAAGAAACTTAACATGCATCCAAAGCGATACAAAACTACAAAATATTTTCTATATCTAATTTTTTGTCGGATCCAAAAATGCACTCATGCTGCACCCTGTTTTCAAAAATTCAAATCAAATAAAACACTTACGGTCAAACGTTTTTGAGAAGTTTAGATTTAAAATTAGTGCTCACGATACAGTCGATATCAAATAAATACGTTTCAGTTACGTATTCCTGTAGCTAAAGATTAAAGATGAAATCGATAACTGTTTTCATAGTATTAATAAATATGGGTTAGGTATTTAGTTACCATTCACTTTTATTTCTCATAAGTATTTAAAATCAATAAATTGCTTTAGAGACAGTGATAGATGCTGAACTTTACATCGAATCACTTTAAACACTCATAATCTATTTACTACCCTTTCCAAGTGGTGCAAAATTTATTCTAAAATTCGATAATGTATGATTATTTGTCACAGATTATTTTTAATAAAAGAACTTTATTTAACGGTGTGCACATGTAATCAATCTAAAATCATATATTTTAATAAATTACTGTCAAGTTTCACTATGGCATACTCAATATAACGAAATTTTTGTCAAAGCGAAATGTTTAGAAATCTCCGGAAAATTTTTTCACATGAAATGTAAGTCCATTATAACGACATTTAATTACATCAAATCGTTTTTTGCAGTTATCTATGATTCGTTTTAAAAGGATTATGCTGCTTGAAAAATTAATAAATAAGTAATTTGAACTTATGTTTGAACTGAATGTTTGAACTTATTGCATGTATATGAAACAGCGTTATAAAAATATTAAGTTTTTGGCATTTTTTCAAAGCATATTTACCCTTGGCAACCGAAGTCATATCAGAATTTAAATGCCTACAAATTGACCAAATTTTTACTGATTGTACCTCATAGTGTTGCGTATAGTTTCTTGTACAGGTAGTGGAAGTGTATGGAAGCAGATAACTATTTGTTAAATTAATTATTAAAAGAGCAATATGATGTACAAGTATTATTTCTGTTATAAATGTATATCATTAAATTATCTGTGTTAAAGTGAGGTGCAATTATTGAAGTAATTTGTTATGCAACAGATTAATAATTGGAATTTTCAAATAATCTATCATATTTTCTGTGTATTCAGACATGCCTATATTTACCAAATTTATATAAAGAAAAGATTACAATTAAGATTACAAAATTTCGCTACTAGTGTTTAAGTGTATCACAAGGCCTTCTATCGGCGAAAATTTGTATTTTTTATTTTTGTAATTTTTATGTATATATTATGCGCATCATTTGAACTATCTGTAGTTCAAATTTCAAATTTGATCTCATTTGGACCCATGGAACGCATTCTAGAGCTTTCTGAAGTGTGCAACTTATATCTTACTGGCTGCACATAGCTGTGTGAGTTGAGCAATTTTTTCCCGAGTACTGGATATGCCTGTATTCAACTGTACGGAAACTTACTTACAACGGATTTTACATTTTTGTAGACCATTTTCACTTTTTAAATATCATTTACTGTTTATACAGTGTTCTCTAGTGGCGATATTTACATTTTTAATATTTATAATTAAAAAGATATGCCAAGTGAATCACTTTAATTATCTGTAGCTCAAATTTGATCTTATCTGGACCAAGAGAACGCATTATAGAACTCTCTGAAGTGGGTCATTTATTTCTTGATCACCCTGTATATCAAGATATACACTATATGGCCATTGATTATTGGACACTTGCGATTTTAGACATTTTGTTAAATATCTAGAAAAATACATAAGGAAACATCTCGAAACTCTTAGTGTATAAGTATAATAGTATAAGTCACACATCTCCGTGAAGATTTTTTCCCGAAACTCCATAGGGGACAGTCAACAAATTAAAAAAGAATGAATATCTTTTGAATAACCCTGTCAAAACTAATGAAGCAAAAGTGCTCAAACTCTAGATTATGGTTGAATGCCTTATTGTAATACGCCTTGTTCATTTTTATGCATATAGCATGCATACTCGCAGAGTAATTAAGGTTTTTATAAAAATGGTCCCAAATTTTTCCAAATTTTTTCCTTAAATTTTTCAGAGTTCTTAATATAAAATAACATTTATTTCAGAAAATATGACAAACAACATTTAATACAGTACCCTCTAATCAGAATTTAAAAATAATAAAAATTGTATACAAAATGAGTTGGTTTACTAAATAATTTTTTACTGCGCATGCGTCAACGATATCAAAATTTCATTTGCATATTATGTTAGCTAAATGTATAGAGCAACTTTTGTGAAAGTCACAAAATCATAACTTGAAAAATCCGAAAATAATCGTAAATTGAATAAGTTGAAAATCCGTTACTCTCAAAATGAAGCAAAAACAAGAGAGGTTGTATCCATATATTCATTGATTAGTGTCAATATAGAATACACAATACGGGATGTACTACTACATTTGGATAAAATCCCTCATTTTTTTGCTTCATTTTGGAAACAACGGATTTTGTCCTTTTTCTATAGACGATTACTTTCAGAATTTTCAAGCTATGATTTTGAGACTTTTACAAAAGTTGCTCTATACATTTAGCTAACATAATATGCAAATGAAATTTTGATATCTTTGACGCATGCGCAGTAAAAATTAGTTAATAAACCTACTCATTTTTCATACAATTTTTATTATTTTTTAATTCTGATTACATGGTACTGTGTGCAATGTTGTTTGTTATATTTTCTGAAAAAAATATTATTTTATATTAAGAACTCTGAAAATTATAAGGAAAAAAACTTGGAAAAATTTGGAACCATTTTTATAAAAACCTTAATTACTCTGCGAGTATGCATGCTATTTGCATAAAAATGAACACAGTGTGTTACAATAAGGCATTCAATCATAATCTAGAGTTTGAGCGCTTTTGCTACATTAGTTTTGACAGGGTTATTCAAAAGATATTCATTCTTTTTTAATTTGTTTACGGATCCCTTTGGAATTTTTGGTAAAAAATCTTCACGGAGATGTATGACGTATACTATTATATTTATACACTAAGAATTTCGAGATGATTCCTCATGTATTTTTCTAGATATTTAGTAAAATGTATAAAATTGCAAGTGTCCAAAAATCAATGGCCATATAGTGTATATCTATTGATAGACATATATCACAAACCCTGCTTGTAAACTTTATAAAATGAATTTTGTTAATGAAAGTATTTGAAGATGCAAGATATGAAAGGATTGAAAAGAAGAGGATTTACGGTCCATGACAATAGGCGAAGAAAATGAAATGGCGTGAAATGTTCATATTGGCTAGTAATAATACATAAATAGAAGTGACATACAACGAAGGTCCCCATATGGGCTTACCCAGAAAACCTAAAAAATGCAGAATGTTCTTTTTATGTGAACAGATATGTTTGTACACAAAATTTCGGCGGAATCTCGATAGAGCGTCCGGAAATCTATTTTGCCCTGTTTTATTATTCAAATGATATGAATAAATATATTTATATAAATACAGCAAAACTTGTAAAAGGAGAATTGCCTATGACGGAATTCTGTCTTAAACGGAAATGTTCCATAATGCTTTCAAAAAGAATACTATACAATTACACCTGCTAACACAAAAACTTGTGCAAAACGGAATTTTCACGAACATTTACGGTTTCATCTGGACAGATGTTACAATATATGTAACCAGAAAGAAAAATTCTGGACCCCTCTCGAAACGAAAATCTGGCTACACCACTGGACGAGAGCACGGATAATGGCGTTCCTGGAGAGAACTAAATGAAGAAAGTGACAGGTGAGCTATGCTTGTGATAAACTGCTTTTTTTCTTTTTAATCGATGACCAGGCCCATACATGCCGGTTATAATGGACAGAACGGGTTTGATATGGTGTATCGAGGCTGATGACCACCTTACTCTGCGTAGCGGGAATAAATCAGACGAGTCCCTAGATCTTCATTCTATCGGAAATAACTACTGCTTGTTGTGAACTTTGTACTTTTAGTTAACATTTTAATTTTGTTGTTTTACAACTGCACATTGCTACTCAAGTTGAAGTCATAATGTAGAACATTGGTCAAGTGGCGAGGCGTTAACCTGGAAAGCACCTCCATAGGTATAATTCATCGGTAACTTGGAAGACTTTGCAACTACAGCGAATTTTACGTACTCCAGGAGCCCCCAGCTAACATAGACCGTTGTTTAAACCGATGACCAGATCCGTACCTGCCTGGCATCAGAGCGATTGATCATCTGATCAACGCATGGTGACCATTTAGTATACAAACGGCCCGCCTGACTTACCTGCAAAGCCTGATATTTATGCAATGACGAGATTTCATTCAAATAGATGGCAGATGATAGCTGCAGAGAAATGCTGCGAAGGGAGACCCCACAGATATTGGAACGCAAATTAGTCACCAAAAGATAAATCAATAGAGAGTTTTAGTTAGCAGGTTGAGTGCCACCTTGACTGACTTTCCGTTTAGGCAGCGTCAGTCATCGGTGACTGACAACGTAAAATATGATATAAAACTAAAAAAAATAATATTGTTTTAAGTAATTATTAAGAAAGTATAATCTTGTATAAAATAAAAGTTAAGTACATTTTACACAAATTATTAGTAATTCTTTAAAACAATATTTTTCAGTTTTACATCATAGTTTCGACTGTTAATCACCGGTGACTGACGCAGTCTAAACGGAAAATTCAGTTTCAGTCACCGATGACTGACGTGGTACACAACGTGTTAAAAGGAACAACCTTTAGAGGTCTAGAAATAGTGGAATTGGATGGGAGGATTTTTACCCCCAATAGTGAGATAAAGAGAAAAGTAAAAAAAGAAGCATTTGCTTCCGAAGTTAGCTATTATTTATCGTACCTCTTGATTTACCACTTAAATTATTATAAGGTATTTCTAAGACAAGTGGATACATTGATCACAGTTAATTTTCTTGTTAAAATAAAACCAACCTAGTTTTGATATATTATTTTTATAAATAAATAGGTATCTGCTTTGTAATACAATACTTTTGCACGTAGTTAGTGACGTATTTAAACCGATCATTGGTTATCAAAATATTTACATATCAGTACGATGTTGTTTCATACAAAATTTAAGATCCTATACAACTTGATATATGATTATTTACGCTAGTTTTTGAGGTAAGAGTGATAACTTTCAAATGTAGTCTCAAAGAGCACTATCGATTGCATTTGACCGGCATAGTCATTTTCCTCTATCATTATCGCACTTAAATTGCTGTAGTTATCTCCGCTTGCATGTTTTATAGGATAAAGGGATTTTCTTATGCAACCTATATAATGATTAAAGAACTATACGTGCATTACTCATTAAGTTATCATTAATTATATGAGGGGAAAAAAGAGAGAAAAAGAATTTATTTTTTGTATATTTCCAATCTTCCTGCATATATCATTTTGTATTAATTTTGATTTTGTTCCATTTTTCTCCGATAAAAGCTACAAAAAATTCAGGCACACCAGATTTAGTGATTGATTTCTAAACATTTGACTATCAAACTATGCCAAACACTGGCTAATTCATAAAGACAGATACACACTATACATACTGGATATTTATAAAGCTTTAGCTTTATGTTGTTTATTATCTGAAATACATTACTTACACTGGTGTCCAAAAGTTAAGCATAATTGGTAATTAAGTAATTATTTTTAAGTAATAAAAGAAATATGAATCGGAATGTGCTGAAACTCCAGGTGTGTAAACAAAATAGTACGCGTCACATATTTTCGCGAAGAGTTTTCCCCGAAATTGAACAGGGGACCGTCAACAAATTGAAAACGAACGAAGATCTTTTGGATAACCCTGTCAAAACTAATGTAGCAAAAGCGTTCAAACTGCACATTATGATTAATTGGCTTATTGTAATGTACTGTGTTAATTTTTACAAGGATAGCATGTATACTCGTAGAGAAATTAAGGTTTTTATAAAAACAGTCCTAAATTTTTCCAAATATTTTGCTTATAATTTGCAGAGTTCTTATTATAAAATAATATTCTTTTCTGAAAATATGACAAACATGATTGTACACAATACCCTGTCATCAGAATTTTAAAATAATAAAAATTGTATGAAAAATGAGTATGTTTAGTAAATAATTTTTCATTGCGCATGCGTCAACGATATCAAAATGTCATTTGCATATTCTGTTAGCTAAATGTATAGAGCAACTTCTGTAAAAATTTCAAAAACATAGCTTGAAAATTCTGAAAATGGGAGCCTATAGAATCAACTCAAAATCCGTTATTCCTAAAGGAAGCAAAAAAATCAGGGGTTTTACCTAAATATAGTTGTACGTGCAATATTGTGTAGGCACTAAACAATGGAATATGGATACAGCCCCTCATCTTTTTGCTTCATTTAGGGAATAAAGGATTTTGAGTTGATTCTATAGGCTCCCATTTTCAGAATTTTCAAGCTATGTTTTTGAAACTTTTACAGAAGTTGCTCTATACATTTAGCTAACACAATATGCAAATGACATTTTGATATCGTTGACGCATGCGCAATGAAAAATTATTTACTAAACATACTCATTTTTCATACAATTTTTATTATTTTTAAATTCTAATGACAGTGTATTGTGTACAATGATGTTTGTCATATTTTCAGAAAAGTACATTATTTTATAATAAGAACTCTGCAAATTATAAGCAAAAAACTTGGAAAAATTTAGGACTGTTTTTATAAAAACCTTAATTTCTCTACGAGTATACATGCTATCCTTATAAAAATTAACACAGTACATTACAATAAGCCAATTAATCATAATGTGCAGTTTGAACGCTTTTGTTACATTAGTTTTGACAGGGTTATCCAAAAGATCTTCGCTCTTTTTCAATTTGTTGACGGTCCCCTGTTCAATTTCGGGGAAAACTCTTCGCGAAAATATGTGACGCGTACTATTTTGTTTACACACCTGGAGTTTCAGCACATTCCGATTCATATTTCTTTCATTACTTATAAATAATTACTTAATTACCAATTATGCTTAACTTTTGGACACCAGTGTATATATGTGTCGCTTTATATAACCAGTATGAAACCCGTTGCGTAGTAGTCAAAGCATCTGATTGCCTCATTGTGAGATGAAAGTTTGACTCTAAGTTGGGCGAGGTTCACTCAGCCTTTCATTCCTTCTAGTGTCTATAAAATTTGCACTAACAAGGAAGGTCTCCATTGGTGGCATACTCAGAATTTTTTGAAAAAAATACGAGTTAAACTACTCATGTAGGCAATAAAGGATCAGTGAAAATTAGCGGCGGAATTACATTATTAGATATGTAAAAAAATAAAATAGTTTGGAATAATTGGCGTGAAAAGCTGAAAGCGACGCGGGATTTGGCGAGCAGTGCATTTCCTCGCCAAAAGCAGACGATTTTAATGAATCTGAAAATTGATTTTAATTGACTTCACTGTTAAAAATCTGCAGCATTTACTGCAACGTCACTCCACTACTTTTATAGAATATTTCTCTTCTGACCAATGAGAATGCTCCATAGCACGGTGAATTGACCGTTTTCTATAAAAGCGGTGGAGTGACGCTGGAGAAAATGGTACAGATTTTTAGCGGTGTTGTAGCTTGTGCAACACTGTTAAAAATCTGCTGCATTTTGCTGCAACGCACTCCACCGTTTGTATATAATATCTCTATTCCAACCAATGAGAAAGCTCCATTTCACGGCCAAGTAACCGTTTTCTATACAAGCAATGGAGTGCGTTGCAACAAAATGCAGCAGATTTTTAACAGTGTATTTTTTCAATTTGGAACAATTTTAATCAATTTAAATTGTGTTTTAAATGATAAAATATATTAATTTCATTTTGTTGTAAGTACATATAAACGTATATGACAAAATGACACTTAAAGTAAAGTAAAAATGCAAAACTAAAATTACTTAAACTAAACTTATTTAAATAAATTGATCATAGAAAGTTTTTTTCTTTAAAAAGTATTCGAAGAGTAAAAGCGTATTTTTCAAAATTTTGTTTTTTCGCCAACCGGAGATAAATCGCCAAATAAACGAAATTTTTATTATTTTTTACGGACGTTATAAGGAGGTTCCGCCGGAATTTTTTTATAAACATATATAACTACATGAGAAGAACATTCTGTATTTTTTTCAGATTTTTCTGAGTATGCCCGTATGGAGACCTTCCTTGTAAGCTTGTTTGGGAACTAAACATCGAGGATCCCACGTTAGGCTAACTACCTAGACAGAACATATGCTGTTTAGAACCTCGGGGCATAGGTTAAGAAAACAAGGATAGCCAGTGTAGGGACAGATCTTTTATGAATCTTTTAGTAACAGAGTTCAGTTGATATAAACAATTTAAGGTAGGTCATTTTAGAAAAACAAAAACAATGAAGGTTTAAAACTGGAGAAATTGTTTGTACTTTAAATAATGAAAATTTATTCTGAAAAATAACCTATGACAATCTACAAAAAAGAGGGTAAAAAATGCATGCGTTATGCGAACATTTGCTTTTTAAAGTTATGAAAATTCTCAAAGAAGTTTAACTGCTTATTCTTTTTTCTTTCAACAAGTCTACTTCAATAAAGATGTTTACTTTTTACGTTGCCATTAATGAACGAAAGATAAACGTCCATTGTGATAATGAGGTGTATATATTCAAAGCACATCAAATCAATATTGCTAATAATAAATTAATTAGTGGTTTCGTTCATCAGGCGAAAGAGAACGAGAAGAGGTAGTGACTTTTTCTGTAGTAACTGCTCTCTGCTACCATGCTCCTAATAAAAAAGTCGCTAATTAATTGATCTCGAAACTATAATTGTGAATTCTTCAGGAGAAAAAAGTAGTTCTCTTTCTACATTATCTTATCTCCAGCATATATAATAAATCAATATTATTCTATTCATAAAAATGTATCACAAATTCTTATCTATTTGTAAAATTATTGTTATTTTCGGTTGAAAATAGATACATTTGAGACATATGTAAATCATTGTGGTATCTACATTTTTGATGCCCGCATTTTAGTAGTCCAGGAACATTAATGTAAATCCATGGTGTATGTACAAAAGTGTGGAAATTTTTAAAATAATTGTGAAATTTATCGAAAAATCTTGCTACATTAAATAAATAATACATTACTTTAAAAATATTGATGCATTTAATATTTAGTGTGCGTTCCCTTGTTTTTTATTAAATATTCGATACGTTTTGAATATTTTGTATGATTTCTGACAATTACTTTGTATTTAGTTGTCATGCGAAATTCGGATAAGTCTTTCTATCTGATCATTCTTTTTTGTGATGTTGCATTTCTTTAATTTTTTCCTTAAAATCGCCCAACTGACACGGAATTCATATCAGTAGTGTTTCCAAGCCATAGAAATGTTTTTATATTTTTTTCACCCAAAAATTTGGTTACTGATGAAGATTTAATGCATGAAGCCTTATTATGCATGAATATGATGTCTTCATTTTGAAAACAGTCTTTTAATTTCGGAATTAGTTTTTGTTCAAGCAATTATTTATATTGATGCTGGTCCATCATGCCTTCTACAATGTATAAACATCCAGTACCTTTAGGAGACATTACGCTCAAAACCGTTATTTTAGTAGAATGGTTAACCATTTGTGCTGTGCAATTTAGGGGAATTCTTCACTGTCATATTGACTGCTGTGTCTTAATACAATTAACTAGTCTGGATAAACCATCAGCATTTTTTAACTGTGCACCAGGGCAATGGGTAATAGTTATATTGTAGTATCTTTGTAAAGATATCGTATATTGGTTCATCAAAGAAGTACCTAAAAGATTAAAAAAAATTAAGATATGTAATTTGTAGAGAAATAATCTTCTAAAGAAATTTTTAATCAAATCGATAAACAGTTCTGTATCTTTAGTCAGTGTGATGTCTGGGTGACCGTTATCTGGACAAAAGATGCTGGATTATAACTAATTTTTAATATGCTGAATTATGTACAGGAACTGGATTTATAAACAGGAGATGAATAGATACAAGATTAATTATTACCAAAATATTCTTTAGCTTTCTGAAGGAAAACTTCACTCGGGTGTTCCACACACCCTACCAACATCTAAACACTCCAATACACTTATCCGCGCTCCTCGCTTCACCTTTCTTCAATTCTAGGTGAGGGCGCTGGTCTCTTCACTTCGTTTTTATTTAATTCTTTTAATAAAAGAGGTTGTGAGGAGAATGGTTGCATGACACCCCCGCCCATAAGATTGTGCTACGCAGAGCAAAGCAAAACCTGACACATGGCAACCATACTACAATACAGAATAAGAAATATATATATTAAAAAGTTCAAAACAGATGTATAGAAGCCTTGTTATAATAGTAATAGCAATATTTAAAGCATTGAAATATAAAACATAAAAATACTAAATAAAACACAAAAATGTTTCACAACAGACGAAAAGATGCCTTGGTATAATTCTGGATACAAAATTTAACGTAAAGTAATGCACTAACTAGATAGTCTTAATACAATTAACTAGTCTGGATAAACCATCAGCATTTTTTAACTGTGCACCAGGGCAATGGGTAATAGTTATATTGTAGTATCTTTGTAAAGATAATGCCCATCTTTGTAATTTTGCAGGCTGAGGTGCTGTTTTCTGTAAATATATTAAAGGGTTATGGTCAGTTATTAACTCAATTGCGGCACCAAACACATAAACTTCAAATTTCTTGATTGACCATACCACTGCGTAAGCTTCACGCTCAATAGTTGACCAGTTTTGTTGCGTTGCTGTAAACTTTTGGCTAGCAAAACTAATCGGATGCAAATTTCCTTTCTCATCCCGTTGCAACAAACAGGCACCTACAACATAGGAACTGGCATCACACTGTAAGGCCTTTTTGGGTCTGGCGTATAAAGTTTAGGAGCTTCACACAGCAAACATTTCAAAGTTTAAAAAGTTTTTCCTTCGACATCAGACCATGGAATGATCTCTGGTACTTTCTTTTTTGTTAAGTCAGTTAAAGACTTGGCGATTTCTGCGTAATTTTTTATGTAATCGCGATAATAATTAAACAAACCAAGAGCACTTTTAAGAGATGTTTTGGTTTTAGGCGATTCTATCGCTTCGATGGCACATAACTTTTCCGGGTCTGGTTGATGTCTACCACCTCCTATGACATGCCCTAGATATTTAATTTCTGTTTGAGCAAAAGAGCATTTTTTAACATTTACGGTGAACTTCAATTCAGTTAATTTAGATAAAACAGCATCTAAATGTTTGATATGAGTATTCCAGTCAGTTGAAAAAACAGCAATATCATCTAGATATGCTTTGCAATTACGGTGTGCACCCAGAGCATCGTTGATTGATTTTTGGAACGTAGCAGGGGCGTTGCGCAATCCAAAAGGTATTACATTCCAACGGAGTTGAGCATGATGAGTTTTAAAAGAAGTGAGATCACGACTCTGTTCTTCTAGAAGGATTTCCCAATATCTTTTTAATACATCTAAACAGGTAATTATATTAGCACTTCCAATTCATTGATTAATTCAGTTGCATTTCCCATTGGGTAATCAAAAGGTTTCGTCACATCATTCAATAAACGAAAATCTATACATAACCGCATGCTACCATCCTTTTTTGCAACACTTACAACAGGATAAGATATTTCAGTCTCACTTTTCTCTATAAGCCCGAATTGTTCTAACTCTTCTATTTGTTTATCGACTTCATTTTTTAACGATTCCGGAATTTTATAAATATACGGTTTCTTCCTCTCCGCACCCGGTAATAAACGAATTTTGTGCGCTCCGACATTTGCAACTTGAATTTTACCAGAAAATAATGGTGCATGTTTTTCTAAAAGTTTCCTTAATTCTAATCGTTTATGAGCCTCTAAATGATTAAGATCTACTTCAGCGCTAATTTCATTTAAGGTACTAACTTTATTTGGTGTTGGGTGAATTTCATCAAAGTCGACATCGTCTTCAAAAATTACCCCAGCCGTTTGTACTCTTGTTTGAAACTTCCGTATTTTATTCGCATGAATATGTCTTAAACTACCGTCCGGTAATTTTACTTTATACGAGTGGGGGTTTATTCTTTCAATTACTTCACCTGCTCCCGTCCGTCGAGCATATAATTTATTGGTAGAATCTGGTATGAGCAAATAAACTAAATCACCTATTTGGAACTCTTTCATTCTAGTGCTATGATTAAAGTATCGGGCATAATTCTCTTGTTTTTCTGACGCAGTTAAAGATGCTAGATCAGCGGATCTTTCTAAATTTACCTTTAACTCTTGTACAGAGTCTATCGCGGATTTAGTAAGATTTAGTGATAGAGGTATTTCACCCGACCACGAAGATTTTAACACTGCTAAAGGACCTCTAGCTTCCCGGCCATACATGAGTTTAAACGGTGAGACCCCGGTTGTGCAATTTGGCACTTCACGATAAGCAAAAAGTAAAAAAGGAATATGTTTATCCCAATTAACAGGATCAGTACGAATTACATGATGTAACATTTGCTTAAACACCCTATTAAATTTTTCATTCGCCCCATTTGAGGCGGGATACGAGGGAGTTGAAAAGGGAGAGATGTCCCTAACCGGTTCTTAAATTCTTTAGTTAATTCGGATCTAAAATTAGTGGCTTGGTTCTGAACATATAATTTCAGGAATTCCTGTACGCATAAAAATATCTAATAATGCATCACATGCTGTTTTCGCCGAAAGATTTCTCAAAGCTACTACTTCTGGCCGTTTTGAATGTTGATCAATTAACGTAAGACAATATTTATGTTTCCGACCTGAGGGCGGCACAATTTCACCTATCACTTCGATATTTACAGTATGAAATGGGTATGGTGGACGAACAACAGGTGTTATGGGAATTCTATCCGTTTGTTTCTCGGGGCTTTTTAATTGACATTCCTTACAAGTTCTGGAATAAGTTTTTACATCTCTAGAAATATTTGGTCAATAAAATGTTAATTTAGTTCTTTCCTTCGTTTTACGCTTTTTCAAATGATTTCCAAATATTGAATCGAGTGCTAATCGCAGTACTTTATTCCGATAACTCTCTGGTAATACTAATTGATATATTTTATCTCCGCAAATTATTCCTTTATGAAACAACAAATCATCCATTATCAACAAATTATTTTTCCCAAAACTAACGTCCTTGAATGAATTCTGTAAAGTAGGACACTCTGTGCAGTACGAAATAAATTGCATTCTGAAAATTGTGAATCATTTTCATTCGAGGAAACGAAACAAACATAACTTTCCCCCTCGCCTAATCTATTTTTAGACTGAGATGTTTCAATCTGTGGTGAGCTATCATTATTCAGTTTGTCATTCTAAAAATTTATCAATGCGTCATATACATCTGGAGTAATTAAACAAGGGATATTTAAATTTTCAGTCAAAGCAAATAAAGTATTGATTGTTGCATGAATAGCAGAGTTAGGCAATTTATAACTTATAGGAATTGATACTAAATTTGCTTTTATTTTTCTTTAAAAGCGGATTCTAACACAATGCTTCCTTTCGTTTCGACTTTTAAATTGGGGATTAGAGATGCATTTAAGATACAAATTTCAGTTCCTGAATCAATTATCGCTTCAATTTCTTTACCATCGATATAAAGTGTAATTTTTTTTAACGGATAAAAAGTAATTTCTTTTAATTGATCGTTAGTCTGTAGATGCCTGGAATTTACATAAGTGACTACAGCATTATCTTTATAGTGTAATTTATTTGAATCTCCCTGTATTTTAGACTTTTTCTGACCTGGATTACGTTTGTTTTATTCGGGATATCATATTTATTATTTCTTCGGTTTGGACAGCATTTAGCTATATGAAAAGAAGATTTGCAAATGTAACAGTCACGTGATTTTGAAAAATATTTGTTCTCAGTTGTAACGGGATTGTTTCTTAGTTGTGGCGGGACATATTTAGCATTTTCATTATTTATTTCACGATAAGTAGTAGTTCGTTTCTCAAATTTTATTTCCTCAAAAGATCTTCCCTTCGCAGTAAAATAAATATCAGAATCTCGTGATAGCTGGTCAGGCAAAAACCAACTTTCTCCCTGTTTAACTGCAATATGAGTAGAAAGTTCGCTATCCAACGTTTCGAAAATTTTATCCGATATTATTAAATCAATAAGCGAATCAAAATCTTTAACATTACGAATTTTACAATAATGTAAAAAACATGAGATCTTAATCGCGAAGCAAATTGTTGATATGTTTCCCCAGGCAGTCTTTTAGCGTTTCTAAAATTTTGCAAACAGGAAAATGGGGAGAACTCATATTCTTTTAAAATTAACGACTTAATTTTATCATAATTTGTTAAGTCCTCATCATTAATATATACTAAATTATTCCCTGCTTTTTCACCTATTAATTTCTATAAAATTTCAGATTTAAATTCTTTAGGTACATTTTTATGCTTAAACGCTCTTTCTAACGAGTCAAAAAACAAATTCCATGTTTCGTTTTTTTAGGCACCGGAATCGCTAAAATTTGCACAGATTTAATAAGTTTATCTAACGAAACTTGTGTATTTTCTCCTTCATTACTGGACATATCCTCATTTCCCGTCTGTTACTACAAACGCAACTTATTAATTTCCTCCACATTTTTTTCTTTCGGTAGCTGTAGTTGATAAAAATTCGGTAACAAACTCTCTGTCTTTCTCATACTCTTTAGATTTTAATAATAAATCTTTCAACTCAGACACTTTTAAACTCGGATCAGCCTGTTCGCCGATTTCTTGCAGAACAACAATTAAATCTGCTTTGGTAACGTTTTTGAACATGTTACTTAACAATACAGTACAAAATCAAAAATAAAATAATTTTGCTCACCTCTATTTTTGTAATCCAAACAGTATGAAAATACGCATCATTTTATTTAATATTTAAAAGCTCTGGTTCTCGGGACCGAGAGCGTGCTGTGATGTCTGGGTGACCGTTATCTGGACAAAAGATGCTGGATTATAACTAATTTTTAATATGCTGAATTATGTATAGGAAATGGATCTATATACAGGAGATGAATACATACAAGATTAATTATTACCAAAATATTCTTTAGCTTTCTGAAGGAAAACTTCACTCGGGTGTTCCACACACCCTACCAACATCTAAACACTCCAACACACTTACCCGCGCTCCTCGCTTCACCTCGCTTCAATTCTAGGTGAGAGCGCTAGTTTCTTCACTTCGTTTTTATTTAATTTTTTTAATAAAAGAGGTTGGGAGGAGAATGGTTGCATGACAGTCAGTATGCAAAAAACATGATTTCAACAAAAGAAACATAAAATTAAGTTCAACTGATTGATTAATGTTAAATTAATATTTCTCACCTTGCTCTGTTCATTTCTGAATTGTTCTTGTACAATTTTTTCGCAAGCAAGTCTCTCTTTTGCCATAGCAGATGTGATTTTACCCTTCCTTTTTTATGCGAACGATTAATACTAAGTCCAGCTGAAATAAGCTTTCTAAGGATAGAAGAATCACATACATTTACTCCATGCGCTTGCAAAGATATTTTGAGTTCATGATTAACTACTATTTTGTGAGATTTAGTGGCTTTAGCAATTTTAATTAATTTCCTTTATGTTCTTGCAGTAAACTTACTTTTCTTTCCGCATTTCCCTATTCTACAATTTTCATATTCGCATTTCGAGTACAAAGATTTCTATTTTCTACACACATATGTTTGCGAAATGTTTGCTTTTTTAGTGATTTCGAGCTGTATATATTAGTGTAGGTCAAAAAAGGGAATTTTTTTATTTTCCAAACTCTTTAGCGCGAATTGTAATAAGAGAAACGGCATATAAAAAAATAGTTTAATATCTTCCGTTCGTGCATCGTACTTAAAGTTACTGAAAAATTGCAAAATTCGCGCCTTTTTGAATTTTTTTAATTGAATTCAAAATATAAAAATAAACACGTTTTTACTTTTTATGCTCGTATCATGGTTTATATAAGCTTAATAAATTAAATTCTAATTAATAATATTTTTTTCCGTTTGCGCAATATCATAGAAAAAACGAAATTTTCATTATGCAAATCTTCGCTTTTTTTATAACAAAACGACCCAGAACTCATCACGAAGAGGTGGTTGCACATTGAATTCCATCCATATCCCTACCAAACAAGCCATCCATTTTGTTGGGTGTGTTATTTACATTATACTTACATCTATTTACAAACATTTTCAATAGAGTAAGATATTTGACTTACTGTCTTTTTACTTTTTTTATATATACTATGCATTTAAAGTCTGATTTTTTTTTCGAGAAATGTGACATAACAGATCTAGACTTGAGTATTGCTTGGATATAGTTATCTCTAGCATCATGTCCACATACTTTATTCGAGACCTCTGTTGCAAGTTTGACGCACTTCTTCACAACCTGGGTATCACAGAGTAACTTTTGTATTTCTCTGATGAGCGCAGAATTGGTGATTGGTCTAATATCATCTTCATTAAGATCCCGCAGCATTGGTGGAGGATACACCACACAAGAATTCCGATTAATAATTTCAGTGTAATCAGAAGCTTGAAAGTTTACATTCGATCGTACGAAATTTCTAACAGTCTTCTTTTGTACGGATTGTCTTGCTTTTAAGATACTTCTGTAACCGAGCTCCCGAATGTAATCTCTTTCATCAACAGTCATTGCCAACAGAACATTCTCTGGGTGCGCGATGAACGCATTTCGTTCTATTAGTTTATCGACAACTTGTAGTAATTCATCGGATAAATAGCGTGATGTTTGGATTGCTTGAAAGATACGTTTCACTCCGTCAGTAAAGAGTATTTGCTATTTTTATGGCAAACCATACAGGCATGTATGAATTTAAAATGAAACCGGCTACTTCTTTAAGTTTTTGCATGGATCTGATGAATTTATAACCTATGGATGAACCTAAGGATTCGGTGACTGCAATTAACCATCTGGAATTGGACAAAGAAGCAGGTTCCCGATTTACCACGTCTTTCTGGACAATCTCCCAAGGTGATTGTATTTGAAATGTCAAATAAATACAGTTAGTCTTTGCTTAACAAATTTCTGCCTATATAAGGTATCGAGCAATGTGTGTGTTCATAATTGACCACGGAGAATTTTTCACAGCAAGTTAGTTTTTGCTCGATTGGTTCACTAAAAGATTTAGGTTTGACCGTCAATATGCAGAAAAATTATGAGAAAAGGAAGCTTATTAAAATGCAAGAGGCAATGCTCTACTGTAGCAGATGTGCTACATGATTTTCTAATCTGTAGATGACACCGTTTTTCCATCCAATATTGGTCAGAGTTCCATCACACCCTGCTAATTCTAGTTTTTCTAATGACATTGATACTTTAAACAAACGAAAAACAATACTTTCAGCAATATCATTTGATGAATTCGAGGAAGGAGATACATGTCCAAAATAAGTTGATCCAGGTTCCTGGATAAGAGAATAGTGTTCTTCTTTCCTATTCCTTTGAAATCACTTGGCATCAAAATTTTCTACAATCAAAGTACAATCGACAGTTTGCTACAATCAATGTAAGATACTAGCAAAATCCGCGGCTTTGCTCGCAAAATAGTTGAAATATGCCAAGTGATACTTATGTATATGATTTTCCTTAGAAGTAGTAATATTGTATTAAGGAATAATTGAAAAACTTCCATTTAAGCCACAGTTTGAATAAATTTGATTCTTACAAGCATTATTCCTAAATGATATATAGAATAATACGAAGAACTAAAGATAATTTTTAATGAACGATAATTTAGAAATTATTTTGAAACTTTTATGTTCAATTCATACATTCCTTTCGGTATTCATCTGAAGTATTTATTATTTTTTAGAAACAACCTCGTATTCATTTACATTTTTAAATTAATCATCATGTCAAAATCCAAGTTTCTTTTGTAACGCTCTTATTCACCAACTGCTTCGACCCCGAGTTAAGCCGAAATCCTCGGTCAAACGCACAAGCGGTATTCACCTTTCATCCTGATTGGACGTCTCCTTGATAATGACCAATCAAATGTTATCATGAATTTCATTTGAGCTTTCGACCATGCTGTTCTGTGTTGAGGTAGATGGTGAATACGAGCATAAGGGTCTACCACCTCTCGAGGGGTAGTGGTATAACCATAAAATGCCTATGTTAGAAAAGGGACGGTCACCGTCCCATACGTTAATTTTGCATACGTTAATTTTGAAATCGGTTTGATATTTTCTAATATACCAAAGAAACGTCATTTAGAAAATTTTTAAAAGCTTTTATAGAATATTAATTGTTTCTGCTTACCCCAAGTGGTAGCGGTACTGGCATAGAACATAGAGGATCATAAGAATATAGGATAAAGAGAATGATCTATGTAGGATGCAGAGAGTGTCATGATCACCCATCCGAGGCACCAACCAAAATATGGCATAGGTGTGTTCCCCTCGGAGGAAAACAATCCCTGTCAGAACCAGACAAATCAAAACTAAGACAATAGGCTCGAAAGCTACGGGCCCTAAAAATAAAAAATAAAATAAAATAAAATAAAAAGACGTGCCCTAGCACGAAATAATTATATGCAACTTATAAAATCTAATAAACAATCTTTTTTTTTCTTTTTGTTTTCTTTCCCTTACTTTTTTTTTTCTCACATTTCTCTTTTCAAGGTATTTTACATACACAAAAGTCTATTAATTTGATGATCGTATATACAGAGAATAAATTGTAAATTCAGATAAGTTACAAAATACAATAATCTGGCAACTAAATTATATGAAAAAACAATGATACGTACAGAGCGAAAACAAACATGATATTCCATATGCGAGCGAAAAGTACTATGGATGTATATATATATATATAACTTTAAAAACAATTAAAGTGTCTACAATTAAATCTGAAAAATGTACAATCAAAGCAGAAAACTGTACAATTAACTAAAATAATGTCTGAAAAAGTTAAATAAATGTCCAAGTTGGTCAGGCTCTGTAGAAGGTATAGTTCGAGGCACTTTTATCCCATGCTATATATTTAAATAACATCAGAACAAAAACAGAAATAGTCCATGAAATTATACTAAAAAAGAGTACTTAATGAACGAAAAGTTACTGTTAAGTTCATTGTAAATGTCACACAAATTTCGGTAGTTCGAACGAGACATTACTACATTTCTGATGTTCCATTCAAGAGAACGATCTTTAATGTAAGTAAAAGAAAATGGCACAACCTGGCATCTATCAAAGAGAAAGTGACGAAAATCTCCACGAATACCGCAGATTCATTTATCAGAACTCCGTTTTCCAATTTTGTGTACATGAGTTGAAAACGCACCATGCGTCGAGATGAAATAAGCGCAAACTTGGGAATAACATAAAAAATCCTTATTGACTTGTTTAAAAATGCCATAGGTATCTCTACCCTTCGTACTGTTAGTCCATTGATATTGCCAGTCCTGCATACATTTCTTCTTGAAGTGATATTTTAATTTACTGACTGGAATAGGTATGTCCACTATTTTGTCATAGATAATTTTCCTCTATTACGGATTTAGCTAAATAATAAGCACACTCATTACCTTTAATCCCAGCATGGGCCTTGACCCAGCCTAGATGTACCGTCTTATTTTGCAAAAGACGCAATTTCGTAAAAATGTCAAACAAAAGGTAATTGTCGGGAAACAAGCGTTTAAACGAAGAAACTGAAGAAAGACTATCCGTAATAATATAAAAATGATTAAATTAACTTTGCTGACACCACTGCAAAGCTTCAGAAATTGCCACCAGCTCAGCTTGATATATAGAGTTTAAAATATTTAATTTAATTCTAAGCTCATAAATTATCTCATTTCTTTGAAACACAGTAAATGCCGCTCCCACACCTCCAGGCATCTTGGAGCCATCTGTAATATAATAGGATGCTTATTAGCTGGCGCTGAACGAACTATTGGATTAATAAAATTTATATTGCGATTTTCATAAAAAAATAGAGTGTCACTGTTGATTCGAAGCCATCCCTTTCATAATCGGTTTATTACTTCCTGAACTTGGCCAGAAATCGTAATTTACAAATTTTTTAGAACGTTTTTCGCAACGCCTCTTCGCTTCACAACTTTTAATTTCAAATTTACTCTTGATAACTCTTAGAAGACATTTATATTTTGTAAGTAATTGCCATATGAAATGTAAAGTTTCTAGACTCCTTAGTACAGTAAAAATCCGCATTTTGAATATTTTTAGATCCTGAAGCATCTGTTAATAGTGTCACCAAAGTAGCTTTCGTTTGTTATGTTTTAACAGTTTCTATCACCACCCATTTACTTTTGAAATCGGTTTGATACGTGCTCAGATTGCTTACAGATAGCCATTAAGTAAGTTTATGCTTCAATAGAAATCTTCAGCATTTGCTGAATCGAAACTCAACCTCTGTTACAGACTAGTTTAATTCTGACCAACGAGAATTAGTTAGTAATTCTATTTAGTAACATAACAGATTTTTGTCAAAGTGGTGGAGTGATGATGAAGCATATCCTGGAGATTTTAAACACTGTATGACGCTCTTTCGCGCAATCCCCCCTTCTTTTAAAAGTCGAATTTTTAAGGAAATGCTAGAGACAATTTATATATTATAAGTACTTACCATGCTAAATTTCATGCTTGTAGTCCCTTCGGTAATAAAAAAAACGCATTTTAGAACATTTTTTTTTTCTTGCACCGACGGTGGATTTGTGGCATCGACATAAGGTATAGCCCATGCTTCATTCCGGGCAAACCGGAATGTTCCGGAGATTAGCTCCTGCAAACAAACAAACAAACTTTCCTCATTATAATATAGGTATAGACGACATAAGATATAGTGTATACTGGATTCCGGGTGAACACAATCATTTTGATACTATTACTTTTGAAATCGGTTCCGTAGTTCCGGTGATTAGTCCCTACAAACAAAGAAACAAAGAAACAAACTTCTCCTCTGTATAATAAAGGTACAGACGACATAAGATAAAGCCTTTGTTTGATTCCGGGCGAACATCATCTATTTGGTAAAATTACTTTTGAAATCAGTTCGGTAATTCCGGAGAATAGTCCCCACAAACAAATAAACGTTTCCTTTTCACAATAGATATAGGTATCATAAGATATAGCCTATCTTTGTTTCCGGGCGAACACCATCATTTTGGTACCATTACTTTTGAAATTGGTCCATTAGTTCTGGAGATTAGCCCCTACAAACAAACAAACAAGCTTTTCCTCTTAATAATGAAGGTATAGATGACATAAGATATAACCTATGTCTGATTTCTGGCGCATACCGGTACCATTACTTTTGAAATCGGTTCGGTAGTTCCGGAAATTAGCCCTTACAAACAAACAAACTTTTCCTCTTTATAATATAGGTATAGATGACATAAGATATAGCCTATGTTTGGTTCCGGGTGAAACACATAAATAAATAATAATAAGCAGTTCTGAAAGATTCGGCATATAGGTGGATATTCCTGAAAACTATACATTTTTTTGCCAAGACAAAATTTTAGCACGAAAATTTTCATCACTGTTCAAATCCACATGCAACTGCATTTTCGGTTCTTATTTAGTTATGCCATAAAATAAAATTTTATGCTATTTACTACTATTTTTAACGCAACCATACTTATTAGAAAAGTTATCATACTTAAAATTATTTTCTATAACACTTAAGATTTAGTTTTTCCAACATCGAAAAAAGGGCCAAGACGGGACTGAAATCCAGATTTTTGGCTTTCATTGCCGGTAGAGCATTGGTAATGCAAGTTAAGGATCTGTGTTCAAATCCAGCTTGGATCTATTTATATATATATATATATATATATATATATATATATATATATATACAGATATATATATATATATATATAAGAATTAGTGGATAGAAATAAATAAATGGAAAAATTAAATTCTTACACTATTTATTCTGACAATTTAACTCATAATCACTTTTCTATAAATGCTTTTCCTGCATAAATTTCCTACGGAGGGAATGCATTAGTAGATGATGATTATCAAATAATGTACTTAGAGCCATGAAGATCAGAAGCAATTCTTATGTTTGAATCTGGTGACAACATTATTTGATTAAAAAAGGAATCAAACTCTGATTGACATTAATGCTCCCAGGTTGATAAAATCTTGAAGATTTCTTAAGCTCTAATTTTATTACTTTTAAAGTTCTGTTATGTTATTTTTAACTTTAACCAGCATAAAAAGTTGCTCTGTGTGAAAAATAAGTTTGTCAAAACATAATTTAATGGATTTTTTTTTTTTTTTTTGTATTTAAAATGAATGTTTGCTAAAATTTCTTTATGAACAATCTGTCATAAGAGTAACACTTAGCATTTTGCAAAATCCAGTGCAACTAAATCATGTTTTATCAGATGAGTTCAATGAATAATTATTTTTAAAAAGATATAATTAGTCGTCTAGTTTATGTAAATTTTATTTCTATATTGTTATATAATTCACGGCATTTTTTCATGAAACACATTTTTTGGATATTGCATTTTTTGTGGCCTTAAAAGTATCAAAATTTTAATTTGTTATCTAGAATAGTAAAATGATTTTGTTATAAATTGAGTATCTTATATGTGAGTAGAGCACGCGCATTAAGTGTTCCCATCAAATTTATCTTAAATGTATTTTGTAATAAATGAATTGGAAGTATTTATGAAAATCTTCTCTGACAGCCACAAGAGTAACAATGGACGTTCCCATATGTATTTAATTGTTATTGAACATCATTAAAATATACTACAAGCAGATTTCATCAATAAACAATTATATAACCGAATTCTTTAGTGTGATATTATTAATTAATGATAAATGCTTTGCATGCCATATGCTACAGAAAACTTGTTTAATGAAACTTATACATGCATATCACTTTTATTCTGTTTCAAATATTTCGCAAACAATCACCTCTTCCAACCTAATAATGTAATGGAATTCTTTTGAGTGTCCCTGTTTAAAGGAACGATAAATGCTACAAACTTCCATAACATTTACCAATTACATGGCGATTCGAGTATATTTAGGAGAGGACGAAAAGACGACAAACGGCAGTCAGACATATTGAAGACATACACACATTTAAACTTTGCTTGAAAGGGTTTAAAACGCGCTTTATGGCTAAAATTTTATAACGGCAGCAGTCACCTTCGCCAGACAGTTTTTTAATGTGCTCTTAAAGATGGTTCTTATTTACGTAAGAATTTTTTTTTTCGATTAAATTATACTATCCCCTTGCAATTTTTTTTCGAAATCTGATTTTATTTGAATATCAAAAATACGTCTCATATCCACATGGAATGCTGAATGTTCCCATAAAATGTTTAGTTTGCATTAAATTGTTAATGGTCAACGTCTATGGGGCATGTATGCATGGTGTCCAAATATGGTAATATTATTCAACTACTACTGGTATTCAGGATTCTCTTAACAACATTTAGTCCCCCTTCCCCCCCCCCAAAAAAAAAAACTTGTGGGTAAGTATTTGCAATATTTTCAAGATAAAACTGAATAGATAATTATTCTTCTAAAATAGTACCGGTAAAAAAATGGATTGACTTTCAGCTATGTGTATATTTAAAGGAGGTGCAGCAATTTGATTTCTAAAATGGAAAAGATCCTACGCAATTAAGGACGCCATTGATTAACGCACTCTACAGTCTACACTGTGTGTTTTTTTTCTTTTATTGTTTCAAGAATGTATGGAAGCTTTTATAAGGCACATTAAAACACAAGAATTATTAATTAATAATATATTTAAAATTTCATGCTTAAAAATTTTATATTTAAAAAATTTGTTAGCATTAAAAAGACCTTTTCTCTGTTGTAGTCCATTTTAACACAATAGGAGCCGTGCAAATATAACCTTATCAAATTTTTGATAATTTTGAACCCCCTGCCCCCCTTCCGATATCATACGTTTTCATCCCTCGAAACTCCCACCCCCGGGTAAAGATATCGTCATCAAAGTGTCATTTTTTTTATTATAATTTATTTCTTTTGTATCGAGTCATACAAAGCTATTTTTCGCTTATTTTATTGATTCAAATTAAAAGAAGTCAATAAAATATCACTTTAAATCAAAAAACACTTAAAATAAATAGTTATTATTTAAAAGTCTTTTATAATAGCTTTTTGTTACATAATGCATTCAATAGTAATAAAATCTCATCGAACTAACTCCAAACGGAAGAATAGTTCGGGAGCAGAGAGAAATTCTTATCGACAAAACAAATGGACAACATACTTTCTCTTTCTATTTCATTTAGTAGTAAACGCAAGCTTCATTCATATATGCTTCACAAATGGTTTCTCGAACAGTGATTAATACACGATTGAAGAAAAATAGGAATGTCAAATATTGCGGGTATTCAATATTTTAGAATTAAATACTTTTATAATAATTTAGTGGTTCTAATTATAACTTCGTCTTTTCACAAAATATTAAATCGGATAAAAAAGGGATAACATACTATTTTGAACCAAAGAGCTTGTTACAAATAAATAAAAAACGAAAATTTTGATTGGATCAAAAATGATATAGATATCAAAATACAATCCTTCCACCTCTCCCCCTAGAGATATCTTACGATACCATGTGCCAGACCCCCCCCCTCCCCCCTAAAATGACAACTCTATGTATGCACAGCCCCATACATATATTTTGTCACATTATATAGATTGACAAAATGTGTTGTAGATGTTTCTAAAAATATAGAGAAGAAGAACTGAGAAAAAAAATTAATCGGTGGATGAACAGATAATAGTTGTATAACAGAAATTATTTATACTCAACAAATTTAACAATTTTTTAATTCTGAATAATATTTAAATAATTTATTCCATTTTATTTATTTAATCAAAAAAGTTTTGAAGAGTTCATTTTTAACTAAAGATAATATATTAAAAAACTATCAGAAAATAAGATTATGAAGTACATTATTCATTGTTAAAAATCGCGTGTTTTGATAGCTTGTCACATACATTAAACTATACCTTAAACTTGTCATAATACATTAAACTATAACTTACGTCAGATATGTATCAGAAAATATTTCACAATGAGATCAAATAAAACTTTGCTGAATATCGAAAATTAATTGAAAGAACTGTCAGAGTGAATCTTTAAGGTAGATAGCCTGAGACGGAAATTTTGACAGGATGTTGAAATTTTCTGCTGATTTGATTAAATATTTATAAAAATAAAGTATGCTTTTTTATTCTGGTTCCTGGAAAAAAATAGGGAAAATCATCAGATATAGAATTGAACTCAATAAAACAAAAAATAAATAAATAAATAAATAAACATTAGGAATAATTCTGCATTGATATTTAACAAACTTTCAATTAGGTAAGTAAAAGTATCTTTCAAAAAGTGCAACGTTGTTGAAATTTTGGAAATTTCCATTGTTAAATTTCCTTAAAAAAAAACCTAGATATTATTGAATGCAAATACAGAGCATTTCAAAAATATCTCACAAGTTTTGAAGGATGTTGTCAGGATCTGATAGCACCTGTGCTAAAGAATGTAATGTCTACTCTTTCTCTATTTGAATATCTCATATTGTATGGTTGTGTACAGAATTTCCAAGGTGACATTCCTTCTTCGTGGAAAGGGGAATTGCCAGCTATTCCTTTACAGGTTGGGTGTTAGAGAAAAGAGATAGCTGAGAGGCATGTCCGCCTGTCAGTGAAGTATGCGGATGGTGAGCAGATTAGTAGCATGCCACTAAGCAAGAAAAGAATGGAGTGTCCAATGAGGAGGCTCCAAAGGGGTTTATGTGGAGGAAAGCAGTGATTTGGAGAGGGCAAGTTTGCCTCAGATCATTGATTCGGTACCTAGGTTTCGTACCTAGAGGTTGCTCTGTGTGGAAGAGCGTAAAGTGTGCGTTTTCTGGTGCGCAAAGGACACAGACGTCCTGGTGTTTAGTGCTCTGGGCTAAGAAGTGCAGGCCCAGTATACTTGTGTTGGGAGACTCAAGGTTGAGCTCCAAAAAAGCGAATTTAACGTGTATTGAGTGTGAGGTGGAAAGTGTAATTGGAATAGCACACAACCAATCTTTACGGTATCTAATTTAATGTTGAACCGGATCACCTATATCCGAGTTGTAGTTGTATATATTTGTAAATAGCGTATTTAGTGTGTACATATATTCTTAATAAACTGATAATTCAGTTACTTGAAAGCGCAAGTCTTCATTTACATAAACCTCACAGTGGGTGACCGATATCACCTAGTAATATCGGTGGTGGCAGCTATATCTACCACGGACATTCTTCAAAGTTGTGTGGACTGAGAGGAACGTCCGACAAATTGGTGGCAGCGTCGTGATAGAATCGCCTGAAACCAGTGACCAGCGAGCCGTGTTGCAGTCTGTTAATGCCGGAGTATCCAGTGGAATTCTTGTGTGGTCGTGCCATATCGTCGAGTATGTGCTAAAGCATCGTGCCGGATCGTCGACTGTATGCTAAAGTGTCGTGCCGTATCGTCGAATGTGTCGTGCCGTATCGTCGAATGTGTGCTAAAGTATCTTGCCGGATCGTCGAGTGTGTGATAAAGTGTTGTGCCATATCGTCTAGTGTGGACTAAAGTGTTGTGCGTATCTTTATTAGAAAGAACTAAACTGAAATATTGTGCCATATTACCGCTACATCGTGGAACTACCTGTGATTGGAAAAGTAATCCAGCAAAGAAAGTATAAGGTAAGGTGTTTTGATCATATCTTTCTGCTGACATCTAGAACCAAAATTTTTTGTTGTATAATTAATAGTAATTTAAGTAAATTGTCTATATCATTTATGTGTTTTATCAATACTCCCTACCTATAAAGTGTTAATAACCATATTGGCTATTGTTTTAAGGAAAGGTCATAATAACTTGAGCTAGTATTGATTGTCTATAATTTTTTTTACTAATTGTGGTAATAGTAGTTGGAAGAAATAATTAAATTTACTTAAAGTTAAATTATTGTTAAAGTAATATTTAAATGAAGCAACATTTTTTAAGTTTGAAGAGTGTATAATAACATTTGCTTAAAATTTTAATTGGCCAATAGTAGTGAAAAAAAAAGGCTCAAAAGTGAGCCATAGTGAAAAAAAAAAGGCCCAAAAGAGAGCCATAGAAAAAAAAAAGAGGCTCAAAAGAGAGCCATAGTGAGGAAAAATAAAAGTAAAGATTTTCAGTGTATTTGTTTTAAGTGTAAGAACCAGTATTGAGTTCGGAAATATTTAAGTGAGGATAATTGTAGAAATTTATATATGCATGTTTTACAATTTTTCTTTATGTGGATTTACTCAATTGACACCAATACTTCTATTCAATTTCAGCGTACCAGTATTTTTATGTAAATTGTATGTTGTTATCTAAGTGTATATATTGGAATCTATACTGCATAGTAGTCAAATAGAATTATTGTTTTATCTTTTTGTTTTATTGGAAGTAAATTGTGTGATATCAATGGTTGAGGAAAATTAGAGTATTCAGTAGGTTAATTAGAAATGAAATGCATGGATTATCTGACAGGGTATTAATTAGAATAATAAGTGGAGAAATATCTGTACTAAGTTAGAAATTTAGGAAATATTAAGTTGGTAGGTTTAACTATTCTTGTGGGGTGGTAATAACAATCGGTGAAGGTATGGCTTTCTTATTGAAACTAAAAAAGTTTGATCTTCAGGTGATAGCTGAAGAATTGGGCGTTGAATTCGCGGAAGATGATACCAGAATCCAGCTTAAGAAAAAGATAATGGACAGTGATGAGTATGACGAGGGGGTTATTAAGGAATTATCTGACGCTATTGTTGCAGAACGATTAGAACAGGAAAAATTAGAGCGCGAAAGATTAGAAAAACAGGAAAAGTTAGAGCGCGAAGAAAAACACGAAAGGTTAGAAAGAGAAGAGAGGATAGAAAAGTTAAGGATGGAACATGAATTAGAAATGGAGAGAATAAGGGTTCAAGGATCGGCAAATAATTCTAATGTTTCTAGGAAATCTAATAATGAAAGTAATATAGAAAAATTGATCAAAAGCGTAAAAACTCTATCTATAAAAGTACCGGAAGGGACTGAGGGATGGAATTTATTTTTTAACAGCTTAGAAAGGGCATTCAAAACTAAAAATGTACCGGAAAACCAGCAGGCCGAAATTCTACTAAATATGTTAGGAGATAAGGCGGATAATTTGTTAATTTATACGACTACGGAACAAATGGAAAATTATGAGGAATTAAAGGAGTTAATTCTAAGGGAGCATGAGCCGACACCGAAGGCATGTTTGGAAAATTTCAAGAAGGCTAGGAGAAACCAGAAAGAAACTCATGTATTATTTGTATCGCGTTTAATAGCGACATGGAAAAATTATTGTAAGATTAGAGGTGCTGACTCTTATGAAAAGGTCAACCAGTTAATAGTTACGGATAAATTAGTAAGTACGTTAGATGAGGATACCGCGTCATATATTGGGTTAACTCATCAAGGTAAATGGTTAGAAACTTCTAAAATTGCTAAAGAATGTGACTATTATTTTGACGCTAAACATAAATCTTACGCCGTTACGTATAAAAGTTTTAAAGGTAAAGATAGGCACGTCAACAATGAAAAAATGAGACCGAGGGAGGATAACAAAGTCAGTAATAATTGGAGGCAAAACGGGAGTAATGAGACTAATTCTTTTTCGGATAGGAAAATAGATTTTAAGAATGTTAAAACTGTTGTTAGTTTTCGTTTTTTCAAAAACTAAAACAAAATCACTTCACCTTTTTTCATTCACGTATAAAAACATTTCATATTTATTTACTTAGAAGGTGTCACAAATAAAAATTAAATTAAAGAGTTGACATGTTTCGGTTCATTAATAAGAACCGTATTCATAACATATAAATATATGTTATATGTTATGAATACGGTTCTTATTAATGAACCGAAACATGTCAACTCTTTAATTTAATTTTTATTTGTGACACCTTCTAAGTAAATAAATATGAAATGTTTTTATACGTAGATTTTAAGAAGCCTAGTGATGCTTCAGCGCCTAAATGCTTTAAAAGTGGTTTGAGAGGTCATTACCAACGTTTTTGTAATAAAGTGGGTAATGAGGGAACTGGTAATAAAGGGCGAGATCCGAAAGCGGGTGTGCATAAGGTTGAGGTAAAAGAAAGCAAAGAGTTACCTAATGGAGCTATTGTGGCGAGAATATCGGCAAAGGCCGAACAGAGAACTAACGTTATTGGTGAGAAATTAAATAAACTCGAGAAATTTGAAGTTAGTGTAAATGGGCAAAAAGCAAAGGGATTGGTTGATTCTGGATGTGAAATTAGTGTTGTTCATAAAGATTTGGTACCGGAAGAGAAATTGAAAGGAGCGGGTAGTATTTATTTACAAGGGTTATACGGTGAAGCAGTTAAATCGCCGTTAGTTAAATTACCGTTAGCAATTCCGCAATTCGGACAAACTAATATAATTCATCAGGAAGTACTTTGCGCAGTGACTGATAATATTAATGAGCAAGTGATTTTACATCCCGAAGTGATTAATGAGTTGTCAGGTGTCAACCGCGAGGAGCCATTGCTAGAGGCCCAAGAATTAGAAAGTTCGGAAATTATTATTTATAATTCGAGTGAAAAGGAAGATATGAGTAACGATAATTGTAATGTTTACGCAATAGAAGCGAAATCAGAAAATGTACAAACTCAGAATACGGAAAAAACGGAAGTGGAGAAAGGTAATAAAACTATTGTTAGCAATTCCGATATGTTTAAGGAATCCCAATTAGAATGTAAAGAATTAGAGAAAGCTTGGGAATTAGCTAAAATGGATAAGGGGGATTATTATATTGTAAATGGCTTATTATATCATAAGGAGAAATTGTTAGGCGAGACTATAGCGCAATTAGTAGTTCCCAAAGTAAGAAGGGAAGAAATCCTAAAATTAGCGCGTAGTTCGGTATTTGGAGGGCATCATGCAGCTAAGAAAACTTTACAGAGAATCAGGTATTCATTTTATTGGGAGGGGATGGCGAAAGAAACTAAACAATTTTGTGAGTCATGTTTAGAGTGCCAATTGACTAGAGGGGTTAAAGTAAATGATAGAGCTCCTATTTCCCCAGTGTCGCGCCCGGAACTTCCATTTCAGGTAGTTAATGTTGATTTAATTGGGCCTATTGATCCTAAAAGTTCCCAAGGGCATCGGTATATACTAACCTTTATTGATCAACATAGCAGGTGGGCGGATGCGATCCCTTTAAAAAGTTTAACCGCTAAAACCGCGTGTGAGGCGTTACTTCAAATATTTATGAGGACAGGAATTCCGAATATAATTGCTTGTGATAATGGAACCAATTTCACCGCCGACTTAACGAAAGAATTTGAGAAAAGGTTAGGTGCTAGTCTAAGATTTTCGACCCCACAGTATCCACAGTCTAACGGGCTTGTGGAACGATTTAATCAGACCCTTAAACGTATGTTACATCATACTATTAGAGAAGAAGGAAAAAAGTGGCATGAACAAATACCATTTGTATTATGGGCGTATAGGGAAGTCCCAAATTCTATGACGGGAATCGCACCTTTCCAGTTATTATATGGTAGAACGCCGGAGGGTCCTTTGTCGATTCTCAAGTCATCCTGGGCAGGAGAAAATAAGGGGGCGCAGTTAGATACTACGCCGATTCATGAATATTTGAATAAACTTAGGGGACGTTTAGAAAGAGCCGCAAATGAGGCAAAATTATCGTCTGAGGTACAACAAAATAAAATGGCTTACCATTATAATTTAAGGTCTAAGGAAAAAACGTTTGAAGTAGGCGATAAGGTAATATTGTTAATCCCCGATTCGACTAATAAGTTATATTCTAGGTGGCAAGGGCTGGCAACCATAGTCGAAAAACGAAATCAGCATTCATTTATAGTTGAGTTAGCTGACGGGAGTAGGAAGCATGTGCACCAAAACAAAATACGAGAATTTATTGCTAAATGTAATATAGTTAATATTGTTTTTGAGGGTGATGAGGAATTTGGAGAAGTTGGGGAAATTCCTATTTTGAACCGGGATCAGGAAGTAGAACGAGATATAGAGAGGTTCGAAATAAAAGGGTTATCTAATAGTCAAGTCAAAGATATAAAGTCTATTTTGAGGGAAAATAAAGAGGTGTTTATGGGCCCTGTACGACCAGCTGATGTAGGAGAGCATCGTATTGATCTTAAACCGGGGGTAGAAAGGAAAAAGCCAAAGATATATAGTGTACCGGTAGCTTATAAAGAGGAAGTAGATAGGTAGATTCAGGAGTTATTAGAATTAAATCTAATCGAAGTGTCAAATGCTGAAATTAGTCATCCAATTGTTTGTGTGGCGAAAAAAGACGCAACTGTGAGGCTTTGTATAGACTATAGAGCATTAAATTCGGTAACTCAGGTGCCAACCTTTCCGATGAAAGATTCTCAAGAAATCATGTATACCGCAGGGGCGGCTAAGTATTTATCGTCGATTGATTTATTGAGAGGTTATTGGCAGATTAAAATGGCGGAGGAGTGTAAACATTTGACAGCTTTTACAACGCATAATGGAACTTATCAGTGGCGTACAATGCCTTTTGAATTATCAGGGGCGTACAATGCCTTTTGGATTATCAGGGGCGGCTGCCACGTTTCAGTAAGATATGAATCAGGTTCTTCAAGGTCATCGGAGGTATGCGGAAACATATATTGATGATGTCATCATTTTCTCCGACACCTGGGAAGAGCATTGTGAACATGTTAGGGCTGTCATTGAAGAGTTGAAAAAGAGAAATTTTACGATTAGGCTAGACAAATGTAAATTTGGAGAGAAATTAACTAAGTTTATAGGTCATGTAATTGGGGGTGCAACGCATGCACCTGATGAGGAAAAAATAGGAGCAATAAGGGATCTAAAGAGACCAAAAACTAAAAAGGAAGTTAGATCTGTTTTGGGATTAATGGGATTTTACCGATCTTATATTCCAAATTATGCCGAAATTGCTATACCTTCGACCGAATTGACAAAAGAGAAGGTTAAAAATACTGTACCATGGGATGAAAGGGCAGAAAAAGCATTTAATACTCTTAAAGATGAGTTATGTAAAGTGACGAGTTTGGCTACACCTATCGTAGGCCGGGAATATCAGCTCCACGCAGATGCTTCCGACCTGGCAGTAGGATGTTGTCTTACTCAAAAAGATGAAAAGGGTCAGTTTAAACCAATAGCATTTGCCAGTCAGAAATTGTCAGGGGCTCAGCGTGCTTGGCCGAGTATAGAGAAAGAGGCTTGGAGTGTTCTCTTTGGGTTGCGAAAGTTTGAAAAATGGACCTATGGATCTCAAATTGAGATCATCACGGATCATAATCCATTAAAATTTCTCACTGAAACAACCCCAAGGTCCCCCAAACTCACTAGATGGGCTCTTGCCTTGCAACGCTGGAACCTGAGTATTTCTCATCGTCCAGGAGCTCAACATTTAAATGCTGACGCAATTTCCAGACTACATAGAAAGAGCTGGGAAGAACAACCAGTTGTTAGCCCATCGGCGTCAACGACCCAATAGTGGACAACCTTAAAGGGATGTCGTCACACATTTAATTTTTTTATCTGTGTGTGTGTAAATATTTTTTGATTTTTTTTGTTTATAATATTGTATTAACATGTGTATTGTTTATGTAATAATAATATTAGTAAAGGTTCAGTAGAGATGTCAGTAGATAGTGTTCAGACACCTGTAAATACCTATGTAATAAGCATAATGAAGAAATCTGTAAACAGACTATTGAACTCTTCTGCGATATTACTATATGTTTGGGGAAAATTAGCCCCTAAAAGGCATATTTTCCGCTAAGGTGGGGGGTGTCAGGATCTGATAGCACCTGTGCTAAAGAATGTAATGTCTACTCTTTCTCTATTTGAATATCTCATATTGTATGGTTGTGTACAGAATTTCCAAGGTGACATTCCTTCTTCGTGGAAAGGGGAATTGCCAGCTAATCCTTTACAGGTGGGGTGTTAGAGAAAAGAGATAGTTGAGAGGCATGTCCGCCTGTCAGTGAAGTATGCGGATGGTGAGCAGATTAGTAGCATGCCACTAAGCAAGAAAAGAATGGAGTGTCCAATGAGGAGGCTCCAAAGGGGTTTATGTGGGGGAAAGCAGTGATTTGGAGAGGGCAAGTTTGCCTCAGATCGTTGATTCGGTACCTAGGTTTCGTACCTAGAGGTTGCTCTGTGTGGAAGAGCGTAAAGTGTGCGTTTTCTGGTGCGCAAAGGACACAGGCGTCCTGGTGTTTAGTGCTCTGGGCTAAGAAGTGCAGGCCCAGTATGCTTGTGTTGGGAGACTCAAGGTTGAGCTCCAAAAAAGTGAATTTAACGTGTATTGAGTGTGAGATGGAAAGTGTAATTGGAATAGTACACAACCAATCTTTACGGTATCTAATTTATTGTTGAACCGGATCACCTATATACGAGTTGTAGTTGTATATATTTGTAAATAGCGTATTTAGTGTGTACATATATTCTTAATAAACTGATAATTCAGTTACTTGAAAGCGTAAGTCTTCATTTACATAAACCTCACAGTGGGTGACCGATATCACCTAGTAATATCGGTGGTGGCAGCTATATCTACCACGGACATTCTTCAAAGTTGTGTGGACTGAGAGGAACGTCCGACAGATGTTTTGGTGGATCAAAATATTCATTTCTGGCAAAAAATTGTTTAGAGAAGCCTTACTATTAGCTGGAGCAACTGTGATTGAAACATCCCAGCTTTTATGCACGTCTAGAGGGATGATGTCTAAAATCACTGCATATACACAACCAGTAAGACAAGCTCGGCAAAGCCAAACAGTGGACGGCCGGAGAAGCTGAGTGAAAGAGACCTATAGGTATTGGAGCTGATAACATGCCTAAAAAAACACGTTTTGACAAACTGACCGTAGAGCTCAATCGGCATTTGAATTCTCCAGTGTTGGTTATTACAGTTAGTAGGCATCTTCATAAACAGAACATTTAAACATAACAGCAATTCTCAAGCCACTTGTCCCAGCTGTTAACACCAAAATTCGTCTACAGTGCTGCCACAACTACAAAACATGGTTGATTGATAAATGGAAGACAGTTATATGGTCAGACGAATTTAAATAAATTTAAACGATAGTTTTAAGAAAGAACGTTGAATGCACGAGCTACTGAATTCTTTTCAAATACAATGAACATTTTTGAAACAAACACCAAAATTGTTTAATAGTAATACAGTTAGATAAATACAATTGAAGACGATTAGATAAAACATAAACTCAGTTCGCAAATAAGTTTTAATTTTAGAACTCACGTTACACTTTTTTCCTAGTCATAGATGTTAAAAAGATTTTTCCCTAGAAAAGGTTTTTACTTTGATACGACTGAAGAGAAAATACTTTACAAGTTAAGTATTTATTTTCATATATCTTTTCAAAATTATCTTTTATTAAAAAAGAATTACTCACATTTTTATTAGTACTTTTACAAATGAGTTAAATAATTCTCATTATTGAGCCTTGTAAGCTATCGTTGCAATAGATGTGTAATGAAACATGTTGAATGTGAATAAATACAAATATTATTTATTCTTTTAAATTTATTATTATTACTTCTAAGAAATATTTAGTACTTTGACATAATTTTCTTAGATTTGTCTAACTTTTTACTTTCACGTACAAAATATTTTCTACAATTAAATACTCTATTAATTATGAAGTGTGTTGCTTATTCTTCCATGCTTTTATTATTTAAAATGTAATAGTTTTAATTTTAGAGATAAAATCTCTTATTTTTAGAAGAATGTACTGCTTTTTTAAAAACCAATTTAGACTTTCAGAAAAGATTATTAATAAGTAAACACAACACTTTCTTCAAAATCATTTTAGGAATTTAATTTTATATACTTATTTCTTATGAATAACGCTTTCTTTTTCCAAAGTTTTTAAATGCTTCTTCTTCTTTTTTTTTATTTGTTAAAAAACAATGCATTATTATAACATAATTTTCTTGAAGGATGGACTAAATGAATTATTCAAGATTTTTTATTACTTAAGTAATAATTCAATATATATAATATATATTAAATATTTGAAATAATAATGTTTATTTACTTTAACTTTTGAAAAAAGTTCTACGTTATTTTTAACATGAAGAATTTAATGTATATTTTTTTTTTAATTCAGATTGTTCTACCAAAAGTTTACATAAATCATTTCATATTTCTTTCTAATAATTATAAGTCATTTTCAAACATTTTAAGAATATTTAATGTTAGGAAACATTTATCGCATATTAAAATTATATATATATAAAATGAATATTCATCTTTCTCCCGTACATTTTACTTTTAAACGTACGAAATTTAATGATTATTTTTCAACTCAGTTCATTTTGTAACTTATGAAAACATCTAATTAATAACAGATGAGTGAAAAACGAGTTTTACTTCTTGTTCAAATTCTATATTTTTGAACACACTTCTAGAGAAGAAAAAATTTCATGATTTACACATTTTGTTAAAATAATTTTCTATTCTCTTTGAAAAAAAAAAAAAAAAATCAACAATTATTTTAAGTAAAATCTTTAATTTCTTATGTTATCAACATTGCATTTTTTAATACTTTTTATTAAAACACATATCTTATAAGGTACCCTGGGGTAATAACGCCAGACGGGGTAATAACGCCAAGTGCTAATATTTTGCATAATTATGAAATAATCTGGTAAATGACACCCATGTGTTCTGCGCAGAAGGGTTTTGAGTCATATAAATCGCAAAAAACAGCTTCAAGTTAATTTGTTTCATTTTTAGGTCTTATTGTTTTTACAAGCAGCTAAAATTAACGCTTGATCTAAAATTTGCGAGATACGTTTTTTGATGTGAAGACTATTTTTTTTATCCGGAAATACTTTGTTAATTACATAAATTTGTAGTGCATTTCATGTACTTTTAAAATGTTGTTGAAGATTTTGGATATCTTCTCGAGATAATTTGTAATTTAAAATGTACAGCGCAATAATTATAACGGGGTAATAACGCCAATCCTTGCAATTTTTACCCCGGTTGATTCCCAACAGTGGCAGAACTACATCCTAAATACTGATTCAAATAAACACAGTTAAAAATGTGCAATGTTTCTAAAATTCTATTTAAACGCTCCTTTTTAAGCAAAAAGAAGCTCACGGTCTGATATTCTTTTGCCTCATTCCCCCCCCCCCTCCCCACACCACACTTTTATTCTTCTTACACTTTCACGAAAAAATGAACATTTGCAATAGCTTAGAATGCAATTTGTCAATTTCTAGATCTGAGAGTTTGTATTTTTAGAATTGGGCAATCTACATGCAATTAATTCAACTTATTTCATTGTTTTGTTTGCATGGCGTTATTACCCATATAGGTGGGTAATAACGCCAAATAGCATTGGTCAAGAAATCACGCCATTACATTTTATGTATTCATATCTGCTAAATTATTTTTTTTATATGGATAGTCAATGAGTTACTGTATCAAATCATATCTTTGTTTGAAAAATACAATCTAAAACTGAGCCGTGAAAATTGCTAGAACCTTAACGTGGCGTTATTACCCCAGGGTACCTTACATAAATTTCCACTAATTAACTATTAACTTAATAATAATTTAATATATTTAAAAATGTCATTTACAATTCAAAGAAAACACATAGCATTTCTAAAGTTAAAAAATATTTTTATTTATTATTCACTAATTTAAAATTTTTCTAGGTATTTGGTAATATTATATAATTTTTAAGAACAACATTTATAAAAAAATTAACTCTTTGATTTAAAAAAAAAAAAAAAAAAAAAAAAAAAAAAAAAAAAAAAAACATTCCTTATGGCATGCATGGTCACAGAGACGTCATTGTGAGGGTGCACGACATTTCGGTCCCGCCATTTCGGTCCCGAGACATTTCGGTCCCAAAACAATTCGGTCCCGAAACAATTCGGTCCCAAGACATTTCGGTCCCGAGACAATTTGGTCCCTTGCCATTTCGGTCCCTTGTTATTTCTTTGCTCGCTACCTTATAAGTTGGATTCTAATTGGTATGGGCCTGCTAAATGGTAAAAGTTCAACATTATTCGGGCCTTATTTATTTTTTTAATTCTCCCCCTCACTCCCCCCAAGTTTTATAAAAAGTTGAAGATAAGAGTCCGATAAATTTAAACTTTTATAACTCGTGATAATGAAATCATAGCGAGCTGAAAATTTTGTTTGATTAAACAATGTGATATAAGTTTAGGGGATATTGTCTTTTGCTTTTAGTAGTATTATTATTAATCAGAATAAATATTTTAAATTTTATTATTAATTATTATTATCAATATTTTATATAACTTCTATAAACTACTATAAACTAAAAAGTATTTTATATGAACTGCCATAAATTTTTTTGGCTGTTTACGTATATTTTTTAGAACCTTTATTTCATAACTGGGCATGCTATGAAAAAAACTTGTTCTTAGAAATTTGCTTCCACCACTTTTTTTTTAATAATAATAATAATAGTATTTATTGATTGCATTTTTTAACAGACTTCTCACGCCATGAAGACAATTTTTGTGAGTTAATTTTATTGAAATTGGGCCTATTTCATTCTAATAAGATGATTATTTTTATTTTTATTTACACAAAATCAATATAATAATATTTTAAAATAAAGTAATATAAATATTTTCTATAAATATAATAATATAAATATTATATATAAAATACATTAAAATGTAATATAATAATATTTTAAATAATTTTATTTTCAATTTTTAAGTGACAAAACTAAGCTTTTATTTATTTATTTATTTGTATTACCTTTTCGCTCCAACTTTCCCAGAAAAAAAAAAGAACCTTATTTTAGTTTTATTTTCAACTATACTAATTGTTTCAAATTTCTGTAATTTTAAATATACAAGTAAAAAAAATGTCAGTTTAGAACCACTGAGAAATATAATGATATATTGAATATAAAGTCGATTATGTATTGAGTTTATTTTAAAGTAAAATTCATTATGTAAATTAATAATGTTATCAATTAATAAATATATTTAATAAAATATTAATTTGATTTTTATATTAAAATTATTAACTGTTTTGAGAATTGGGATTACCAATTACCATTAGGATTACCTAAATGGTAATTGGTAATCCCAATTGATTGATTGATTAGGATTACCATACAAAAATTGTGTGAATTATAATATTTTGGATAAGAGTTATACGTGTGTGCGGTTTTCGGGCGTTTATAATCGCATTATACTAAAATTTTATGGCTTTTAGTTTAAAAACCCTATAAAATTATGTTCTCTGTAAAATTATCTCTTATTTCACAAAATTTCATTTTTGCAGAAGAAGGGACCGAAATGTCTTGGGACCGAAATGACTTGGGACCGAAACGTCTTGGGACCGAAATGGCTAGGGACCAAAATGTCTCGGGACCGAAACGGCGGGACCGAAATGGCAGGACCGAAATGGCGGGACCGAAACGTCCTGCTTCGTCATTGTGACGTTACTGTGAGTCATTGTGGGTGAATCACATCTTTGACTTCAGTGATGTCACATTGTGAACTGAGATGTGACTTTCTTAGAAAATTACAAAAATTCTTCAAAACATGTTTTTTGGTAATTTAAAAGAAAATTGTGACGCCCCTGACGCATGTAACGTACGTTACATCACATATGTGACAAAAAAAACCTCATCATATTGTAAAATCACAATGTGATGAAGTCATGGTATGAATTTCAAAAATCTTTAAAAATGAAAAGAAATATTTTTAATAAGCCGTCTAATTCCATTTGAGAGCCTGGATCTTGTTGATTTTTTTATGTAATTAATTACAATAAATAAATTAATTTTTATTCTTTAAATAATATTTTCCTTTTCTGTTAATGTTTAATTAGTTTAAGTGAATTTTTACAAATAAAGTTGCAATTTGTTTCTGATTTTTTTTTTAATTAAGGCCCCACAGTAGGCACAGAAAAAGACCCGGATGATAATGTAAAGCTTATGGGGACGTTCTTTTCAAATATCTCGCTCAAATTTTAATATTTTTACCCGATTATTTTTTGCATAGGATAGCTGAGGACGATTTACAACCGGCCTAGTTTTTAATTTTTCAATTTCTCTTATATATTTTTTATATTATGATAGTTTCAATTTCAGAACTGGTTTAAACTGGTTTTGAAATTTAAAGTAATTAAAAAAAAATCTGAAACCAAAATTGAAAAAGTAAAAACTAGGCCGGTTGTAGATCGTCCTCACCTCTCCTATGCAAAAAAAAAAAAAAAAAAAAAAAAAAAGGGTAAATAAATAAATAAAAAAAAATAATAAATAAAATTTGAGCGGATATTTGAAAAGAACGCCCCCATACATTTTATATTATCATCGGGTCTTTTTCTGTGCCTAGTGTGGGGCCTTAATATGAGTTCGCCAATGTCACTGTACTGGATTCAGACATTCGGAATTTGAAATGATTTTCCTTATCTCGATTATCAAAATGGAATTACAGAGGATATTATCAATAAGAAATAGGTAAGAAACAATTATTTTTCCTGCTTTTTTATAACGATTTCTGTAAATTTCTTATAAAAACATGTTATAAAATCAATAAATATCTTTAATTTAATTTTTATTCAATCAACTTGATAAATTCAATAAATTTTACGTTTATTTGGTTGAAGTAAATAACAGTATGTCAACGACTATTAATCAGATGGTTAATATCATTCATTTAAATTGTATGTTAATCACATTTGTTTTCCTACATTGTTAAAATCACATTTTTATGAATTAAATATATATATATTCATACATAATCAACAGTTCACGTTATTTGTAATATATCAAGTAGTTTCGGGGTGTTTAACTGTTAAAAATAGTGGTAAATATACAAATTTATGCACTAATATTACAAAAAAAAAAAAAAAAAAAAAAAAAAAAAAAAAAAAAAAGATTTTTTTTAATGATTTTTTGAAATTTCTGACAGTGTCAATAATTTGAAAACTGTAATTTCCTGGACATTTATTATTTTAAACAGTGTATCTAAAATAATTAAAATATTGATCTTGTGATAATCACAATAATTGATTTTTAAAAAATGAGTGAGTTTCACATGTATTTTATTAATTTTTTCATTCCTAACAATTAAATTGTTTTGAAAATAACTAATTTGTTTCTTTGATATGTTTTCATTAAATTCTGGTTCTAAATAGACATAAAATTAATTATATGTACTGTGTTTTGTGCGGTGTCCATTATTGGAATTTTGGGTGTTTTGATATATTTATATTATTTGCAATAAAATTTTGTTTAATATAGCGAAGTGAGATTATGAGAATACTTACATATTATTGATAGATTCATATAAGGATGAAAAAAAGGATCTAATAATTATAACTATTAATAAGAAATCAGTTTTAAAGAAATTCGTTAAGGATGTTTTTTTAGCGGCATATCAATCCTATATGACATATGTAGCATATGACATATGTACGTATATGATTTTCACTACGAACACAAACGTTGGTGTAATCATCATGCACAGGTCACTATAATAATAAAGTTCCAAAGCGTTAGTAGTTGCGCCGTCTTCATTTGTACTCAAGATCAGTGGCGTAGCTAAGGGGGGCAAGGGGGGGGGGGCGTCCGCCCCGGGCGCCGAGGCCTAGGGATGCCAAATTGAGAGAAATTGTTATATATCTATATTGGGGTGGGGGCGCAAAATTTCTTGCTGGCCCCGGGCGCCAAAAAACATAGCTACGCTACTGCTCAAGATTTTCAAATGAAATCTGTATGAATGTTACAAATATTGCGTATAAACTTCAAGTAGTTTTAGCAAAAGATATTTCTATATCAACTTGACGGGAATCATTTTAATTGATAAATGAATCAAAAGAGTTTTAATTTTCCGAAATGAGTGAAAAGTGTTCAGGTTAGTATTCGAACCAGAGATTCCTGAATTATGCTGCTAATGCTCAGTTAACTGTGCATAGCCTTTTGAAGCTAAATATAAATGGAAAAGTTAAACATAGTTAAGTGCAAAAATACGATAAAAAAAATGCTGAAAATTTCATAAAATTTAGAAAATATATTTTTTTACCTTTATATTCAATTTTATAAAATTCCATGCCTATTTTTATTTATATATACAACAAAACTGGCATAGGAAAATTACACATTTTTCTCCAAAAAATTTTTTTTTCTGTGATAAATATAAACAGTAATTGATATAGTGTACCATTGAATAGTATTTAAAGTACACTTAAAAAGTGATAAGGTACCCCCCCCCCCGTCCCATACACATATCACTCTATCAGAGTGTTTAAATTCATAAATTCTCAATGACCTTATAAACAAGATTCCGAATGCGAGAAAATATTAATTTTAGCATTTGATGAATCAATTTTGGAAATAAAAAAAAATTACTGAAAATGTATACGACTGATATTCAGCAAGCATTATCACGCCCCACTTCTTTTGCAGGTGAGTGTACACGACCTTTCACTGTTCCAGCATCTTTAGAGGGAGGATGTTTCTTTGTTCGGACCACTTTACATTCCTCTTTTTTACCGCAACTGGTCTCGCAAGGTTTTTTTTATTATTATTATTAACAGGTGTAAGATCTACTCCACGCCAGCTGGCTTAGACTGTCACCTGGTGTTTGTAAAAATGATCCTCTTTATTAATATTTATAGCTTCAAGCGACAAATACTACACGAACAGATTTTTGTAGAAATAATCATCGTTCTCTAGGTTAGAACTTCATTAAATGGTTATATCATTAGAGAATTAAACAAAAAACTCTAACTGCTCGGAGTGCTTGCAAAAGAGTGTAGGAGAGGGCAATTGCACCTACCTCGGTTTTCAAATTTAATTGAAGGACTCCAGTGTAAATCCAGGTAACTAATAAAATGCAAGATTGAAAATATTGAAGTGATTGTTTTTTCTAAAACAAGCTATTTGTTAAGACCGAATCTTCAGTTAATTTACGTACAATTTTTGTCTGATAGATTTGATTTTATTGGACTTGAATATAAAGAGATTCTGTTACTAATATTTGTTTCGAAAATTTAACTTATATTACTATGACATATTTTGAGTACAAAATATACCTTGAACTTTCTTAGAAGATTTTCAGGATGCAACTAAATGATTCCACATAAAATCAGAAAAAATACCCAAATATACCACTTACCATGTTTTGCACTGAAGCCCTGTAATTAACTAAAAGTTCTTTTTCTCTTATAAATTAGGAAAAAAAAATTCTTATCGTGTGTTTTAAAATATTTAAATTATAACAGGAAAAAGAAGTAAGGATTCCTCGTCAGAGGATTCTGCTCTTCTGACGAGGCTCCTCTGCTCCTCTGACGAATTTCTCGTGTAAAACACCTTTTTACTTAACCATCATACGTAATATAGGATAAGTCTTGCAATCGTTTTGATAATCGAAAAAAAATTTTGTCGGATTTACACGTTTCAGATACTGGAGATTCTGAAAAACATATTTTAACCCTTTCAGGGGCAAGGTATTTCTGCTCCAAAAATGTTCAAATAAATGATTCACACCACAATTTAAGAACAGATTTATTTGAAAATAATCAGGAGCTGTTTTTCGCGCATATTATAAAATCGAAATTGTACTAAAATTTTACTGGTGCCAGTTCTAAATTGGAACAGTAATATTAAGTGTTTGCAGACTGCAAACACCGCCCCTGAAAGGGTTAAGAGAAAACATTTTGCAGTCCGTCCATCTGTGTGTCTGTCTGCCCGTCTGCCTGTCTGTAACCACTCTATTTCCCGAACAAATTGAGATAGAGACTTGACATTTTGTATGTACTTAGTATGTAAGAATAGAACGAAGCCTATTTAATACTAGCAACCTCGATTATCCGGAACAATTTTTTTCGGACTCTCGAAAAATTCATTCTGATGAAGGGTATATAAAAATTTTCAATTTTTTTTAGTTTAAGGGGTGGATGTAAAAGGCAATAAAATAACACAAATTTTGCATAAAGAACGAAGTCGATAGGATTACTAGTTTCTGAGATATGTGTAATCCTGTTTTCCACATTCTTTTATTTTTCATAACCCTGTATTTCATTCCAATTTCAATTCAAAGACATATTTTAATTGGAAATGAGACGCTTATGCCGACGCAGTAAATTGTTAGTTAATAGGATTAATAATTTTTTTGGAGTTATAAGGATATTTCTTTTACGCAATCCGGTACTATTTGTGTAGTTTGGCGCTTTTCATAATTTGTCGAAATTGGTTCATCAGCAATTCATTGATAGAGCATTACTATGTATATCAAAACTATTTAAATATGCATTTAAATTTTATTTTGGAATTGTGATGCATTTTATAAATAGTCTATACATGTTTTATTTTCATATTTTATATTATGCATATCCATGATGGGTAAGTATTACGGTGGTCCCCAACGACTAGTTTCAGTTACTTTTCCTTTTTACGTTCACGTGTTTAAAACTTGTCTTAAATGGTGGACTGGGGAGAGAGGAAGCTCTGCTTCTCTCAAGGGAAAAAAAAACTATTTTATATATTATTTTTGAAAAAAGCCCCTAAAAGCTTACATTTGGGATTATCAATATCTTACTTGTTACGCTTCTGTACTGCTTTATATTTAGATATATTTAATTAATGAATTTTGATAGTAGACCAGGAGGCTGCAGACCAGACAGATGTTTTACTGTACATATATTTCTTATTTTTTATGATTTTACTCTTAGTTTTATGGAAAACCTGGTGTTATCTATTTCTATTATATTAATCAAGTTCATTACAAGATTTATACAACAATAATATAAAATAAAACAATCCAGTTCGTTAATTCGAATTAATAAACTGAACAGGTAATGTTAAATACCGTCCGAACAATGTAGTTAAATTTATTTCATAACTTTGAAAACTGTTCCACATCACATTGCACTTTTTAAAATAGCATTTATAAACAGAAAATATTCATATCGCTAATAAAATTAATCATTTCTCATTTAAATATAAAAAATACACCAATCGATTTTGATAATTGACGAGGAGGGGGCAGCACAGACAATCACCTCATCGAGTTCATGGCTGAAATTCCAAAATTAGCTAAAAAACTATTCGCATATTTGAACGCAATCGATCTGCTAAGTCATATCTTGAGGAAAACACCTTGAAATCCGATTTTAACCCTTAGCCTGTAGGTTTACAATTGTGTTTTGCTGCACCCAACGGTATGGAAAAATGGAGAACTCGATGCAACAAAAGTTAAACCTACGAGTCGACAGCTAAAATCGGATATTCAGGTATTTTCCACCAAGATATGATTTTTTTGATCGATTGCATTTTAATATGTGAATTGAGTTTTAACTAATTATGGAATTTTAGTTGTGAACTCGATGAGGTGATTGTTTGTGCTGCCGCCTCCTGGTCTGTTATCAAAATTCAATTGGTGTGTTTTTATATTTATATGAAAAAAAAATTATTTTATTAGCGATATGAATATTTTCTGTTTATAACTGCTATTTTAAAAAGTGCAATGTGATGTAGTACAATTTGCTTAGTTTTCAGAGTTATTTAATAAATTTATCTACATTGTTTGGACGGTGTTTGACATTACCTATGTAGTTTATTAATTCGAATTAACGAACTGGATTGTTTTACTTTATATTATTATTGTATAAATCTTGTAATGTACTTGAATAACATAATAGAAATAGATACAAATTGCCTTCCATAAAACTAAGAATAAAATCATAAAAAATCAAGAAATATATTTACAGTAAAAAATGTATCATTTTTCTTCAAACTATCTTCTCTTTAAATGATATGCAACGATCCTATTATTCAACCCACTTTTCAAAACAAGTAGATAAGCCTTTTTCTATAAACTGTTTTAAAGATTCCTTCACTGCTGAAATAACTCCAGAATCTGAGTTAAATTTTCTGCCGCGATGCTTCCACTTGAACATCGGAAATCGCTAGAAATCGCATTGTGCGAGATCTGGACTGTAAGAGTATAAGGTTCGATTTTCATATTGTATTTACTAATTTATTTCTGAACAAATGTAACGACATGTGGCGACATTATCGTGATATAATGAGCAATTCCCTACCAGTTCATGCAACACGTATACTACAAGACTTGTAGGACGTGTGTTGGTTCATGACGTTTTCGCGAAATTTTCAAAACTGAAACATAATATTTACCATTCAAAGTAGTTTTTGGAGGCATGACAAGCAGATAGATTATAAATTTCAGATAAAAAAATAATAAACAGCCTGACTTTCGCAGCAGTTTTGGTTTGTCGGATTTTTGTCGTAGACGGAGAAGCCGTGTGTTTCCATACACTTGTTGCAGACATGGTAAGAGGATCCAAAGATCCAAATGATGTATTCAAGTTTCATCACGTGTCATTACAGTCTTCAGGAAATTCGGATCATTTTGAAGCATCTGTTTTTTCACTCACAACATTGATGAATTCTTGTTTGCGCTTTTTGTTTCGTAAGGTGATAAAAGACACATTTGTAAAAAAAAAAAAAAAAAAAAAAAAAAAATCATGGCGAAGCTGTGAATTGTGGCGTAAGATGCAAAATCTTGACGTTTTCGAAATGTTAGTTGATGCTCCTATCACCCCATGTGTCATTCGCCAATTTACGTAGCTATCATTTAAAATTATTCTGCTTTATTTCCTCTTTCGAAAAGTTTTTCAACCTGTGAAAGTATTATTTAAATTGCAAGGGACTATTTAAAGAATATCTGAAATGGAATTAAGTAAGTAAACAGTAAATTCCGACATTATAACACAGTTACTATTAATTTTATTTCGTTTGCGAATATTCAGCGTATTGAACGTTTATCTATATAATTCCATAAAGGAGGAAAAACAAAAATACGAGATAATCCATGTGTACGTGTTATATTCTGTATAAAAAAACATATTTATTTAGCTTTCAAATTGCTCTAATGAGAGGGATTTTTTTTTTTTCACATTTTATGTCTTACGATACTGAGATCTATTATTCACAAAACATGATATAAAAAAGGTTTTATAAAAGATGACATATTTTTGACACTAGATACAAAAATTAAAAATTTACAAATAATACTGTTAAAAAGTTTGTAAAAAAATTTAAACAAAAAATGGTGCTATCATAATAAGATGGTGAAAAATTCTTCCACAACCGCTTGCTCTAGATAAATCATAAACTTTTGTAAGCTGAACCATGAACTACAGGTTTGCAAAGCTGAAATTTTACGGCCTGTTTTTAACCAGAAAGAAAGATAACTTGGATAATATCTCGGCTAAAACTAATAGTTCGGTCTAGGTGGTTTATATATTTGCATTTCTTGGTTTGGTCCTTAAAAACATAATTGAAATCAGACCCCGCCAAACTCAATTTCTACAAAAAAGAAAAAAAAACTATTTTTTTTTAAACATAAATCAATTTTTTCGAGCCTGGTGTATTGTTACTAGCACATATTTTTTAATTGAGTATTACTTTGTTTTAACAAATACTTTCGTTCCTGTTTACATCTAGTAATGTTAGTATTTGTCTATACATTTACTATATGACTTCATTTATGTTTAGGCATTTAGTAATAATAATAATAATAAATGTTTAATTAATTCTATTTGCCCCGTTTGTGATTCTTATATCTTAAAAATATCTTTCACTATTAATACTTGAAAATTTTTCCAGAGAGAAAATTCACCTAATTTCAAATTTTTTATTGCTTAAGAAGCGCTATATTGATGGCCCGGGTTAAAACCCCGGCATCAAACTTTTTCACAAGATTGGCATTTGCGCCTCTTAAGCAATTAAAAATTTGAAATTTTATTTTCGATTGAAACATATTTCATTCTTTCAATTTAAAATAAAGGTTACTTTCCTGAAAGAATTTTTTGTAATAAAGCGCAAAAAGTATTAGAAAGTTGTAATATCAGTTAAATCCTTGTTATAATATAATATTTTCTAAACATCTCAAAAAACTCCTCCTTAGCCTATTGTCATATAAATATTAATTGAATAGTACGAAGAACAACAACATTAGTTATTTATCAAACAATGAAATACGCATTGAACTCTAATTAATCTATTTGGATTGATAGTGTTAATGTTATTAAAGTATAAGTAATTTTTTTCTAATAATGGAAAAAAATTCGGACCCGAAAGGATGAAGATTTTTTTAGAGAATATTTCTTCAATATGTTTGCAAAAATCGTACATTATTGGCTGGGCATATATAACGTTATCATTTTTGGGGGAGGGGGATCTGGCATATGATATTGTAACATATCTCTAGGGGGAGGGGGGGCTTTGTCTTTTGATACCGATATCCTTTTTCATTTTTGATCTAATCAAAATTTTCTCTTTTTAATTGTAAATGGTCTTTGTTTTTAAAAAAGTGTTATCTCTTTTTAGTCGGTTATCTATTTTTATGAAAATACAAGTTTATTATTCAAATAACTAAATTATTATAAAATTATCTAATTTCAAAATGTGGAATACTCTCAACGTTTGACATTCCTCTTCTTCTTCACATGTGTTTGCATAAATAATCACGGTTCAAGAAATCATATGTGATATTTATTTGAAATGAAGCTTATGTTTACTAATAAATAAAAGAAAAGGAGTGTTGTTCACTTGTAATGTTGATAAAGATTTCTATCGCCCCCCCCCCCTCCATACCACCACTCCTCCGTTTGGGGCAAGTGCAACAATACTTTATTACTATTGAATGCATCATGAAAGAAAGTTGTTATAAAATACTTTTAAATAGTAACTATTTCTTTTAAGTATTACTTGATATAAAGCAATATTTTATTGATTTCTCTTCATTTGAATCAATAAAGTATGCGAAAAATAAATATAACTAGTTTTGTATATCACTCAAAACAAAAAAGAAAAAAATGTGAAAATAAAACAAAATTTTACACTTTGATAACGATATCACTACCGGAGGCGGGAGGTTGAGGGATGATAAAGTATGACATTTGAAGGGGAGAGGAGGTCCAAAATTACCAAAAAAATGATAACGTTATATTTGCACAGCCCCTTATTTTCAGTCTCTGCGTTTGCAAGCCGTAAAATACTGAATAGCAAGAAAACTGTATGGCGAAAGCCAAATACTTCTCTTCAAATTAAAAACTTGAAAACAACTGTAAAGCCCGGCGGTGGTCATGTAATGATTTGAGGATGCGTGTCTTTTAACGGAGTTGGCGAAATGACCTTTATTGAAGGCAATATGAATGCTAAACAATATATTAACATATTGCGACATCATTTATCTAATAGTGCTCTAAAATTAGGAATTCCTAATTCGTATTATTTTCAACAGGATAACTATCCGAAACACACTGCATATATTACGAGGTTATGGTTGCTTTAAAATGTAAAAAATCAATTGAAAACGCCACCACCATCACCAGGCCTCAATCCGATTGAAAATTTATGGCATATTTTGGATGTGAAAATAAGGAAAAAGAAAATTTTTAGCAAATCAGAACTTAAGCAAGCTCTGAAGAAGAATGGCTATAAATCAGCAGTGAAACATTTTACAAATTAATAGAATCAATGACCAGACGATTACAAGCTGTAATTGAAGCAAAAGGCATGCATACTAAATATTAGCATTGTTTTTAACTTATAAATAATTCCTGTAGTTCTATTTTTATTGCCAGTGTAATTTTTTTTTCAGTACAGATGCTACTTTTTTATGTTTTCATATTTTAGTTGTAATTATTAAGTCAGATATTAAATATGTTTATTTGTTTTGTAAAAGTGTTGGTATTTTTAATTTTTAGTTGCTTTTTATTTATTTATACATATGAAACAACAAATTTACCTGATGTGCAAATACTTTTTTGCTCACTGTATGGTATTTGAAGAAATACTTAATACTTACATTTAAGATGAGATATTCCAAATAAAAGTGAAAAGAGCTTGTATCCGAGATAAGAGAGTTTAGATTAATAGAGGTACTAGTATTTTTAGAAACAATTAGAAAGATATTTTATCTAATATTTTATCTATGTATCTCCCATGCACTGAACGGGAGAAAAACCTAGTGTAAGTATTAATATACATTAATATTAATTTTTATTAATAACAAGTTATTATTACCAAACGTTTTCTATTGTCTTTTTTTTCTGAAAAAGAGTTATAAATGACGCGAATAATGCCTCTTTAGATATAAGCTATCATCAATTTTACAGTCTTGAAATTTTAATTAGACTATAATTGGCTAGAAGAGTGCTTTTATACTTTCTTAAGCCGTAGAGAATTGAAAAAAAAGTATGAGGAGAAATGTTTGTTTTTCCTCTATCTCTCTTTAACATTTTTTTTCTGAAGTATCAGGTGAAAAAATCGCCATAAGATTTTTTCTTTATTTTATTCCTTCTATTAACGCCTAAAAAAAGTTAACCGAAATGACAGCTGGGATGTTTGGAAACATTTAATCTGAAATAATCTGTGTACACATACTGCAATATTTGTTTATCTAGGGAAATAAACAATAAATAAATCTTTTTTTTTCTTCTTTTTCTCCCTTACAAATGTGAAAAGAAAGCAGTCGATTTTTCTTTTTAAACAAATTTGCTTAAATTAGTTTTGCACACCCTTAATTGTTCCATAAAGTGTTAAGTTGTATGAAAAATTTTAATTAAAAATGACGAATTAATTTATTTTCTGTAATTGTTTTAGGTTAAATTACGTGTATGAAAGGATTTATTAAGAGTACTATTTCATCATGTAATGATGCGGTAAAGTACTATCAAAACAATAAAATTTGTAATAAAACAGCACTTTTTGTACTTTAAACGTAATAAATAACAATGAACTAACAGTTTTATAGAAAAATATCACACTATTTTTTTACTATAAAACTATAAAATGGTTTTACTATCGATACTAAAGTCGATTTTTTAAAACAAATTTGCATGAACTAAATCTGCACACGCTTATTATTCCATAAACAGTTAAGTTGTATAAAATATGTTAATTAAAAATGACAATTTAAAAAAGTTTTTTTTTGTAATTGTTTTAGGTGCTTGAAAGGATTTATTAAGAGTACTTTTTCACCATGTAATGTTGCGGTAAAGTACTAATAAAATACTAAAATTTAAAATAAAATAATACTTTTTGCACTTTAAACGCAATAAATAACAATCAAATAGCAATTTTATCGTAAAATAACACACTAACTTTGCTATAATAAAAAAATAAGCAATACAATACCTTATGTACTTTAAAAGTAATAAATAATATGTTATAGATCAGAAGCTGAAGACGTAAGTAACATATTGCATTAGAATTTCAAAAATACTGTCAGTTAAAATTTGGTAACTTTTATTCCACTAATATTTCATCATATTTTTTCTTAAATGAAATTCTAGTATAATACAGGGAGTCCACTCTCAACGGAAGCCAATGGCTAACTCATAAACCGTTAGTTATAGATAATAGTTCTAATTACAAAAATGTTTTAAATGAGGCAAAGAAATATTATAAAAGTGATTTGGGTCAGTAAAATCATTTCTTAACCCTTTGAGCTCTGATGGTAGAATTTTCTACCACATAATTTTAATTCCGAAATATCACAACGGCACTAGAAAAATTCGACCATATTTATTTCAAAAAGGTTTGATGCATTTTTTCATGTATCTCGTTAACTGATTTTTTTCTTTGAAAAATACTGGTGCCAATGTGACATTTTGAATAATGAAGAAATTTACCCACCAAAGCTCAAAGGGTTAAACAATTACAAAATTAAAATTTTTATACAATCCCCTGGTCCTATAAATTATATTTAATAATTTTTTCCTGTTACACTAATAAGCAAGACAAAAAAAGTCCCGTTCATATAACACTAAAATCGACCAATTCATGAAATTTTAAAAATGCATGATTTATACCACTTTTGTGCATTGAAAACAAATGACTTCAACCATAATTTGAGAGATAATATACTAAGTGTTTACAGTAATTGTAGAACTTAATTCAATCCTAGTATTTGAATGATTTTTTTAAGTGCAGATACACAGGAAATAACTTTTATTTTGTTTCAGACTGTCCAAAATAATTATATTTTAACATATCTTTATTTTGAAAAGATTCGCGACTGTTACTTTTCATGATTACTTTCGACAAAATATTATATATTTTTATAGGTTTTTATTAAACTTCAATGATCGTATGTATGTTTTACAGGTCAAATTTTCTTCTCGAACTTTAAATCATTTTCAAATATCCGATCGAGATTAAATTTTGCATACAGACGAAAATCCAATGATAATCTAATAGTATTATGATTTTCGGTGGTAACCTTTTATACTTATTTTACAAGATAACACAAAAAATTTCGATTAGGTTTTGAAGACGTTTAATAAAAAGTTTTGGAATTGGTAACACAAGACAACGAAGTTTGTATTTTTTAATTTTTATGTATTTTTTTTTTTATTTCTGAAACAGAAAATTACTTTAAATTGTAACCATCATGTCAGAATTTTTCGTAAATCATGAATTGTCATAGTTAAAAAATAACAAAAATCGGATACAATAAAATAGAGGAGATGGCTGTATTTTTTAACTTTTGATATCTGATTTTTAGCACAGAATCTCAAAATGACATTCATTTGTGGGTCATCACGTCAGAGATTTTTGGAAATCATAAATTTCAAACTTAAATTATAGTGAAAATTTAATACTATAAAAATGATATAAAACATTTTTATTAAATTAAAATTTATTTTATTTAATAATTTATTCATATTTTTGGCTAATATTGGATTGTTACAGATAAACACATGAGAGGGCCGAAGAGGTGAAAATTGATGTTCAATTTGAACTTTTGAACTTTGAAATTTACAATTTTCGAAAAATCCTGATGTGATGGTTAAAAATGAAGGTCATTTTCGGTTTCAATGGTAAAAAATACACAAAAATAATCATCAAAATTTAAAAATATATCTAATTCATAATATAAAAAATTTGCTATTTTTTTCTTTCTTTAAAATTTATTATTTGAAAAAAATGTGTGGTGATAATAAATTAAGTTCGATTTCAGATTCAGCAGTACAGAATACATAAGATTCAATTGTCAAAAGCTAAAAGACATGACGCAAATCAACTTTTGCAAGCTAGTGTTATCAAATAACATTTTAAAATATGTATATTTTTGAAGGCAGTTAATTTTAACCGTTATATTTACAAAAGTTCTGCTTTTTTTTTCTTTATATGTTCATAACAAATTGTTATAAAATTAAGAGTATACATAAACGGGCTCACAGTGGAAAAATGGTAAATATCTATGCTGCATTGGATTTATTTATAAAAAGTATTTATTTATTACAAATTGTATATTTTGCATTCATATGTCAAAATGATTAGAGATTTCAAATTTGCATTGAATTGTTAATTTTACTCTCAACCATTTTTTAATATATCTGACGAAATTATATTTTTACTAAATTTGTGAATGACCCATAATTAGCAACAAAAAATATGCTCTGACTTTAAACAACTATTACTCGGTCAATTTTAATCGTAGAATAAAGGGACTTTTTTCCCTTAATTGTCAGTATAACAAGAATATTTTACCAAATATAAGTTACACGCTGTTAAAAAAATGTAAAGACGGAGGGACTAGAAAATGACATAAGTAACGACATAACGACATTTACTACATAATTGCGACATTTCTCTATAGGCCATAATGTAACGGAATATTTTTCAGTGTATATGTAAAATTTATGACCGCTACATACATCTTTTAATAGCGAACGTTGCATAATAAATCTCAATTATTTGTGTCAATTACAGAACCATCCAACTACATTAATGCAACTTAGAGTTCAGATCGACAGACAGATGGACAGACGCACCGAGAAATTGAATTCATTTTCAACTGGAAATTCATAACAATAAACGGAAGCATACTTGAATACTTTTGTACGGCCCTGCATTTTACCTACCATCTTTAAATGTGCATGGAATTATTTAATTAAAATTCAATTAAGACTAAAACACGCTTAAAACCAATGCAATTACACTTTCGGAGATTTTTATCCATAGACGGCCATCTATCTATTTTTTGTGTAGCCCTGTATATTTTTTATCTATGTTATCTTAATATATAAACTGTTGTTCACCGTAAAAATGCATAACTCATTTTAAAACCACCTTTAAGTTATTTTCGTTCATATTTAGTAATCCTTATACATTACTTTGTGTAGCCCTATGTATCATCTACAGCTTTTATATTCACAACGTGATATACAAAATTTTAATTAAACTTGAGAACTAATATTACAACTAAAAATGCACTTCTTTAATCATCTCTAATATACAGTATAGTATCTGAATTCTGTTGCATGTTCATGTAAATACTATACACTTTCGATTATATAAGAAGTAACTTTTGTAGTTAACCTCAGCAATGTATACCGGTTTCATTATATGTGGAATAGTGTAACATAATTAAAATAGGCCGCAAACTATGTTTCCCCTTTATACTATTATATAACGGTATTCTTTTGGTGTAGGCCTATAATTGCCCAATAAATATTATTTCCGCTGCATGTCGTACAGAATATGTATTTTAGTGTACTTTACAAATGCGTAAAAATTTCACTGTGTTCGGAAAAATGTACTTTTAACAGAATTGGAAAGAATAGATTTATTAGGCGGTCTATTGAAGTTCTTCACAGCAATATTAATGATATAAGGATTGAAATCTCTTTTGATACCAGCAGCTTTTAAATAATTATAGATCGTACTTAACAGGTTTTGATTATTTGGGAGCTTAAGGCCTTTTTTGAAATTTTGTTGTCCTCTCCTTTTATCCCCATTTATGTTTCAAATTAGCTGAAGTTTCAAGACGTTTATATTTTAACGTTATTTTTAAACCTGTTAATAAATTGAAACTTCCTTCCACTAAATTTCCTGTTCCTGATCTTCAAAACGGGAGAAATTATAATGTTCCTTGAAACGGCTGTCATTTATCTTATGTCCGTTAAATTAAGCGAAATCTCTAAATTCGCCTAAAAGAACTCTCGTTATTGCATTAAGGGAGCTAAGGGATTAAAAACTTTTCAAAAAATCAATTTTTTTATGATCTAGTTTGATTATTCAATTAATTCTTAACTCAATGCAAAAAACCGCATAAAAATATTTGCATTTTTAACGGAATTATAAGCATTTATGTATCAACACTTTCATAGCCGCACCCGTATAATTTCAACTTTAAGTCGCGTTTTCTCAAAACTTGATTTTTGACGACTAACACCAAGATTTAAAAAAACTATTTGATGGAATGGCTTAATTTTTTTTCATGCGTATAACATCATTATCTATAGAATGAATTAATATATTTTAGATAGTTTAATATTTTGAGTATTTTTAATGAAAAAAAAGTTGTATTTTTTAGGTTTTTTTTTTAATTTTCAAATTTGAGAGATTTTTTAATAATTTTTTTTAAGTGATAGTTATATCCTTAATTCATTCTATAGAGTAAAGTTTCCTGATCATTTTAAAGCAAAAATTAGGTTCTTATGTCAATTCAATGTTAAGATATCTTGGTGTTGGTGATATAACACATAATATTTTTTTCGAAAATTGTGTTACATAAATTTTGCTATATTTCTTATTATATTACATTGAAGTACTTCATTTTATAATTTTATAAGACTACAAACATACCTTTAAAATATCAGAAAGTTTAAATTAATTACATTGAGTTCTTCTGTTTTTATATGGACTCGAAGCGAGAGCTCATGTTTTTCCGTATCGATCAACCCCTGAGCCCCCTTAATCAAGAAATTTCTAAATCTACTCTTACAAAACACTCTTGGGATTCCGACCCTAGTTTTAATTTCCAAGCTGCTAAAATTATTTTTAATGCCAATAGCACCTCTAGATTAGATTTTCTTGAAAATTTAGCCATGTATTTTAATCGTCAAATTATTATTAATGATAAATCTGATGCTAAAACACTCTCCGTAGCTTGGAAAAACCTTTTCTGCAGTACCATATAAATATTTTTTTTTGTATTAATTATGTGTATATATATATATATATATATATATATATATGTGTGTGTGTGTGTGTGTGTGTGTGTATGTATATGTACATATACGTACAAAATGAGCTCTCATATATGTGTGTATTTTCATTTTATTGTAATCTATTTTTAATTTTCCCCCTTTTTTTCCTTGGTTCCATTTTACTTCTTCCTTCCTCTACTTCACTCTATTCGTTTTGATTATACTCTTCCGTGATTGGCTGTTGCCTTCTGCTTTCCTATTGGCTGTTCCTTCAGCTTGTTGCCTATCCCGCCTTAAAAAGTAATGAATTAATTTTTGAAGTTGGTGCCAAACTTGTTTAAATATAGTAAAAATTGTGTATGTATTATGCCTAGTACCATAAGTAAAATGAGAATAATAATTATTAATTGTGATTGTTTGGCACCAACTTGAAAAAGTAGTTCATTATTTTTTATGCGCATATATTTATAAATTAAATCAAAAATATGTAAATTAATCTCTTGTAAAAAATATTCTCTGGAAAACCTATGTTTGGTTTATATTAAATTCTATTAAATTTAACCGTTTTTATTTCGGTACATTATATCCGATATGTGGTTATTGGATAATGATACCTCATTAGAGAATTTTAAAGAATTATTTAATTCTTTTTAGAGCGTTTTTTGAAGTCGGTTATATATATATATATATATATATATATATATATATATATATATATATATATATATACACACATATATATATATATATATATATATATATATATATATATATATATATATATATATATATATATATATATATATATATATATATATATATATACATTGAAACGTTCATTTTATTACTAAAACATAAATGAAATGATAATGAAAAATAAATTTTAAGTCACTGTAATCACTCGAATAAAGTGCGAAATTAGCAAATATATTATAACATTTCCAAATCCAGAAAGAAAAAAAAATCTAAGTTTATCTTCTTACCGATATCATGAGATAACATTAATTTCTGTTCCAATAAAACAGGATATATAAATAATGAACACTTACTGAAATAACAAAGATCAAAGATTATTCAGTTTTTACAAATTAGATGGTGAAAAACTATTTTTAACCAAAAACTTCAGGCAATCTTCTCTTACTAATTATTTTTAACGAATTTTACTAAACTGACAACAAAGAAGGTTCTTCTAGGCATAAAAAATATTTTGAAACATTATCTACACTGTTTGCTCTTCATTTTTACAACGGTTAAAACAAATGAGGTGCATTTATCTGCCAAAGAATTGAGGCAATTTTCTTTAATGCGCATAAGATCATACGTTGCCAAAAATTAATGAAAAGAATCAAATTGAAAGAAATCAAAACTAAATTATTTTGCACTAAAAATACATGTATACTTCATTTGAAATAAAAAGGGAGGAAATGTAATCAGTCAGCAGTTCTTTTAAATACTTTTATCGCAACACATTTCATTTTTTCTCCCAAGACATTCAATTAGCCATTTTATTTTTCTCATCACGCTTTGTAGATTTAATTATTTGGTTGAAGAAGAAATCTTAATCAGCGAGACCAGTATTTTTCTTTCTTTACTTCTTTTTATGCTTGTTTCAAATATTTCTTCAACACGTGAGTTATATTTTACGCTTATGATTAGCGTTTTTCTAATGTTTAGTTTTATGCTCTTGTTTTGAGATAACTTTCTCAAAAATTCAAATTTGGATTCTTAAAATATTAGCATTATTGACACTGTGATTGCAAATATTTTTTTTTAATGCAGCTATAATTGTAATTCTTTATGTCAGAAAACAGCTTCTCAAAAGTTTATTATTATTTTTTTAAATTAAAGTATCTGTAGACTGTCTTAATTCCAATTTAATTTAACAACTTTCTATTTTCTTATCTGTTCTTGTCACATCTAGAAGTTGACTCTGGGTGTGATGGAGAAAAGGGGCTGACTTATTTATTTATTTATTTATTTTTATTATATCTATATTATAAAGACCAAACGTGTCTGTGCGTAACGCATACGTCATTTTGCGAATGGCAATACTTTAATTTTAAATAATATTTCGGTTTTGCAATTTTTGCTACTATAAATATTAAATTTTTAAACATCACACTATTTCAACTTTTACATCGTCGTATAGGGAAAACGTATACTTTTAAATGCAATTTGTTTAAAAGCTGTACCTTTTTTTTTTTTTTTTTTTTTTTTTTTTTTGAGTTATTAGATTTTTTGTAGTTTTTTATACAGTTTTTGTAATTGTGGCAACAGATGTACTTCATTTCTATTAAAAGTAAAGAGAAAAAACACATTACTGTATCTTTTTATTACCATATTTTTCATAAAAAGTGAAAAAAATTAAATTAAAATATGTGCTATGTCAATAACTTTTATTCTTGGGTGAATCCACTAAAGTTTGGTCTGATTTCGTTTTTATTTATCAATTAAAAAATTTTTCGTTTATTAAAAACTTACTTTTTACATTCTGACGTCACAGGAATATTGTCTATCATATTTATTGCATCCAGATTATTTCAGAAAATTTCATTTTCACTTAAAAGAATATAAATAGTTTAATATCTTTTTACAGCTAATAGCAATCGAGACTGCAAGTTTTGAATTAAAATGATCAAATTAAAATATGATTTTTTTTATTTGATTTGATTTTAATACAGATATAATAGGTGCATATGTAAATTTTAAGATGGTAAAAATAATGTCAGATTTAGATTTCACGTGCGGGAAATTGTACGATTGAGTCAAAGTGGAATACATTTTACTGTTTTTCATTTTGGAATACCAACAGGGTTCGCACAGTTCTACCACTAAATTTTAAGAATATTTTCGAACTGTTTCACTGCGGAAAAACATCGTAAAATCTGTGAATGAAGGTGGGGATTACGAATGCTGTGGTTTAAAAATTAAATGTAAATTTTCTTTGTTTTAATAGTGGTGCCAGAGTCTTTGGAAATTCCAAGGAGTGTGCGAACCTTGTTGGACCAATCATTAGAGCCTTAATTGATAACTTTATCATAATAAAAGATCTTATTATATTTTACTGTTTACATATACAATTAAAGTTTAATTTCAATCATTTCTACAACTGAGTTTTATAGAAATAGTATTTTGTTAACTGTAGGTTAAATATCATTTGGTGCACAGTATAAGATGCATTTTTTATTTTAACTAATTTGTAGGTTCATTATAAATCGAGTAATCAGTTCCTTCTGAAATATTTTCTTTCGTCGAAATTCGACGGGTTCTACCTTGTTAGGATAGTATCCAAACTAATTGTTAACATACTGTCTAAAAAATGAAGAACTTGACCGAAGTTTGTGTGTTCATTAGCTGCTGAGCGAACACAAATCCGAAAAATTCCCTTCAAAAATATATCCCCTGCCTTTCAGGCACCCATCCCTAAGCAATATGGTCAATATTGGCCGATGCTTAACAAAATCCTTACCCTTTCTCTAGCTTACAGGTTATCAAAGCCTGAGAGCTAATATGCCTCATGAACATATGCATATAACGCGATAACTCGGGATACAAATATCGATTTGCTTCAGGTTTTGTAAGTAGGCTCATTCTGATAAGGCGCTTCCGTGATTAGTATTGGGGATTCATTGGTTAAGTATAAAAAAGGTTAATGGAGAGCTAATTCTCCCTTATTTAGATAATATTTTTTTCATGCAGAATTATCCGATTTCATTCCAGTTTTGTATAAAGGTTCATTCTAATAAGACGCTTCCCTAATTAATTTGGGGAGTTAATTGGTTAAGTAGAAAGTGGGTAAGAGGGGACTTTTCCCCGTCCCTTATTTTAGATAGATGGATTTTTCATGCAGAATTATCCGATTGGTTTCAAATTTCGTAAATATGTTCATTTTGATAAGGAGCTTCCCTGATTAGTTATAGAGGTTCATCTGTTAAGTATAAAAGGGGAAGATGGGGGCTTATACCCCCTTAATTTAAATAAATGTGTTTTTCATGCAGATTAACTGATTTGCTTCAAATCTGGTATATTTGTTTATTCTGATAAGGATTTTTCCTCATTATTTATCATTTTTCTCAAAAAGACTGAGTTCTATTTAACGAATAATAGACTTAAATAAGAGTATAACATACAATTAGTATGAATAGCCAATGAGCTCAATTTCATCAGTTTAACTGGACAGTTTCTGTTCATACATTACTTTATTTTAATATAAAAGTGTAAGACGTTAGGTAGAAATAGTATTTGAACGCAAGTTTTCTATCACCTCTATAGACGAGATCCTTAATAGAGGAATAATGTATAACTGTAAGTAAAGTAAAATAAGAGAGCCTGTCTTAAGGCTGCTGGTCCCTCATTTTCCAAATTCTCCTCCGTAATATTATATCTATGATCGTTTGATGGATTTTTATATTAAAGATATTTCCTCAGGAAATTAATATTTTTAACTTCTTTTTTCAGTGTTTTCATCTTAAAGGATATCCTTTTTTCTTAGCTCTCAAAATATTTGTAAAATTTTAGCTTAATTTAATATTTTATGTTTTAAAAACTAACATAGTGGGAGTGAAAATGTAACAATTCATATAAAATTAAAAGTAGTTTTTCGAAACATTTTGAAAATTACGAAAAAAACAGATATCCTTTAAGAAGAGAACACAGAAGAAAGAAGTTAAAAATATTAATTTCCTAAGGAGATGTGTGGAATAAAAAACTGCATCAAACGCCCATAGACTTAACATTACGGAGGGCAATTCCGGAAATGAGTGACCAGCATTCTTAACTATGCAATTTGGTCTGTAAAATCAAATAATGCTATATAATACAGTTGGGTACTTACGTATTAACGCCACCGCAGTTACAGATTTGGCGATTTTTAATCTACACCTAAATTTTTTGCGACAAATCATAAAATAAAACACTTTACTTAAAATTAAAACACTTTCAAAATTCAAAACACTGTATTTAAAAACAAAGTAACATATCGGATTTCGGTGGAAAATGGGCCGATATAGAGTCACTTCTGCTGCTGTGGCGTTAATACGTAAGTACCTACAGTTGTTTTCGGTTAATTCACTGGATTCGGATTGACTCGTAAAATACAATACAACTCTGTTGCACTCATATAAATTTGTATAGTACCAATAGTTATGTAGCACCGTTAAAGATTTTCTTCTTCATGAACAATTTTTTGCATCTAATATATTTATGTAAAATTTATTTAAACACTTCTGGTGCAAAATTGATTAAAATTAGATGAGATATAATATATCCCACAGACGCTCAAGGGATTAATAAATAATAGAATTTCAAAATAGAATTTTAATAAATATATATTTAAAGATATTTAATGTGTTTTTGTAGTCTCACTTATGCTATTTAATGGAATATGCTCATAACTAATTACAAAGGATATTAAAAAATAGTCGTTGTAAAATAATAGTATATCATTTTCTTATATTCGTCACTGTATTTTATTCTATAAATATTATTTGTATTTCTAAGTTAATTAAATTAAGTTTATGATATCAAGAAAACTTCTTAAAAATACTGAACTATGAATTTTATAGACTAAACTGAAATGTTTATTAAAATTATAAAAAAAATCGCAAATTTCTTCTAACTTGTATTATGCACATTTTTAAAAGTATATGCAAGTGCTTAAATAGCTATTGTAACCGTATAGTTGAAATTTTCATTGGCATGTTTTTTTTTTTTTTTTTTTACACTTTCCAACAAAGATGAAAAGTGTTTATTATTTCGGTTTGTCTGTGTGTCCACCTGGCTGTCTGGACGCGCTCTAATAAATGTACTACATACAGAAATACTAATTACAGGGCAAAAAGGAGTATGATTCATACAACCACTGTTGCATTTCTTATTTACTTTTTATTTCTTTTCTGTTTTTACGTTATAAGGTGTGATGGGTGTTCTTTATGACGGCTGATTATCTAGGCCCGAAGCCCGAAGTGGATGTGCCTCCTTTAGGGGAGTCTCTCTAACTCCTATTTGCGTAAATTTTGCGTTATAAAGTTTAGATCTCAGTTTATTGCCATACGTTTTAATAATCAAATGATAATTATATTTCTTTGTAAGTAAAATTTTAATTTGTGTTACATTTTCTCCCAGCAAATTTAACCTCCCAAATTCATATCCGAATTATTCTGTCACAACCAAGTACATGTGTATTACACAGCGTAACAATCTGTTTTATTTAAAACTATTCAAATCTCAGCAAAAGATATATTAATTCATATATATAATAAGACGCGATATTGTTAAAATAAATTGCTATAAACTTTTTATTATATACAGTCTTTCTTTAAGTATTAGAGTACAGTCACAGCAAAAGAAATCTTGACACTTTCGATTTCAGACGCTTTGTTAAATATCTAGAAATATACATGCGAAATGACTCTGAAACTCCAGATGTATAAACAAAATAGTATAAGTCATATATTTTCGCGAAGAATTTCCCCCCAAAATCCAATAGGGGACCGTCAACAAATTGAAAAAGAACGAATATCTTTTGAATAACCCTGTCAAAACTAATCTAGCAGAAGTGTTTAAACTGCAGATTATAATTAAGTGGCTTATTGTAATAAATTGTGCTCATTTTTATGCGGATAGCATGTATACTCTTAGAGAAATTAATGTTTTTATAAAAATGGTCCCAAATTTTTCCAAGATTTTTGCTCATAATTTTCAGAGCTCTTAATATAAAACAATGTTCTTTTCGGAAAATGTGATAATCAACATTATACATAACACCCTGTAATCTAAGTTTAAAAATTTAATAATTGTATGAAAAATTAGCAGGTTTATTTTATAAATTTTCACTGTGCATGCGTGAACTCAATAAAAATTTCATTTGCGTATTGTGTTAGCTAAATGTATAGTGCAAGTTTTGTAAAAGTTTCAAAATCATAGCTTGAAAATTCTGAAAATTATCCTCGAAAGAATAAGATCAAAATTCGATATTCCCGAAATGAAAGAAAAAGATGAGGGGCTGTATCCATATTCCATTCATTAGTATCTACACAATATTGCACGCATTTTAATCTCCTCATCATTTTGCTTAATTTTGGGGATAACGGATTTTGGTCTTATTCTATCGACGATAATTTCCAGAATTTTCAAGCTATGATTTTAAAACTTTATATAAATGAAAGTTTTATAAAGTCGACGCATGTGCAGTGAAAATGTATTTTGTAAAACTGCTTATTTTTTCATACAATTATTAATATTTTTTGATTTCGATTACAGGGTGTTATTTATAATGTTGATTATCATATGTTCTGAAAAGAACATTGTTTTTTATTAAGAACTTTGTAAATTATAAGCAAAAAATTGGCAAAATTTTGGACCGTTTTTATAGAAATATTAATTTTTCTACGAGTATGCATGCTATAATCATAAAAATGAACACATTTTATGACAATAAACCTCTTAATCATAATCTGCAGTTTGAACGCTTTTGCTATATTAGTTTCGACAAGGTTATCCAAAAGATCTTCGTTCTTTTTCAATTTGTTGACGGTCCTCTATGGGATTTCGGAGAAAAATCATCGTGAAAATATATGACCTATACTATTTTGTTTACACACCTGGAGTTTCATAATAATTCTTTATCTATATTACTAGATATTTAACAAAACGTCTAAAATAACAAGTGTCAAGATTTTTTTTTTTTTGCTGAGATTGTACACTTAAGTTTCGTTGACACGATTCTGAGTTGTCAGCAGTTTTTTAAGTCCTTACAAAAAGATATAAATACCGCATCACTGTATTAAGAGATAATTTTTAAAATACCACTTTGAAGAATTTTTTTAAAACTGGACGATTGCTTCCCCAATGTTTCTTTTTGCTGAATATTTATTTTCAATAGAAAAAATATTCATATGCATATAAAAGCTTTTTATTTTATTAGACTAAGTATTTATAGACCATTTTGCCAAAAAAAAAAAAAAAAAAAAAAAAAAAAAAGAGAGAGAATCGATTATTTTTTAAATTATTCATTCAATATTTTTTCACTTTGACTATTTTTTAAATCATCTTAATATTTTCTACGATTAAATGTAATAAAAAATTTTCGTTACAAATATAACACATTTTTTTTTCTTATTAATTTCTGCATAACCTTGAAAATGTATTTAATGGAACAATGTTATAATTTTACACTCATGCACTACTTAATCAACATAGGAAAGAAATTTTGTGAAGTTCTTCACTGAAGATACGTTCATTGCCTTGATTCACCACTATCTCAATTCCTCAGAACGACATTTCAGGGAAATTACATCCCAGGCGAATCGTGTCTGGGTGAGAGATGCTTAAAAGAACTCGACAGTGTTTCTGCAGAAATCTAATACTCTTGCATGAAGTGATAACTGAGTGAGATGATAAATGAGGTTTACATGGGGTCACCATATGGGGTGTTATCACACTCAGGGTGCCATAACTCTGTATGGGTCACGGGAAACCACAAGAGTCATAGATTCTTCGTCTTTTCTAAAGATAATCTGGAGCACTTACAACTCTTTAAAAACAGATTCGGTTTTAAATCATTATGATATGAACAGTATAATAAATTTCAGCCACACACAGACATAAAAGTAAATTAAAAAGACATAACTAACATTTTTGGACACGGATCGTGCTTCAAAGCGTTTTAATGACTTTGTTAAAAAGTAATTACTTGAATATCAAATATATTTCCAGCAAAAGTTTTCTTGTATCCATCTAAATTTGTTGCTCTAGGATGTAGTCCATCTGCATATTCTAGTAACGTTCTTACGTATAATTGCCATACAAAGGCCCCAACAAAATGTAAAATGACTAGGTTCAATAAGCAAACATATAAAAGTGGCCCATTTCAATGTTCATGAGCATGTTAAAATATATCCTAGAACATATATTAACTAATACGAAATCATAACAATATACTAAAATCAGTACGAAATCAAATTAAAAAAATTAAGTGAATATTATAGGGCAAAAGTTGGGCGGAGGGTTATTGCGAGTTGGGGGTAGTTACTAATGTTAAGCCAAGCGCTAGATATTTCTGCGCCTAACGTGAGCATTGTTTTACCGCCCTTATGACGTCGTCTTTTTTTCAAATTTTTTAAATAAGTAAATTTATATGGTAAACTATAATTTATTTTAAATATATATATATTATAAAATGTGTTTACATTCAATGAATTTAAAATAATCAAACACCGGAAGATTTTTTTTTACCTAAAAAATAACAACAGCTAACCTGGACTTAAATGAATAAATCATATTATATTAGTATTTACAAGAAAGTTTCACATAAAAAATAAAATTTACACTTCAAAACCTCTTTTGCCTTGTTTTTTCCATCGGAAATTACTTTATTGTATCAACGCATATTATGAATATTAGATAAAATTCCTGTCAGAACAGGAAAAGAAAATATTTAAAATAATCCTTACCGAGCCAAAATATCTCAAAAGAATCTATTTAAATTAAACACTAATGAGCAAAAATATGTCAAATATATAAAATCAATCAATTTACGTATAGAATTTTTTTTTATAAATTTCAAATATATGTAATATTTAAAAGAAAATAGCAATTAAAAATAAGTTAAAATTTCAAGATTTTATTTCCTTTCATTTTGCTTTGACGAAGTCATTTATTGAAATCAATTAATATTGAAATCAATTTTATAAAGCAGTCATATTATCAAGCTAAAAGATAAAAAATAGATTGATAAAAATAGACCATAATATAGAGCAAACTTTACAATATTTTATTGAAAATAAATAGAAAAATTATGATATGCAAAAACAAAAATACATTATCATTTCAAATTTAATTTGACACATTTATCATGAAGATTTAATTTTACAGTAATAATATTATTTTAATAAACATAACTATCACCAATGACATATTTAATTTGATAATAAATTCACTTTGAATTTTCTTTGTGGAAGTTGTTTTTTATATCGCCCTAATCAATATAGAATACAATTACATTTTCATTTTAATTTACTTGTGCAGCTGAAACGACCAGCGCAGCGTTGCCCGGCCCATCAAAAGACAGCACAAAACGCGAAATCGCAATAAAAATAGCGGAAATATAATACTGATGTATTTTTTTTATTGTTTCATAAATTATAAATAAATTTTGCAGCAAAGAAAACAGGATTTGTTGTATTGATCTAGACTATCGAAACCAAATTCTTTTAATAATGCGGAAATATCGTAGCGAATCACGAAAAAAGGCACTAAAATTGATATGTAAAGAATTGCTGAAACAAGAATTAAAAAAAAAAAAACGCACTAACGGCAGGTAAATATTAAAAAATCGTAGAAAGACAAAATTTATTGCAATGGATTAAAAAATTCTAAGGGGCATTTTTCCCAAATGATGTCGCAGTTGAAGTTTGCAAGAAAATTTCTTTTATGAATTCAAAGAATCGAGTTAAAAATTGCAGAGAAAAAATTAACTGTTTTTCGCCGAAAATTTTAACAAAGTTTGACAAAATTTACATCAGTCGGCTAAACATTACTAACAATAGTAACAGAAAAATGGTTTCTGAATGTAAAAAAATCGTCGCAAAAGCAAAAAAGAACACTAAAAATTGCATTGGAAATAGTGGATTTAGGCTAAATGTTTGGAATCAATTTCATTTATGAGTGTAAATAAATTGCCACAAAATGTAAAACAGAATTAAAAATTTCATTGAAAATCTTATTAAATTTCGCAAAAAATTGAAAATTATGTAGGAAAAAATATATACCATAATAATAGGCTAAAATTTTAACTATTAAACTGAATAATATTAACTATAACTGAATAATTGTACAAATGTCAAAAAAAGTAAAAGAAAAAATAAGAAAAAAAGAGAAAAACAAGAATACGCGAAAACACGCTAAAGAACGTAGCTGAAAATCGCATTAAAAATACGTAAAAAAAAAAAAAAAAAAAAAAAAAAAAACAACAACTCGAAGAACAAAATTTACTATACCACACTCCTATCTATGATATCTTTCTGAATTTCTACGAAATTTAATTTTTTTTTTTTATTTTATGAGTAGCTCCATAAAGCTGAATGTTAAATTATGTAAAAGGATAAGTGCTATCGTTCACGCATACGCAGATTAAAAAAATATTTCACACAGCTACTCATATTTTAGAAAATATTTAATATATTTATATTTCAATTGCACTTTTATTGTTTTTACTACATTTTGCGAATTTTTCTGAAGCTGGCGTTAAATTTAGTTGAAAACCCTGCATAAACAAAAAATATACTAGAATTTTTTTAACTTAAAAAAAAAATCGCTATATTTCTACGAATATCAGTGTTATTTTCAGAAAAATTGGTGGCTGTATTTTACAATATCCATATGTATTTCTGTTATGCAGCAATACATCTTTTCATGCATTTCAAAGTACAAGGTGTTTCCAAATACACTGCTCAAAACAATTAATGGATATTGGAAGTTTTATATAAAATAAAGATATAAACGAAATTTTTTTGCCAAAAATAGAAGAAGAGAATCACAAATGCAAATTTTTCGGGTTTTCAAACTGTGGAGTATGCAAATTTTGAGTTCGACGTCAAAAACGTCGCTTCAGCGGCAGCGAATGAAATTTGACTTTCAACTGGGTGAAAGAGAATGAAGACAATGATGATCGGCATTCAGTGATTGCTTTGTTTCAATGAGTACGATGCCTCAGCGAAGTCATTTGACAGATTCAGAAGCTTGGAGAATTGTTGGTAGGTTAGAAGGGGGCCAAACTCAAGCCGAAGTAGCGCAAGCCATTGGCGTGTCACAAAGTGTCATTTCCAGGATCTGGGACCGTTTTTTGGAGAGTGGATGTGCAGGCCGAAGAACAGGGCAAGGTTGTAGACGGGCAACAACGCCCAATGAAGATCGGTATTTAGCGTTAACAGCTCGGAGACACCGAAACATGAACGTTACTCTTCTCCAACAACACCTTCGCTCGGCTGCAGGCACCACGATTTCAACTCAGACTGTCCGAAACCGGCTCCATGCTGTAGGTCTGTATGCTCGCCGACCGATGGTATGTGTTAGATTAACATCAAGGCATCGTCGCGACCGCAGGGAGTGGGCAACCGAGCATGTCAACTGGAGGAGAAATGAATGGAGCAATATTCTGTTTTCTGACGAGTCCCGTTTTTCTGTGCATCCGGATAATAGGCGTATTTTCATCTGGAGGGACCGTGGCAGTAGGAATAATCCTGTGTTCGTGCACGAAAGTGTCAGATTTGGCGGTGGAGGAGTGTTGGTGTATGGTGGCATCTCCATTGACGGGCGCACTGACCTCTACATCATTCGAGATGGAGCTCTGGCTGGTCGCCGACATAGGGATGAGATCCTCAGACCTATTGTATTCCCTTACGCTGCAGCAATCGGAGATAACTTCATTTTAATGGACGATAACTGCAGGCCACATCGTGCAAACCTGGTGGAGGATTTCCTTTTCGAGGAAGGAATCGCTCGAATGGAATGGCCAGCGTGTTCTCCAGACATGAATCCAATCGAGCACGCTTGGAACGCTCTAGGAAGACGAGTTTCTGGCCGCCAACAACCCCCAGAAACTCTCCAAGAACTGGAAAGAGCTCTTCTGGAAGAGTGGGGCAGAATACCCCAACTCGTCATTAATAACCTCATTGAGTCCATGCCTCAAAGGTGTTCAACGTTGCTGGCCGGCCGTGGAAACACTACCCCCTACTGAAAATGATTTTCTTTGAAAAAAACACCTTTTCTTATTCTTTTTTTCTCATATGCACAAATTGTGTTTTTTTTCTTTTGTACACAAATGCGCAATAAAATGCATTTTTTTCTGCCAAACATGTGTAATTTATTCTCATATAACCTACTATGTCTGTCGACCATGTATCAATCAGCTAAAGAGTTTCCCAGATACAAAATCCACCTAAAACTGCAATATCCTTTAATTGTTTTGAGCAGTGTATTTCTATTATTGTTTGATTTTTGTCGGCCTCCTAATTTTCCTCCTTATCAAATTAACTTTGATAATTATGATGTCAAACATAACCTTTATAATCTTAAAATTTCAGAAGAATCCGACAAGTATATTTTTAAATATTCCACAAAATGTCTAAAGTTGAAAGTGTCCAAATACTCAATGGCAGATAGTTCAATACCAAACTTTGTAATCTGCTTTGTCACATATTGATTCATTAAGTCTTGAAGCCGAATCGAAAAAAAATCCGCTTTAAGGATCCTTATGTTATCATCCCCTTTTTTGAGGCAAACGTGGATTATGGTGAACCCCTCCCCTCCTTCCTTCGCAAAGTATATTTACAAAGATAATTTCTCTAATTTATTATTAGCCGACTTATTTTAAAACTTAAAATATAGGGTAGATGTGCCAGTAATGGACCCCCTTAAGGAATTTCTCTAAAAAATATTTTTTTATTAATAGTTATAATTATCATATTGCAATTTTTTTCATATTATATTAATCTTTCAACAATATTTAACTAATCCCATTGTTACATTTCCCAATGGAAATAAAAATTTAATTTTAAATAATAGAAATATGTCTAAACACCGAAAAGCCCAGTAATGGACCACCTATGTTCCAGTAATGGACCGCCTATGTTCCAGTAATGGGCCACCCAACAAAAAATTACAGATAATTGGTTTTAGGGTGCGTTCGTAATTATGTAAATACGTAGCACCTATAGTTGTCGTTCAGTCTGTTCGTCTGTCTGTCTGTCCGTTTGTCTGTTCGTCTGTCTGTCCACATATAACAACGCAAAAACTATCCAACCGAATCGTTTGAAATTTAAAATACATAAGCATTACATAATTTTGTCGAGTCATTTCAAATTTTATGAAAATCGGGTGAATAGATCAGTTACAGGGAAAATCAAAAGGATTCCGTTACATTACGGTCAATGGGAAAAAAGTTTAAAATGCATTTTAATCGGTTGAAATTTAAAACATATAATTATTACATAGTTTTGTCGAGTCATTTCAGATCTTATGATAATCAGACGCATAGACCAATTACAGAGACTATCAAAAGTATTCCGTTACATTACAGTCAATGGGGAAAAAAAGTTGCACATGCATATTAATGGTGTTACACTCATTCGAACATAATAAAATTGACATGAACCTATGACGTATATACAGTGTCTCACATAAGTGATGGGACACTTGTGCTTTACAAAAGGAAACTAATCAAATAAATTAAAAAAACATGTACACATTTTTTGTGGGTGTGTTTCATACTTAAATTTAGTAAAGATTATTACATAACATACATTTTGTCAAAATATTAAAATATTAATTTAATAAAAATACAAATGTTTAGAACGGAGCAAAAAATAGCTTACATAAGTGATGGGACACCATTATATATGTAACAAAAACCGTCTGAAATAAGCAATAAAAATATTTTTGGGGTTTTATTTTTACTTAAAAGCAATTGGCAATAATTTATAAAATCGTCTGCAGTATTTCTCTCCAGCTTGTTTTGGAATTTTTGTGTTTTTTAGCTCTGTGCAGCCATGAATGCTAAACGAAAAGAAACTTCGCCTGAAATTCGAAAATTAGTTATTAATTTGCATATTGAACGTGGAAAATCTATTAGAAAAACTGCTGAAACAGTTAACTTGAGTCGTTCAACAGTTTTCAATATCATTAAACGATATAAAAAGAATCATATGATTCAGGATAAAAGAAGACCTGGCCGACCATCAAAGCTATCCAATGGAATAAAGCGAATTATCGTTCGAAATATTAAAAAAAAATCCAAGAAATAGTGCTTCAAAAGTTGCTGCTGATTTACAAGCATTATATGGAATAATTGTTAATCCTGAGACTATTAGAAGGGTAATTCGATCTGCTGAATATCACGGTAGAGTAGCCAGGAAAAAATTCTTCGTAAGTGAAAAGAATAGAAAACTCAGACTAGCTTTCGCAAAATCCAACATAAATAAGAATTCTGATTACTGGAATAAAGTTATATTTGCTGATGAGAGTAAATTTAATATATTTGGTTCTGACGGTAGAATCTTGGTGTGGAGAAAACCCAGGGAAGAATTTCGCAAACAGAACTTGGTACCAACAGTAAAACATGGTGGAGGAGGAGTTATGGTATGGGGGTGTATGTCGTCCGCTGGAGTTGGTAATCTTGTTTTTATTGACAGTATAATGGATCAGTACAAGTATATTGATATTTTAAAGCAAAATTTGAAATCTTAAGCACGAAAATTGAACTTTCATAACGATTTTAAATTTTACCAGGACAATGACCCCAAGCACACTGCTCTGAATGTTAGACTCTGGCTGCTATATAACTGTCCTGAAATTAATAAAAACATCACCACAATCTCCAGACTTAAATCCCATAGAGAATATTTGGCAAGAATTGGAATCAAGAATTCGCAAACACACCATTTCTTCAAAACAACAACTAAAATCGGTGCTTCAAGAAGAATGGGGTAAAATCACTCCAGAAATCACAAAAAAATTAGTCGAATCCATCCCAAAAAGATTAAATCATGTTTTAAAAGTAAAAAGAAATCCAACAAAATATTAAAACCTTTTAAAAAGTAAAATTTTTGGATAAATATTTGGTAGAAAAGTAAGTGTCCCATCACTTATGTGAGCCATTTTTTGCTCCGTTCTGAACAATTGTATTTTTACTAAATTAATATTTTAATATTTTGACAAAATGTATGTTATGTAATAATTGTTACTAACTTTAAATATGAAACACACCCAAAAATTTTTTGAACATGTTTGTTTATTTATTTTATTGCAGTTTCTTTTTATAAAGCACAAGTGTCCCATCACTTTTGTGAGACACTGTATATACTAAAATATGAATTCTGTACAATCTGAGATGCAAATAATATTTATTATTAAATTACAGGGCCACACAAATGTATTCCACTACACAATGCTATAAAGGGAAACATTGTTTGGGACATGTTTTAATTATATTAAACTGTGCCACATTTTATGAATATGATATACGTTGCTGAGGTGTAATGAAAATTACTCCCTGTATGTTTATAGGAACACAAAGAGTTCAACCACTGTACTGTATCCGAAGTATTGTCTACTATATGAGGAAGATCTGTATATTTTTGAAACTTCGTTATCGTACGAACGCACCTCATTTGCTACGCTTCACGTGCAATTTCCAACTTGTTTCAACTGTATTTTGCTCCAGAACCTAATGAAAGCAGACTAATAAAACAAAATATTAAAGCTTAAGTTAGAAATTCATTACATTAAAAGGATTTATAATGAAAAAACATAAAACAAAATATTTAAATTTATGTAATGAATTTATTATAATCATGGATTTATAATGTGGATATAAAACAAAATATTAATGTTATTATTAACTGTTTATTATTAACTAACATTAAAGGATTTATATTGTAAAGATATAAAACAAAATATTTAAATTTAAAGGATTTATAAGATAAAGACAATGTTTTACTGAAATCAAGTTTAGATAAAATAAGGCATTAAAAAAAGTCTCCAATCTTCATTCATATCATTATCTAAATGATGTGCTGTGCAGCTATGAAAGATAAATAACAGATCTTCAATTTTATCATGCCTTTCCGATAGTCCAAATTATTCAATATGGAATTTTAGAATGAATTTAAAATGATAAATTTTCTTGCACTATCCAACCATTATCAGATAATCATATAGCCCATCATTTTGGCACAGATTGATTCCACAATTTACCTTCAGAGATGCTTATATGGATATATTATCACAAATAGAACAATCTCATTATTTGCTGAAAAATATCCCATAACAGTGATTTGTTCTTTTTCGTTATTTGGTTCTGTATAATACACATCTTTAACTGATTTTGGTCCCAAAATTTTCTTGTTTTAAGAACACAAAAAAAGCCTTGTTTTAACCTTATTGAAAATTCTCTCTGTATGCTTTAGAATTCGGAAGAAAATATTAATAATATCTTCTTCCAAATATGATTTTACATTTAAGAGCCAACTTAAAACAACTTCTTTTGTAACGGCACATCTCTAGATTTTGTCAAATGTACTGCTTGTTTTTTGTATCAATTTTGGATGACTTTTTAAAAACCAACTATTTATAAAGAAATTGCTTTTATTAAATTCTAATAGGTAAAATTTAAGTATTAAATTTGATTATTTAGCTTTTCATTTAAATCAAAATATTTTATCTCTACTAAAATAACACTTTTTGTATTGGTCACTTGGGTGGTCCATTACTGGGAAATCACGAAATTAACAATCCAGTAATGGACCACCCCTCCTAAAATCTTAAAAATAAATAAAATTTTGTAAATGGCCATTGGTATATTAAATTCAATGTTTTATATTGCTAACCAAACAAAAACATTCAATTTTTATGGAAAAATAAAAAAGATATAAACTAAGCAAGTAAAGTCATCTCTTAGCATGCTTATTAAGATTTTCAGTGAAAAACAGAAAAACTGTGAAACTTTATTTTCTGCTTCCTAATTGTTTTGACGAAAAGTGTAAAAAATTAATCCAGCTTATAAAGCATGCAAGGTGGAGTTCAGAAAAAATTAATAAAAGCTTAACTATTATTTATTATTTTTTTATAAACCCAAAAGTGCGAGGTGGCCCATTACTGGAAGGTGGTCCATTACTGGCACATCTACCCTATAATACTGAACAACGTAATCTGCTTTGTTAAAAATTGATACCTTAAAATCGTGAAACCAAATCGGAAAAAGAAATCTGCTTTATACAGATCTTTATGCCATCATCATTAGATTCCTCTATGCTTATGCATACTCCAGATAGGACGATTTTAACAGTATCATGCTAAATATAGACATGAAAAAAATTGCCAAACAAAATCTACATTTGGCACTCTTCCCCCCTGGCGCCCGGGGCACACGCCCTCCCCCCCCCCTTCTCTTAGTTTTGGCCCTGAATGTGAATAAAAGCTTTTTTTCTTTTATATCACAGGTGTCAAGATACTTATTAGTAGCAATATTGTATTAGATACTGTATTCATTAAATTAAAAAAAAATTCCTAAAAATGAGTTAATAAGCAATGTCAATTTATGGAAAAACCCTTATCAGTCAGCTGTTTTTAGAGAGCAAAGTAAAAATAGCTTACTATAATAATGATATCTTTTTGAATTTTCACGATATTTGATTGGAATTTTTTTATGAGTTGCTCCATACACTGTTAAAAATAAAGGGTAAACGTTTCACCATGATTGTGGTTATTTAATGGACTTTCCAGTAAAATAACCATGTTTTCAGATTTTTAAAATAACCTCATGATCATCGAAATTCTAAAAGCTATGGTATTACGGATTAACCTCCATGGGTTTAAGCAAGAAGATCGTTCAAAGTTCAACCTATAGTCAACCAACGATCCAACCATCTTTTAATGGCGTCGATCATGTCTCCATCGAGATGAGCTGCTGGAGGAAGGAGATATATTAATCCAGCTTCGGTTTATTGTCTCGTCAATAAATAAAATACTCGAGTGAGTACATTAGTGATTATTATTTATTTTATTTTTATACATATAATAATGTTTTGCTGAAACTCTCGTATGCAAAATTTATACTTCTTTTGCCTAAGCCTAAAACGGTCCCCTCCTATCTTGCTTTGTATTCTACGCGAAATAAACCACTATTTTAAAGCTATTATAATAGCTTAAGTATAATAATTTAGTTCATTTCTAAAGTTTATATAAGCGAAATTATTTTTCTAATTATAATTATTTCTGTTTGTAGAAAATTTCAATTTATGAATAAGCTTCTCTAAATTTCATGTTATATGTAAACAATACCTTATACTGCCATAAAATAAACTGAATTTTTCACATTACTTATTGGATGTTTACCGAATTTCATGTGGCTAAATTAAATATAACAACAATATCACACGATTTTTTAAACATTTCATTTTTCTAAATTAAATGAAATTATTTAAGAAGTGGTCACTATTTTAAAATTAAGCGATTAGAAAAATAAATAAATAAAGCTACAGTAAATTCCAACTGTATTAGGATTATTTTGATATTTTAAGAACATAAAATTTGATAAAAAAATATAAAAAGTTAAACACAAATTCCGATTTGCTGTATACTTCATACTATTACGAAATAATGACATGTCTGTTTTCATTTGTGTATGCTATTTTCATTGGTAAATTATGTTTAATAATGCATTATAAATAGCTGAAGTAAAAAGCTAAGATTAAAAGTATGTTATGAAGCTTAAGTAATTTATTTTTCATTTTAAGATTTCACCACTGAATTATTAAACATGTATGTAAATCTATGAGTTTTTTACAGTATTTTACATGTTTAAATCATTTTATAAAAGCAAAATACTAAATAAAAAAACTTGCATGATTTTTAAACTGTATTTTTAAATTTATCACTTAAATAAAAATTGCGTTTTATTTATTTCTTTTATTTATGTATGATCCAATGTCTGTACATTCATTAATAACTTTATTTTATAAGTGGCACAGGGCATGCATTCAATCATTTTGAATCTTAAATGAATTAAGAAACCTTTTAACAGGATTTATAATGTATGTACCAAAAATTGAAAATTATACAAACACCTGATTTTGTTTCCTAAAAATGCCACTAAATTATTTAATACTTATATATGTAAATCTCTACATGAGTAATTTACATGTTTAAAGCATTATATACAAACAAAATATTAAATAAAAGAGCATATAAGATTTTTAAACATTATTTTTAAATTTACTGCTCAAATCAAAATTGTTGTTTTATTTATTTTCTTTTATTTATGTATAATCCAATATCTGTACGTTCATGAATAACTATTTTTTATGAATGGTACAGGGCATGCATTCAATCATTTTGCCTCTTAAATGAATTTGGAAACCTTTTAACAGGATTTATAATGTATGTACCAAAAATTGAAAATTATACAAACGCTTGAGTTTATTTCCTAACAGGGCTGAATTTCAGGGCGGGATGCTCGCCCAAAATTATGAAATCCCGCCCAAAAGAATAATGCGGGCGGGAGACTCCCGTCCAAAAAATTTTCCCATTTTCCAAGAAATTCAATTTTCCAAGAACGATCAACTCCCACGACCATTTTGTGATATTTTCGTGCGACTAATTGACATATTTTGCTAGTTTTTTACTGCGAAAGATCGTTGAAATTCACGATTTTTTCTACGACCGATCGACAAATTTCCCAATTTTTTACCTGCGATCGATTGACAAGTTTCGTGCTATTTTCCACGGCGAAAAAAAGTGATTCTGTTTCCAAATTAAAACAGTTAACGCATTGAATTCCAAAAAATATGAAAAATTAGTTAACAGGCCGGTAAAGATTTTGCGAATTTCGACAGTTGCGTTCCCGAAAAAATCAATTTCATCAATTATTCGTAGAAAATGGCCAATTTCGTCAAAGGACCGCGGGAAAAATGCGAAATTCGTCAAACAGTCTATTCAGAGGTGATTCTGAGTGAGAAAAAAAAATCAAAAAAATCAAATAAAATTTTCTGAAAATTTGAGTGTGTGCGTGTGTATGAGGGGATTTAGTTTAGACACTATATGTTGACAAAATGTGCGGATTTTTCACGATCTTTTATGGAAATTTACAGATTTTTAACGAATTTTTCAAATTTTTCGCGATTGTTGACGAAGTTTGCGGTTTATTCGCGATTTTATGACGAAATTTGTAATTTTTCGCAATTTTTTGGTGAAATTTGCAGTATTTTTGCGAATTTTTGACGAAATTAGCGTTTATTTCAGGACTGTTAGCATTTTCCCACGATTCTTTAAACATATTTGCGTTTTTTCTGTGTTCCCAAACAGAATTCACGTTTTTTTTTTTTCTCTTGATCCTTTGATAAATTTTCGGTTTTTTGCTGTTCTTTGACGAAATTAGTATGTTTTTTCGGGATCTTCTGACAAATTTGCGTTTTATTCAGTCTTCTGGCAAAGTTTTGTTTTTCCAGCGCTCTTTTGATAAAATTCGCGTTTTTCCCGCGGTCTTTTGGCGAAATTCGCAATTTTTCTGCGAGCGATTTACAAAATTGATTTTTTTCGGCGACCATTTGTGGAATTTTTTTTTTGTCTGAATTTTTGGATTGATGATAGATTTTTCTAAAAAAAATGTGAATTTCGTCGGAGAGTTGCAGAATAAATGCGAATTTAGTCAAAGGGCAACTAAAAAAACGCAAATTTCGTCAAAGAATCGCAAAAAAATCTTTAATTTCTTTAGAGGATCGAGAAAAATGCAGCCGCCTTCTTAGAAAACAGCACACACACAAACATATGTTTATTATTATATGTATAGTTTTTAATCGGGAATAATACTAAACTGACTTTTGTAAAGTTGGGTTTGACCCGAACCTAATTTACAGGATTCTACACTCAATCTAAAATCGAGCCGAACCAAAAACAGTGTTCACTGGACCTGTAACAAAAATAATTAGCACCGGCGGAAATTTACTACCTGTAAAAACTAGACGGTATAAAAATTTGACTTTTTTTTAACGCATTTTGCATAATTATTCTGAGTAGTTCATAAAAATTGCTTCAATGATATTTTGTCATGGTTGTGTTCTTGTAATTCTTTAAATAGCACATAAAATAATCGTGGGTTTTAAAGATGTTTTTCTCCCTCCCAAACAGCTAAACTCCCCTCCATTTATAAATGTTGGGAGGGAGACTCTCCTCCACGGAAAAATTGAATTTCAAGCCCTGCCTAAAAATGCCACTAAATTATTAAACACTTATATATGTAAATCTCTACATGAGTATTTTACATGTTTAAATCCTTTTATACAAACAAAATATTAAATAAAAGAGCATATAAGATTTTTAATCATTATTTTTAAATTTACTGCTCAAATCAAAATTGTTGTTTTATTTATTTTCTTTTATTTATGTATGATCCAATATCTGTACATTAGGGTGGAGTGAAAAAGACCAAAAAAATTTTTTTTCGGAATTTTTTCTTTGGATAGGTTTAAAAAGTTGCGTTTTGGCACTCTGAATATAAGGTTAAAATTTTATTTCGTTTGGAATTCATCTTTAGTCCCCTACCAGCTCTTAAAGATTATGCTCTTTATACGTGAAAATCAAGATTTCACTATGTAGGGTAAATGACCAAAAGCAATTTTTTTCGGAATTTTTTCTTTGGACAGGTCTAAAATGTTGCTTTTTGGCACACTGGATATATTGTTAAAATTTCATTTCATTTGGAATTTATTTTAGTTCTCTGCCATCTCTTAAAGATTATGCTCTTTATACGTGAAAATCAAAATTTCACTATGTAGGGTAAATGACCCCAAAAAAAATTTTTTTTCGGAATTTTTTCTTTGGATAGGACTAAAATGTTGCTTTTTGGCACACTGAATATATTGTTAAAATTTCATTTTATTTGGAATTCATTTTAGTTTTGTACCAGCTCTTAAAGATTATGCTCTTTTCATGTGAAAATCAAGATTTCACAATGTAGTGTAAATTAATCAACTTTAAAAAAAAAAAAACTAAATTTCTGATTTCAGTAAAATAACCCACAAAAATGACTTCTTAAAGTATTACTTGTGAACGATCTAAGTATAGTTGCGTTTTAACTCTTTGAATTGCGAATAAAACCCTAAAATATGAATCATATTGTCACAGAGAAGGGAAAACACAAGCAGGCATGCTTTCACTTTTATTTTCCGAATGCACATGAAAGATAGTTCTCTAAATATAAAGGAAATGCAGTCAGTTTTCTGAATATATAGTAATGAAATGAAAAGAATATAAACGATGTATTTTAAAACTTTCATTTCATTCTAATGTATATTAGTCTTTGTTATCAAAATTAGGTATTACCTTTTGTGATTTAATTTTTGCTCATATATATCCGGTTCTTGCTTCTACTACTACAGCCGCTAATGGAGCTTCAATAACTACGTTTACGCATCTTTCAAATACTTTAATCTAACAGGGACATTTTTAAATTGAAAAGATGGGACTTTCGATTTTTTTTTTTTTTTTCTGGGAATTTCCAGTTTCTCTCATGCTACTCTTTTGAGAATGAGGGGTGATTTCACATTCATGCCAGTTAATGATGTTTATATAGTTTGTAACACTGAATTTCAATATTGGAATATGAAACTGTATTATTGTAGAATATATAATATCCTTCATCTTCAATATTCTTTGGAATACGAATTCTCCAACATGATTTTTTTTATCAGTTATCGTTTCTGCAAATTTTTATCTCAATGACAGAAGTATACATTTTTTTTTTTTTTTGAATAACGGGATTGAGAATTTTCTTTAAATATTCCGTCAAATAACAAAACAACTTGATTGTTTATAAAAAACATTTTGAGCTCTATTGTTGCAAGAAGAATCTTTCTTGAAGTGAAACACCAGACGAATGTACTTTCATTACAAATTCAGTCATAATCTTCAGATTTTGGGGTGAATTCTGACTTCCAATCTGCAAACCAAGTAATAAGTTGGCAGTTGTCAATCATTTAGAGTGTGACATTCTTGCTGGATTACGATTTACCAGATTTGAGGAGCATTAACCAGATGCAAATGTTTGACACATGTCAAAGATAATTTTGGTCTACACTTAACTCTCCAGAGTTCATTTCTGTGTGATAAGAGTAGATATTTTTTAATTTCCATAACTGTCTATTATTCACATTGATTCAACGACTTTCCAATTAGAGAAGGAAAAACTCATGAGCCTTTATTTTGTTTATCAAGTTCTATGACTTAGCAGCAATTCGTTTGTAAAGAGCTATTAGCCACTAAAACGGACGACTACATCTTAGTTTCAAAAATCTCTTAGCATGATTTTTTATCTTACTTTTTACAGTTGTTCCGTCACAACCTATTGCCATAAATTTATCAAGGTTTAAATGTTTTTCAGTGCAATATTTTGATACTTCCTGCAATGATCTTTTCTGGTCCAAAAGATGGTATAATGTGTCGCAAATACAATTCATTTGACTCTTAAAATCAGAGATTATGTTTGTAACTTATAGTTCTTCGATGAACCTCAATTTTCCATAATTTACTTTGATTTTGGGGAATTGAATAAGCTTCTGATATTCAGAAAAATTGTTATCTATCATTTGATCAATTCGTCTTTGGGAAACTACAATAATTGATGCCTTCGGTGTTTTCCCTCAGGACTTTTTTTTCCTCTAGTTTTGACGAAACTTTACAATTACTGATGTGTTTTTATTTATTGTTTTGTATAATAATAATATTTTATAGCATTCTGCTATTGTTGGCAAAACAGCTTTATTTAGTTTTGAAGAATCACCAACTTCTAGTAATGGTAAACTTTGATTTTCTTACATACATACTCATTTTGACTGTAAAAATGATAATATACAGTTTTTAAAACTCAATAAACCGTTTCAAATATTTAAAAATAAAGACTTAAAGTTTGAAAATGATGAAAGGAATTACACTTTACATTTTAAATATAAAAATATCAAACGAGATTACCAAAAAATCCTGTTAATGTACAATTTAAGGTAAGAATCTATCGTATAAATCAATGAAAATATAAATGGCCTGGTAGGGGACTCAAGAAGGTTTTCAAAATTAATGAAATTTTGCACGTGTATTAGCGGTATAAAAAGGCAACTTTTGGCTGCTATCCAAAATCAAAATTCCAACTTTCGATTTTTCACTCCACCCTACTGTACATTCATGAATAACTTTATTTTATGAATGACACAGGGCATGCATTCAATCATTTTGTCTTTTAAATGAATTTGGAAACCTTTTAACAGGATTTATAATGTGTGTACCCAAAATTGAAAATTATACAAACGACTGATTTTGTTTCCTAAAAATGCCACTAAATTATTAAATACTTATATATGTAAATCTCTACATGAGTATTTTACATATTTAAATCATCATATACATACAAATTACTAAATAAAATAGCTTACATGATTTTTAAACTTTATTTTTAAATTTACCGCTGAAATTAAAATTGTCGTTTTATTTTCTTTTATTTGTATGATCCAATATCTGTACATTCATGAATAATTTTATTTTGTGAATGGCATAGGGCATGCATTCAAACATTACTGTCTCTTAAATGAATGTGAAAATCTTTCAACAGGAATGATAATATATATGTACCAAAATTGAAAATTAAGGAAACATCTGACTTTGTGTTTTCTAAATATCTCTATTTGAGTATTTTATATGTTCAAATCATTTTACACAATCAAAATACTAAATGAAAGTGCTTGCTTATATGCTTTTAATCTTTATTTTAAAATTTATAGCTCAAATCAAAATTATCGTTTTTATTTATTTTCTTTTATTGACGTATGATCCTATATCCAAATTTTCCTTCCCAGAAATCTATCTTGCAAATTTTCAGAAAATTTTCTACTAATGGGGAAATGTTAGTTTTGAAAATATGTAAGCAATCCTGTAACCTCCGAATACTGGTCATGTTTTAATGTTACCAAATTACTTCCATAAAAATATTACACTCTGAACACACTTAAAAAAAAGTCATGCCAATGGCTTTTATTGGTTTTAACCGGCTTTTGAATGTGCAAAAATGAATGCAAAATTTGTTAAGACGGCAATATTAACACATCTTTCGTGAATAATGAAAAAAATGCAATTTTTCTCAAAAGATCACGAAAAAAAACGATAAATTTCGTAAAAAGTTTGCGAAGAAAGTGCAAATTTCGTCAAAACATCACGAAAAAACTGCAAGTTCTGGCAAAATATCTTGAAAAACAGTAAATTTTGTCAAAAGAACCCCAAAAACTTTTAATTTCAACTGGAAATCCCGAAAACTCCTGTAAATTTTGCAAATAGAATGCGAAAAAAACGGCAAGTTTCCTCAAAAGATCGTGAGAAAATGACTAATTTGTAATTTCTCCCAAAAGATTGCAAAAAACGTCCTTCTATCCAGGAACTAAGAAAAAAATGCACATTTTGTCAAAGATACCGAAAAAAAAACACCAATTTTGTTCAGGTATCACGAATGAGACGTAAATTTCGTCAAAGGATTATGTAAAAATGGAAAATTTTTAAAAACATCTTGGAAAAACAGTAAATTTCGATAAAAGATTCCAAAAATCCCACCAAACTTTGTAAACAAATTGCAATAAAGGCGAATTTCATCAAAAGATTGCGAGGAAGTGCCAAATTTAGTGAAAAGAACCCAAAAAACTGCAAAATTCTCAAAAGATCCTGAAAAAAAGGACAAACCTCATAAGAAGTTTGAGAAAGAAGGGCAAATTTCGTCAAAGCATCACAAAAAAGACTGCAAGTTTTGGCAAAAGATCACGGGAAAACAAATTTCGTCAAAAGAACCGGAAAAATGGTAAATTTCGACAAATTATCCAGAATAACCCAGCAAATTTTGCAAATAGATTGTGCAAAAATGACAAATTTCCTCAAAAGATTGTGACAAAACGACAAATTTCTCTAAAAGATTGCAAAAAAAACGGCAAATACTGCCCAGGAATTATGAAAAAAGCGAATTTCATCAAAGATACCCCAAAAAACACAAATTTTGTCCAGGTATCACGAAAAAAATGTAAATTTCGTCAAAGGATTCTATAAAAATGAAAAATTTCGTCAAAACATCTGGAAAAAATGGTAAATTTCAACAAGAAAATCCCCAAAATCCTGGCAAATTTTGTAAACAGATCGCAAAAATAGTCAAATTTCATCACGAGAAGGGTCAATGATTGTATAGGCACAAATGTCATCAAAAGATTGCGAAAAAATGACAAATTTCGTCAAAAGATCTGAAAAAACAACAACTTTGTAAAAAAGATCACGATAAAATTGCAAATTTCATCAAAACATCGCAAAATAACTGCAAATTTTCTAAATTGGGCGTGAAAAAAAAATAGTACCTGGAGTGAATTTTCTCCCTTTTTTGGACTACGTATGATGATGTTAAAAATTCGGATGATAAAAGTAACTTATTTTTAAAAGTAGTTTCCTTTAAGTTAATCGCAAATACTTGGAAGGTTTGATTGCATGTAACGTAATGCGAGAGACTGGAAAGAGATGAGTTGAATTCAGTCACATTTCTCTGGGAGGGACATTTGTGGCTCCGGGGAGGGGGGACATTATAGAGTTCTGCACTTTTGACCATTGAAAACACTAAATCTCAAGTTTTCCTGGGTAGGGGAAGGCATATTCACATTCGGGTCACCTCTGAAATCAACACTGAGAAGGAGAGCATTTGTCCTTAAGTTCTGCAAACTGTTTTTAAAGTTTCTGCTTGCGTTGCAGATTGCAGAAAAAAAATCTGCTTCTGAGTACATGGGTGGAATTTGTGTTTTTTTTTCTTTTTTTTTCACGGTCTTGTGTTGAAATTTAAGTTTTCCGCACTGTCTTTTGTCAAAATTTACGTTTTTTGTACTGTCTAATGTAAGAATTCGCATTTTTCACACTATCTTTTCTTGAAATAAGAGTTTTTTGCAGGTCCTCTGTTGAAGTGTCCTTATTTTTATGTGATTCTGTGTTGAAATGCACTTTTTTATGCGATTCTGTGTTAAAATGCCCTTTTTGCAGAATTCTGTATTGAAATGCTGTTAAAAATCATGAATTTTGTCAATTAGGAGCAGCAAAATCCCATCGCTGAAGAAAAAAAATTATAATTTCATCAGGGTTAATTATGAACTGACACTTTGTCTATCCAGAACGAAAAAGATGCAAAATTTGTTGATCAGCCTCAAAAAATCGCAAATTTTGTGAATGAGATGCATATAAATCTTACATTTTGTTCGCTGAGTGTGAAAAAATCATGAATTATGTCTATGACAGGCAGAAAAATTTTAAATAAAAGCTGATCAGCAGATGAAAAAGCATGAGTTTTGTCAGTTTATGGGAAGTGGAGGGTGAACTCAGTTTTTTGTAATTTGACGAGTTTTATCAATTTGCCTGCATAAAATTGTGATTTTTCATTTATCCATCATGAAAGAATCACAAATTTTGTCAAGCAGGCGCAGGATAATTGAAAATTTTGTATATGGGTCATTCCACATGAATTCAACCAATGGGTGTTGCATCATAGTCACAGATTTTTTTTTTAATTTTATCATAGATAGACATAGTAGTGAAACCCTCAAATCTGAAATTTAAAAGTAATTTTCACAATATTGGCCGAGATATGGCCATTTGAAAACTGGCCATTTTTACGAAATGGCGGCCATCTTGGAATTGTATCACTGTCTAAATATGGCCATAACTTGACAACTAATGGCTCAAAGTTTATATATCTGGTACCAATTTGAAGCTATTTGTACAAAGAATGAATATTTCACATCAAAACAATAATAAATTTTCATTTTTTTACTTTTTATTATGTGCAAAGTGAAAATTTCACCGCAAAAAAGGGCAGATTGTAATGGCTCATAAAAAAAATGAATCATCATGAATTTTTCTGAAACTTGGTAAAAACGTTGCTCCATCTGTGTGCTTTAAATAAAAAAAAATTGGAAAGGTAAAATTTGTTGTTTTAAAATAAATGGTTTTTTACACATAAGGTGTCATTAACCAAATAATGATATTTTTAGAATCTGTAAGCATCCCTGATTCAAAAAATAATGGTTAAAATAAAATTTTCTAACATCTAAATTAATGTAAAAGTATAATCAAAACCTCATTTGTACTAATTTTGTAGAAATCTGCCCCCCCCCCCCAAAAAAAAAAAAAAAAATTAGACAATTCAAAAAATTTTACACTGAAAAAGATTAGAAAATAATTAAGGAATATAATGTATAATTATAAAATACCTATAAATGCAGTGCATATATATATGATAATTTACTTCACATATAGGGGCGAGTGGGGTGGAATGGGACAGTAGGTTTTTCTCTCTATGTATCATTCTAAATATTTCATCAATCACACATTAGGTGAAGTAATGGTACCCCAATCTTCAGTTGAAAAAAGTAGCTGATTTACACAAGCTTGCAATTATATAAAGAAAAAGATTATTTCAAAAATGAAAAGTAAATTTAGTTCATATACTTTTTACGCTTTCTGTATAATGATTTGATTATGCATAGATGTAACAGTTTCTCTATATATGGAACATTATACTGTAAAATTAGAGAGGTAAAATTTGTTGTTTTAAAAATGGTTTTCTACATATAAGATGTCATTGACCCAAATAATGATTATTTTAAAATCTGTAAGTATTCTTAATTTAAGAAATATTGGTTAAAATGAAATTTTCTAGCATCTAAATTAAAGTATTGTGTTTATATTATATAATTCAATAAAGAAATATCAATTTGCAGTTATTTATACTAAATATTTATTTTTACAGTACTTTTTATTTCATTTCATTCAAAATTTTTGTAACTTTTGTCTGCAAATAACCAAGTTTCCTCTTTGAGCTACGCCTATTCATTTTTATTGGCGATAACTCTAACATTTCACAGCTTTTGTTTAATTGTTCCATTACTACTGTGGGTTCACTAAATTCTGGATCAGAGATGCTTTTCATGTCAACAATAGAAATCATCTTATTTATTGATGAATAGCAGGAAGTACATAATTTTTTTCCTGGAATGAGGATGTCTGGATTTGTCATAGACATATCTAAAGAAATTGTTTTCAGTGATTTTGCTCTGTTACTATTTGGATGTTTATTAAATGGATCACAACACTGTCTCTGATTTAAACTATAAAATTTTAGAAATTTATCCTTGTGAACCTTGCATATATTCTCATGCAAAAAACTTTTTTCATCTGGGATTATATAATGTAACCTTTTTTTTAATAAATGTAAATCCCGTGGGGATAATTGAAGAACAGAAATAACATCAGTACTCAGAGAAACATTGAGTTTTTTACATACAAAACACTCCATCTCCACTGTATAATAAGTACAAAATAATTATTGTATGTCTAAATACACTTCATTGAAAACTTTAGAAGTGGTATATGGTATTTAAAAGGAATTACTCAAGTTTCTTGGACATTATGATGCAAGATTACATCATACTTTAATTATAGCCAATTAAGAAGCAGATGAAGTAAAGCAGCAATCTTTTCTTTAAATTGCATCAGCTCATATAGAACATGATGCAAGATAGCATCATACTTTGATTATAGCCAATTAAGAAGCAGATGAAGGTACAGTAGCAATCTTTTCTTTAAATTGCATCAGCTTATATAGAACATGATGCAATATTACATCAGCTTATAGAAACATAATGAAATTTTTACATCATGTTTTGAATTCAAAATTTAAAATTTTGAATTCATGTTTTGATTCTTGAAATAATCTTTTTCTTTATATAATTGCAAGCTTGTGTAAATTAGCTACTTTTTTCAACTGAAGATTGGGGTACCATTACTTCATCTAATATGTGATTGATGAAATATTTAGAATGATACATAAAGAGAAAAACCTACTGTCCCATTCTACCCCACTTGCCCTATATGTGAAGTAAATCACCATATGTATGCATTGCATTTATAGGTATTTTATAATTATACATTATATTCCTTAATTATTATCTTATCTTTTTCAGTGTAAAATTTTTTGAATTGTCTAATTTTTTTTTTTTTTTTTTTTTTTTTTTTGGGTGGGGGGGAGGGGGGCTGGAGGCAGATTTCTACAAAATTAGTACAAATGAGGTTTTGATTATACTTTTACATTAATTTAGATGTTAGAAAATTTTATTTTAACCATTATTTTTTGAATCAGGAATGCTCACAGATTCTAAAAATATCATTATTTGGTTAATGACACCTTATCTGTAAAAAACCATTTATTTTAAAACAACAAATTTTACCTTTCCAATTTTTTTTTATTTAAAGCACACAGATGGAGCAACGTTTTTACCAAGTTTCAGAAAATTTCATGATGATTCATTTTTTTTATGAGCCATTACAATCTGCCCTTTTTTGGGGTGAAATTTTCACTTTGCACATAATAAAAAGTAAAAAAATGAAAATTTATTATTGTTTTGATGTGAAATATTCATTCTTTGTACAAATAGCTTCAAATTGGTACCAGATATATAAACTTTGAGCCATTAGTTGTCAAGTTATGGCCATATTTAGACAGTGATACAATTCCAAGATGGCCGCCATTTTGGTAAAAATGGCCAGTTTTCAAATGGCCATATCTCGGCCAATATTGTGAAAATTACTTTTAAATTTCAGATTTGAGGGTTTCAGTACTATGTCTGTCTATGACAAAAATTTAAAAAAATTCTGTGACTATGATGCAACAAATTTTCCTTAAATTGGTTGATTTCACGTGGAATGACCCATATTGGATGAGTAAAAATTCAAATAATTGCAAATTTCGTTGACTGACCAAAACTGAATTTAATCGAATGTATATGGAAAAATATCTAATTTCATTGATGTGGGCATGTCCATAGTTAGAAGTGAATAATAAGGGGGGGGGGGGGGGGGGCTCATATTCTGTCTCTCTGACATATAAAGATATATTAGTGCTTATTCACACTGTGGGTGCTATTTTTCTTATTAAACTGTTGTATTAACTTCTTTATGCTAAAAAAAAAAATCAGTGTTTTAGGGGGGGAGATGGGGCTTAGCACCCCCTTTGCTACAGCCCTCGGTCAGGATAGGAAAAATTGCATTTTTTATCGCCTTGACATAGAAATACCATCCATTTTGTTGATGATAGGAAGAAAAAAATAACTTTATTGTGGAAGAAATGACAGTTTTGTCCGTCTTGAGCAAGGTTGGCACGGTTTAAACCGTTTGGTTTTAACCATGGTTTAAACCACGGTTTAAACAAATGGTTTTTTTCTAAAAATAAAAATTGGTTTTTTTAAAGAAATGTAATATCATTTTCTCTTTTTTCTACATAATTTTAGAGTTTGAAATTATTGGATATGGATAATTTCTACTTTTAACACTTATTTCAGCAATAAGCATTACATATAGTGGGTCCAGTTTATATTTATAGGATGGAAATTAGTAGGTTGATGAACATATATCAACGTTATACATGTTACGAATTTTGTAAATAGCTAGTGTTTGTACTGTAAAATAACGTAAATAATCTTATTAAGCTCCATTCCTTTACTAATATTAGCTTTTGTCCCTGTTATCAAGCAAACTTGTCTATTATTTTCATTGAATGTCTATGGCAGCTTGGCGAAATAATAAAGATATCGCCAAGTTGGTGTCACTTTTGACGACTAATTTTGGTCGCCAAATTTGGCGATTGTTGGCGATGGTAACCCTTCCCTCTCTATGGTAACCCCCCCCCCTTAGGTATGCTGATACATTGAATGTTTTTCCGTGGCTTTGTGGATTTTTCGAGAAGGTTGTAGAAATTTCCAGCACATGCTGCGAGCCTATATAAGGAGAGCAATACGAGCTGTTGTTGTTATTATTTATCAGTCAGTCATTGAGTGAGCTACGATTGTCAAAGCAAGTTTGCTTGAGCTTTATTTACGTTGTTTTGAATGTGATTTAGTGTTGAGACGTTGTATAAAGAGTCTCTGGAACCTATATCTGCACTTGTACGATAGAATTGAACAATTATTTTTGAATACCTAGTAATATTTGTGAGTTTCGAAGACTCTGTTGTTCTGAAGATCTGTAAATAAATTTTCTACTTTTCTAAGAGACAAGAGTTTGCAGTCGTCTAACCATAAGATCAAAAGAAACCTATATACGCTGGAACATTTGGTGTCAGGAGTCGGGATCTTATGGCGAAAACAAGAACAGTGGACGGACAACTGAAAGAACTGTTAGATGCTATCAATGGCATAAAGACAGAATTGACGAAAGGCCAAGAAGAGTTGGCGGAAAAAATGAATAAAGGCCAAGAAGAGTTGGCGGAAAAAATGAATAAAGGCCAAGAAGAGTTGACGGATAAAATGAATAAAGGCCAAGAAGAGTTGGCGGATAAAATGAATAAAAACGAAGAAAGAATGGAACAGTTGACAAATAAAATTGATAAATGCCAAGAAGAGGTGACTGAAAAAATTGACAAAGGCCAAGAAGAGTTGGCGGATAAAATGAATAAAGGCCAAGAAGAAATGAAGAAAACTTTTGAAGAAAAGTCCTCGTCGGTAGAGAGAAGAATAGGTTCGGTAGAAGAGAAAATACAGGAAGTAGAAGAAAAAATTCAGAATGAAGTTAGTAACGTGGAAGAGAAAATGGAAAGGAAAATAGAGGAAGTAGAAGAGAAAATCCAGAATGAAGTTAATAACGTTGAAGAGAAAATAGTTGAAGTAGATGAAAAGCTAAATAAAAGAGTACAAGATCTTGAGAAGAAGCTTTCAGCGTGCAGTGGTAATTATGAAGAATTTAGGAATCCGCCTGCTTCTCCCGTGCACATCAAGCTGTCGACATACGACGGAAAGAGTTCCTGGCAAGTTTACAAGACCCAGTTCACCATTGTAGCCGAAGCGAACAAATGGAGTGACGAGGTGAAAGCTTGTCAACTGGCAACATATTTGAGAGGAGAAGCCGCTGACGTGCTGCAAACATTGCCCGATATGACGCAACTCAATTTTGAGACTCTAAGTTGTGCACTTTAAATGAGATTCGGATAAAAAATTTTTAAAGATTATACGAGAATTCAAATGAAGAGCCGCCATCAAAAATCGAGTGAAACCCTTCAAGAGTTTGCCTCGGAAATTTAACGGCTGGCAAATTTAGCATTCATCGACTGCCCAACAAATGTACGGGAAATGCTCTCACTGCAGTACTTTGTAGACGGAATAAGAGATCCCGAAGTGCAGAGAGCGGTACGAATGGCAGATGTAAAGGATTTAAAAGGGTGCATTACTATATGCCTTAAAGTTGGAAGCAGCTACACAAGCCAGCCGAAGAGATCGTCATTCAGTCCGAAGGGTAACAGTGAGCAAAAGCTCAGACACTGAGATCGACGTCTTGAAAGAAATTAGGAAAATAAATCAAGAGCTTGAATCTTTAAAATATGGAAGAACAAGCTCAAGAAGACAGAATCTCAGGTGCTGGGGATGCGGTGATACAGGACATCTCCGAAGAAACTGCCCCAAAGTCCACGAACGTGAGATGAATTCAAGACCAGGGAATAAAAAGCCCCACCTGAAGATCCTTCAAATATCAAAATGAGTGACGGCGATAATGAATTATATGTGATAGGATTTATTAACGAGATTCAATGCCGTATGATTGTGGATGCAGGAGCCAATGTAACAATAATAAGAGAAGATTTGGCTCGAAAATTGAAATGTAAACTCATCTGGACTCCGCCCTGCGTTACCCTGCAAACTGTGACGGGCGACAAGATAGGCATATATGGAAAGTCCGATTTAACCATCAACTTTGGAGGAACGAAATATTACCATACGGCATATGTGGCTGACATAACAGATCCTTGCTTAATCGGACTAGATTTTCTGAAGAAGTTTGGCTTCAAACTTGATTTCAAAAATAACAAAATGCTCTCAAAATTTGAAGAAATAAGTCTTTTTGGATTAAATGACAAAATTGAATGTAAACAATCAGTAATAGCCAAAGAAGACATCAATCTAGATCCAGGAACAGAATTTTTAGTTCCAGCTGTAATTAAAAATGAAACTAATTACCGATTTGGCTATATAGATTATCCAGAAGACAATAATACACAAGCAGGTGTATTGGTGGCTTCTTCTGTAGTAGACCTCTCGAAAAAGACCATTCCAGTCAGAATTGCTAACCTCAGTGATAAGACGAGGACTATCAAGAAAGGAGAGGTGATAGCATCATGTGCTCCTGTGACGTGCATAAGTCAAAATTCCAGTCACTCTGAGAAATCTTCAGATAATTTAGTCAAAGATTTGTTACAAAATACAGACTTAGATCCAAAACAGATGGATGCTGCGGAAAATTTAATTAGGGAATTCCAAAGTTTATTCCCCCAAACATCTGAAGACTTTGGACGAACCAAAATGGCACAACACCGAATTGATACTGGAGATCACTCACCTATTAAACAACACCCTAGACGATTACCTTTTGCCAAGCAAGAAGAAGTGCAAAATTTAATTAAGGATATGGAAGAAAATGACGTTATCGAACCATCGACAAGTCCATGGGCGTCTCCCATTGTATTAGTAAGAAAGAAGGATGGTTCTACAAGATTTTGTGTAGACTACCGCCGACTTAATGACGTCACTAAAAAGGATAGTTAGACTCTACCAAGGATCGATGACACTCTCGACACACTTGTGGGCAACACTTGGTTCTCGACTCTGGATCTGAAGAGTGGTTACTGGCAGGTAGAGATCCATCCGGACGACCGCGAGAGGACTGCCTTTACAACGGGACAAGGATTATGGCAGTTCAAGGTAATGACTTTTGGTCTATGTAACGCACCTGCAACTTTCGAACGGCTTATGGAAACGGTTCTCCGGGGGCTGTCATATGAAGCATGTCTTGTTTATTTAGATGATATCATAATCATAGGAAAATCTTTTGATGAACATCTGAACAACCTCAGGCGGGTGCTACAAAAATTAAAGGAAGCTAATTTGAAGTTAAGCCCTTCGAAGTGCAGTTTGTTTCGAAATGAAGTCGCCTACCTTGGACACATCATTTCGGCGGAAGGAGTTAGGACTGATCCAGAGAAGATATCGGCTGTGAAAAATTGGAATCGTCCAGCAGATGTTCACCAGCTTCGGAGTTTTCTAGGATTATGCACCTATTACAGAAAATTTGTCAAAGGCTTCTCGATGATTGCAAGACCACTTCATAAATTAACAGAAGCCAATCAAAAATTTATGTGGACACAGGAATGTATCGCTGCTTTCGAAAAGCTTAAGGAGGCATTAACATCCACTCCAATTCTGTCATATCCTCAAATTGATAAACAGTTTATACTTGATACAGATGCAAGTAACGAAAGCATTGGCGCTGTACTGTCCCAGGAAATTGACGGCCAGGAGCGTGTTATCGCCTATTTCAGCAAGTGCTTATCAAAGGCAGAACGAAACTACTGAGTAACAAGAAAAGAGCTTCTTGCTGTAGTGAAAGCCATAGACCATTTTCATCACTATCTTTACGGTCGAAAATTCCTGATCCGAACTGATCATGCTTCTCTAACTTAGCTATTGAATTTTAAGAATCCTGAAGGCCAGATAGCCAGGTGGATACAAAAGCTTCAAGAGTACGATATGGAGATACGACATCGAAAAGGCTCATCACATGGAAATGCAGATGCTCTCTCAAGAAGACCCTGCTCAGAGAATTGTAGATACTGCGACCGGGTTGAGAAGAAATTTAATGTCAAAGGTTCTATAGTAAGACAAGTTACAATTGGGTCTACACCAACGCAAGATCAGTGGAGTGATGAGAGCCTGCGTAAAGATCAACTTGCTGATCCTGAAATTAAGCCAATTCTAGAGCTGAAAGAGATGTCCAACAGGAAGCCCAGCTGGCAAGACATGGCCCATTACCATCCTACGACTAAACGTTATTGGGCTCTCTGGGATTCCCGACATTTGAAGAACGGTATCTTGTATCGAAAATGGGAGTCTGACGATGGAAAGACATGTAGATGGCAACTACTACTTCCTAAGACGAGAATTTCTATGGTCCTTCAAGAACTGCATGGTAGTCCCACAGGAGGTCATTTTGGTGGAATGAAGACTCTGCAAAAGGTTCGAGAGCGTTTTTACTGGAATAATGTTCGCAGTGATGTAGAGAAGTGGTGTCGAACTTGTGACACCTGTGTAGCACGTAAAGGTCCAAAGAGGCGCACCCGTGGACGACTGCAGCGTTATAATGTAGGAGCTCCTTTCGAACGAATTGCTCTAGACATCCTGGGTCCTCTTCCTAGAACACCTGATGGCAATAAGTACATCCTCGTTGTCATGGACTACTTCACTAAGTGGCCTGAAGCCTACGCCATTCCTAATCAAGAGGCGGTAACCGTAGCAGACATACTGGTTCAACACTGGGTTTCCAGATACGGAGTTCCATATCAAATCCATTCTGATCAAGGAAGAAACTTCGATTCGACTGTGTTTAAGGAAATGTGTGGACTACTCGGCATGGACAAAACTGGAACTACACCTCTACATCCTCAATCGGACGGCATGGTGGAGCGTTTCAATCGTACCATCCTAAATAGCCTCTCTCTCCTGGTGTCTAGAGACCAACAGGACTGGGACAAGAAATTGCCTCTTTTCCTGCTTGCCTACAGGAGTGCCACTCATGAGGACACCGGTTACTCCCCTTCTCAAATGCTCTTTGGTCGTGATCTTCGTCTGCCTGCGGATCTTTTATTTGGCCGTCCTCCTGACGCTCCTTTGTCGCCTGAAGAATACGTGGATGGACTCCAGGCACGGATTGAGGAGGTTCATTGTCTAGCGAGGAACCGAATCGGATTGGCATCAGAAAAGATGAAGACACGGCACGACATAAAGGCAACTGGACATGAGTTCAACGAAGGTGACAAAGTTTGGTTGTGGAATCCCATACGTCGTAAGGGACTGTCGCCAAAACTACAAAGAAACTGGGACGGCCCTTACACAGTCGTCAACAGGCTGAATGACGTCATCGTACGCATACGAAAATCGCCACACACCAAGCCCAAGGTCGTACATTATAACCGGCTAACCCCTTATTTTGGCCAAAGTGATTAGAAACTCAAAACTGGAATTTCAGACCATGGTCATGAAAGGCACTTTTTGTAAATATGTAAATAGCAATTAGTTCTTATTTATGTAAATTTTATTATTTATTTATTTATTTATTTATTTGTTTACTTATTTTAAGTGTTTTCCTCTAACTCAAGGATTGCACTGCCCGGGACGTGCAGTCTTTGAGGAGGGGGTAGTGTTACGAATTTTGTAAATAGTTAGTGTTTGTACTGTAAAATAACGTAAATAATCTTATTAAGCTCCATTCCTTTACTAATATTAGCTTTTGTCCCTGTTATCAAGCAAACTTGTCTATTATTTTCATTGAATGTCTATGGCAGCTTGGCGAAATAATAAAGATATCGCCAAGTTGGCGTCACTTTTGACGACTAATTTTGGTCGCCAAATTTGGCGATTGTTGGCGATGGTAACCCTTCCCTCTCTATGGTAACCCCCCTTAGGTATGCTGATACATTGAATGTTTTTCCGTGGCTTTGTGGATTTTTCGAGAAGGTTGTAGAAATTTCCAGCACATGCTGCGAGCTTATATAAGGAGAGCAATACGAACTGTTGTTGTTATTATTTATCAGTCAGTCATTGAGTGAGCTACGATTGTCAAAGCAAGTTTGCTTGAGCTTTATTTACGTTGTTTTGAATGTGATTTAGTGTTGAGACGTTGTATAAAGAGTCTCTGGAACCTATATCTGCACTTGTACGATAGATTTGAACAATTATTTTTGAATACCTAGTAATATTTGTGAGTTTCGAAGACTCTGTTGATCTGAAGATCTGTAAATAAATTATTTTCTACTTTTCTAAGAGACAAGAGTTTGCAGTCGTCTAACCATAAGATCAAAAGAACCCTATATACGCTGGAACAATATCTATCGCTAGAAAATTTTTAAAACATGTGAATTTTTCAAAGATGAAACAGGTTTAAAATAATCAATTATTTAGTATAAAATATTTCAATTTTAGAAAAATGCAGATTATTTAAAACAATCTGTCATAACATACATGGTCATTTTGAATATGGAGTCACAGAACTGCATACAACATGATCTTTAAGATTTTGGTTAAGCTGTAAAATAATTTTTTCTTGACTGAGGAGATTATCTTTATGAATTAAAATCAAAATATGAAGTTGAATAAGAGAAATTTTAAAAATTTAGTGCTAGTTGTGGCACTTTAATACAAGGTGTCCCAAAAGGTCGTTTACAAACTTAACATGCTGGTCTGTCATGTCATGATGAACAATATTAAATGGGAAACTAAGGGTCCCAAATGTCTTCCAAAGGAGATATGCGCCATTAAAGTTTAGGATCCAAAAATTCAAATGATTATAAAAAACAGAAACATTGGTCGATTCGTTTGCGGTTTTCACTAAAACTATTCTTTATGTCAGTATTTTCTTGAAAATAAATTATAAAGATAAATTTCAAAAAATGTCGATAGAGGGTGCTTTAGACTTTGGAGTAACGATAAACTAGTTTTTACTATTATTTTTTGCATCTCATTTAATTTTTTTAGAAGCTTAGACATAAACTTAAATTTTGAGCTCAAAATCTAAATCTTTGAAAGTCGCTAAGTAGCGCAAACTGAATTGCGGGGGGAGGTTCAAATTTCAAATGACTATAAAAAACGAAAAAATTGGTCAATTGATTTGCGATTTTCACTAAAATTATTCTTTATGTCAGAATTATCTTCAAAATAATTTATAAAGATAAAATTCAAAAAATGTCGATAGAGGGCGCTTTAGACTTTGGAGTAACGTACAACTATTTTTTTCGTTATTTTTTGCATCTCATAATTTTTTTTAGAAGCTTGGACATAAACTTAAATTTTGAGATGAAAATATGAATCGTTGGGAGTGGTAAAGTAGCGCAAACTGAACTGTGTTCAATGGGGGTGGAGATGTTCAAATTTCAAATGATTATAAAAAACGGAAAAATTGGTCGGTTTTCGCTAAAATTATTCTTTATGTCAATATTTCCTTGAAAATAAATTTTAAAGATAAATTTAAAAAAATCCGTTAGAGGGCGCCTTAAACTTTAGAATAACCAACAATTATTTTTAACCGTGTTTTTTTTTTTTTTTTTTTTTTTTTTTTAGCCTCCGATGCTATTTCTTTCAGACAAGCTAAAAATGTCGTGTCATCAGCCCTGAATTTTCTACTAAAACGATTTTGATAATTATTGTTTTAAATGAAAGCTATTTATTTGTAGTTGTGCCCATTTTAGCTATTTTTTTATTTATTTCCATTTTTATATTTTATTTTTAATTTTAAATACTTTTTTACGATATTTCTTCAAAATGGTGGCAACTTAGTTTAACTTTTCTCTCGATAATAAAAATTTATTTTCCATTATTACTTTCCACAAGTCAGAAACTTTATTTCATCAGTGAACATGTCCTCGCATTTAAAAGAAAAAATTAATTGTTTTCGTAAAATTTAACCACAATAAAATGATTGCATATAATTATGCACTAATTGAGGTAGAAAAAATATACTTACTGAGAAATAATATTAATAATTTAAATAAAATAACAGAAAGTAATTTATGATAAAAATTAATGTCTAAAGCAAAGTAAGAAATATTTCAAATGAGGAAAATGATGGCATTCAGCAACCAGATAAAATGAATTTACAATATTATTACGGACGCCATTTTCATATTACTAATAACAGTAACTTTTAAAAAACATTTGAAGAGAAAATGACGTCACTATTTAAAACATCGCATTTTTACTCATAACGATATTACATTTCAATATTTCTTTTCTTTATGGACACTGAGATTGAGATTTTACTTTCAGATGACTTCAGTGAGTGAAAATAATGTCATAGTAAAAATAAAATTAGTTTTTAGCCTCTGATGCTATTTCTTTCAGACAAGCTAAAAATGTCGTGTCATCAGCCCTGAATTTTCTACTCAACCGATTTTGATAATTATTATTTTAAATGAAAGCTCTTTATTTGTAGTTGTGCCCATTTTAGTTATTTTTTAATTTATTTCCATTTTTATATTTTATTTTTAATTTTAAAAGCTTTATCATGACATTTCTTCAAAATGGTGGCAACACAGTTTAATTTTTCTCTCGATAATAAAAATTTATTTTCCAAAATGATTGCGTGTAATTATGCACTAATTGAGATAAAAATATATATATTTACCGAGAAATAATATTAATAATGTAAATAAAATAACAGAAAATAATTTATGATAAAAATTAATGTCTAAATCAAAATAAGAGAAATTTCAAATGTGGAAAATGATGTCATTCAGCAACCAGATAAATGGGAATTACAATATTATTACTGATGCCTTTTTCATATTACTAATAACAGCAACTTTTAACATTTGAAGAGAAAATGACGTCACTATTTAAAACATCGCATTTTTACTCATAACGATATTAGGTACTACTCTGTTATCCCGTCGACCAATTTCGCCAAATTATACATATTGACATAATTTTTATTTTAAATAACGAAAAAACAAATAATTAGTAGAATATTAATAAAAAATCGAAATAAAAATCACTTTGTTAGAGCCCGAATACCTATTGCCTTTCATTAAAATTAAATTTTTCCAAATTAAAATTCCCTCTTTATTTTTTCTAAATTAAAACATATTCTCCCACATTATTATTTTTTTTCCTCTTTCGTTTATTTTCCCATCCTCTGATCTCAACTCTGTAGGTAATAAAACATCCCCCAATGTTCCCACACTTAAAAGTAAAAAGAGGACAATCCCTGTCCCAATAAATAAATAAATAAATGCATGCTGCCTGCAAGTGACGTTCTAAAAGGCGAAAAATGTCCACTTAAACAGACCACCCGTACGTTATCTGCAAACTTGCCTTGTTAAAAATTTATTAGGGTAATATTATTGCCTGAGAATATGGTAACAATGCCGTTTTTAAGAAAGGGGGCAACAGGCTTTAAAATGTCCCCTGACTATATGCCTAGCGTTGAATAGGGAGACCTCCCTGTAGAGAAATTTTTATTGCAGTCATAAAACATGAAGCTAAAATGTTGTTATTCTTCCTTTTTCCGTGAGAATCGCGGGCAGAAAGGTCCACACACCTGGCCCCTTTCAGAAGGGGTGTATTTGCATCACGTGGGTTTAGTGTTGCCTTGAATCTCCTTATATAGTAAAGGGGAGAGAGAAATAACTATGAGCCAATCATAGTCCATCCCTGTATACGCACTAGGAAAAAAGGGTGCCCTTGATTTTAGAAAAGAGACCCCGCAGATAAGTCTATTCCTGGGAGTTGGAATATAGGTTTTGAGTTTAGAAAAGTCCGTTTTGCTATGAAGATGTAAAAAAATGTAGCTGTTGTTCCCCCCCCCCTTTTTTGGGAAGAGGGGGGAGGTGTACGGAAAAGGCATTAAGAATTCATCATTCGACATTCTAACTTTGCAGAGGAAGGTCCTGGTATCGGGACAGTGTGTGGAAAATCGATGCTGACTCGTGTCTCCCAGGCTGAAATGAATATAAGCACGTACTAATTGATACGGACCAGTCACTATTTTAAAAAGCAACTTTACACGTGAAAAGATATTGGGGCGCCGTTCAAGTTGGCCTAAGATGGCATCTGTATGTTTTAATACTTCACTTCGCTGAAAAACCCAAATGTCTGTGAGAAGATAGTTTTTCTCTTGAGATTCTTACCCTTCCCGACTCTTTACTTACGGAAACTTGAGCCACAAGTGGCCTTCCCAGAAGGACTTCATGCGCTGCATATGGGATAAAATATACGCAGTATTCAAATTCAAAGATCTCCCAGGCAAGTAAGTGATTAGAATGGAAGCTTAGTGGGCCCAAGGATTGTGCTGAAACCCCAACATTTTCGGAAAGTGCTCCGAGAAATTCTCTGGATAGCAATATGAAGACACGGAAAGTCTCCAGTAGCGTCGTCTGAGAAGGTGAAATGACGAGTGAAAAGTAAATAATCCCATCAGTTGAACTAAATAATTAGACGGTGCTTGTAAAGTAACTCTCTGAATGCAAGAAAATATCTCGCAATAGCGAGCAATATTTAAATATGATGACATGTCAGTTTCATTGAAGGTAAGCATTTTCTGCTACTTTGATTTGTAAAACAATTTATGTCTTTTGCATATACATATGATTTACTATTGATTACAAAAGGTTATTGAAAATTATAGGATGAAATCCTTATTGTTTTGTTAAATAATTCTATAGTAATTGTGTATATATATATAAAAAAAGTGTTATCGATTTAATATAAATATATATAATAAACAAGAATTATTTGTTAAAAATGCATATGCATTTCTTGTAGTTTTATTCTACTTGCTTTTTATTTACATAATAATGAGGTTTGAGTAACTGTAATTCAGATTAATTTTTTTTTTGTTTAGTAGTTAAAATTTACCTGGGTATAATTTCACCTTATCCTTAGATTAAAGTGAGATAATTCTCATTTCAATAATTTATCTGAAGTTCAAAATCTAAATGGAATGTTTACTCAAATTCTTATATCCTCTTGAAATTTTGGATAGATATAGATGAACTCACTTTATGCCTATTCTATAGAATTCTTTTCTTAATTTTAATTTAAAATGGAAATACTCAATTGATTTTCTCTTCAAAAAAAAAAAAAAAAAAAAAAAAAAAAAAAAAAGGGAATACCCAGGAATTTTATATTAAAATCTCATACTAAGACATTTTGATGAATTTAAATGAAATAAAATGAGTTGGTAATTCACAATACAATTAGAAGGAGATATAAAAGTACTACCACTTTTCCTTTCGAGGTCAAATGCCATTGCTTGTGTTGTAGGATGTTTGTTTTAATATTGTTGATACCTTAGTTTATTTTGAAAATTTGTCTTTCTTGGCTCTCTGAATATCTGAGAGATTTCAGGTTTCCCCCTCTCTTCCTAAAATTTAATTAATAAGTACTTATAATTCTCTCTTAAGCATTGAAATGCATTTAACATCCTACAAAACAGTAGTGGTAAAGTTGGGATCATTGCTACAAGCTTACAGGGAATCTGAGATCTGAACCGGTTGAGAATTTTGTTGTACCTTTTTTAAGTTGTTTCTAATATTTTATAATTATGCAAAATAAGAACAGTATAATTAATTTGCAATTTGTCTAGTATTGTCCTGCGATTTCAGGTTAATTCTTTAATTCCTCTTCTCTTTTTCAAATTATTATGGAGTTTACTTTAAATTTAATTGTCTTATAACAACAAGATTCATGTAGGTGGAAACCTAGTCCAGATCTCAATTAATTTAGTAATTAAGTAAATGAAGTAATCAAATCAATGAACCCATAATATATGAATGTGATTGTTTTTAATTGGAATTTATGCTTAATGTTAAGGAGTAAATTATGAATAGGATTTCAAAGTGAGGTTACTAAAATTTGTAGCAAGATCCCAACAACTTAATGATATTTTAAACATATGAATCGTATTTAATGTCATTGAATGTGACATTCACGATCATCCATTATTGGCATTTAATCTTATAGTTTGGCGATAATTTTTTAGGTCGACGGGATAACCTAGTACCCAGGCAGCACATCCATATGGGCCCATAAGGGCAAAAGTGGGTCAGTGATATAGATCTATAAGGGCTATCCATATGGGCCCGCATAGAATGTCCACTTTTTTTCTATATGGGCCCATATGGGCTATTTATATATATCTATATGGATGCCTATGTTGATCTATAAAGATATCTATATGGATCTATGTGGATGCCTATGTAGATCTATAATGATATCGATATGGGCCCGCATAGAATGTCCACTTTTTTTTCCATATGGGCCCATAAGGGTTGTCTTTATATATCTATATGGATGTCTATGACCATCTATAAAGATATATCTATATAGATCTATGTGGATACACATGTAGATCTATAATGGCATCTATATGGGCCCGCATAGAATGTCCACTTTTTTTTCCATATGGGCCCATATGGGTTATTTTTATGTATCTACATGGGTGCATATGTCGATCTATAAAGGTGTCTATATGGATCTACTTAGGATACACACATAGATCTATAATGATATCTATATGGGCCCACATAGAATGTCCACTTTTTTTTCCATATGGGCCCATTTAAGCTGTTTATATAGATCAATAAGGATTTATAATGTGATCTTTATAAATTTATAGGTCACTGATTTAAGAAGACACTTTATTACTTATTTGAAAACATCTGTTCCATAATGTTAAACTTAAGTTCTTGAATTTCTCATTCAAATTTGGATATTTTTAGATGTTTTCTTTCTAAATTGTATAGCTGAACTCAATCTCTAATGGGACCATTTTGTATTTTTTCAATTTTGTTTGTAATTTTTTAAAGGTACTTTCATCTTCAAAACCGGTTCCGAAAGTGTAAATACCTTTACTTAAAAAAATTTGGTACCAAAATCCAAGAAGTAAAACTAGTGATATGATATTAGAGATCGACGTCAGTTTCCTATGCAGAAAAGGTCATTAAAAAAAATATTTAAATTTAAACGAGAAATTCAAAAATAACCTATCCATAGCATTACAAAGCCGACATTTTCAAGTAAATGAAGGGGACACGTCACTCATTCGAAAACACCCATTCATAATGTTAAATTTATGTGCAAGCTATTTTTGAATTTCACTTAAATTTAAATATTTTAGAGATTTTTTTTTTCTGCATATAGGATAGCTGAACTTGTTTTCTAATAGGACTATTTTGTATTTTTTTATTACAGATTTTTTAATAAAGGTACTTTCATTTTCGAAACCGTTTTCGAAAATGAAGTTTTTTTTTTTTTTTTTTTTTTTTTTTTTTTTTTTTTTTAAGTCTGCAACAGACAATTATTGCAGGTTTATGTATGTTCTATCATTCAAAATTGGAATTAAAAATTTTCAAAAATTCTAATTTAATAGCAATAGTATCTCTCAGGAACATTATAGATCAAATTAATTTATAAATTGTTATTCAGACTTTCTACATTTAATAAATTACTTTATTTCCACACTGAATTTATATTTCTTTGTTGATCAAAAATTTTAACAAATTGACTGGCAGTAAACTAAGTAAAATTTAAACATGAAGCAAGATATGGTGTAAAACTTGAACAAAGCAAATTATCAAAGTATTATAGAATTAGCTGAAAAATTGTCAAAATTTTTTATCTACTTTATGTAGCTCAATAAATTTAAAAATGCAAATCATGTATGCACTGTACAGTCTGATAATTTCGTCTATTGGATCATACAGTGTACATGCCATACACACTTCAGACAAATTTAAAATGTTACTTTTTTGCTAAAATAAATTAATAAATCAACCAAGATAGGTCACCAATGACCCATTAACTTTTATTTCTATTTCCTGTTTTGTGAAAACCAAAAAAGAGACGTTCAACATCCTAGTGATCTTGAAAGCTTCACAAATACTGTAATGAAAGAGAGACTGACAACCAGGGATGTAGTGGAGGGTATATGCCGTATACCCTCTGGATTTTTTTAAGGAACACCATATACCCTCTGTTTCTCAAGAAAGCCATAGTAAATACACTCTAGGGTATACCCTCTGTTTTGAACATATACCCTCTGTTTTAAGCATATGCCCCTTTTTTTTTCCGACTACACCACTGTTGACTACTTGGGGCAAGTGAACATGGCTATCAACCTCCATGCACAAAATTTCCCTTCTGAGAACCCACCGTATACCCTCTGTTTCTCAAGAAAGCCATAGTAAATACACTCTAGGGTATACCCTCTGTTTTGAGCATATACCCTCTGCTTAGTGCATATGCCCTTTTTTTTTTTTTTTTTTCAACTACACCACTGCTGACTACTTGGGGCAAGTGAACATGGCTATCAACCTCCATGCACAAAATTTCCCTTCTGGGGTCACAAGCATCACCAGATCTTATGATTTTATGGCTAATGTAAGTACAAATGTAAGTTACATATGAAATGTCTCACAATTTTAATATTTTAGGCTTTATGCATTTTAGTAGTACAATTTTAAACAATACATGTATGAAATAAATTCATTTATATTTTTTCAAAAATATAATTGTTTCTAAACAGTACATAATTTTTCAATCATCAAATAAAAAATAAAAAATACTATCAAATTTAATTTGTTTAAAACCCATATTCCAATTTACTTTTTATTTAAGTTAAAATATTTTAAGCATAATGAAAAACATTTAATGCATATAATTCAATTCCCGGAAGATTAATTTACATGTACTTACAACAATATAAACAGTTCAGCACCTCTGACTGATATTCCATAAATAAGCACTTTACAACATAAGAGCACAGTAATGTCTTTAGCATGCAGCTAATATAAAAATATTGTTTTTCTTAATTTACCAATGACAGGATTCTCGCTGATGATTTTTTTAAATTATTATTAAATATTTCTAAATAATAATTTACTTTGAAGATTAATTTGTTGAAATAGTTTCAGAGAAAAAATAATTACCAATGGCAGTCATGTAAATTTGAAATGAAAACGAAACAGACTAAATAAAATAGCAACACAATTCACTTGGTTTATGGTATGTAACTCCATTTATTGAAAATACAATTTATATATTCATACATATGTATTTCTATAGACTATATCAGAATAGTTATCTTGTAACATAATTCTATTTTTCATACAGTTTTAGATGGGTGCTGCACCCTCTCTGTAGCTTCATTTAGAAAAATGCATGCTTCTAACCTCTATAAAAGGAGAAAAAATCCTATAAGAATCTAAAATCCTATGAGCAAGCACTCTGCCCTTCTTTACTTCTAGGAGAAAGTCAATATAGTTATTTGAATATTTACAAACAATATGTATCATTGCAGAAGAAAGTTCATGAAGTATAAACAAACATTCTTTTCCCTCTTCAAATGCATAACTTTACATTCAAGATCACCAATGCAGGATTCTTCAGCTTCGTATAAATTTGAATCAAGATTCCATGTCAGGTACAATTGAATTGCTCCAAGCATCTGGTTAATGTCACCACCTATTTTTAAAATGTAAGGATTAAATTTTTAAGACATAAAATTGTTTGTGCAGAAATAATTTTATCTAAAAATAAAGAAATATATATATTAAAAAGACACATTTTACACAGCAGAAACAGTCAATTATAACAGTAACATTATCCATTTAATTCAGTTTTGCAAGGAAAAATCTTCATTTGAAAAATTGATGCATTAAAAATCAATAAATTCACCAGGAACAGATTTTTTTTTTCTCCTTCTTTCCCAGGAGCAGAAATTTTTTCTGCAGTCTGCAACACAAGTAAAAACTTTAAAAACAGTCTGCAGAACTTAAGGACAAATGCACTCTTTCCCAGTGTTGATCCCAGGGAGTAACCCAGATAAAGGTATACCCCCCACCCCCCCACCCCAAAAAAAAAATTAAATTTAGTATTTTCAATGGTCAAAAAGTGCAGTGTCCGCTCCCCCCCCCCCCCACCCGGAGCTACGAATATCGCTCCCAAAGAAATGTGTGAATTCAACACGGCTCTTTCCAGTCTCTCACATTTTGTTAGATACAATCAAATCTCCCAAGTATTCATGATTAACATAAAAGCAAAGTATTAAAAATAAGTTACTTTAACCCTCAGAATTTTTAACACCATCATACATTGTCCAAAATGGGAGAAAATCCACTCCCAACACCATGTTTTTTTTTTTTTTTTTTTTTTTTTTTTTTTTTTTTTCTTGTGCTCGCTCCACTGGCAAAATTTGTGTTTTTTCGCGATCTTTTGACAAAATTTGCAGTTTTTCGTGATATTTTGTCAAAATTTCCAGTTTCTTCGCAATCTTTTTACAACGTTTGTCGTTTTTCGAGATCTTTTGTTGAAATTTGTTTTTTTTCTCGACCTTTTGATGAAATTTGCTTTTTATCATAATTCTTTGATAAACTTAGCGTTTTTTTTTTGTGATAATTGGACTAAATTTGCATTTTTGTGACCTTTTGCGGTTTTTTGTTGATTTTTTAGACAAAATTTGTCGTTTTCTTGCAATTTTTTGACGAAATTTGCTTTTTTTACGATCTGTTTACAAAATTTGCCAGGTTTTCTTCAGATCTTTTGTCGAAATTTACCATTTTTTGAGATTTGTTGACGAACATTGCAGTTTTTATGTTATCCTCAGACAAAACTTGATGTTTCTTTTCGTGATACTTCGACAAAATTTGCGATCTTTTGACGAAATTTGCATATTTTTGTAATACCTGGACAAAATTTGCTGTTTTCTAGCAATCTTTTGGCAAAATTTGTCATGTTTTCATGATATTTTGAAGAAATGTGCATTTTTTTCACAATCTATTTCCAAAATTTGCGGGTTTTTTTTCAGCATTTCTTGTCGAAATTTGCGGGGGATTTTTTTGAGGGGTTCTTTTGACGAAATTTGTTGTTTTTTCGTGACTTTTTAACGAAATTCGCCATTTTTTCATGATTTTTTGACAAAGTTCACCTTTTTTGTGGTACTTGGGAAAAAATTTGTGTTTTTATGCGATCCTTTGATGAAATTCGATGTTTCTTTTCATGATACCTGCATTTCTTTTGCGATCATTTGACAAAAGTTCGCTCTTTTTCGTAATACCCAGATGAAATTTGCTGCTTCTTCGTGACCTTTTGATGAAATGTGTTGTTTTTTCGGCACCTTTTGGCAAAATTTGCTGTTTTCTTGCGATTCTTTCACAAAGTTTGTGAAGTTTTTTTGTCATACTTGGACAAAATTTGCTTTTTCTCTGTGATCTTTTGCAAATTTCGAGGCTTTTTGTGATCTTTTGAAAATATTTGATGCTATACAATTATTGACAATTCTTGTGAACTTTTGACGAAACTTGCCTTTTTTGCAATCTATTTACAAAATTTGCTGGGTTTTTTTGGATTTTTTGTCAAAATTTACCATTTTTTTTAATCTTCTGATGAACATTGCCGTTTTTATGGGATTCTTTCATGAAACTTGCCATTTCTTTTCGTAGCACTTGGACAAAATTTGTGAACTTTTGACGATTTTTTCTTTTTGTTATACCTGGACAAACTTGTCGTTTTCTGCCAATCTTTTGACAAAATTTGTCGTTTTTTCACAATATTTTGAAAAATTTTCCATTTTTTTTACAATTTGTTTGCAAAATTTGTGGGTTTTTCAGGACATCTTGTCGAAATTTGCCACTTTTTGGGCTCTTTTTACGAAATTTGTTGTTTTTTAATGATCTTTTGATGAAATTTGCTGTTTTTTTCAAGATCTTTTGACAAATTTTGTGATTTTTGGTGATCTTCTGACAAAATTCGCATTTTCCCTGAGATCTACAGCGAAAATAGCAAAATTTCTTAGACTAATTAACTAATTTTTTTCTTGGGGGTGGAGGTGAGGACCATTTGTCGAAATTCACGACACATCTTATGTTCAAATTTTTGTATTTAAGACTTTAAATTCTGGAAATGGTTGCCTAAATTTCCCGGAATCGTCCCCGATTTATAGATTAATGTGAATCGAAACTTCATCAGTTGGATATGTTGCGGATTGTATTACAATGGCACATGGCAAATAATTTCTAGCAAGCTTTTATTATTATTATTATTATTATTATTATTATTATTATTATTACTACTATTAATTATAGAAAAATAGTCTGCAGACGTTCTCAAATACTCTGCGACGTGCGCCGTAGAGTTGCGTCGATTCTGCTTACGGGCCTTCTTCAAATGTGAAATTGTGTTGGAATGAATAACACAATCACACTTAAGCTAATATTAAACCTATGGCAGCATTCTTTCCAAATTTCTCATTTACATTTCAATATTTGTACAATATATATATATATATACATTTTAATTAAGCTTCAATTTATATTTTTTAAGTGGTTACAAAAAAAAAAAAAAAAAAGTCTTTTAAAAAGTGCAATCAAAACTGAAAAAATAAAAAGATACCCAGTGAAAGAGATCTGATATCTATATGCAGAGAAAAAAAAATATATAAATATATGAAAAAGAATGTACCCAGAAACATAATTTTAATTTACGACTTAAGAGTATTCTTATTTGACTATCATGGGATTTTATAACAAAAATATAATGTACCTAGATAGTTAAAAGTAATAGTTTTGAACTGTAGTTCATCTTTTTTATTTATTATTTCCACTTTAATTTCACAGTTTATTTTTAAAATTAAGACGACAATGAATGATTTTTTTTCATTTATAGATCAATTGCTATGAGGCATTGCATATTTAATGAATTTATAAATAAACGAGCTGATCCGCTTGACGTTGTCCAGTGTCGGTTCCTTAAATAAAACTTAAAACTTTGTATGATTTAATATTTAAAAAAAAATCTTTAAACCTAGTTTCAGGGACATTCTGTAGAGTCTAGTGCATTCGTAATAAACCTTTTTTCTGAACTAACCTATGACATGGGTCCCCACTATCTAATGCAGCATGTACTGAAAATGTTCTGCATTTACCAGAGACTATCAAAAACAAAGTTGAGTGAACCAAACCTCGTAGTAATCCATAGAATACGAAAAACTAATACCTCATTAAAGTTTTTAAAAAGTTGGTTACTGAAGTCTAAGATAAACTTTTATAATACAGAAAGCAGCTGAATTGTAATCTAAGTTGAATGAACCAAATCTGTTAAAATTGGTTCTTTAGAAATGTGAGAAAGAATGTATCTTCCAGTGATGGAAAGTGCCCCCTCTTCCTGTAAATTTAATGAATGACTATCAATATTAATATGACGTTTAATAAAGGGATGAAATTTCTAATCTAAAGTTATGTGATTTTTAATTTGCAGCTGCAGTGAGTAAACAGAACTTTTCGAAAACGCTGGCTATTCAAAATGTATACAAAAAAGGTGGCAGCTGAAGTATAAAGAAGGACCAGGCATAGGGGACAAAGATGTATTAACAGGAATGTAGCTGGCTATAAGAAAAATTTTTAGTAGCTTAAAGAATGCTAGAACTGTCAAAGAAAATTGCAATACAATTAGAGCATTGTTAAAGAAAATTGCAATAATGGCCTAAAGAAGGAAATTAAAATTCAAACTTAGCAGTAGCTGAAATCTGGAAAATTGTTTTGTTGTTCATATAATACCTGGGGGACCTAAGAAATTACTCGGTATGCATCGAATAGTGCTTTTGGCTAAATATCGAATATTCAGTCAACATGTGAATCCAATATTGTATCTTCTGCTACCCAAATACTAATTGTTGGACCGAATACTGAATATTTGGCCAGCCGAATACCGAATATTTGGCTTTCCAAATACTTTTTATATTTCAAAGTTTAAAAGTATTAAAACGTTACTTTTTAAAACAATTTTACATAATATTTAATAAAAGAAATTTATATTTTGATAAACTAGAGCTTTTTATAGAACATTTAGTGCTGAAAAAAATCTTTTGTGAGTTTTTTTAAGAAGTACAATGAGACTTTATTAATTAATAAAATTTTAAATTTCATGGTTTATTCTATGAATTAAAACAAATATTTTAAAATCAAAGTGAAATAATGAAAAAATGGTCGAAGAAAAACTTTACAGTCTCATAGTTGCAAGGGCAGATCCAGCCCTCCTTTTAGCGATGGGTCATGACTCCTTTTTTAGGGGCCGGGGGGGGGGGGTCATGTCTCTTAATAAGAGTAGTTTATGCAAATATTTAAAAAGTGACAGTTACAAAAAGCCATCATGAGAGAACAATTGGCTGTTAGAACCTGAAATTCAATTTAAAATTCTACAATTTACGGTGATTTTGTGAAAGATTCTTTGCCTTTATTGAAAAATGGAAAACGTTAATCAATTTACATTTGTTCTGAATAAGTGCATTTTGCATCTAAGAATAAAAAATGCTTTATGGATATTCAGAAATTACCTACTTTGGGGTTAAGTACAGTTTTAAAAGAGTCGGAAATATTCTGATTGTCAAACAAGGTATGAATTTGAAAATATTCAATACTTCATTTTTTAAATTTCCTTTAAAATTTTTCTTTGCTCAAAGGGAGGTCATGACCCCCGTGATCTCCCCCTTGGATCCGCCACTGCATAATTGTCCTTTTTAAATAACTCAAGGCAAATTTTTTTCAGTATAAAGTACAAATACTTTAAACTTAATTCTGATTAAAGGAATGTCTAGCTCATAGTTTTCTTTTCTTATGGATGGTAGCATTTTCCACCTTTCCTTTCATATCATATTTTAAAGAAACCAAAGCATGTCAGTTGAAAATATAGTTATGGTATATTATTCATTGTTATTGCAGCAAACGAAAACACAAGTTTGACTTAGAGTGAGATGAAATACAATGTACTTAAAAATCAATAAGCTGATTATGATTATGGTTTCATGAACAAAAATTGCTGTCTTGATAGCTATTACTAATCTCAAAAGTTTTTCTTTCTTGTTCAAGGACTTTTAATTTGAAAAGCAAGAAACAGATTATATACTAAACAAAATTTAGGAACTTTCATCTGCACATCATTTATTCTTAAGAATCCTAATAAATGACCATTCTCATGGTTAATTTTCATAAGTTATACTTAACAAACAGCAAAAAATAAGGTAAAAACATTATTTTATTTAAATATAATTTTCTTTCTAATTATTTTGAATATATTTATGAATTGATAGCTAAAAGTAGAAATTCTGAAAAGTTTTTAAAAGTGTGTTTTAAAAGGTTTTATTAAGTATTGAATTTGGACGAATACTTTGATATTTGGAAAAACCAACTAATAGCAGGGCAATAGCAAGAAAACATGCTAAAATATCTTAGTATTTAGCATTTTAGGTCTTCAAATTATCAAAATTAAGCATAGTGTATTAATCCTTAGAATAATATTTAAAAGAAATACACAAAAAAATTAGGTGAATTTTTAAAAAAGGACACTATAGGTAATGGATAAAAATATGAGAGTGTCGATACGGACAGAAGAGTCCAATGTAATTTAACATATAAGTTAATGATGCACAACTTGTGGCCCACAAAGTTCATCAATTTGTAACAGGAAAAAAATTTCAATTTTTGTGCATTTGTCGCAAGAAAAAATCATAAATTTCGTCATTTTGTGGTAAGAAAATGGAAAATGTCACCAGTCAGTTAGGAATCACATTTTTTGTTGAACAGGACAGAAAAATCGTGAATTTCTATGACCGGCACATAATAAACGTGAATTCAGTTAATCGAGTGCGGAAAAATATCGAATTTTTGCCGATGAAGTGCAGACAAAAGTAACAAATTTTTTCGATCAGACACCGAAACATCACGAATTTTATCGACAAGAAGGGAAAAAATATCACATTTCGTTGATTGGGTAAGAAAAAATCGTCAGTTTTCTTAATGATGCGTGAAAAAAATTGCAATTTTTTTTCATAGGCTGCAGAAACGTTGCCTGTTTGCCGCATGAAAAAGCACAAATTTTGTCAATCGGGCATGAATAATCGAAAATATTGTCGGTCAGACATGGAAAAATTGCTATTTATTGGCTAAGGGGCGCGAAAAAAATTGTGATTTTTGTCGATCAGGAATGAAAAAATAGCAAATTTAGTTGACTGGGCACAAAAAAATTGCCAAGTTAATCGATTAGGCTCAGAAAAATCGCTAATACCGTCAATCGGGAACGAAAATATTGCAAATATGGTCGATTGGCTTCGTAAAAAGTGCAAATTCCATCAATAAAGTAAAAAAAAAAAAAAAAAAAAAAGAAAGGTAAATTGCAAAATTTATTGACTGAGAAGGAGAAAATCAGCATTTTGTTGATTCATTGCAGAAGAATTGCAAATTTTGTTGATAGGACACAAAAATCGCAGATTTTGTTGATGATGAGCAGAAAAATTGAAAATTTCTTTAATCAGCAGCAGAACAATCATGAGTTTCGCCAGTCTATCATGATAAAAAATTGCGGATTTCATCAATAAGCGCCGGAGAAAAAATGCAGTGTCAGTTAAGAATCTCGAATTTCGTTACAGAAAAATGCGTGTTTCATCTATAAAGGGCGGAAAAAGCACAAATTTCATCGATCAAGCACAGAAAATGTGTGAATTATGTGGATCACGCGAAGAAAAATCACAAATTTCACTCGTTAAAAGTGTGAATTTCACTGATCATTTTCTGAAGAATCGCGATGCTTTCTATCAGTTTTGGAAAAATCATGAATTTCATCGATCATGTGTGGAAAAACTGTAAATTTTGTGAATCAGGCATGGAAAATTTGTGAATTTCTTGATCAGCTTTGTAAAAGCACAAATTCGATTGATTAGGTAGGAAAAAAAAAATCCAAATTTTGTTGAAAAATCTTCTTGATCAGTTCCTACACTCACCTTCGTTAATAAAATTCACATTTTGTTTACCGCACTGGCCATGTTTGTTTTTTAACACTTTTAATAAAACAAAATTTAATCTTCCAAAAAATTAAGGAATATTATTGCATCTAGAAAATAGTCCTTACAATATCTGCTATATATACAAATGTAAAAACTGTTGATATATATCCTTACCAACAGAATTGGATATTTTGACTGGATAAGTGAACGTAGAGGGGATAAACCTAGATATGGCCTTCGATCACCCAGAGATATTTGTAAGTGGTCCTTCTCTAGAAAAACTTGTGCACTCCAAATATAAGTAGTACAGTAGACTTCCTTAAATCCACACAGCTTCGGACCAGAGGTTGTGTGGATTTCTGGTCATTGCTTTTTTTTTTTTTTTTTTTTTTTTTTTTTACATTTTTTAAACAGTAATTTCATTATAATTAATAATGCAATCAAAATTATAATGACTGCTTAAAATATAACAAAATATTAAAATAGGTAATAAACTAAATTAATACAAATTTAGATGATTTTAAAAAATGATTAAAATATTAAAAGCAAACATCAAGTTAATAATCAATGATGTATGATCAAATATTCATTATAAAGAGAAATAAAGATGACACTTATTGCATCCTTCTGCAAATTAATTTAATGTTTAATAAAATTACGTGTTACATGATTTTGATATGGATGAAATTTGCATTTTTTAAGTGATTCATGGATGAAATTTGCGTTTTTAAAGCCATCTGTTGACAAAATTAACGTTTTTTTATGCAATTCATGGACAAAATTAACTTTTTTTTTTACACAATTCATAGAAGAAATTGAGTTTTTTACATGACTCATGGACAAAATTCATGTTTTTTGCAGTCTTTGGCCAATATTTCTATTTTTTACAAGATTCTTTGTTGAAACCCTCTTTCTTACATGATTCTTTATTGAAATTCATGATTTTTCTGAGGTATTTTGACGAAATTCGAATTTTTTTCAAGATCTTGTGATGAAATTTGATTTTTTTTTCAGTACTTTTTGACGAAATTTCTATTTTTTTCTTGGCCTGTCGATGATTTTTGTGCTGTTTTTGCAGAACTTTGACAAAATTTGTGTTTTTTTAATGATATTTAGGCAAAATTGGAGATTTTTTTTGTGAACGACTGACAAAAATGACTTTTTATGACAACCGACTGTCAATATTCACAATTTTTAGTATCTGAAATTTTTTACTGATGAATTTTGAATGTTTTCGGCATAAAATGTCTTAAATTTTTGAAAAATTCGAAAATCGGCCCTGCTTTTAATTGTGCGGTAACAGTAAATAATTCATACATAAAATTAGGGGAATATTTTTAATTTTCTGGTACTTAAAAAAAGTTACAAAAATAAAAATTGTTTCTTTCCTAAAATTTTCTGTGCACAGCTTGCGTCTATATTATACAACTCTGGATGTAACTATGATTTCAAAATATAATTGAACTTTGATTTAACAAATCTCAATTTATTAAATTTCTCAATTTAGCAAATTTTTCTTATTCTTCTTTCAATTTAACAAAGTTATAACTTTGATTTAATAGATAACATTCAATTTTTAAAAAAATTAAAATTCGAAATTTTTTAATACATATAAAAAAATTTCAATGTCCCAGATTGTCAATTTTCTAAATATTTGTTTTATAAAGCAGAATTACCTACATCCCAAGATACATGCTACAGAGAGATCTCATTTTAAATACATGTAAAATAAAGTTTTTTTTTTTTGGGGGGGGGGGAGGAATTAGCCAGATTTTATGGCAATAGGATTTAATTCATAAAACTTCAAATAAAATAAAATGTACTTACATAAATTAGATGTAGCTGAACATCCTTTTAAGAGTAAATTGAGAAATTAAGATGGCTAAGACGCTAAGAGGCTGAGTGTCAAACTTGATAGTCAAACTCAAATCCTATGGAAATCAAAATGCATATATAATAATATCTAAATTTGAATATTTAAATTTCATTTTTAATACATATTGTTCTGAATTTCTTTTGTGCAATAAACTAAAATTTTAAAGCATTTTAAAAATTAATTTAAACAAAAACTGTAGTTGAAAATATTAGCAGTATTATTGAAGGATTCCTTTTTTTCTTATCAGTTTGACAGAAGATCAGAAATCAACATTATGTTTAACATTTTAGATTATTGCGCAACTAGAAATAATCTTTCATAAGAACTTTTGAGTAAGCAAATTTGTAAACACTTCAAAATTTTCAGGAAATAAAATAAGTCAGTTTTATCCAGACATACATACAATTTCATAAAATTTTATCAAAAGTTAGAATGACCAGAAAGAATTTAATGGTAAAATTAATGCCAGTCACACGACTACCAAACTAAAAACAAATGGGTAAGTGTGATTGCAGATTGCACAGAGGGTTTTGGTTTAATATTTCTTTTAAAAGATACTATCCTTAAGTTATCAACCAAAATTGTTAATAGAAAATTAATAATTACTTGCATAAATAGGCACCTGATGTGATACATGCATAATATGAATAATTCTTTATAGACCTGTCTAATGAGATGTCGCACATGGTATATGCTTAAACTTTCGAAAAGTGCCTAGGGGACAAAGTGTGAGTGGAAGGAAGGCGGGAGGGACAGGCATCGATTTGCAGAATAAGTTTTAATAGAGTTTTCTAACAATATATTACATGAGGGGTGCATTCAAAATTTAGAAAATAGTTCCTTTCCTCTCCCTAAATCTCACACTTTCAAATATTTAATATTAAAAAATAATATTTTAGTGTTCAGTGAAACAACGTATTCAAAACACAACAAACAGCTGATCCGAAGAAAAAGAAAACTCCCCCCCCCCCCTCCTCCTCTCAAAAATCAAATCACCTTGAATTTATATATTATTACAAATTATAAACTATATCCAAGTTTAAAAAGGATTGGTTCTTTAGTTTTTCTAATTTTAACAAAATTTAGAAAAAAAACACTTCCTCTCCCCAAAATTTCCTACTCTTTCAAATATTTAAGAAATACTATTTATATGAGTGCTCAGTGTAAAAAAATGCATTCTAAATGCAATAAACAGATTATCTGAAGAGAAAATTGCCTATTTTATTTTATTTTTTAAAATTTATTTATTAATACATTTATTTTAAGACATTTTACAGCAGGGCTGCCGCCTTTTAGCCAGGCCGGTGTAAACCAGCCGGCTTTCTTGTTTAAGCCACTTTAAAAAGGCCAGCTTTTATTAGAAAAAGCCGGCCTTTTGCCAAAACTTTTTTTTTTTTTTTTACAAAAACTATTCTTAAAATGAAATGTACAATTAATAATTAATTAGTGACTTTTTATTTACTGTTGCCATGAAAATGTTCAGTAAATTACAGTAAAATTGACTGCAATTAAAATATAAGCAAATTTGTTAATATAAATGGTATGGTAGTCAACATATAATAAGAATGATTATTAGAAATTTGTGCAATAACTTTTTAAAACATTTCAAATCATTTTTATCGAATAAGATATTTATTCAAAAAAATAATACACTATTAGCTTATGAAATAAGTTACCAATCATTTGGCTCAGTTTTTAAATAACGGTATACTTTTGCAAATTTTTCTGCTTTTTCAGCACCTAAGCTGTTCCTGATTTTATTCCAGACAAAAAATTCTCTCAATAGATGCAGAACTTGGGGGACAGCTGTGTAATTTAATTAAAAAAATCGCAGAAACCATTAGATAATGAACCATCCTTTTTTGATGTCTTCACTTTAGCAAGATTCCACCATTTTTTTGCTGGAAATTGCTCTATAACTTTTTCAGAGAAAAGCAAATGTGGGTATGCTTCAGGATCTTTCATCTTAAGGCCCCTGTCCTTGCTCAAGAAAACGCTCACGAGCTAATGCTATTCCTATGGGCAGAGTTTCCCCCAGAGAGTTTCAGGGGGGGCGCTCCGCTCCTCCTGCCCTTTAGTTTAAAAAATAGCACCCCTCTTGCTCCTCATCCAAAAATGTCATTCATTAAAAAAAAAATAGTGCCCTTCTTGCCCCACATTTGAAAAAACGCAGCCCTCCAGCGATGATCCGAACGCGCTATAGCGCGTAAATTACACAAGAAATCGGCGACAGAATGCAAAAATAGCCTCATATGCGTGGGATGGGCAATTTCATCATAAAATCTCTAAAAAAAAGCAATTTTCGTTAAAAATTGCGAAATAACGACTAATTTCTGGCAAGATTTGCAAAAAAATGGCTAATTTTGTCCAAAAATGTCACAAAGCGGCAGATTTTTTCAAAAGATCGTGGAAAAAAGACAAATTTCTTCCAAAAATTGCGAGAAAATGAAAAATTTTGTCAAATGAGTCGCAAAAGACGGCAACTTTCGTCAAAAAATAGCAATAAAACGGTAGATTTCATCAAAAGATTTGCGAGAAAAACGACAAATTTCGTACAAAAATCTCAATGAAACGGAGAATTCTGTGAAAAGTTCTGTTTTTTCGCTATATTTTCACGAGATTTGTTGCTTTTTCCCAATTTTTTTAGCAAAATATGTCGTTTTTTGCGATGTTTTAACAAAAACTGCTGTTTTTATGATCTTTTAACAAAATTGGCTGTTTTTTCAAGATCTCTTATCAATATTTCCCGTTTTTTCAAGATCTTTTAAAAAATTTACCTTTTTTTTTTTTCTTTTTTTAAATTTTTTGATTGAATTTTTTTTTTCGCGATTTTTTGAACCGCTAGATTCTTGATTCAACTCTATAAAAGTGCCCTTAAAAATGTAAAAAGTGCCCTGAAAAATGTAAAAAGTGCCCTTTTCAGAGCAGTAGCGCCCTGCCCTTTTTTTAACCTGGGGGAAACTCTGCCTATGGGGAAGCATTTTTCTAATAACTTTCGCATTTCGACATTTTTGAATAATTTTTTTTGCATTGGATCGCTGAGGTGCATGCCGACAGTGCACCTTTTTTACTTTTATGATTTTGGTTGCAGATATATTTTTTAAAAAGCACTTTCAGTTTTGAAAGCGAAACTAACTTTGTAAAAAATATCTGCAACCAAAATCGAAAAAGTAAAAAAGGTGCACTGTCAGCATGCACCTCAGCAATCCAATGCAAAAAAATTATTCAAAAATGTCAAAATGTGAAAGAGTTATTAGAAAAATGCTTCCCCATAGGAATAGCATTAGCTCGTAAGCATTTTCTCGGCCAGGAGAGGGGCCTTAATTTTTAGTACACCAGGTAAAAATTCAGGATAATTTAAAATGCGAGAGTATGCTAATTGGAACAAATCAAATTCCCACCTCCTTTTAATATGTAGGTAGATTTATGGAAGAACAAGAATAAAATATTCAATCAGTATATAAGAAAAAAAAAAAAAATAAAAAAAGCATGTATTTAAAAAGATAAAATTAATATAAAAGTTTAAAAAAAAATTAATAATTTATATTTTCTTATTTTTAAAGTGAAATGCTGCCTCATGAACAAATTATTTTCACATAAATAAGGAATTTATTTTTATTCATAATACTAATGCATTCATACATGCTAGGAGACATTTTCCAAGTGCAGTATATTATAGACAGTTTCATTTTGTAGAGTATTTATTTGAATGTAATCCTTACTCATAGCATAAAAACATCTTTAATAAACAGAGAAAGTGCTGCTGAACCTAGAGTAAAGGTTTATTTAAATCATGTTGTCTATTTATGATGCTTTTCTGGTATATCAATTATTAATTGGCTATAAACATGAACCTTTGAAGATGATTTTAAAGCAATTCCATTATATTTTAATTTGAATCTATAGAAAATTATAGAAAATACTATTAGTAAAATAAATTAACATGTAGGGGGAACTGGGGTACATTGATACAGTTTTTTTCTAAGATTTTTTTTGGTGTCAAGAAAGTAGAAAATTCAAGTTTTTTTTTCCATGAGGTGACAGCAAAACTTGTGTAGTATGTTATAAAAATGTACAATCATTGTTTTATGTAGTATTTTTGCATGTAATTTTAAAAAAATCAAAAAAAGTCATTTGTATCAATGTGCCCCATCCCCGGGGCACATTGATACGTTTAAGAAAAATGACGACAAAATAATACCAATGCATATTTTTCATAAAAAATGAGTTAGAAAACCATTTTATATTTATTTATAAAAATTCAAATCACCCACAATTTATTTTTAAGCAATATTAAAGCAATCAAAATTAAATATATTATGACTTGATGTTCTGTCTGTTTCTTGTCTGATTGTTGGCTGTGGTAACTTTGTCATATCTAGCACTTCAACCCCAGCATTATCTTCTTTCTTATGAAAGATGAAAAAATTACCAGTTTTTCTGTTTATAAATAGGTTCATAAACAGAAAATAAAGGATAATTATATTAAAAATTCTGTTTATAATATAAGTATCATTTTCTGTTCTGCAGTTTGTTTCTCTTACTTAACATTTCTCATGTCGAAAATACTTTTTTCTCTGGAGAATCGATATAAATTCGAGATTTGCCAGAATGCCGTCCTTTTCTTTTATTAGTTCTACTAGCACTAGATGCTGGGTAAGTTCCTACGTCTTCTGTTTTCAAAAATACTATAAAATGCTCTAATATAAAGAAATTAGAGCTATTTCACTTCAATAAAAACTAATATTAGAAATTTTTCGTGAAAAAAAGGTTGGATTAAGGAGTGTATGGTAAAAAAAATAATAAAAGTTAATGAAAATATGAACTATTAAAGGATTTAGGCTGTATCAATGTGCCCCGTCATAAACTGTATCAATGTGCCCCATACAGCGATTTTGAATAAAATGAGTCTCAAATCCAACTCTTCACAATATATCTAACAATAAATAATGAGGAACTGATAAAGAGTAGCAGTACTTACCAGGGAAGGTATTCATTTTGGTTGAAAATAGTGGAACAGTTGTATAATAGCATTTCAACTGTACAACTCAAATTTACTTTTGAACAACAAAAACAATAAATCACCCGTCCCATTTCATCAAACTGCTGAATCATTCCAAGATTTTCTGTATGTAGTTGAATACACTAGCATCACCTTTTGGAGCTGTTGTGAAACTTCCTGTAATGACCCTGTGAGCGGTAGAGGGGGTGTATCAATGTGCCCCATGTATCAATGTACCCCAGTTCCCCCTATAGTTCTAAAAAATAAATAATAAGATATGCCTTGGGAAAAAGCCAATAAAAGCTGGCTTTTTCTAATAAAAACCGACTTTTTCCACTAAAAGCCGGCCGGCCTGGCCTTTTGTAGAAAAGGCTGGCTTTTGTGCAGCCCTGTTTTACAGTGAGCATACCACAGGTGATGAATTGTGCAATATTCTATATAATTCGTACTACTGTAGACTCCCTCAAATCTGCACAACTTGGAACCAGATGTTAAATTTTTTAATTAAGTTAGCAGCAAAGTTATATGCAACAAATGCTTATGTAGTTGGCTACATAAGTGTACTATGCTTAGGTATATGTGTAGCTAACGACAAAAGTAAACTCCTCTCCTCTTTTTTATAATTTTTTGTCTAAAATTAAGACCTGGGAAAAAAAAAAAAAAAAAAAAAAGGTATGCTTATTTACTAATTAGCAAAATGAAATTTACAACAAATTTTCTAAAAGATAAAGAGGTACTAATTATGCATTTTTGCACAATCCTTTAACATAATGTGCTTTTTTTTTTTTTAACTTTTGACACAATCCATGTTTCTTTTTGACATTTGACTCTTTGAAATTTTCGAAAAAGTTTTTGTATGCAATAGCACATTTGAGAAAAGAAAAAAAAATTATTGGCGAGACAATTAGCGTTGAATTCAGGAGGTGGTCTGGTAGGGAGAGGGTATTCCCCCCCCCCCCACACACACACAAAAATGTGAGATTTTTTTGTTTTCAATTATCAAAAAGTGCAATCCTCTCCCCCCCCCCCTCCCTGAAGATACAGAAATCACTCCCAGAGAAAAGTGTCTGAATTAAACACTGGAAACAATTATTTACATACTATAAATATCATTTATTTAACAACAAAATATATTACAAACAATATAAATAATCATAATCATGCCAGCATATTTTATGCTTTTTAAAAATTAAGCAAAAAGTTTATCAGAATGATATAATGAGTGGGAAAGTTTTTAGAAAAGCAAATTAACAAGACATTTAAATATCATTATAATAAATGATATGCATGCAATGTTTTTTAAACCAAATAATAATTTACCATATATAAAATTTATAAAAGACGCTCTAGAATATTTTTAACTAATCATAATGACATTTAATGAAAAAAAGTTCTGGGATGTCTCAGAAGAATAAACATATAATAAGAACTGCACTTAGTAAATCCTTCTTTTTACAATATTATTTTAATGATTAAAGTATTTTTATCAGTCATAAATTATTTTTTCGATTGAACTTTTAAAAACATTAAACTAGGTGTCAAACAAAAATTTAACGTTTCATTACACTATTAAAAAAATAATTGACTGACAAACGTCAACAAAAAGTTGTTGACGTTTGTCAGTCCAACTATAGTTTTTTATAGAATCGTAGAAGAACGTATTATCAAGTTTTTTAAGACAATATGGCATTTAATTATTAAATGTTTTCTTAGATATTACATCTTTAAAACGGTTACTTCTACCATTTTTCTAACATAATCGGAACTCTAACAATTTTAGGCTAACGGCTTACTTATGCATCTGATTAGATGCAGTTAAAATTTAAAAAATTCTACATACAAACACAAATTTGGTGTAGAACGAGAAAAGACAATACAGTATAAACAAAAGCATGCATATATTATATAGCTTACCTTGCTTTTCGGAAATGAAGAAGTAATAAAAATCCCGCCGATCGCCGCCATTAATTCCGAGAATGACAACAAACCAACGCCATAGCCTGTTTGGTTGGTTGGGGTTGATGTTTCACAAGGAACAAGCATCCTCTCGAAGCGAAATCAAATTCCTTCGCGGAAATCTGTTTTGGGGCGTTTTCCGAAGAACTTGTTGAAAGATGGAGGCAAGAAGAAGATTTTAAAATTTTTATACTTACTACTGTCTTATCTATTGTAGAGGATTTTTTCTTTTTTTTAAAATCGTTATTGAATTAGTTAATAAAGAATATTTATAAACATATAAAAATCAGTTGCTTTGCATTTTTTTTTAAATTCTCAATTACATAATTAAATTAGATTTTACTAAAAAGTAAGGATACAAAATCAAATTAAAAATAGTTTAAAATTTTTTTATATTTTTTTTACATATTTTTAAAAATAATTTTTAATAATTAAAATATATTTTATAAATTCAAATCAGCTTTTTTTAAAAATAATTAAATAAAAATTTATTAAAATTCAAATTTTCCTACTCTTACATTAAAAATATGTTCCTAAAAATCGGAATAAAATATAGGATCGCTAAACTGTTGTCACCAAAGTCAGACAGGCATTTTTGAAGATCTACATAGGTGGCCCATATCGGTCCACACAAATCTACCAAGTGTTACTGAATGGTAATTCAATATTTATACGAATAATTTAATAGATTAATAAAATAATATACATGTGTCCTTAAATTAAACGTCCTTAAATGTGTCCTTAAATTAAATAATAAGTATGCTTCAAAATGCATACTACAAAATTAATTTATATAGATATTTTATTAGCATTGTATAATAAGTGGAATAATTAGTTATGGTATACATAATTACATATTATGTATACTAAGGATAAATTTTATTTAAATTAACTTTAAAAACGCTATGGTAACATAAATAAGCTGTCCCTGGATTCTGATAGATTTTCTATCAAGATCTATATAGGTGGCCCATATCAATCTACAGAAATCTACATACATTTTCTGAATGCTGTACGGATATTACACTTCAACATTTTCACAATTAATGTACTAGTTGAATAAATAGTACACATGTATTATTAAAATAAACGCATAGTAATATATGCCACGAAATGCATACTACAAAATTAATTTATATCGATATTTTATTACCATTATATAATAATAATAATAATAATAATAATAATAATTAGTTTTACTGTAAAAAATTCCGTATTATTTATATTATGAATAAATCTTATTTAAAATAACTTAAAAAACGCTGTAGTAACACTAAAAAGTTGTTTCCAGATTCTGATAGATTTTCTATCAAGATCTATATAGATAACCCATATCGATTTATACAAATCTACACAGATTTTCTGAATGCTGTACATATATAACAATTTCAACATTTTCTTACTTTTTACGGTTAATTTAATCCAACGGTAAGCTGATATACTTCTAACATTAATATAAATGCAGAATAAATGCGCTTCGAACTATATGCTACAAAATTAATTTATATGGATGTATCTGGGTTTCTAATGGGCAAATGGGCCCAGCTAAAGCCCATCTGTCCATATTGGACCCATATGGAGCCCACATGGGCCCATAGTTCTGTGCTGCCTGGGTAGTACCCGATATTGCATTTCAATATTTCTTTTCATTATGGACACTGAGATTGAGATTTTACTTTCAGATGGCTTCAGTTAGTGAAAATAATGTCACAGTAAAAATAGTTTTTTTTTTTTTTTTTTTTTTTTTTTTTTTTTTTTTTTTTTTTAAATAAAATTATTTTTTTGTGATTGCATATAAAATAAAATTTCTGGATTTCGCCGTCACTCAGATTACAATTTTAACTAAAGATGAGCGATTATTTGCATGCAAAATTGTAACTGGCACGCTTGACGTTTACTTTGTAAATATATTTATTATATATTGATTCAATAATGTAATTACTTTTGCTTTTTTTAAACCAAATCGATCAGGTCTTTTAAACATTTCATTCGTCGAATTCGGCGAGATTCCACTCGTTTTATTGTTAAAATGCATTTCCTATTTCTCAGAGTCTATAAAAAAGCGTTTAAACTAAAGAAAAAATCCGTTTTTGATGAATCTAGTCAATGAAGAAGTGGCACGTCAAATTGTATATCTTTATTATTCCCCAATTCCAATGTCTCAGAGAGCAATTGCTAATCAATTGGGTATTTCACGCGGTTCTGCTTGCTATTACATTGATAAACACAAGAAAAATGAAGTTAGTCCATGTCAATTGCAATCTAAACGCGGTCGTCCTTCTAAAAAACTTCTATCGATTTTTTTTTCCTCTAATCGGAGGCGAAACTAAATTCTGCAATGGCAGAATCTACATTAAACTTTTTTTTTTTTTAATAAATCTATTTTTTTGTAGTGCATATAAAATAAAATTTCTGGATTTCGCCGGCACTCAGATTACAATTTTAACTGAAGATGTGCAAATATTTGCATGCAAAATTGTAACTGGAAAACTTGACATTAAGTTTGGAAATATATTTATTATATATTGATTCAATAATGTAATTACTTTTGCTTTTTTTTAAAGTCAAATCGATCGGGTTTTTTAAATATTTCATTCGTCGAATTCGACGGGATTCCACTCGTTTTATTGTTAAAATGCATTTCCTTTTTCCCAGAGTCTATAAAAAAGCGTTTAAACTAAAGAAAAAATCCGTCTTTGATGAATCTAGTCAATGAAGAAGTAGCACGTCAAATTGTATCTCTTTATTATTCCGCAATTCCAAAGTCTCAGAGAGAAATTGCTAATCAACTGGGTATTTAACGCCGTTCTGTTTGCTATTATATTGATAAACACAAGACAAATGAAGTTAGTTCATTGCTTTCTAAACGGGGTCGCCCTTCTAAAAAACCTCTATCGATTTTTTTTTTTTTCTAATCGGAGGCGAAATTGAATTCTGCAATGGCAGTATCTACATTCAACTTTTTTTTTTTTTAATTTAATTAAATGCTTGCAAAAGTTTAGACTTAAATTTTGTGCTCAAAATCTAAATCGATAGGAGGGGTTAAGAAGCGCAAACTGAAATGTGTTCAGGAGTTGAAATGTTACCTTCCCCACCCCTCGAACGTAGTTCAATTTTTGGCCGCTTAATTACTCACAACGATGCAGATTTTGAGCACAAAATTTAAATTTGAACTTTTACAAGCATTTTATTAGATACAAAAAATAACGGTTAAAAATAGTTGTTGGTTACTATAAAGTTTAAGGCACCCTCTGACGGAATTTTTTGAAAGCTATCTGTAAAATTTATTTTCAAGAAAATATTGATATAAAGAATAGTTTTAGCGAAAACCGACCAATTTTTCCGTTTTTATAATCATTTGAAATTTGAACCTCTCCACCCCCATTGAGCACAGTTCAGTTTGAGCTACTTAACCACTCCCAACGATTCAGATTTTTATCTCAAAATTTAAGTTTATGTCTAAGCTTCTAAAAAAATTTTATGAGATGCAAGAAATAACGGAAAAAATAGTTATACGTTACTCCAAAGTCAAAAGCGCCCTCTATCGGCATTTTTTGAATTTTATCTTTATAAATTATTTTCATGATAATACTGACATAAAGAATAATTTTAGTGAAAATCGCAAATCAATTGACCAATTTTCCAGTTTTTTAATAATCATTTGAAATTTGAACCTGCCCCTGTAATTCAGTTTGAGCTACTTAACCACTTCCAACGATTTAGATTTTGAGCTCAAAATTTAAGTTTATGTCTAAGCTTCTAAAAAATTTTAATGAGATGCAAAAAATAATGGTAAAAACTAGTTTATCGTTACTCCAAAGTCTAAAGCACCCTCTATCGACATTTTTTGAAATTTATCTTTATAATTTATTTTCAAGAAAATACTGACATAAAGAATAGTTTTAGTGAAAACCGCAAACGAATCGACCAATTTTTCTGTTTTTTATAATCATTTGAATTTTTGAACCCCAAACTTTAATGGCGCATATCTCCTTTGGAAGACTTTTGGGACCCTTAGTTTCCTATTTAATATTGTTCATCATGATATGACAGACCAGCATGTTAAGTTTGTAAACGACCTTTTGGGACACCCTGTAGTACTAATGTATTTTTTCCTCTTATTTGCTGAATCTAATGACTAAAAATGTTTACTTTGAATTATTCAAAAAACAAAACCTCAAGAAGTATTTGAAATTTATTATTATTTTTTTATAAATGAGGGAAAGACTATTATATTCATCAAACTACATCAAATGTGTATTATTAGTAAACAAAATTTTTTTTATGAAATTTTTCATGTTATCATTGTTTCACTGTGTATAGCAATTTATTCTTTGAACATAAGACTATTTAATAATAGTATTTAAATTAAAATATATGATTTTTTTCAATGCTCTGCATAAATTAATTGTAATTATTTAATTTAAATTATTTTCAAATGAAGTTATACTACTTATGTATCCAACAATGTCTATTTTGATCAATAATTTATATATATATATATATATATATATAATAAAAAAAGTAAAAAAAACAGTTTAAACCAAAAAAACCTGGTTTAAACCCAATAAACCGGTTTTTTGGGGGGTTTTTGAAAAAACCTGGTTTTTTTCCAACCCTGCTCTTGAGAGGGGGAGGAAAAACTGAATTTCATCAATTTGTTGCTGGGGGGGAAAAAAAAAACCTGAATTTCGCCCGTCAGTTAAGCATCACAGATTTTGTCAATGGAGTAAAATTTTCATCTATCAAACAGGGTAAAATGGAAGAATTTCGTTGATCAGGTGTAGAAAAGTAGCAGTTTTGTCAATAAGGTGTGCGAAAAATAGCAAATTTTGTTGATGAACTGCAGAAAAATCTGAAATATTTGATTAACTTCAGACATTAAGAATTTTGACGATAAAACACAAAAAAATAAAATACAAAATGGTCAACCGGCTTCAGAAAAATCTGTTTTATTTATTTGGATATTAAAATTGCGAATTTTGATGAACAAAGTAAAATTGCAAATTTTGCAACTATGCTCTGTTATTTGAACAAATTTTAAATTTGATCTTTAGTGGAAAAGCATGAGTTTTGCCTGTTTATCGGGGGGAGATTGTCAAAATATTGTGAATTTTATTGGTCCAGCATGATAAAATCACAAATTTTGTCTGCAGATGCAGAATAATTTTTTTAATTTTGTCCATAGGACAAGTAAAAATCGAAAAAAAAAATTGAATCGGTTATCTTCAGATGGGGGGGTGGGGGGGATGCAAATTTCATTGATTGACTTTGAAAATTAAATAAATCAATTACAGTCAATTTGCCACATCCGAAAAAAAAAGCAAATTTCATTAGTAATTAAAAATTATGAACTTCATCAATTCGGTGCAAAAAAAAAAAAAATGTCCAAATTTTGTTAATCAGGGTCAGAAACATTACCTTTTTTTTGTCTATATATCAGAGGAAAATCCATCAATTTTGTTGATAATGGAGGAAAGAACCTTAAACTTTACTGAGGAAGAATTGTGACTTTTTTCACTGTGAAGAAAATTATGATTGTCATCAAATTACTGTGGGAAAGAATTTCAAATTCTAATCAAATTTCATCTATCAAACAGGGTAAAATATGAAATTCCGTTGATTGGGTGCAGAAATATAGCTAGTTTTGTCGATGAAGCACAGAAAAATTAATTAGTCAATCGACTTCAGAAAAATTGTGTTGGTAAACAAAGAAAAATCACAAATTTTATCAATTACACACGGTAAAAGCACAAAAAAAGTTGATCAAGCATGGCAAAATTGTAAATTTTGTCAGTCAGTTAAAAATGATGAATTTCTTGAACATATGCAGCCTTCATACATGTGTTATTGAATTTCACTTTTTAATGATTTTTATATATATATTTTTTATACAACTAAGTTTTTGTATGAAATGATTTATCTTTTTTTCCCCTTTCCAAAATGAACATTCAGCATTCATACATGCAAAAGGGAGGTTTTCTTTTTTTTAATTATACCTCAAGGCATGCTGTTTTAAAATTTTGATTGTTTTCCCAATGTGAAATTTAATTTTTTCATTTATTATATTTCTGCATTTTTGACCAACATATGCCTGCAATAAAAAGATTTTATGTCTTAATAATTTTACCCTTTTATTTAAACAGGTGGAGACTTTAAGCGATGCTTGGAACTGTTCCATTTTACCCAACTTGAAATTCCTGAATTAGAATATATCAAGATTCAAGAATTCTTCATATTTGATGTCCTTGTATTCATGATCCTCATTTGGGCACTAGAGAGAATATTTTTTAAGTGAATAGTCAGAGTGCAGTAGAACCCGAAAACTGTCAACAAGAACTCGATGCAAAAGGGCATTATACTGGTTAATATTAGTCTGACATACATATGCCATTATATATTGTCACCATATACATTAAAGACTGTATAATTTGTATTTTCAATAAAAGTAGCGGCATACCGCAAATTAGCTGAATTGTGTTACTATTTTGTCTTTAAGATATTGCAAGGCTGCTGTTAACAAATGTTTTCTTTTCTACTATTATTTAAAAAATAAATAAGAAATCTTTGTACTACTTGGTTATCTTATGGACCAAAAATGTATTGTCAAACTATAAGATTTAATGCCAACAATGGATGATCATAAATCTCACATTCAATGGTGAGAGTACATGTGTCCAAAACGACATTAAGTGATTTTTACTTTGACTTTTTATTTGTACTTTTACTAATATTTTACTAATTTATTTGTTCTTTGGTTATATAAAATAAAAATTATGTCTATATATAATTTGGCTATCTAGTTTGGTGATTTGTTTAATTTAGCAAAATGGGTCGACGGGATAACCAAGTTGTACCGAAGACTTTGTTATAAAAATGGTAGCAGAAAGTTTTAGATGGGAGACGGCTATTTCAAATTTTAATTTCTCTTTTGCAGATTCTTTTTTATCAAACCTTTATTTTGCTTCATATTATTTTTAGCTCTTCATTACTTAATACAAAAGTTAAGATTATTATTAATGAATATTTAGGAAATGCCTGAAAACAGTACAGATAAGGGATTGTTTGATTAATTAATACTTCAGTTGTAAAAATATTTTACCTGCATATATTTTTGCACCTGAAGTGTCTGTCGCAGACACCTGGAAATTTTTCTGTTACTGGGATCATAGATTATTACCGTTTAGGAAAATTGGAGAAAAGAAATTACATAAGTAGTAACAAATAATCATTTATGTTGACACTGCTGTTATTAAATTAACCCAACAAAGTAAGTATTTGCTATACCTACCATTAATTCTCATTGTGTATTTAAAAAACAAAAACTTTAAAATTTATTTAAAGTTTTTTTTTCTATTGACTGATACTACAGGTTAACCAAAGGGCTCTACTTCTTATAGCTGCCTTTTGATGCTCATTGTTTAAGCATAGATTTTCATTATGTATCAATTATATATATTTTTTTACTTATTGAAAAGTGTTATTTCATTATTGAATATTAGCCAGAAACAAATGCTGAATATCTTTTGTTCCTTTACATTCAAATGAGTTATTTCACATAATCGAGCTAAGTGCAATATAAATTTTTAAAAGATTGAATACTTGAAAATTATTGTAAAACCATGAGAAAAAAAATAAATTGAAATATAAATTTTTCTTCAAAAATCCCATATTATTAATTTTATTTTCTAAAATTAATAAATTATAACTTTATATTTCTAACTGCAAATTGACTTTTTAATGTATTTGTCATGCGTCATTTAATTTTTTTATTAATAAAGAATTATTCATAACTTTCATAAATTTTTATTGAAAATATGTGATATTTTCATATGTGTACAATTGTACAAAAAGAAAAAAAAGTCAAATTTTTTCTAATGATCATTATTATTATTATTATTATTATTATTATTATTTTATTTTATTTATTTATTTATTTATTTTTTGTTGTCTTGCAAATTAAAGATAAAAATGTGAAAAATGTAATATCAAGACTTCAGCATCTAGTATATATTCTCAAAGGAAAAAAAAAAACTACAGATAATGAAAATAATAGCTGGGTGCATTAGAAAATAAGTTTTTTCAAACCTGTACAGAAATTAAAATTGTTTAAAGAAATTCATCCAGCATTGTTTAACGCAGCATTTAGTTAAAATATATTTTATTTCCTGGATTTTAAAATAAAATATAGCAAACAAAGTATGTATTTATTAAATCTAAGAAATTTATTTTATACAATATTTTCCCAATGAATAGTTTGTGAACAGGCAAACACTAAAATGATTATTAGTCTAATTATGAGTACAGAGATGGTGTTCAAAAGTGGAAAAAGACATAATGGTAATATTTGTTTTAAAAAAAAGCAGTAATTATTTTGTGAAATTAGAACAAACTATTTCATATCTATAATATCTTTCAAAGACAACAGAATCAATAATTAAAGTTTTAATAATTTTCAGATGTATTCCTACTGCAACTTAATTTTGTATAACCTGCTATTTTGTTCATTATTTATTACATTATAAAATAAATGATAAATTGAAAACTAAAATCTTGGTTAAACATTCCATTCTAAAATGAGAAAGAAAAAAAGAAAAACTAGAATCTGGTGTAACATTTGCCCATAAAGTTAGCTGAAAGAAAAACCTGAATCACGGTTCAATATTTCTCCAAATAATTGAATTAGAAATAACCCTGAATCATGGTTCAACCTTTTACCAGAAAATTGGAATGGAGAAACATTGAATTACGATTTAACCTTTCACCAGAAAATTCGATTAGAAAAAATCCTGAATCACGGTTCAACCTTTAACCAGAAAATTGGATTTAATAATACCCTGATTTAGAGTTAAAATTTTCACCAGAAAAATGGAGTTTAAAAAATCCTGAATCATGGTTCAACCTTTCACCAGAAAATTGGATATATAAAAGTCCTGACTAGTTCAACATTTCACCAACATAATGGTATTTTTGAAAGCACCAATAAACTGGTGAAACTTATCACCACCATATCGGTTGTAGCTAAATTCTAGCTACTTTTCACCATTTTCTTGGTGAAACCTCGAACTTCATTTTTAACAGTGTAGAACTGGCTGTAAAATGATGTAAAATTTTTTTTTTATCGTTCGCGCATGCGCAGATAAAAATTGTTTCATACAACTACTCATATTTCCTAAAGTATTTAATATATTTTTATATTCTAATTGCGGTATATTTTGTCTACTACATTTTGCCAATTTTTCTGAAATTCGCGTTAAATTTGGTCAAAAACCCTGCATGATATAAACAAAAAACTTACCAGAATTTTTTTTTAATTTTTCAAAAAAATCGCCCTTTCGCCATGAATATAATTGCCATTCTTACAAAAATCAGTGTACATGTAGTACAGTATCCACATATTTGTATTCTGCAGCGATAAATCGTTTCGTGCATTTTCATGTACAGGGTGATACCAAATATTTCTATTATTCTTTAATTTTTTGTCGGCCCCCTAATTACCCTGCTTATCAAATGGATGTTGATAAATATTAGTTCAAACATAATCTTTATAATCCTGAAGTTCCAGAAGAATCCGACAAGCATATTTTTAAATATTCGACAAAATGTCAAAAATTGTCCAAATACTTGTTGGTAGATAGTGTATACATATTTTGTTACACCGGAAGGTAAAAAGAAAAAAAGTCCAGATATTCTACGATTATAATTGACCTAGTGATAGCTGTTTAAAGTTGAACATATTTTTTGCTGATAATTAGCATTTATTCAGAAATTAATTCCGTCAGATATACTTTTTAAAAAATGTTGCTAGTAGAATTAACATTGCAATAAAAATTTGAAGTCTTTAATCATCCGGAAATATAAATGCAAAATATGCAATTTGCAATAAATATATTAGAAGCTTTTTAAAAAAATAAAATGATGAAAATTAAATCCTCAAGTTTTTTCAAATCATGCAAATTTGTAAATACTATTAGATTAGATGCACTAGTCTGCAAAAGTTGGATGTATCCTGTACGTCTTAATCTAAAATGGACATTCATTTTCTCCCATCAAACTTTTTTTTCTTTAATCCAAATCGTAAATTTTTAAGTTTAAAAATGAAATAATAGCGAAAAATTGATATTATAAAATAGATGTCATTATTGTGTTTTTAACTTTTGATAACTGATTTTTATGTGTTTTTTACCTTTGAATCCGAATATGTCCTTTATTTTTAACCATCGCCGCAGAGTTTTTCGAAAATTGCAAAGTTAAAAAGTTTAAAGTTAAAATGGAACTTCTTGCCCTACCTCTTCGGACTCCTCTGCTGTTTAGCTCTACGAATCCTAGTATAAGTGTAAAAAAGGAAAAAAACTATTGAATTAAATAAAGTTAAATAAAATTAAAAAAGTTTTAAAACTGTTTTATGCTATCAGATTTTCGATATATTTAAACTTTGATGTTTACTATTTGCAAAAAAAATTGTAACGTATTTGTTAAAAATGAAGGTCATCTTTTGATTCAGTACTAAAACGCATATAAAAATCAATTAGCAAAAGTTAAAAACTACAGCCATCTCCTCTATATTTTATAGAATCCGATTCTGTTATTATTTAACTTTGACACACACACAATTCATGATTTGCGAAAAATCCTGATATCAAAATTATGGTAATTTTCGGATTTAGTACTAAAAAATGCATAAAAGTTAAAAAACACAGCCATTGCAGTCTTGTATTATCTAATCTAAAATTTTTTTCTTTAACTTCTTGGCGGTAATGTATCCAAAATTTTTTGTGTTATCCTGTAAACTAAGTATAAATTGTAACCACCGAAAATCAAAATAATATTAGACTGTGAACAGATTTACGTCAGTATGTAAAATTTAATCTCCATCGGATATTTGAAAAGGAGTTAAAGTTCGAGTAAAAATTTTGAGTTGGAAAAACACACGTTTACATATATACATTTGTTAAAATGTACCATGCATCAAATGCCAAACTTATTTCAATTTACTTATCCTATGACTCGGCAGAGGGTGCTATTATCGCAATTCAAAATTACTTCGAATCTGCGTTACACGTAGGGCATTCACATATTTTTTTAATGTGTTTGAATTTTTCTATGACTTAAATTTACATGAAAAATAATAAGAGATATATGACATACATTCGGAATAGAGTTTAATGATCAACTCATCATTAAAAATGTAAAATGCGGGAAAATAAACAATGGATGAAAAAATAAGTGTTTGTGAGATGCGAAGTTAAATTCTTTAATTCGATAGTTTAAATAAACGGTCTCATGCCATGCTCAGAGGGTTCTGTACAATAAAATGAGAATAATTAACACCTTAGTGACGAGCGACTTGCATACGTGCCACTTAAAATACTCAGAATCCTCCATTATTCCCACCAGTTATTATTATTATTATTATTGTTATTATTATTATTACTATTATTATTATTATTACTATTATTATTATTATTATTATTACTATTATTAGTCTTCTTATTAGTATTTGTAAAGTTTAATTTACTAAATTGGAGAATTTTTCGCGATTCAACAACAGAATATTTTCTGTTTTGAAAAATCGGTGGTTAAAGATTAAAAATCAAACAAAGTACTCTCGTCGCGAAGCATTTAACTGTAATATTAAAATAAAACAGTTGCAGAAAGAATAATAAGACTCTGTAAAAAAAGGTACAACGTAGGGTTGATTATAGCTGTATATACAAAAAAGTATGAATGGGATTACAATAAACTAAATAATATCAAATATTGCTATACTGTGTAACTCTTTTTTTCATCTTATTCTTATCTATTTATAAGGACCTTAATTAGGTACGGATAATAAAAAGTAATATATATTTTAGCTTCATTTGGCATTTTATAAAAATAAATTCAGCATACTAATAATCTTTCCTTTCTACAGTGTAGCTAACACAAAACCCTTTTTACACAAAGTTTTAGCTTAGCTAAAAGAGCTCGTAAATTTGCAAGCCGCTTTAGTCCGTGACACGTTTTTCCAGAACTTTTAGAAGTTCTTTTTTCCAGAACTTTTTTCCAGAAATTAACTTTTAAAGACACAAGCAGTGGTACCTACTTACATGGGCCCCTAGGGAACGAATCCACCCAATAATTTGATCCATCCACCCACCCAATCGGAATTGATTTAATTCGTAATGATAAGCGATGTGACTGCAACATGTGAAATAAGGAATGTTTTGCATTAAATAATATAAATAATACTTCTAAAAATATCTTGGTACTAAAATGGCTAGATTTTTTTAATTTCTTATGCGTACGAATCCTGGTTTATGTGATTAATTCTTATCAAATTTGTCTGTTTGCAATAATATGAAGTTTATCGATTTTATGCTGCCTATATCTATTGCTGCTACTAGGTATTTCATTACACAAATATATTACTAAAAGTTGTTACCTAGACATTAAAAGCCGGTGGCATGCAGAGTACACAACTGCCATCATTATTTATGTCCAAACCGTCCGTGTCTTTAAAGGTTAACATTTCAGCTAATTACCGGCAATTTTTTTCCAAAATCACTGTCAACAATGCTTTTGTACTTCTGCTACGATAGGTACGTCTAACGCTTCTCTGCACCTTTGCTCATTGCCCACAAATCGAAATTTGCGTGTAACAGAAAAATGTGCTTTTCTGAAACATTTTGCTAAGAGTAAGCGCTATAGTTTTCCAGCAAGGTTTAAAGTAACATCATTACCTCTACTTTTTTCATAATTTTAGTTTCAGCAGATTCGGAATTATATGAGGGGGGGGGGGAATTTTTGGTCTATATTTTCGACGATATCTCTGAAAATATAATACCTAAAATAAAAAGAACTGTATTTTTGAGTTTAGCGTAATGAAAGCTTTCACAAGATACCCCACACGATGTTGAAAGAAAATTTTTTTCTTCTTCAAGTAATTTAATTACCCCCCCCCCCGCTCCTAAATTAATTTGTAAATGTTATTAATCTGTAAAAATGTTAGTCAACAGTTTTTATTGCTTTTCACAATTTTAGCCTTTTCACATTTCATAGTTTACGAGTAAAACGGCTGTGACAGACAGACACGGGGGTCATCTTGTAATGGTTCCGTTTTCACTTTTTAAATACGGAATCCTAAAAAGGTTTGAAAAGCACAGTTTTAATATTTCTATATATAAAATGATGGACATAATGAAAGATGAAAGAGAAGTGAAAGTTTACATTTGAATGGGAAAAGGGTAAAAAATACATATGATCTTTGCATTTATATGCATTTCAATGTATTTTTATCTTCGAAATCAAGATGTAATATCGTTACCTGAGAATAATAAAGTTCTATCTGTGTTTTTGAAAAAAATGACTTATCGATATAGAAATGTTCTGTTTGTATCTATGAAGGTAATTCTGGATTAAAATATTGTCATAACATAATTGTAATGTCAGGTGTAAATTATATATAACATCATTTTGATGCAAAAATGCCTTCATAGATACAAATAGAACCTTTCTGTATCGATAAGTCATTTTTTTCCAAAAACTCAGATAGAACCTTATTATTCTCAGGTGACGATATAGTACATCAAAAGGAATATCGTGCTGAACACATTATAAAATAAAATTCTTAAGATTATTTTAAAAAGGTCTGCTTTTTTCAGTTTTATTACCTTAAATTTTATAAAAGCATATTTCTTCAGTAGTAGTTTAGAATTATTGATACAACAAGGTACTTTTTCGGAGTAGACTAGGATATTTTTCAAGTGTCGAATAATATAACTCAACACAACTTATTTCAGCTGTTTGAAAATTCTTTCGCATGCCATTTCTCCTTAACTTTACACATCACATTACCTCCACACCATAAAATACAAGACTGAAAATTCAGATGTTTCTAGCAAATTTCGTTTCCTTGTGTATTTTATAAATATTTATAACGTTCTTTAGCTTCTATCTGAAAATGTTTCCTATAAATTCAGTGTAAATACATTTTTCCTCTGTATATATGAAAACATTATATTTTTTATGCATTATTCAAAACTAAACACGTTCAGATTCTTCAAATGTATCGATCAGTTAAAACTGTATTTCATATTTGTGTAAGGCCTTAAGTTTTTCATATAAAAATTATACTTAACTCAATCACAAAATACCAATAAATTTTTATTTTGCTAGTATATTTCTCGTTTAAGAAAATTGCATTAGTATCTACTTTCACTTTCGGAACAAGTTCTAAAAGTGAAAGTAGCTTTTTTTTAAAAAATAACTGCAACTAAAATAAAATAAAAAACTAATTTGGAGTACCCAGTAAGAGATCAACAGATACTTGTGTAGATCCTTAAGAACCTACACTAGCCGCAAGAAAAATCTCGCTAACTAATGAAAAAAATATGGTAGCTTTCTTTCAAATTTCTCGATTGTATTTTTATATCTTTAAATGATTTTCTTTTGCATAGGGTAGCTCAATTCGATCTCCAACGTTGTTAGTTTGCACAGTACAGACCTGAAAAAAAAAAAAAAAAAAAAAAAAAAAAAAAAAAAAAAAAAAAAACATCGTTTATTGACTATTTCGCAAATTATGGTATTAAAAATATGTTTGGTGCTAATTTGTTGATAATAAGAACTACTAATTTATACTATAAGAAAATTTGGCTTAGTGAGTCACCTGCACGCAGAAATTCTTCTAAATATGAAAATTTTCCATACTAACACGTAATTTTGATATCAAATATGGATTCTACGGTAAATTTTACCTTTAAAAAAATAACAGGTAGTCATTCAGTCATAGGGTTTAGGAATTAAGCAAGTTTCAAGTTTGGAACTTCCAATATTAAATTCATTTTTGATCGTTGCAAAACGTTACAAACAACGTTGCAAAACATTACAATCCGTTGCAAAACGGATTGTAATGGTCGTAGTTTATGAAACATAACTGAAGCATAATTTTCTAGAATACGTATTGTAACCTGTAAAAGTTTTAACAGAAATCAATTCCTGGAAATTTCAAATACAGAAATCCATTCTTTCCGGGCCCCACCAGTGGCCGAGTGGTTCTAACCTCTCAACTGGTAGACGGCAGGTGCTGGGTTCGAACCCAATCGCGGCTGTCGGCCTAACAGTTCGGAGTTTTCGTGGTTTTCTTCGAACCTTGCGTAAATACGGGTTAGGTGTCCTTAGAAAGACCCCCACGAAGGGCACGCCTCCCCCTGGTCCTATATCCCTACTGTAGATAATCGGACGGCAAAAGTAAACCAAACCAAACCATTCATTCCGCCAAGTTCTTTTTAAGTCATTTGAAAATTTCTATTTGTATTGTAATTTGATTTGGAATGATTAAAAATACATTTAATATTATAAGTTTCAAATTGTACTTTTTTTAACCGACTTCAAAAAAAGGAGAGGAGGTTATCAATTCGACGCGTATGTATTTTTTTTTTCTTTTATGTATGTTCACCGATTACTCCGAAACTGTGCAACCGATTTCTGTTATTTTTGTTTTAAATGAAAGAGGATACTCTCGAATCGGTACCACTTCCGTTTCATCGAAATTGGTTCAGTACTTTTTTAGTGATTAGGCCAAAAACTAATAAAATTAGTGGTTTTTCGCTAATTAAAAGTGTTGAAAAAGTTCGCTGAACAGAGTGCAGACAGAATGGCCGAACGGTCAAAAGCGCCAGATTTAAGCTCTAGTTCTCGAAAGAGATCGTGTGTTCGAACCCCACTCCTGACATACGTGTATAATTTACAATATTAACCGGCATCTGAAAAAGAAAGGAGGATCAATTCGACGCGTATGTATTTTTTTATGGATGTTCACCAATTACTCCGAAACTATCCAACCGATTAATTTGGTTTTGGTGTTAAATGAAAGAACTTGCTCTCGAATTGGTACCACTTCCATTTCATAGAAATTGGTTCAGTATTTTTTTAGTAAATAGGCAAAAACTAATAAAATTAGTGATTTCTCGCAAATTAATAGTAACATGGACATTGAATAAGTTCGCCAAATGGAGTGCAGTCATGATGGCTGAGCTTTCTAAAGCGCCTGATTTAAGCTCTGGTTATCGAAATAGAGAGTGGGGTCGAACCCCACTCCTGACATACATGTGTACAATAACCTTTTCCGAATTATAATTTTTACACATATATTTTACAAATTAAATACTAATTATGCTATTAAGAATATTTTGTATTTAATCGTTAGCACAGAGTATCAGAGATCTTTTATCAACTCAATATTTTACCAGTGAAAGAGTACTAAAATAATAGACTTGCGAAAAGTAACATGTGGTTGAATAACTTCGCGAAATAGATGCAGTCCGGATAGCCGAGGCCGGATAGCCGAGGGGTCTGAGGCGCATGATTAAAGCTCTGGTTTTTGAAAGAGAGCGTGGGTTCGAATCCCACTCTTGACATACGTGTATAATATACAGTATTTTTTCTGTATTATAATTTTTTAACCGATTTAAAAAAAGGACTGGAGGTTATCATCAATTCGACGCGTATGTCTTTCTTATGTATGTTCATCGATTTCACCGGAACTATCCAACCAATTAAACTAGTATTTGTGTTAAATGAAAGAGGTTACTTTCGAATTGGTACCACTTCCATTTCATCGAAATTGATTAAGAACTTTATTAGTAATCAGGCAAAAACTAATAAAATTAGTGATTTCTCGGAAGTAACATGGACGTTGAATAAGTTCTCCGAACGGAAAGTAGTCAGGATGGCCGAGTGGTGTAAGGCACCTGATTTAAACTCTGGGTCTGGAAAGAAAGCGTGGGTTCGAACTCCACTCCTGATATACGTGTGCACAATAAACTTTTCCGCATTATAATATTTAACCGAATTCAAAAAAGGAGGACGAGTTATCAATTCGACGCGTATGTATTTTTTTAATGTATGTTCACCGATTACTCCAAAACTATCCAACCGATTAATTTGGTTTTTGTGGTAAATGAAAGAGACTACTCTCGAATTGGTACTACTTCCTTATCATCGAAATTGGTTTAGTACTTCTTTTGGTAATTAGACAAAAACTAATCTGTGTTAGTTCCAATTTTTCGCCAAGCTTGGCATTGTAAAAGTAATAATCATTAACTTTTGACTAAAAAGAGAAAAATAAACTTTTCTACCAAAAATTGAACCGACTTCAAAAACTACTGCAAAGCAAAAAACAATTTTTTTACATAATAGAAATAAGAAATTGAATTAAGATTGTAGTATTTACCATGCGTATTATTATATTTATGTACATTAATTTGATATTTTGAAGTCGGTGCCAGCCAAGCCAAGTTCAAAACTAAAATTAATTATCCAATGCAAATCATAAAAGAACAAAGTTAAATTTTTTAAGTAAATATTAAATCATAAAAAACTCATAGATACTTAGATGTGTGTCTATTGGAAAATTACATGTAACTTGGCTTGGCAGGCACCGACTCCAAAAAATCAAATTATGTACATAAATATAATACTATGCATGGTAAATACTACGCTCTTAATTTAATTTCTTATTTCTAATATGTAAAACAATTATTCTTTCACTTTGCAGTAGTTATTGAAGTCGGTTCAAATCATTCTAAAACTACACAACCAATTGAAATTTTCTTTGGTATTTTAAACTAAAATTTGTCTATGAATCAAAATAAAATGCCAAAATTAGATCTCAAAAATTATTTATTCCTGCTGTCTTCCAACAAACCAGTTAATATAAATTGTTCATAGAATTCTCTAGAGACGGCGATACTGAGTTAGTTTTTCGCACCAAAATTTAATTATATTTTAAGCAGTTTCACATCGTGACTGTTAAAAAAGAACTGTATAAATTTCGTCAAATTAAAATAGCCGGAGACGTTCAGGAATAGATTTTTTACAATTTTTTTTTATAATTTTGTGCTTAAGGATTTTGTGTTAGAAAATTTATAATGTTTATGAGAATTGTGTAATTTTCTGTTTATTATAGATGCAAAGAAGTACCTTTTAGTCAATATATTTGTATTTTTGTGCCCTAATTTTTTTTTTTAATTATACATTAAAACTACGTATTCTAACATCAAAATAAATATTTTTCAAATTTGAAATGTTGAACCTCAAAGAATCAAAATAACCGTGCGTTGGGAAATATATGATGCATCCACCACTATTTATTTTCAAAGTTACTAATTTAAAATTCATTTCCCATCAGTTTAAACTAATAACGATGTTTAAATACAAATAATTTTTTTCCTCATCTACTGGATTCATGCTGATTTGGCACTGGGGCGTGTCTTTATTCTCAGGAAAGCTACACCGTCATACACCTCTTCATTTCAGTCCTGAAGGGATGTGTTTGTGCTGTCCTTATATCTAAGGTATTTGTACCCTATATGGACAGTGCTCTCAATATGGACACCCCTAATATTTTTAAAAGTAAGAATTTTGATAGAGAAATTGCATACACGTCCGTGAGGAAAAGCAGTTGAAAATCTAATTAACCCAGGAAAATACAAAAAAGCGCGCTGTTCGCCATTTAGAAGAAAACTTGTTGTTTCGTGGTATGCTGATCTTAAATACAGGTAAGTTTAAATTCTTATTAGACATTGAAAAATTACTTTAAATATTGAAAAGTGGAGTGTTTTAGAAAGCTTTTAAAACATATTTTCAATTGCTATTGCATATATTGCTTAAAAAAGTTTTCGTTATTTATTTATTACAAGATTTAATAAAACTACTCCCGATTCCCTATATGGACACCTTATGTCCACATTGGAAGTATAGCAGGTGAATCTTCAGATTCACAAAAATAGAAAGCTAAGCAAAACCAACAACCATTTCATAATATTTTGTAGTAACTTAGGTGCTTTGCATCGGTCTTCGAAGAGCCACAACCGAAAAAGAAGAAAACCCTTCGTAATTGCATGTTCTAAAGATATTTACTCTGCCCTCCCCTCCCCTGCAATAACTTAAAAAACATTTTTTTATCCCCTTTCCTCCAAAATTCCATAGAAAAGTGGTTCTTCCATACACCTTTTGTAGTAGATCAATAAGGAGCCACCTGTCCATAATAGGGACTAGTGGTTCCTTATATGGACATTTGTAAACAGTTTTTGTTTTTTATCATTTAAATTAAACCGGAATAGTTAGAAGGTCGCTAATTTTAATAATGATCGTCAACAGTCCAGAGATCATGGTCATATGTTTTTGGAGTCCTATTACGTGTACATGGGGGTGAAAAAAATAGATTTTGCTTAGGGTGTCCATATTAGGCACAGGTACCTTATAAAAAATTTAGACATGAAATTTAGTATATATGTATACTTGCTGATACTCCCAGTGTTGCCTATCTTGTGATTATAACCTTAAACAAATTTCGAATTTGTATGAGTTTATGTCTTTATCCCGATTTTTTAAGAATTTATATTTTATTCAAAGATCATACTAAACAAGCCTCGTAACTAGAATCTTGCAATATTTTTATTTGTAAAGTCGAATGCGATACTTATTTCGACACATGCGAATTCAGAATTTTAAAATGCGCTAATTTTTAGATGCGTTCATAATTATATAAATACGTAGCACCTATAATCATCGTTCAGTCGGTCCACCTGTCTGTCTGTACGTCTGTTGGCCTGTCTTTCCGTCCGCCTGTCCGTACGCTTGTCCGTCCGTCCGTCTGACCGCTTATAACAATTTTGGCGAATCATTTCAAATTTTATGAAAATCGATTGTATGATTCAATTACAGAGACAAGCAAAATTATTCCGTTACATTACGGTCAATGGTAAAAACGTATTTTCAAATATATTTTGTATGATTTTACACTCATTCAAACATAATAAAATTGATATGTATCTATGAAGTATACAGTAAAATATACATTCTGTACATTCTGTGTAAGAATGAATATTTGTTATCAATTCACAGGACCACACAAAAGTGTTCCTATACATAATGGTATAGGGGAAAACATTGCTTGGAGCGCGTTTTAGTTTATATTAAAGTCGAATCTTTATTTACATTTTAAGAAATTTGATATACGTTGCTGAGGTTTACTACAAGTTACTTCCTAATAATAGAAAGGAGATAAAATTTACAGAGAAATACAAAAGATTTTGACACTATACTGTATCCGAATTACTGCATACCATTACACAAAGATCTGAATATTTTTAAAACTTCCTTATAGTACGAACGCATATCTCACTTTCTACGTTTGACGTGCAATTTACTTCTTTTTTTTTACATCGGGTCATTTAATACATATATATTTTAAGATAATTCTTATTGTCCAAATTCTTTGAAATTTTTGTGGTTCATAGATAGTTTCGAAGCGTGTATAAAGAACTTGGGAAGAAATGATGATATTAATGTTAAAGGCGCTTCTAAGAAGACTTTTTTCACGTAAATCATTTAATTGTTACGAAAAGTAGTTTTATTTGTCAAACTCTTTTAAATTGTTATTAGTAATAAATATAATAGCTTTGAAGTTTATGCAAATAATTTGTGAGAAATATATAGGGGAAAGTTGGATAAAACCGGGTAGGTGGATAAAACAAGGAACCAGGCTTTATGGCTTTATTTGTGGAGGTTCCTAACGGAAACTTCTAGAATAACTTCGAGGTAAGCGGCATGCCAGCTCCCAGTAAACAGAAGTCGTGTAAACCAACTCATTTCGCAATGATGATTTTTTTTTTAAGTTTCGCTTGAAAAAGTTAGAAATTCGACGTCTTCGATGTCACATTACCAATCCTAAATACCTAAAGATTTAATTAAGTTGAGTATAACGTATGATAGCCAATTATTTACTTGTTATTTTAACGTTTTTAATTGGTGTCTATGAGTTTCCTGAACAGTGGTTAGAGTAACATTTCATCAAAATGGCGTGGTCGGACAAAACCGGGATACAGGTGGTCGGACATAACAGGGAAGTTCCCGGTTTCAGCTCATTTATTTGCGTGATTGAAATATAATTAACTTGTTTAAAATACAAAAATTATTATTTAAATTAAATTGTTATATGGAAAACAGTTTTCAGTCTTTTATATTACAAAATTATATCCAAAAAAAAAAAAAAAAAAAAAAAAAGAAAAAAAAAGAAAAAACCACAGAAAATTATAGAGTTGAGGAATCATCGAGGAAATCATCGATTTTCATCAACTGAGAGGCCCATGGAAATGGAAAATAATCCTTTGGCTGAATCCCAAAAATTGCTTGACCAAAAACAAGATCCTGATAGAGACCTGCCTGTAGAAAACTATTAGCCTCAGTTCGAGAAACAGAATGACTCTATAGGAAAGCAGCCAATGCCGACTTCGAAGGCTCCAGTTCTTATAGAAGAAGACGACGATGTGGACTTTCTACGTCTTCTCCAGACTTGAGCAGAGATATCAGGCGTCCTTTTCCTGTCTCGCCGAAGGCTATAAAGCCTATTCTAGTACAAACGGACTTTAGGACCATCGAGAATTCCGACAAGTGGCGAGGGAAAACAGCTGTTCTTACTTCAACGCCCTACAAATTAGAACTCGAACGAGAAGAAAAAAAAGGATGCAATAGAAAGACAAGAAGAACTTAGCCATGAAGAAAAACCTTTCAAGATGACAGAAAATTAAAAAAAAACCAAATTGAAGAAAAAGTGGCTAAAGAAAAAAAAACTTGACATCAAACAAGAAGAAGGATAAAAGTGAAACATTCATCTTTTGCAACGGCTTGTATGAACAAACTAAACCTAAGAAGAGTTGGATACCATGACTTCACTGCAGAGATTGGTCACATGAAGCTTGCAGCAATGCACATGAAGAAGATCAAATTTTCATTTGTGATTTTTGTGCCTAACATTTTTAACTCTTAAAACAGAACGTAGAAATAAATATAGATTCACAATCTATTAGTATAATATGACAATTTCTGCAAATTTTTCTTTAATAAATGGTATTATTGCAAAGTTACAATGTGCTCTCAATTATTTTTTCCAAGTTGCACACTTTTAAAAAAAGTGTTGTTATGATCTCAATTCCTATTGTTCGCGACTGAATGAATACTTTTCTTCTTCGTAAGGAATCAATTTATCGTTTTAATACAAATTTTGACCGTTTTGTTCACATAGTACACAATAATAAAAACATTATGGTACCTGTTTTATCCGACTTTCCCCTATTTATTTGTAAAAGGTTTGAGTGTTTATTTCTGACTGTGTTTCTTTTTTCTAATCTTTTCATTTCGCGTCGGGTCGTTTAATATTAAAAACAAAATAGACTGAAAACTTTTACAATTTTATGAGCTATAATGTTTTGAAAGGAAGCCTGCATATAAGTTTTAAAAAAAAGAATACTTCAGAGGGCTCTTGAATGTGTTCTATTGGTCGAAATGAGATACAATATGAACTACAGATAATTCAAATAATGCGCTCGAATTAAAAATTTAAAAAATAAAAAAATCTGCCAATAGGGAGCACTGTAATGCACAGAAGCACTTAATTCGCTTTATAAATAATAAACAACATTAAAAAAGTGTAACTAGTCAATAAAAATGCAAAATTCGCCACCGTGAGATTTTCCGTACAGTGGAATACGGCATATCCAATACTCGGGTAACAACTGGCACACTCAGGCAGCCATGCGGACACTTCAGGAAAAAAATTCCCATTTCAGAGCAGTCTAGGATCTGTTCTATTGGTCCAAATGAAATCAAGTTCGAAATACGGATAATTCAAATGATACACTAGACATTTATCGAATAAAAAACTTAATTATGAAAATTTCCAATACATGGCGCTGTAACACAATTGGTATTTTATTTGCATAAATTGAGAATGTGAAACGCTATTTGCGTTACAATGCATATCTGTTAGCATTATTCTTTAGTAAAAAAATGGATTTTTAATGGGCATAGTGATAAAGAAATTTGAAATGACTGAACAACGTAGAATCTTGAAGAAGAAAGGAAATATCCAGTGTTCTAGCATCGAAAGTATGGCAACCACGTTCATTGAAGCCAGCAATCAGTCTCCGCATGGTAGTATGGGTGTATTAGTTGTTTCTTGAGTATTGAATATGACATATTCCACTGTACGAAAATTCTCAAGGTGTACCCAGCTAAAAAAAGTTTACACTTTGTTTGCAAAAAAGTTTAGATTGTACACAATTTGTGCACAAAAAGTGACTATTTTTGAATACTCCGAAAAGTATGTACTTTTTGTGAAAAATATTTTCATGTTTTATACATACAAAAAAGTGAACATTATAAGTTATCAAAAACAGTGCACTTCTTTTGCATAAAATAAATAAATATTCCATGTGTGCAAAAATTATGCTTTTTTTTTTTTTTTTTTTTTTAAATTAAAGATTCCAATTTTGCAAATATTATGTACTATTTTTTTATAGATGTAAAAATTAGATTTTTTCATTACAGGGATTATTATTTTCATGCCTGGTGTCTTTTCTAAATTTGTGAAAATTTTCAAAAGTAAACTAATGTTGTATTTAACTTGCATTTAATCGGAAGGAATAAATTGGATTATGTCTTAATAAGCCAAAATAAAATGAGTTAATTAAATTTCAAAATCGTGAGCTTGTGGTCCCTTTCTCAATAAAAGAAAATTCTCAGTTCGATTTTAATTTTAAGGTAAACAAATTAAATACATTTTAGTATGCTTATCTAATTTGAAGAAAAACAAATTTAACTATTTAAATTTCAAAATCCAGAAATACGGGTAATGAACCTCCGCCCCCCCTCGCTTCATTACCGGAAACTTCCTTGAGATTATCTTATATTTTAAGTTGCTTAAAAATAATAAATTCTACTATCTTTTAACACATTCGCTGCCGCTTACTTGAAGATGTGATGATAGTTAATGCCGCACTGTAGAAGTGGGTTTTTCCCAGAAGCCGATTTATTTTTTATAACAAATAATCAGTAAAAGATTTTCCCGTACCAGCGCGTGACTGGCTATTTGACACCACCTCACATCACGCGCTGGCGCGTGAATGGCCCCTTAACGTTGGCGCCACATCATGCGCTGGCGCGTGATCGGCAGCGAATGTGTTAAAAATAAGGAAAATAGAAATTTTGATTAATTATAAATTTTTAAACTTAGGGGAGGGGTAATGTTTTTAGTAAAACCCTCTAACTTTACGGAAATATTTAATTTCTCTTTTATTTTAAATTTCTCGAAAAGACATAATTTTACTATGTTTTTCAAAATCATTCAAAAATAAAATTCAATTGTATTTTAGACTAAATAATATTTAAATCAAACTTAAGGGAGAGGCAATGACTCTCATATGACTTCTTCCCATAAAAATCGTTTAATTTTAAATTACTTGAAATAAACATATTTTATTGGGCATTTCAAAACGAAAAAAAAAAAGTTAATTAAATTTCAAAATCCTGTTAAGGGCAAAATGTGCCTACTCCTAGAAAGAATTAATTTTGCTGTGTTTTTCAAAATCGTAGAAAAACAAAACTTAGTTAAATTTCAAAATCGAGAGAGGGGCAAAAGCCGTTCTATGCCTTTCCCCCATTGCAAAATTTTTACTTTTTTTTTTAAGTTACTCGAAAATAATAAATTTGACTACGAATTTCAAAAAAAGTGAAAAATAAATTTTAATTAATCAAATTTTAAAAAGAAGGGGGGGGGGGCAATTGCTCTCACATGCTTTCATCCCCCTATCAGAAAATGTGTTACTTCCTTTTTTATTTTAAATTTCTCGAAAAGAATAAATTTTATGAAGTTTTTCAAAATAAAAAAAAAATTAAATAATTAAGTTTCAAAATCGAGGGAAGTGAAGTGGACCCCCCCCCCCCCCCCACACACACACACATGCTCACAACACGCGCGCAAACACTCCACTTTTTCAACGAGCTTACAATTTGCCCTTTTCCCTTATCAGTTATAGCTTCCAATTATTATGAAAATCACTTGCGCTTTCAAAAATCAGACGAATCCTTTTTAATAATTATTAATTTATTTATTTTTCTCTCATGTACCGCTGTAGCGATCTTTCCGACTCTAGGAATCAGAAGGATTAATACTTCTCAACACAGAGACTTGGAGCTGGTGTGTTTACATGTGACGTCACTCGACCGCGAAGCGAGAGAATCGAATGGATACTACCGCGTGTTCCGTCGTTTTTTATTTTTATTATTTCTAATTTAAATTATAGCATTTATACCAAAGTTATTTTTTTACAAGTATCTCTGTGAAAATTTCAGATGACTCAGTCATTTGTAAGCACAGGCAAACCCTGTGGAATCGATCGGGATCGAAAAAAAATTTCGCCTTTTGCTCCAAGTTTATGAATTTGCAGGGACTTGAAAATCTTTCCGAATTAGCTAGCTCTACAAATATAGCGTTATAGTTTTATGGGAGGAGGGGGAGCTCTGACGAATGATATCGTAAGGTATCTCTAGAGGGAGGAGGTGGTTTGGCTTTTGGAATTAATATCATTTTTTATTCTGAAATTTAACAGTACTAAACAAAATATAAAATTACAGAATCTTGCTTTGATTAAAAAATTGAAAATAGTTGGGGGTGAAATGAAAATTTTACATTACTCATTAATGCATGGTTATTGTTTGTAATAACAACCACACATTATTAATTTAATTGTTGATGTTAATTTATTCATTGATATTGATTTAATCACTGATATTAATTTAATTTGCTGATTATTTGACATTTACTAGATGCTTAGATTGCTTTTCAAAACTAATGGAAATTCTTATGAAAAATAAAAATTAATTCCCCCTTAAATTATAAGTGTTTTGTGAGGTGAAAAAAGACATGAGATGGGCATTACAATTTTATTTTCTTTTTTGCAGATTCTTTTTCATTAAACCTTTATTTTGCTTCATGTCATGTTTAGTTTTTATTACTTACTATTTGAAAAATTTAGGTTGTTAATAAACATTTAAAAAATAAGACAATACACCACAGGTAAGTGACTGTTTGATTAATTAATGCTTCAATTGTAAAAATATTTTACCTACAGATTATTTTCCGCAGAAACGTGGATTTCTGCTTTTTCGACGATGAATTTCATTATCTCTGGGATTGATGGGAGTATGCATCAAAATTTGTTGTCATTTTTATATGGGGGAGGTAACAGATGAAATACAACAAAAATGCCAGTACAAACCTCACTGTGTTGGGTAAATTTCTTCAAAGGATTGCTGGAAAAGTGTAAATTTCTCCTAATGATCGGGGAAAAAAATTTAATTCGTCAAAAATTACTAATAAAAAGTATCAATCTTTTCTTGTTTGACAACAAAAATAAGATTTTTACAAAATGAATCGATAAAATGTGCGATTTTTATGGAGCTGGTCAACAAAATTATCTATTTTTACATAGCCGTTTAAGAAAATTCACAATTTTTCTGCACCAATCAACAAAATTCATGATTTTTACAAAGATAGTTGCCAAAATTCACAATTTTTTCTGCGTCTGATCAATAAAATTTCTGATTTTCATGAAACCGATTGACGAAAATCATGATTTTTACAAAGCAATCGACAGAATTCGTGATTTTTACAGAGCCAATCAATGGAATTTGCAATTGTTTTCACATGATTGGTAAAATTCACAATTTTTCTAAAGCTGATCACCAAAATTATCGATTTTTTCTTGTTTGACAACAAAAATAAAATTTTTACATAATGAATCGACAAAATGTGCGACTTTTATGAAGCTGATCAATGGAATTTCTGATTTTTCAAGTCTGGTCAACAAAATTATTGATTTTTACATGACCGATCGAGAAAATTCACAATTTTTCTATACCTGATCAAAAAAATTTATGATTTTTTCGAAACCGATCTACGGAAATTAAAATTTTTAAAAGCAATTTACAAAATTCATGACTTTTACAAAGCCAATCGAAGAAATTTGCAATCTTTCTTCACATGATTGGTAAAATACACAATTTTTCCACAGCTGGTTGATGAAGTAAACAAAAATTATGATTTTTAAGAAATGGGTTGACAAAATATGCGATTTTTATGAAGCCGGTCAATGTAGTTTACGATTTTTCGAGTCTGGTCGACGAAATTATCAATTTTTAAGTAAACGATTGAGAAAATTCACAATTTTTCTTTATTTGATCAATAAAATTTGATTTTTACGAAGCTGATTGACAAAAATCGCAATTGTTTTTCACATGATCGGTAAAATTCACAATTTTTCCACAGCTAATCAACAAAATTATCGATTTTTTCTTGTTTGATAACAAAAATAAGATTTTTACAAAATAAATTGACAAAATGTGTGATTTTTATGAAGCTGATCGATGGAATTTACGATTTTTTGAGTCTGGTCAACAAAATTATTGATTTTTACATAGCCGATTAAGAAAATTCCCAATTTTTCTGCACCAATCAACAAAATTCGTGGTTCTTACAAAGACAGTTGCCAAAATTCACAATTTTTTCTGCGTCTAATCAATAAAATTTCTGATTTTTATGAAACCGATTGACGAAAATCGCCATTTTTACAAAGCAATAGACATAATTTGTGATTTTTACAGAGCCTGTCGACAGAATTTGCAATTTTTTTTCCACATGATCAGTAAAATTCGCAATTTTTCCACAGCTGATCAACAAAATTATCGATTATTTCTTGTTTGACAACAAAAATAAGATTTTTACAAAATAAATTGACAAAATGTGCGATTTTTATGAAGCTGATTGATTGAATTTATGATTTTTTGAGTCTGGTCAACAAAATTATTGATTTTTACAGAGCCGATTAAGAAAATTTGCAATTTTTCTGCACCAATCAACAAAATTCGTGATTTTTACAAAGACAGTTGCCAAAATTCACAATTTTTTCTGCATCTGATCAATAAAATTTCTGATTTTTATGAAACCGATTGACGAAAATCGCCATTTTTACAAAGCAATCCACAGAATTTGTGATTTTTACAGAGCCAATCGGCAGAATTTGCAATTGTTTTTCACATGATCAGTAAAATTCACAATTTTTCCACAGCTGATCAACAAAATTATCAATTTTTTCTTGTTTGACAACAAAAATAAGATTTTTACAAAATGAATCGACAAAATCTGCGATTTTTATGAAGCTGATCGATGGAATTTACGATTTTTCGAGTCTGGTCAACAAAAGTATTGATTTTTACGAAGCCGATTAAGAAAATTTGCAATTTTACTGCATAAATCAACAAAATTCATGATTTTTACAAAGACAGTTGCCAAAATTCACAATTTTTCTTCATCTGATCAATAAAATTTCTGATTTTTATGAAACCGATTGTCGAAAATCATGATTTTTACAAAGCAATCGACAGAATTCGTGATTTTTACAGAGCCAATCGGCAGAATTTGCAATTGTTTATCACATGATCGGTAAAATTCACAATTTTTCCACAGCTGATCAACAAAATTATCGATTTTTTCTTGTTTGACAACAAAAATAAGATTTTTACAAAATGAATCGACAAAATGTGCGATCTTTCGAGTTTGGTCGACAAAACGGTTTCGAACAAAAATATCGCTTTTATAAAGCCAATTCAGAAAATTCGCAATTTTTCTGCACTTATCAACAAAATTCGTGATTTTTACAAAGACAGTTGCCAAATTAAAAAATTTTCTGCATCTAATCAATAAAATTTATGATTTTTATGAAACCGATTGACGGAAATCTCGATTTTTACAAAGCAATCTACAAAATTCGTGGTTTTTAAAAAGCCAATGAACGAAATTTGCGTTTTTTTTTCACGTGATCAGTAAAATTCGCAATTTTTCCACAGCTGATCCACAAAATTATCGATTTTTTCTTGTTTGGCAACAAAAATAAGATTTTTACAAAATGAATCGACAAAATGTGCGATCTTTCGAGTTTAGTCGACAAAACGGTTTCGAACAAAAATATCGCTTTTATAAAGCCAATTGAGAAAATTCGCAATTTTTCTGCACTTATCAACAAAATTTGTGATTTTTACAAAGACAGTTGCCAAAATTAAAAAATTTTCTGCATCTAATCAATAAAATTTATGATTTTTATGAAACCGATTGACGAAAATCGCAAGTTTTACAAAGCTATCGACATAATTCGTGACTTTTACAAAGCCAATCGATGAAATTTGCAATTTTTTTTCACACGATAGGTAAAATTCGCAACTTTTCCACAGCCGATCAAAAAAATGATTGATTTTTTTTCTTGTTTAACAACAAAAATTAGATTTTTACGAATTGGATCGACAAAATACGTGATTTTTACGAAGCCAATCGATGAAATTTGATTTTTCGAGTCTGGTCGACAAAATTATCGATTTTTACGAAGGCAATCAAGAAAATTCGCAATTTTTACAAAGGCAATCAAGAAAATTCTCAAATTTTTTATACCTCTAAACCAATGCAACTGTGCAAAAACCTATAAATTTTTCAAACGATCCTGGAAAAAAACTATTTTCTCCAAAAAAAGTGGGAGGTAACTCTTTCCATCATAGGATTTTGGAAAAAGCGCGACTTCGGTCAAAGGATTATGTAAAAAGTTGCGGCTTTTGTTAAAGGATTACGAAAATATTCTAATTTTCTAAGATAATCGTGAAAAATACTCTATTTTTTGTCGAAGATCGTGGTAAATACTCTACTTTTTGTGGAAAGATCCTGGAAAATACTCTAATTTTCTTGAAAGATCGAAGAAGTGTTCTAATTTTGTCAAAAAATTGAGGAAAATATGTAGAGTTTGTCGAAAGATCAAGAGAAATATGCGAATTTTGCTGAAAAATTGCAGAAAATATGTGAATTTTTCCAAAAGATCGCAGAAAATATCCAAATTTTTCCTCAAGATCACGAACAATACCCGAATTTTTCCGAAAGATCACAGAAAATATGTAAATTTTGCCGAAAAATATGAGTAATTTGTTGTAAGATTGAGGTAAATAGAAGTATTTTGTAGAAAGGAGCAGAAAATCTCTAATTTTGACGAAAGATCGGAGGAAAATCGCGAATTTTATCGAAAGATCGAAGAAAAATCACAATTTTGTTGAAAGATCACAGAAAATGAGAATTTTCTAGAAGGATCATAGAAAATACGAGAGTTTTTTCAAAAGATCACAGAAAAAAGTGCATTTTGACAAAAGGTAGCAGAAAATATGAAAATTTTGACGAAAGATCATGGAAAATACACGAGTTTTGACGAAGGATTGCAGTAAATATGCAAATTTTCTCAAAAGATTGTGGAAAATATCTGAATTTTGTCAAAAAAGGGTGAGAAAAACTACGAATATCTCTAAAGGATCATTGATAAATGCAAATGTCATTGAAAAAACAGTGGAAAAAAGTGCGATTTTTGTAAGAAGTTCGCAAAAAAGGCTAATTTTGTTAAAAAATTACAGAAAAGTTCTAATTTTGTCAAATGTCCTTGAAAGTTCAGCTTTTTTTTTCCTGAGGCTGTACAAAGTCTGATTTTTGTCAAAAATAGCAAATTTTGGCAAAAGATTGCATAAAAATGCCAAATTTTGGCTAAAGATCGGGGGGGGAGGGGGGGGAGTTCATCATAGGGTCGTGGGTAAAAATGCAAGCTACATGTGTGTGTAGATGTTCACTCAGACCCAGTTAGTAGAAGGGGAATTCAAAATATTTTCAGTCTTGACAAAATTTCAAACTTGCACCCATGGTTCTTATCTTAAAAGTATGGGACCAAAGCATTTTCGATTAATCGGGGTTCCATAGGATTTTTTTAATAACTGAGAAGCTTATGGTGAAAAGCTTGATAGTTAGTACAGTGCTGTAATAAAAATGTTGTAACGTGTTACAGATTATGTCGTAGATGTGGAACAGGATTACACACAGTGAAGCTACTGAGATAAAAAATGTGTCACTTTGAGATATTGAAGTACAAGAAGATGCAACAACAAATGTGTTGTTATTTAAAAGATGGCGTGATAAATCAGCATTGATACCATGCAAAGTTGAAAATCAAAAGAAAATCGCAACATATTATGTAAAATAATGAAGTATTTTACATATATATATAATAAAGAGCTCAAAATTATGCAGTGGACCAAATAAGTAAGTTAACTCTGTTTTTTTTAATAAAAAACATGTTTTTGTTTTTTTAACACTATTTCTACTAGTGTCCAAAAGCACCTTTCAAAGTTCTGATTTTTGCTTCTAATTTTTAAAGCTAATTAAAACAAATTTCAATGTATTAAAAATGATTTGGAATTGTTTTGGTGTAAAACTTATAAATAAAACAGTAATCATAAAACAAAATATGTTGAAAGATGTCAATTGACATTGGTAAAAATAGTGTTGACAGTAAAATTTTTTACATTTAAAAAGGACTTGGAATTTTAAGATCTTTTGGTTAAGTCAATTTTTGGATCACCGGAGTACTACTGTAAATATATGCATATGGATCATTCTTAAAAAAAGGTCCCTTTGGGGATTTTTTTTTCATTAAAAGAAAAGTTTAATATTTGAGAGGATTGTATGCATCTCCAAGAACAGAAATTGAATATCAGCAACATGCATTAAAAATAATATTTATTACACTTCAGTGCTGTATTCAGTATATACCGTTGTTTTTCATTTTTACACAGGGTTTTCATTCCTTTAACAGTATAAGCAAAATTCAGAAATAGGAGTACTAAAAAATAAGCACTTTTATGCACCCTGTGTATGAACTAGCTCAAGTTCTCATTAAGTCACTGAATGTAGATTAAATATTTTGATAAGTTTCTATGAATATACATGTAATAGGTGAAATAATTGTATGTTTACATTCAACGGTTTTTATTATGGCCTATGAGCAAATATGATATTACTATCTGGTAGCAATAAATAATTTTAAAAAGTTTCCAGTGAGTACTTGTTATGAAAGTGTTATACTAAGTGTTAAACACACAGTTTAACACTTAGATTTTTAAATATTTTTTTACCACAAAAGAGGTGTGTGTGTGGTAGGAGGGGGGTTTATATGTGAGTGTGGAAAATAAAAATTGCTTGAAAGCAGTGTTCTCGCTGACATTTGACCAACATTAGTAATTTGGCGAATTAAAAATAAAATACATTCGCCAAATGAAAAAAGTATTAGCAAAATGGATTCGCCGTGTAGTTCAAACTGTGACAGCGATTGTTATTAATCTAATTTCAACTATGCACTACAAATATAAAAAATATGTATATATTAAATATATATATACAGAGGTGGGGAATTTTTCAAAAATCTTACCAGCCAAGGATTTATTTCACCAGCCAGCAAGATGCAACACCCACGCATTTGAAAATAGTTATGACAAAATCGCACACAAAATTACTATTGTGACAATACATTTTTGTAATTCTTTTTTCCCTATAAAATTAAGAAATGTATATGCAACAGAGGTAAGCTTAATATAAGATAGAACTATATTATATTTACACTGTAAATTTAGAAAGTTACAATATCTATATTGAAAATATGTCTCTGATAATGTCTGTATTGCCTACAATTTTTCAAAAACAAAAAATGCACTCGCCATCCAGAAAATCCACTCGCCACTGGCGAGCAAAATAATGTATTTCCCCACCCCTGTATATATATATACAGTAGACTTCCTGAAATCCACAAACCAGAAATCTGCAACTCTCTAAAATTCGCACATATTTTATGGATGTAAACAATGAAAATTTCAGTTTAGATATTGGGACAAAATTTGATTTTTTCTTAATTTTGTATCAATTTCATATATTTTTTAATTTATAATTTTCTTAATACTCTATTTTCATGTTTTTTTCATAAAGAAATTTTTTATTTTTTTGAAAAAATTTAAGATATTGCTGATATTACTGGTAATTACAATGTTCTTACCAAATATATTATGCATTATCAAGATATTTTGGTTATTAAGCTTGGCTAAACTTGAAAAAAAAATCCTTATTTTATGATTTTTATGTGAATTAGTAATGTACTTTTATGAGGCAAGTTTTCTTGAATAATTTTGGAAGAATATTAATCTTTATAATGAATATTTAATCATACACTATTGCTTATTAACTTGACCTTTGCTATTAGAACTTTAATCATTTAAAAAATTATCTAAACTTTTATTATTTTTAGTTCATTACTATATTAATATTTTATTATATTGTAAGCATTCATTATAGTTGCGAATGCACTATTAATTACATTCAAATTACTGTTTAAAAAATGTAAACAAAGCAATGACCAGAAATCTGCAAAATTCTAAAATTCGCACAACCCCTGGTCCCAAGCTCTGCGGATTTGAGGGAGTCTACTGTATATGCATATGTATGAAAAACAAAAAAGAAAAAGCAAAAATTGAGCACTAGCAATTTGGCGAACCTAATCGCTTGTTTACTCGCCAAATTAAGAATTTAATCGCAATTCGACACATTGGCGAGCAACAGCGAGAACACTGCTTCAAAGTATTAAGGGATTACAATCAGGATTTTACAGTAATAATAGAGTTGGGGGGGGGGGGACTAACATGATTTCAATAAAACCAACTTTTATTGTAAAAAAAAAAAAAAAAAAAAAAAAAAAAAAAAAAAAAAAAAAAAAGGAAAATGACCAGATAAAATTGTTAAACTAGGATTATGCCTCTAGATCTACCTGCAGCTGTTAGATGATTCTGGCGGGGATTTTTTGGAATTATCCTGATGAGCTTACAACTAGTTATGTGACAACTTTTAAAATCTAATGTTAAACAAATAGAATCATCCTTTACAAATTTTTTACTTGCATTTTTTTTCTTTCTTTTTTTTTTTTTTTTTTTGCTATGTTTTGCATTTTAACAAGCACACACAGAATTATCATTCGATAACTAAAGAAAAATCAATTGTCACGTCATTTTCAAAATTTTCTGCCAAACGATTTTTTTTCCACTGTAGATTTGAAATAATTTTTTGACTGAGCATTTTTTATGGTATTTCAATTTTCATTGCAGGTTTATTTACTTAATGTATGCTTTTGTTCACAATCTAAAATTTATATGCATTTTTATAGATATAAGTTTAATCTCTGCAGATTTTAATTAATTAGCAGAAAAAAAAACCTGTGTATATTTTTTCTCTGCACCTCTGATTATGTATAAAAAGTGTACAGTGTAAGACTATTTGGTGTGTAAAAGGAAAAGTGCACAAAATCAGTGTATTTGGCATTTCCGATTATTCACATAATGTATACAATTTAGGGCTATTCAGTATGCAAAGAAGTGTACAAAAAAATGCGCACAAAATCTGAGCGTATTTGGCACCTCTGTGCATAAAAAGTGTACAATTTAGGTATACAAAAAAAATATAAAAAAATAAGTGCACAAAAAGTGAGCGTACTTGGCGCCTCTGATTGTGCATAAAAAGTGAAAAATTTAGGTATACAAAAAAAGTATAAAAAAATAAGTGCACAAAAAGTGAGCGTATTTGGCACCTCTGATTGTACACAAAAAGTGAACAATTTACGTATACACTTTTTGTCAACAATTCGGTTTGTACTTTTTGTGTATAAGCAGAGGTGCCAAATACGTTCACTTTTTATGCACTTTTTTTTTTACACTTTTTTTACAAACTTTTTCTAGCTGGGTATTTTGCATTTTTACTGACAAATTTCACCTTTTTGACATTATTTATTATTTATAAAGCGAATTAATTGCTTATGTGTATTACCGCGCTCCCTATCGGCGGATTTTTGTATTTTTAATTTTTGCAATTTTTTTTTAAATAAATGTCATGCTCATCATTGAATTATCGGTAGTTCTTATTTGATCTCATTTGGACCAATAGCTCTCTGAAGTGGGCAACGTAATTCTTACTAACTCCGTACTTTTAATCGTCCGAATGCTTCCAGAGTTTTATACGCGATGTAAACTGACTGTAGGAAGAACTTGAGAAAATATTACCTGAAATGTTGACATTTAGTTATTTTTAGCATATAAAAAAACTACTTCTGGACATCTAAAATGACCTGTAAATGCATTTATTTTATTTTTATTTATTTATTTATTTATTTATTTATTTTTGCAAAGATTAATATTTGTACTTTTGAAAACAAAGACATTCTTTTGTACTTAGAAATAATTGCCATTATTTTCATCCAGTAAATAATCCTACTCTGAGAGCAGGAAATGTGAAATCAGGGACACAGAGAGAATCTGTAGACCAAGTTAGGGATTCGAATGCATGCACTTAAGTATGATGTTAAGAAAAAAATCATGTTGAATAATTATATCTTAAATGTTTAAAATTTAAAAATCACCATGGTAAAAATTACATACATAGTTAAAAGATCAGCGATCAGAAACCCAATTTCCCAAGTAGCACGGTTTCGTTTTTTAATCGTTGAAAAAACGACAACGCATGTCGTTGAAAAAGCGTTATTCGTTGACGTTATAAATTCGAAAACATGTCTCGTTGATTGGATTAATTTTCAACGGTAAATTTAGCTGCATTTTCAACGCAATCTCGATAACGTTGTTCAAAGTTGTAATATCGTAGTTAATTTTAATTTTTTTTAATGATATTTTAAAGAGGTAACAAACATATTAATGAGAGTATTTATAAGAGTAATTATAACAGTATGTCCGCAATACTATTTCGTTATTTTCCCTTTTATCACAACATTTTAATGCCTTAAATACATTTAAAAATAAGAATAAATTCGCAATACTTTCTTGTTAGATCCACTTTTTTCAAACTGCATTTTAATGCCGCAGAAAACGTTTAACACGCTCGCTGCCGCTCACGCGATAGCGCGTGATATGGCGCTAACGTTAAGGGGCCACTCACGCACCAGCGCGTGATGTGGGGTGATGTCCAATAGCCAGTCACGCGCTGGCGCGGGAAAATCTGTCACTGATTCTTTGCTATAAAAAGTAAATCGGCCTCTGAGAAAAACCCACTTCTACAGTGCGGCATTAACTATCATCACATCTTCATGTAAGCGGCAGAGAACGTGTTAAATATATGAGGGAAAACAGAATTTCAACCCAAATATAAGATTAGCTCTTTTGTGAATAAAAAAACCTACACAACTGGAGAACTTGGATGATAAAGGTGGTATATGACAAATATATATAAATATGACGGCCCTCAATCATTTTAATTTATATTTGGCGGCGAAAAAGGAAACACTTACAGATTTAAATTGATAAAAAAGGCATTTTTCACGCGAAAATTTTTGCAATTATTTGATTTGTCAGCCGATTTTCCCAAAATTATTGTACAGCTTAATACCATTTTAACATACGAGTTAACAACTTTTCTCCAACCGGGCTTTACTTTTCAAACTTCCATGCCTATAAAGCTGGATAATAAGGTAAATAAATTAGTAAAATGAGTGACTGTAATAAGTCGATTTCGCCAAAAATAATTGTCTTGGAATTTCAATAAAAGATCTATTTCAAAATAATTCCAGTCTTTGGAATTATTTTGAAATAGATCACTCAAAAATATTTTGGATTATTTTGGAATAGATTTAGATTGAAACTCTTAAGAGCAAAAATCAGTCCAAATTTTCGAGCAAATCACCAAGAGAAATTGCAGCTCTTTAAAAGGAATTTAAATAAGTTTAGTAACAATTTTTAAGTTGGAAAACGTTCTTATTGTCTACTATGTTTGTATAAATTTTAATGAATTGCCAGAAAAGTAAAAAACTTGTCAAATTTTTAAATTTCATGTTAAGAACACATAACAGCATAATTGTGCGGTATTTACTATAGTATTTCTCTGTATAAAAGAAAAAAAGATACCATACAAATCAGACTGAAACATTTATCTTTCGAGCTACCATACCTATAAAAGCTGTAAATTGGGAAATGTATTAGGGCACCATTTAGGGGAAGCAGGACGTTTCGGTCCCGCCATTTCGGTCCCGCCGTTTCGGTCCCTCCGTTTCGGTCCCGAGACATTTCGGTCCCTGGCCATTTCGGTCCCGAGACGTTTCGGTCCCGAGACATTTCGGTCCCGAGACGTTTCGGTCCCGAGACGTTTCGGTCCCGAGACATTTCGGTCCATGGCCATTTCGGTCCCGAGACATTTCGGTCCCTGGACTTTTCGGTCCTCAGACATTTCGGTCCCTTCACTTTTAGAAGGGTTGTAATTCGTTTTGCGTAATACATTTTTATGCGGAAGCAGGACGTTTTGGTCCCGCCGTTTCGGTCCCGCCGTTTCGGTCCCGAGACATTTCGGTTCCGAGACGTTTCGGTCCCGAGACATTTCGGTCCGAGACGTTTCGGTCCCGAGACATTTCGGTCCATGGCCATTTCGGTCCCGAGACATTTCGGTCCCTGGACTTTTCGGTCCTCAGACATTTCGGTCCCTTCAGCAAGCTGAAATTTTGTGCACGGGAAATATCTGACATAATTTTATAGGGAACATTTTAGAGTGTTGAATTCAGGGGCGGGTCATTCCCCCCAGAGCTATCAATGCCCCCCCCCCGGAAATTTTGAGATTTTGTGTTTTCAGTGGTAAAAAAGTGTAATCCCCCCAGGACTCTATTGAATCTCCCCGGAGCCACAGAAGTCCCTCCCGGAGAAAAGTGTCTGAATTCAACACTGGTTTTTTAACTGAAAGCCACATAAAGTTTTAGTGTAATGCGATTAATTAGAAGTAACAAGTACCCAAAAACCGCTTACGCGTATAACTCGGATCCAAACTCAAACATATTGCAGCGGATCCAAACGCCATGCAAATTTCATATGACAGAAGTAATTGTTTTCAGGAGTGAGGGGAGGATTGTTCTGTGGATTTATATAGAAGTTCCTCAATCATGAAGATCTGGTAATTTAAAAACACGTATAAGTCGAATTTAATTTGCTTAAGTAAATGTCCATGGCCTACACATTTTCAGTTGCATATAATTTGTACAATATGTGTTTAATAATGAAAAAAAAATCTGCAAATAGTTTTAGAAATCTTTATTTCATCCTATTATTTAACAGCACATCATTTTTAGATTATGGCATTTTACAATTTTTTTAAGGGTTTTTTAACATGGAATTGTGATAAAGCCACATTATTTTTTAAGTTCTGCATCGGGATTGACTAAAACATTTTATTTTTTAAATAATTATTTTATTTCGCTATTGAAATAACGATTTAAAAGTTTGCGCTAATCTTTTTACATATAACAATTATTGCTACGAAATAACGTTTTACGTGTAACAACCTTTTTACATATAACAATGCAGGAATTACAAATCCTTTTTAATACATTAAACATTTTTATGCTTATTACATTCAAAAACTACGAGCGAAATAAACACAAGTCAAATCTGGGAGGTCCGTCCGCATTTGAACTCCAGAGTAAAAAGGACATTGTATTATAGAATGAGGGATTTCATCTGACAAGTGTATAAAGATCAAGATAAGTAGAATAAAGCTAACTACCTAGCTTTTCTAGCTAGATATATATAAATATATATCTAGAATAAAGATTATATGATAAATATATAAAGATTGTGTAAAGATATATTGTATAAAGATTACTATTTGTTCAGATGGGCGTTGACAATTGATTGACATGCAGAATTTTTGCTTAAAAGAGGTTAATAGTAGTACTTAGCTGGTACTTATATGCATATAATTCAAATTTTATAAGAACACCAACATAAAAAATTATAAGTGTTTAAAAATTCCCGGCACTCGGTTTTGATTTGTTTCTTACTTAATGTTATACATTATTTTATTAAATGATTAACATAATCTTAGAAAAATTTAAAGCATTAATAATTATGCTGTTAAATTTAAAAAAAAATTAAAATTAAATTATTTTTATCAAACATATTTATTAATAAGAATTCAAAATTATTTTAACTATTAATTGTTTAAGTGACTTATTTATCAATTACTTATTTAAAATCTAGTTTATAGTTCTTATTGTAGCAAAAATGAAAAAACATATTTTTTTAAATTTCAGCTACTATAATGTTATCAAGTTCATTAGGATATATAAAAATTATAAGGATTCTCAAAATAAATATGTTATTTATTCATTTATTGGTTAGTTTATGATATTTTTCTTACCCTTTAAAAATAATTAATTAATATATGATTGCTTTTTGCGAACTGTAAACTATAACTTTGTTTCAGAAAATTTAAATCTGCATCTGGATAATAATGTTACCTAACACTGTTAAGAAATATTTTTACGCATTGTTACAGTGTTGCATTATTATGTTTAATTAATTATTACGTTACGTTACTGATTTTTCAATAATAATAATAATAATTTCCTTTTTTGAAATAAATAATAATTTTTGAATAAAAACTTATGGTGATGAATAATTGCTATAAATTAAATCTCAAAACAGTTAGTGATTTTAAAATTAAAATCAAATTAATATTTTATTAAATATATGTATTTTTAATTTAATGAATCTTTATTTAATTAAATTGATAAAATTATTAATACGCATTTCGAATTTTACTTTAAATAAACTCAATAAATAATCTGTTTTATATTCAATTTATCATTATGTTTTGTAGTAGCTATAAACTGAAACTTATTGTTTACCTGTTTATTTATTTTATATTTAAAGTTACTGAAATTTAAAACTATTAATTCAATCAATAATAAAATTAAAATAAGAATTGTCAATTTTTTTTCTGTGAAAGTGAAAGCAAAAAGGCAATGCAAATAAATAAATAAATAAACGATAAATTAAAAAAGCTTAGTTTTGTCAGTTAAAATTTGAAAATAAAATTATTTAAAATAATAATTACATTATTATATAAAATTGAAAAATAATCATTTTATTACAAAGAAATAAGCCCACTTTCAATAAAATTAATTCACAAAAATTGTCTTCATAAAGTTAGAAAACTGTGAAAAAAAAAAAAAAAATTGCAACCCATAATTATTACATAAAAAAGGTCGTTGGAGCATTTTTATTTTTTAAACAAAAAATTTTCGTAGCACGCCTAGTTAGGAAATCCCTAATTTAAAGACTCTAAGAAAGTGTGCTAAAATAATTAATAAAATATGTATTTTAGTTTTTTGTATAGATAAAATACCTAATACAAAGAATATATGATAAAACTTAAAATATTCATTATGTTAAATAATAATAATAAAGACAGTGTAAAATTATATAACATTATTTAATCAAATTTTCAACTTGCTGTGATTTTATTATCACGAGTTACAATAGATTAAACTTATTGGACTATTATATTCAGCTTTGTATAAAATTTGAGGGAAGGGGGGGCAGTAAAATAAAAATATTAAAAAAAGCCAGAACAATGTTGAGCTTACAGCGTTTAGTAGGCCTTCATCAATCAGAAACCAAGTTATAAGGTGGCCGATAAAGAAATAGCAAGGGACCGAAATGGACAGGGACCGAAATGGCAAGGGACCGAAAGGGCAAGGGATCAAAATGGCCAGGGACCGAAATGTCTCGGAACCGAAATGTCTCGGGACCGAAATGGCCAGGGACCGAAATTCTCGGGACCGAAATGGCCAGGGACCGAAATGGCAAGGGACCGAAATGTCTCGGGACCGAAATGGCCAGGGACCGAAATTCTCGGGACCGAAATGGCCAGGGACCGAAATGGCAAGGGACCGAAATGTCTCGGGACCGAAATGGCCAGGGACCGAAATGTCTCGGGACCGAAATGTCTCGGGACCGAAATGGCCAGGGACCGAAATGTCTCGGGACCGAAACGGCGGGACCGAAATGGCGGGACCGAAATGTCGTGTACCCCCATTTAGGCGACTTGTCTGAACTGACATTTCTCTTTCAATATCAAAATTAATTCAGAAGACATTTTTCTAATCTCCCCGTTGCAGCATTACTTATGTGTCATGCGATATACTTCTATGAACGAAGAAAGTTGCAAACGGATCTTAACCATTTGTTGACACCCATCTTGACGCAAGTGCTGACAGGAATAAAATCATCCTAACTATAAAAATGTTCAGGGCATTTGAAAAGTTACGAACCAAAATGAAAAAAGTAATAATATATAAAAAATACTCGAATCCTAAGAAGAGGGGTAATGTCTGATGAGACGTTTTGGATTACTCAGCCGATCAGTTAACAGGAAATGTCATCTCAAACCATGGTAAAAGTCTCCCTGATAGACGGCAGCATGCTCGAAAGAAACTTTATTATTCATCCGTAAGATCAAAAGCCTGTAAGAGGAAAATTCTATTTTGCTATGGAATTTTGTGGGTTTGAATTTATATATGTATTTCCTCTTTCGTCTACTTGGTTAATGTGATATGCGACATGAAAAATCACATTTTTTAAGTATATAAAAATCCGTTAAATAAATACAATGAATTAAACATTTTATCATTTAGTAATTTAAACAACAATTTTACAATGCAAAAACATTTTTCATATTTGAATAATTGAAACATCTATGAGTCACCCGCTTAATAATTTTATTTTAATTCAATTCTATTATTATTGTCAATATTTTTCTATTTGTTTCCTAAATAAAAAGTTATTGTAAGTTTAAAAAAATCTTCTAACATAGAATATCGGACAATTTAATGCCAAAATTTTATTTTTTTAAATTAATGTACCAATCACCAATTGTCATACATGTTTTGTCATTCGAATGCTGCAGAGTTTTAAGATTATGGATGTATATTTTGTGCGTAAGATAAAGTTTTATGGAAGAAAGTGTCTGTTAGCATCCTAATCAGTGTCTAATAATTGAGCTTGAGATTATGGGGACTGATTTGATATTTTTATCTTAACAGCTGCACAAGCATTTTTTTTATGATTTTGCTAACATGTAAATTATTAAATATACAATGTGACATTTTTATGTTTCATAAATAAAGTTGCAGTACGCTTTTTTAAAATAAACCATTAAATGTGGGGACATGAATGATGCTATAAAAAATACTCATCCGTATTCAGAATAAAAAGTAACTATTTCTATACATGAAACAGTGAGAAAAACAAGTTACCTTCATTCTTGGTGGCTAGTTGAACTTTGTTGCAGTTGCAATGGAAATAATTTTGCCAGCGTTACCTATTATCTAACTAAATGTGTATTTAGAAGGACTGATTTTATGCGCAAACTCTAGGAAAAATATATTTACTACAATATTTTACTATACAATCTCTTATTAATAAAGATGAATTATATCTTCCCAGGCTGTATATATATATGAATATATTATATACATATATATATAAGTATATTTTTTTATGTGTAATAGCATGTGCTTGATCTAGTTCACTGATTTATTGCTGCAAGGGATATGTTTGGTGTATTTTATTATAGTTATTTCAATTAAATTCCTCTTTTTCCTATTTTCAAATGGTAAAATCCAGCCAGTCGATTGCATTATAGGTCAAGTTTCTTAGTTTATAGCATGATCTATAACAGAAACTGGTTGGATATTTTGCTTTTGTATTAAACTATGCACCCCTGATAAGTAGTTTGATTAAAGAAAAAAAAACCTTCTATTGTCTATTTATCCATACGCTTTTCATAATTTTGGTAATCTACTTTCTATATCACTTCAAACTTTAAATGATTTTAATAGGATTTCATTTTTCATGTTAATTCTACATAAAAATAGTATAAATACTGGTTTCAATGAATTTTTGTTATGATAACATCTGAGTTACTTTGGTTTTATTTGTAAAAGTATTTATATGTATATATATATATATATATAATAGCAAAAGTTAATAATTTTTATAGAAATATTATTGTATATAGAGCATGCATTTAATATTGGATATTTGTATCTCGGGACAGCGACTGAAATGATGATTTACCGTAAACCGGAACTACTTTGACGCCCCTTAGACGAACGGATTTATTACTGTTTTATACATACGTTCCGTGTTTTTTATTCATGCGATTAATTCTCTGTTTTCTTTGAGGTCTTAGGCAGTAAGTGAAGTAAGAGGACCTAGGAAAGAACTCTAGAGGTCCGATGTTGTCGCAATTACACTAAAGAGAATGTGAATAACGCAGTGGCAACTGTCAGTAATAGTATGAGTATAAAATTAGATGCCCTAACATCCCAAATAACACGTAGTACTCTTGTCAATAAGTACCTTAGAAGACACATTAGCTTTGAGGGTCGTCCGACAATTCTTACGCATGAAGAAGAGCAGTTGATTTCAAAGACCTTGAAAGTCGTGGTAGACTGTGATTTTTCCTTAACCAAAGACTGTGTCACGATGCTAATTTAAAAATACATTAACCTGAAGAGAGTCAACCTTCTTTCATTAACCAACAACTTTCTCTCCACGTGATGATATAACCAATGTTTTCACCCCCTCAAACAAAAAAGGAATGTGTTACATTTCGGTATAAATCGTAAAATTTAATCGTTAAAATACCCCTAGGTGACCTAAAGAGTGTATTTTTTATTGTTATTATTATTTTTTTTTTTACATCGATATCTGAAGTAACTTTGTCATAAATCGCCCATTGCGAACATTTAAAGCATATTTGTAGTTAGGTGACTAAGTTACCTATAACCTTGAGTAACTTTGTCACTCTATTTTTTATTTTATTTTTACCCCTGCAGTTCTTATCGCATGTATTTGAATTCTCTCTCATGTTGAAAGAAATCGTTGTGTCAATGTCCTTTTTTTCTTTTTTTGAGACCCGAATTTGAAGAATACAAAAGTAATGTACAAAAACATATCTGAAACGCGACAAAGTTTACGGTACTTTGTTTAAAGCTTAAAATTAATTATTTATACATCATTATATGTACATTTATCATTGGTCGTTTTTATAACAAATGTTACACTATATTATATTTTACAGTTTTGGGTTTTAATATAATTAATGAAATATTATTGGCAGTAGTCGCAAGTTTTCAGATATTAATCATTAAGCGAAAATAGCAACATTTAGTGTGTTTTAAAAGTAATTTAAATAAACATAGCCGATTTATTTGTTTGTACTTAAAACTTTAAGCGCCCGGCCTTTTTTGCTTTTTGGGTTTAATGATTCATAACATAATTTCTGTATAAACTATTTGTTTGAGGATTTGTTTATGATTATCATACATATTTGTTTATCTTATGCACTGCAAAAAAAAAAAAAAAAAAAAAAAAAAAAAAAATTATATCAATTATAATTTTGTCGATCAATTATCAATTATCGATTATATCAAATATAACATCAATTTTGTATTAAATCAGTCTTTGATTTCATAGATTAAGTGATGGAAAAAATTTAAGACACTTAAGAGTTAAAGAAAATGTAATTTTATTTAATAATTTTTTATAATACAAATTATAGGGAAAAAAATAAAATATTATTTAAAAATTAGATGGAATAGCTCCAAATTTTCTAAAATTTGGAGCACCGCTTTTTTCGAAGAGAATTTTTCTCATTATTATGTATATAATGACAAACATTTTACGATAAAATTATAAAAATGATTGCAACTAAAAAGTGGTATTGAAAATTCCAAAACAATGGCAGCTATGAAATGAAAAATTAAAACCTGAACACCTAAAATAAGTTATTTGGAAAATATTATCTGCAACAGCATATTTAAATTAATTAAAAATATGCAACATCAGTGCAATAAAAATTAATTTCTAAATAGAAACAAACAATTTGATGCCTTAAAAAAATTTTGCTACCCTTAAAAGAATGTTGATAGCGTGACGCAGTTTTATTATTCGTCATTAAATGATGCCTTGGGAAGTTTTCCTAGCAAACCTTATTACTTTTTCGAACTTATAGTAAATACAAACACCTAAAAGAAATCTATCCAAAGAAATCTATTTGCACTGTAACTACCTTTGGCAGAACTAAATCGTTATCGATTCTGTTAATAAGCTTAAGTAGTTTCATTAATCTGTTCGTGAAGTGAAAAAGGCAGTGCAGTAATTGGATAAAAAATATTTGTGGGAACTCACATTTCCATAGAGTCTATGTTGGTGTTACTGGATTTTTTCTAAGCAAAATGCCAATTTAAAACATTTAGCCCAAAATCAGCTTTTTTGAGTTAACAGTTTTAATTGTTACACTCTAGTTTTTAGTAGGTAGTGTATTTGGGTCTCATTCTCTAAATGAATTTTATAAATCGCATTGAAACATTTTCAGTCATAAAGTAAAATTTAATTAAAATAACAGAAGTTTTCATAAAGAACGATAAATTGAGGGGTTTTTTTTTTCTGCTTTTTGATTTACAACAAACTGTCTCATCTGCCAATCTTCTTCCTAATGACTTTCAAGATTGATGACTATATGATTCAGGACAAAATTCTTTTAATGAAGATCCTACACAGCTTATAAATATAAGTAAGCTGGCTTTTATTTAAATTTTCGCATCGGTCATTATGTTATTCATGCAGCTGAATTACTCTTTCGCTTTCCGACGTTGAATTGGATACAGTTTTCATACACTCTACAAAAGGACTTAGCTCACTGGCTCATTTTCAATATGAACAAACTTTAACTATTGTTATAATCTATACATATAATAAAACAGTAGGACCCGGTGTGTCTGTACATTGAAGATAATTGACAAAAATGGAAACAGGGCGATAAAAGAAAACCAATGAAACACAAAAAAATTTTTTTTGAATTTTTTGTCTGTCTGTCTGTCTGTCTGTTTGTTCGAGGTTATCTTCGTAACTACTGAATGGATTTTTATGCGGTTTTCACTAATGAAGAATGCACACTCCCGGGCAGTGTATAGGCTTTGTTTCATCAAAATCGAACAACAGACAAAAAAGTAACAAAAAGAAACAAAAGAAACTATTAGGTGCGCTGCTCACGTTTTTTAGTACATAACGTTTTTTAGTACATATAAAATCCAATAGATGTCACTGTGCGATTTTAAAACGCGCTATCGTTATGTTTTCGCCAGTCTACTTAAGTATGAGAAAGTTTTAAGCTGGCTGTCGTTCCATGTGGTTTAGTCGGTAGAACGTCAGTGCGCCATACTGATGGCCCGGGTTCGATTCCCAGCATGGAATTTTTTTTCACTATGTTGGCATTAACGCCTATAAGCAATTAAAAGAATTTGAAATATTGTATTCAAGGCGAATTTTCTCTCTGGGAAAATTTCCTTGCATTAATATGTCAGTGTAATTTTTTTTTCGATTTAATTTTTTTTTTCGAAACTTTGTTTTTCTTAAAAAATTACAGTAAATATTTGATATTTCCCAACGTTTTTTGAATGATCGACTTGCTTTTTTTTTTTTTTTAATGTATGTCTGAACCTTATCTAACTACTTCTTCAAGATTTCTTTAGATAAACCGACCAGCGTAGCGGGCGAAGGCCGCTAGTACATAATAATCATTATCATTTCGATTGATTTGAAAAAAAAATGTGCTCGTGCGAGATATTTAATTTTATTTATTTATTTATTTTTACAGTAACAAATCAAATATTTCTGGGAACGGCGTTCCCACTCGTTCCCGCCCAATTACAGCACTGGAAAACGGTGTATTTCTTTTAGAATACACTTCTTAATTATTTTGTCACAACGACATGGACAACCTTTAACATCGATTTATTCTCGTTCCATGCTCAAATCTTTAAAACAAACAAAGAAATATTTTATAACTGATGTTGTAAACTCGAAGCAAAAAATTACACTGTGTTTCAATTCTAAAGGCAAATAGAGGGAAAAATTGAAATTTATAGTTCGTTCATGTTTATTTAGTCCCACATGATTATTACCAAATAAATTGAAATCTTCCATTTTGTGGAGTGATAATTTAACTAAAGACCTCGAATTTACAAACAATGAGTTTATTCATATTATATAAAAAACTGGTGGAACCGGAGAGAAAAGTAGAGTTAGATCTAAAAATGTTACAGTAAAAATTGCCAAATATTTTCAATCTAAAAAATGCGTAGAAAAGAAATGGAATTAGATTATCTGTAAAGCTCATGAAGTTATCCAAACGTTTGTTAGCTGAATATGTGCACTGAGCTTTATTGATGCCTTAAAATCAGTCAGGAAAAAAAGGACACTTTTAACACATTCCATATCCCAATCATCCATAACCAGTTTAAAAATTTGGGTTCGTAACAATAAGTTTCATCTTGATGTAATAGAGAATGAGAACCTGAAAGGTCCGTTAAATACAAAGTGTAGACAAAACTCCATTCCAGGAGTTTTTTAATAAGTGAGATACCAAAGCTCCAAGTAAACCGAAAATTTTAAACATATACGATTCATCCAAATACTAAATATTTGTGTTTATAAATATTTATCTACATCAATTCCTCAATAACCTGACTATATTAATGTTATACTTTAATTATTACTTCATGTATATATTTAATATTAATCAATTTCTCAATTAATTTTCAGCATTGAAATTACTCCAAGCCAGGAATCGAGCCCGGAACCCTTGGAATGGCGCTCCAAGTACTCTACCAGTTAAGCTACAACGACGATGCCCAGCTTAGCATTTCTCATCTTATATGTTGGCTAGGCTGCAATTCGCAGCCTAGCCAACCTATTAAACTGCTTTTTTATGCTGAATTTATGCATTGGTATCCGAACACTATTTACCTGTGAAAATGATGTGTCAAAATATTCATGCTATTTTAAAACCTATTAAACTAAAGTAAGAAATAAAATAAAACAAATTAGAAATAGCCAAAATTTAATAAAACGTTTCTTTCGATCAAACGTTACAAAGCTTCACAACCAGATTAACTAATATTCAAATCTTTTATGAAACATAATTTAGATATTTTTGAAAATTCTAAACGATTAAGTATTAGAAAAAGATACACTATAATGTATTGTGAAAGGACTTTTGTTTAGAATAAATTAAATTTATAATAATCAATGTTAAATATTTAACAAATTTGAGGTTTTGCCCGAAGGTTTCACAGTTTATAAGTGACTGGAGATTACGAGGATATTTTATAGACATTTAATTGCATAGCTACATGCGTACGAAATATAAAAGTCATTTAAATATACTCTAGATATTAATTCTTATATATTCCTATAGAGAATATAGATTCATTGTCAAATTAAATAAAAAACTGGAATTTAACAGTCATGAAAAGTGCAATCTTCCAAATTAGAAAGCTAAATTTGTTATTTATGAGAGATAGAATATCTTATAAGACATTCATTACAAGCATTCTGTTAATATAAAGTCAAATTAAGTGATTTTATAATACTTATTTTACATCATACTGCAACTTCTTATGTTTTTAGTCATCACACTGTTAAATTGATATTTTTATCAATTTAAAATCATAATTTTGTATGAAAACCCACCAAATTACACCTTACTGTACTCATTTTCATATATGTCAAAGACCACAAATGTAACCTAATAAAGTACAAAAAAATGAGTAATATCCTGCTATAAAAGCTATTTTTTTTCGCTTAATTCTTCTTAAAGCTTCAAATTTCTTTACTATTATCATCTTACAGGAAATGTCTTAACCTGTTCTGGCGAAATAATCCTTTTGTACTCTAATAAAAGTGTTCGTTTTCTTCATCCGAACATTTTTTCGTTTATAGGCAATCAAAGCCTTATGTGCGCACCAGTTCTGTATGTAGTACGTGGGTGCTTGTATATATAGTGCGATAACTTATGAAAAAAAATACGATTTGCTTCAAATTCCGGTTAAAGGTGTATTCTGATAAGGCACTTCCCTGATTAGCTTTGGGAGTTCATTGGATAAGTATAAAGAGGGGATGGCGCTAATCTAATGCTAAAGATAAATGGTTTTATCATGCAGAATTATAAAATTTCATTCAAATTTTAGATATAGAATTGACAAGGCGCCTCCATGATTAGTTTTGGGTGTTCACTAGTTAAGTATAAATGGGGGAATGAATTGTATTCTTCCTTAATTTAGGTAAATAGGTTCTTCAAGCAGAATTTACCGATTTCCTTTTACCAAATTTTGGATATAGCTTCATTTTGAAAAAGCGCTTCCCTGATTTGTTTTTGGGATTCATTGGTTAAATATAAAGAGGGGATTAGGGGGTTGCTGCTCTTAATTTAGGTAAACGGGTTTTTTATGCAGAATAAATCGATTTGCTTCTATTTTAGGGTATAGGTTAACACTGACAAGACGCTTCCCTGATTATTTTTCGGGTTCTTTTGTTAAGTATAAAGAGGGAATAGGTGATTACCCTCCTTAAATTAGATGAATGGGTTTTTATGCAGAATTATCTGATTTGCTTCAAATTTTGGATATGGGTTGTTTCTGAAAAGGCGAATTCCTGAATAGTTTTTGGGGGTTAATGGTTAAGTATTAATGGGGAAACAGAGAATAACGCTCCTTATATTAAATAAACGGGTTTTTATGCAGAATTATCTGATTTTTTCGAATTTTGGACAGAGATTCATTATGATAAGGCTTATACCTGACTAGTTTTGGGGGTTCAATTACTAAGTATAAAAAGAGGAAATGAGGAGCACATCCCCCCTTAATTTGTTTTTTGTGATGGGCAATATTCCTTGAAAATGTAAGCCTGTAATATATTAGTGTGAATAGCTTGTAAGCTCAATGTCATCATTTTGACTGGGCAATATTGTGTTTATTTTATTTCTGCTGCGTAAGTAGATATCATTTAAAGAGAGAAAGTGATATTTGTAAAAAGACTAACAACTCAACTTGACATCATAAAACAAGTTTTATCATAAATGCTTCCTGCTACTGTTCGAATTATGAGAAAAAAAAAAAGAAAAGAAAAGAAAAAAATGCAAACATTGAATTTCAAATAATCAAATCATTTAGATAAAACTTTACGAATTTTTAATGTGTCAGATTTTTAATTTCAGTGATTAGTGATTTAAAAAAATATTTTTTCCTTTGGTGTAAACATATCATACGTAATAATAAAATTTTAATTATCAAATTTTATGTCTTTAAGGCAGATTGAATTTTTGATACTATTTAAGTATCATAAACCATATAATATAAATCTGAAAAATCATCAGAAAAACATTTTCTTATTTTGGTATAAAGAGGTGTTCGAAGGATCTAAATCACATTTGTTTCAGATAATATTGGTAGAAATATAGATAACTCAAAACTAGCAATATTATTACTGAAATATAGACAACAGATTTTAAGTAAAATTTTTAAATAATATTACATCCATTTCTTAAATTAAAAACAGTTAAAAGCGAAGGAACTTTATAAAGTTATCATGTTATTGAAATTATTTTTAACTGCTCTTTATTTTTTTAAAATGTATTCTAAAATAGAATTTTTTTGAAGAGTCTACAAAAATTAAAAATCAAAATTATAAGAATTTTTTAATTAATTATAGTGAAAAAGGCTAAAAAAGTTTAAGTTAACTGAACTTTCTTTCTTTTACGCAAGATGCAAAAAATTTTATAATATTTTTTTGTGTTTATGATGAATAAAATCATTATTACGTATAGTTATTATAAGTATACGAAATTAATGTTTATTTTAATTATATAAATTCGTTTATCTTAGAAATTACTCAAAATGCTTCAACAAAAATTTCTCTGTTAAAAACGATGAACTTTAAAACTATTTACTATAATTATAAAATAAATGTATTGACAGTTGAAAACTGAAATTTTGAATTTTCATTAAAGTCTTATATTAAATGTCTTGTTTATTTGAAACAATGTTATTCTAGAAAGACAATTATCGCAAATGTCTTCTTTATTATCATTATTACTATTTTTTCTAATTTGTTAAGGTACACTATATGGCCAAAGATGACCATCAACTTGCGGTTTAAGACATTTTGTTAAATATCTAGAGAAATATGTGAAGAATTATTCTGAGACACTATGGGTGTAAATATGAAAGTACAGGTCGTACATTTCCGTGAAGATTTTTTTCCAAAACTCCATAAGGGACCGTCAACAAATTAAAAAAGAATGAATATATTTTGGGTAACCCTGTCTAAACTAATGTAGCAAAAGCGCTCAAACTATATATGATTAAGTGGCTTATTGTAATGAATTATGTTCCTTTTTATGTGAATAGCATGTATACACTGTAAAAAAAAAATCAAGAGGTTACTAAAAATTTTTTAGTAAATTTGTATTCCAAAGAATTTTTTAACAACCATTACAAGTTTTTTTTTTTTTTTTTTTTTTTTTTGCAAGTGAAACAAACATTTCTTTTGTAAACTAAACAAAAGAATATTTTGTATAACTAACTTATGAGCCACCAAGCAAATTTTAGTAATAGCTCCAAAATTATTTTTAGTTTATAAAAAATTATATTTAGACTTCTGAAGCGGAAGATTTTCGGCAAAGTCGCAATAGATGGCAGCACCAAACATTGCTACCTGCTCTATTTCGACACGTTTCTAAAGGGGAGGGAAAGTCAGAGATCATTGCCCATGGTAACTGCAACGACTGGATTTTCATAATCCCTTTATTTAACGCGTACTTACATTGCATATATTCGGTGCGTATTTGATGGCGTCCAGCATCGAAACCGGGTACTTTCAGCCTGGAGTTCGGTGCTATGACCACTAGGCTATCACGGTCACACCAAGTGAGTTTTAGTAATAGCTATTAAAAATGTAAAACTATTAACTCAATTCGATACTAGCTTTTTTCTAGTAATTCTTACAGATTCCTTGTAACAGAGTAAAATTACAAACTTTTTTTTTTTGTAATTACAAGAATCACTAACATTTTTTTAGTAGATCGACCCTTTTTTTTTACAGTGTACTCGCAGAAAAATTAAGGTTTTTATTAAAACAGTCCCAATTTTTTTCAAGTTTTTTGCTTATAATTTACAGAGTTCTTACTATAAAATCATGAGGTATTTGTACCCTATATGGACAGGGCTCTCAATATGGACACCCCTAATATTTTTAAAGGTAATAATTTTCATCGAGAGGTGGCTCAACATTTTCGCGAAGAAAAGCAGTTGAAAAGATAATTAAGGCTGGAAAGTGTAAAAAAGCGCGTTGTTCGCCATTTAGGAGGAAACATGCTGTTTCGAGATGTGCTGATCTTAATTAATTGTAAGCTTAAATTCTTATTAGATATGGTAAAATTACATTAAATGTTGAAAAGTGAAGTATTTTAGAAAGCTAATAAAACATATTTTCGATTGCTATTGCATATTTTGCTTTAAAATATTTTCCTTATTCATTTGTTACAAGATTTAGAAAAACTACGCCCGGTTCCCAATATGGAGAGCTAATGTCCCCATCGACTACAACTGTAAGAAAGAAGAAAATTCAACGTTGCCTAGCAATCGAAAAGGCATCAAAGTGATAAAATCTTTGTTAAACAAGATGCCATTTGAACAATCTCTCAAAAACCTTCCTCCAAAAAACCCTCGCAGAAAAATAAAAAGAAGCCCCCCCCCCCCCCAGTAAAATATCTCTTGGCGAAATCGTAGGTACCAATGGTGTGACTTCCTCAATAAAGGAGAGCTGGTACTGCTTCTTTTGCAGTATTGATGCTTTTTCAAACATGCGGAAATGCATCACATATGGCAGGTATGTTCATGAGGATTATGTGGGACTTACTGCCCATGGTGAAAAAGTTTCTATTTGTCCATGCTGTGAGGACTGAGTAACAACAGATGTAAATTCGCAGACAGATGGAATAAAGCTAAGAAAAACCAACAATATTATTTCGTAATATTTACTAGTAACTAAGGGGCTTTGCATGGGTCTTCGAATGGTAAAAACCGAGAATGACCCCCCCCCCTTTCTAAAATACATGTTCTGAAGATATTTACTGTCCTCCCTCCTCTTCCGAATACTTTAAGATACATTTTTTTATTCCTTCTTCTCTAAAATCCCTTGGAAAAGTGTCTCTTCCACCATACACACTGTGTAGAAAGTCAATAAGGAAACACCTGTCCATGATAGGGAGGGGTAGTTCCTTATATGGACACTTGTAAACATTTTTTTGATTTTATCATTTAAATTAAACCAGAATAATTACAAGGTCGCAAATTTTAATAATGATAGTCAATAGTCCAAGGATAATGGTCACATATTTTGGAGTCTTATGACTCGTGCATGGGGGTGAAAAAAGTACATTTTCCTTAGGATGTCCATATTGGGTACAGGTACCTTGTTCTTTTCTGAAAATGAGACAAACAACATTACACATAATATCATGTAATCAGAATTAAAATTAATAAAAATTGTATGAAAAATGGCTAGATTTACTAAATAATTTTTCACTGTGCATGCGTCGAAGATATGAAAATTCCATATGCACATTATGTTAGCTAAACGTATAGAGCAACTTGTGTAAAAATTTCAAAACAATAGTTTGAAAATTCTGAAAATAATAAGCTGAATAAGCTGTTATGATGAATAAAAAAACAATGAAAAAGATGAAGGGTTGTATCCATGAATCCATTGATTAGTGTCAATATAGAATACACATTATGGCACGTTCTACACTGTAAGAAAAAACGGGAGAAAAAACAGCAAAAATGGCTGTTAATAGTTCTTTTTTGTGCGAAAATTGAATTTTACGGTTATGGCGTTATTTTTCAGTGACGTTTTTGAAGCGCCATCTGCCGTTTCGCAACTGTCATGGCTATGTTTACCCCATAATGCACTCCGCCTAGCCGCCATTTGTTTCCTGTTGCAGTGGTTGTTTTATTAATTTTTTTTTCTTCCAAAATCAGTAATGATTTAAATAAATCACAAGCTAATGAATCTGTTGCGGGCTAAAGGTAAGTTTAGTCTTTGTACTTATTTCTTTGCTTTAATAAAATTGTATTTCTCTTTATTGTGTTATAAATATCTAACGCACATATTTCAGTCAAGTGTAATAAGTTAATGTTCATGGAAGCTCATTGATAAATGTTGTAAAGTACTTCAACTATGCCATTAAGTTTCTCTGATTTATATTTAAAATGTATTATTTTAACACAATTATCATTATTTATAATTAATAATTCAATCCAATTAAAAAAAATGGGGTTTTTGTGATTTGATATGTGCTTTGATAGGTTACGCTTTTGCTTTATAGGAGGTGTGCAATGTTTTTAATAGTTCTATGTATTTCCTTCGCATGTTATTTTATAGCAGGATCGGAGCGATAATTTGCCATAAAGAGCGACATTTGCCTGACATATGTTGAACATATAATCCATTATTATTTTATTTTTCTAAACTTTAAAAAAGTGTGATAAATTATTATTTTCTCATGTAAAAATATAGACGCATAATGCATTTTATATAATTATAGCCAAGTAATAAACGAAGTACATAATCTTTACTATAAAACATAGATAAAATCGACACTGAAATAACATTATAGCAAATAAAACAACCTCATACTTTTTTTCTTTTTAAACATATGTCTTGCCTTGTGCTGAAATCAGCAGATATCACAAAGGGTAGAACAGGAAGTGCCAACGAATCTAAAAGTGCTTTTCAAAATGTTTTACTTCGTCATTCGATCGTGTAATTCTTAGATTTGGGATAGCTTGATTAAATAATGTTGTTTCAATTGTAATACCAGAGAAAATATTTCATACTTCAGGTAAATATTATGTTATTTTTTTTTAATTTAAGATCATGATTGCAGATTATTTTCAAAAAGTATTCTTTAAAACTTGTTTCATTAAACCCTTGTCATTTTATGTAACTAACTTTGCCATATATCTTGCGTAAATCAGCCCTTTTTTACACAGGATACTGGAAACATTTCTTGCTTAAGAAACGTTGCTGTCATGGGGCAACAATCGCTTATAACTGTAATTAATTTATCGGAAAATAAAAAGAACATGTTTAATTACTGTACAAATCATTTTTCAAAGGGTGCAGTTTTATTACATTATTCTGAATGTGCTTTAAAGTTCTTTATAATCCATGCTTGACGAGTGATTTTTTTCTTTCTTGTTTTAATTATTTTTGGATTGAAAACTGGTATTATATTTTAAATGTTTTTGCAGATAAAAATGCAATTATTCTTATTAGAATTAAACTATTTTGATAAAGAGCTTATTATAATATATCGTATTTATTTCATTGTTGATAGTTGTGTTTTTTGTAACTATCACTAACATGAAATCAAATTGTCATTTATCATATTTCACATGTCTCATCATATCATAATTTCTAAATTTAGCAAGAATTTCATGTGCAGTTTGTATTTATGTGTTTCTCTTTTTGGCCTAAAAGTGTGTACTTTTATAATATTGATTTCGATATTATGATAAATAATTTGCCCCCCCCCCCCTCAAAAAAAACTATACAAATTATATTTTGAAATTTTGTCTTATTTTTTGTAGTTATTTTCTTTTAACCGTTTAAACGCCAATGTTCCCAATTGGGAACATTGCATTATTTGTAATACAGAACATATATTTTCCAACATAATAATGATGTCCTTATTTTTTCCTATAAAATATAAGGTTGATTTCAACTTTTGAAAAAAAAATATTTATTTTTAAGCATTTATCACAGGTATAAGGAAAATGTAAATTCGATTTTGTAAAAAAAATATTGTTTTTGTCGTTTTTTTTTTTTAATTATTTACATTTTGCCGTTAGAAATTTAAATGTTTTTGAAATTCGAGAAAATACTCAAGAACAATATACAATAGAATATAGCGGTAAATAATTTGTTATATTTGCATAGGTTGTCAATCAATAATCAAGTTCCAAACTGTGAACAGTGAAATGAAAACAGCCAAAAAAACTGCGGATTTTTTTTTTTTTTTTTTTTTTTTTTTTTTTTTTTTTTTTTTTTTGTTATTTTCTAAATTTATATGCATAAATTAAAACATTTGAATCTGTAATACAGGAAAAACAAAATTATAATAATAAACATATTGCGATATTAATTCGGCGCGTAACCGATTAATTATTATTCAAAGTGGGATTTTATTATCAATTATATGATTAAAAAGTATATATCTTACTGGTATAAATATTTTCTATTTTGTAATTCATATACAAATATATAAGTAATTTAACGTTTTTAATTGTTTGACATATTATGGATCAATTATGCTTTGTTTAAATTTAATTTCTTTGCCAAATGTAGCTGAGATTTTATGTAATATTCGTAACGTCGAATTAATTTTTTTCTTTTTTTTTTCTTTTGTTTCCAATGGAGATTGAGTTTTTTAGAAGTCAGTTTTATTCTTGATGCGGTACTTTTTTTTTTGTAAATATGTATTATTAAGATGCAATTACACTTTTTAACTTAACTTGCCCAACTTATAAAAGGGTATGCGGAGCAGCTGCCCCGGGAGACCCTTTTTAGAGGGAACCCCTATGAAAGCAAAGAGGATATTCATTAAAAAGTGCCAAATGATTAAAATTAGACAAAGTGACTAAAATTTATAAATTTGGATACGTTTAACCAGTAGTGTCTAGTGTGGTTCCCCGTTTGCCCTCTTTGTTTCCAGTACTCCTTCTACACATAGAAAAAACTAATTATATCATTAGAAAACGAATGATAAATTTTATCACAACTTAAAATTCTATTGTTTTGAAAAGAAATTCTTTACTAACATTTCCTCGTAACATGGGAAGCAGTGACAGATTTATGGCAGGGAATTCGGGGCACGAGCTCAGGGCCCCCGATTTTCAGGGGGCTCCGTATTTTGCTGGATGTTTTTTAATTATTGCCCAAAATGTGGCTTTATATTGTGGCGATGTAGCTTTAATATTCAATGAAATTTTATATTCTATTATGTTGATATTCTATTTTTATAACATTGTATATTTTGTCTAAAACATCCATTTATTATTTTATTATAATGAATATTTTCTTTTATCTTTATCACTTTAAAATATATTGTATTTTTAATTCTTGTTAAAATGTTAAATCATTTTCCTTTTATAGTCAGATTATTTGAGTATTGGGAAACATATATTGCAGGCGGTAGAGTCCCCAATATTTTAAATAATTGTAGCTTGGTGTTTAAAAAAATATATATTATTAGTTGTTGCATACTTTACATTCCAGATATATACACTTGCTTAGGAAAAGATAATTAGCATTACACAATTTACTATAAAGCTTCTATTCACTTAAATTTCATAATTGCGAAGTAATTATTTCAAAGTAAGTTATTGATTATCATATTTACATTGTAACGGATATATTAAAGTCAATAATGGTTATTTTAGTAACTATCTTTTATCATTTTTTTAGTCAGTCCCCCTGTAAGTATCGGTGCAAGGGGGGCCCCGTAAGCATCTGTGCCCAGGGCCCCCAAATTTGTAAATCGGTCCCTGATGGGATGTTAAAATAATTAATTATAACGAATGTTGAGTCTTTTTTTTTTTAGGCATTCTATAATGTATGTATATAAGCAGAGTTTGTAAGATATGTTCGTGTCAACAAATTCATCAATTTTTCTACTTATTATCCAACTACAGTTGAACCTCGAAAATCCGAACATTTTACTGATTTCAATTTTATTTATTTAAAGTGAGACTTAGTTATAACTTTCATATTTCTCATCAAATGCAGTTAATTTTTTTTCAAATAAACACTAAATAAACAAATGTAGATGTATTCTGGTATATGTTATGGCAATTAACAGTTAATTAAAGACTTAATTATTACATAAACTGGAAATTTAAAAAAATAATAACTTTTCAAACATAAAAAACAGAAAGATTTAACTTGATACAATTATGACTGGAAACTGTATGTAGTTTAATTCTAACAAAATCACTCAAGGAGCCGTTCACCAATGACGTCACGCTTGAAGGAGGGGAGGGGAGTTGATGAAATTGTGATAGTTTGTGACAAGGAGGTGAGACAGGGTAAGAAGAAATGTGACGTCACACATTTTGGTTAAAATAAAAGTATTAAAATTCAGGCAATTAAATTTTGAAGTTATTCTAAAATTAGAATATTTTGTGTTCGTCAAGTAAAGATAAGATTTAAAAAGCCTGATATATTAAATTCTATCTCAAATTTCAAAATACACCTCTTTTCGATCACTCTTTAATATAAATATTTTATTACTATTCTATATTATTTGTGTTTTTTGTTGCAAATCTAAACATTATTTTATACAAAAGAAGTACATGAATAATTTTTATTGTTAAGCCTACAAATGTCATTAAAACACATAGTTAAAATTTAAAAATAGAGTTTGAAGTATGATCTATAAGGAAATACTTTCTTTCTGATCCGCAAGTAAATGTTTATATAACATAGAGTGACATGTGACAAGAGGGGGTAAAAAAGTAAGATGAAGTGTGACGCTTTGTGACAAAGGGGGGGGGGGAAGGAAGGTCAAGAATGTTGAAAAAACGTGTAACATCATTTATGGACAACCCCCAAGTACATGTTTGTAACTAAGGGGATGTGCAAATATAAAGTTATCAACTTTTTGATAATTTTGGACCCCCCTCCTCTCTTCTTATGCCATATATTATCATCTTCTCCCCCCCCCTTTCGGATAATGTTATCGTTACATTTTTTTTTTTTTTTTTCAGAATTTATTTCTTTTGTTTGAAGTGATATACAAAATTGGTTACATTTATTTTTCGCATACTTTATTGAATCAAATGAAGAGAAGTCAGTAAAATTTTACTTTATATCGAATAAAACTTAAAAGATTGGTTTGGTTTGGTTTATTTTTGTCGTCCGATTATCTACGCTAGGGATATAGGACCAGGGGGAGTGCCCTTCGTGGGGATCTTTCTAAGGGAACCTAACCCGTATTTACGCAAGGTTCGAAGAAAACCACGAAAACTCCGAACGGTTAGGCCGACAGCCGCGACTGGGTTCGAAACCAGCACCTGCTGTCTACCAGTTGAGAGGTCTGAACCTCTCGGCCACTGGTGGGGCTAAAACTTAAAAGAAATAGTCACTGTTTAAAAAAATACATTTTTAAAATCTTTTTACAAGATTCTCTCTTTCTTTTTTCTCCCCTAAAATCTGTTTTAAGATTTGCTTTTTACTGGGGGGATGAGGGGAGTGGGAATTACTTGTCGAAATTTGTGATACTGTTTTTCGTGATCGATTCACGAAATAATAACAAATAAATAAATAAAAATAAATAAACATCGCTGAACAAAAATTTAAATAAATATTCTGGGAAGAATGGTGAAATTTGACATGTTTACTCAAGGATCTCTGCATCCCCACACTCTTCAAGATGCTCTAGAAATAGCATCAAACCTTCTCAAACAAAAAATTTGGGATTTAACTACACGATTTCACTCACGTTTAATATCCATTAAGAAAACTTATGTTACGATATTATTTTTCCACATTTTTTTCCTTCTGAATATTTTTTATGTCCGATTTTTCGGACTGATGGCCGATTATTTTTTTTATTTTCAGAACCTAATGACTTAAGTTTTTGTAAGATTTGGAATAAAATGACTTATGTATTATCTATTGTGTAACTATATTTTAATTTATTGTATTTTAATATGCATAATTAATTGCCACATAAGTGTTATCTCTTAGAGTATTATTTCTATTTTGTTACTTAATTCGTCGAATTAAACGTTGCTTATTTGCACATGGTGGAAAGAAGTAGCATTTTGTTTGTTATTATGTTGCCATGAAAATGTTTTTTCACAAACCTCCAAATTCCGAAATTGCCGTGTCCCAGTGATTTAGAATTGTCAAAGTTCAATTGTAGTTTTTTTTTTGTTGTTAAAAGTTGTTGTTATCTGTTTGGGATAAATTGTACACACAGATGTGAGCAGTACGAAATTTAGGCATGCATACACTATGTGTGAAGTTTTATGCTACAATGCCAGCAAAAAAATAATAACACTTGCGATTTTTAACGTTTTGTTAAATATACAGAAATATACATGAATTATTCTGAAACTCCAGATTATATATTTTCGCGAAGATTTTTTCCCGAAATTCCATAGCAGATCGTCAACAAATTGAAAAAGAACAAAGATATTTCAGATAACCGTGTCAAAACTTATGTAGCAATAGCATTCAAACTGCAAATTATGATTAAGTGGCTTATTGTAATAAACTGTGTTCACTTTTGGGAGGATAGCAATTATACTCATAGAAAAATTAAGGTTTTTATAAAAACGGTCCCAAATTTTGCCAAGTTTTTGCTTATAATTTGCAAAGTTTTTAATAAAAAACGATGTTCTTTTTAGGAAATATGACAAATAACATTGTACATGATACCCTGTAATCAGAATTAAACAATAATAATTGTATGAAAAATGAGCGTGTTTAGTAGATATTGTTTCACTGCGCGTGCCGCAATCAAAATATTTCTTGCATAACGTGTTAACTAAATGTGTGGACCAACTTTTGTACACATCTCAAAAATATAGTTTGAAAATTCTGAAAATTATCGTGTATAGAATGGGATCAAAATCCGTTATTCCCAAAATGAAGAAAAAAGGTGAGGGGCTGTATTCATATTCCCTTGATTAGTGTCAATATATCATATACACAATATTGCACGTACTACCATATTTGGATACAACCCATCATCTTTTTGCATCCTTTTGGGAATAACGAATTTTGAGCTTATTCTATCGACGATAATTTTCAGAGTTTTCAAGCTATGCTTTTGAGACAGTTACAGCTTTTATATTGACAATTTTTTTATAGGACCAATCCTTATATCAAAAATAAATTAAACAAAACTAGGAATTGAAGAAAAAAATCTCAAATCTAAACTGCTTATATTCTGATTCATTTTAAAATTCATTTTTGGTTTTAAGCGCATTCAAATGGTTCTCTTATTTGTGAACTATATAAAGTGACGTATTGGACAGTTTTTTTTTTTATATATATATAAAGGCACAATAAAAAAAACCCCTCAAAATGAGCATTTTGAACAGAATTTCCCCAATCGCGATTGAAAAAAAAAAAAAAAAAAAAAAAAAAAGAAAAAAAAGAAAAAGAAAAGAAAGTATTGAAATAATAAATTGCTCATTTTTAAATCCATATTTGCTCTCAAACGCATTCAATCGACAGGTTCTTTTATTTAGGAACTGTATAATGTGCCGTATTGGTAAGTTTTTTGATAAAGGCAGGATGTATTTCAAAAAAATGCTTTTTGAACAGTATTTCCCTAGCGAACGTGGTTGAAGAATTGAGTATGTATTCAAATAATAAATTGCTTATTTTATGACTCATTTTTAAATGCAATTTTGCTCTCAAACGCATTCAATTGACAGTTTCTCTTATTTAGGAACTATACAACGTGCCGTATTGGTCCATATTTTCATAAAGTCAGAGTATATTTCCAAAAATGCTGTCAAAATAGGTATTTGAGCTGAATTTCTCTTAAGATAATTCTGATAAAACCAGCTCTTATAGAAAAAAGAAATTAAAAGTTCTTCAAAAGCGGCCAAATAAAATTGTTAAACTGGTTTTATCTCTAATCATATTTTACTTTTTGTTGTTGAAATGAACACTTAACTACGAAATCTACCTGCGCCTATAGACCAAGCCGACATGGATTTTTTTATGTATATTTTCACGTTTTCCTATGTTTTGATAAAAACAGTATACAGAGTTTTAAAAAAATATGTGCACCTATTGATTGATACTGTTCGAAACTTTGTTTTTGTCCTCTGAAAAACTTAAAAGTGAATATATACCTATATTACCTTTGTTCTGCAATGTGTAAAATTGTTTTTCATTAAAATAATTAAACAGAAGGTTCTTAAAAAGTTGGCGGTTCTGATGTATGAAATGTAATTTTGTAAGTAAGATGCTAGATTATAATTTTGTTTATTAATGCTAGATTATAATTGTGTATATTAATGTTTTTTGTTTTGTTTTCAGATGCATGTTGAATATAAATCCAAAAAGAAGGAAAAAATCGAACAGAGATGTAGTGGAGAGTATACGCGGGTACACGCCGCATACCTTCTGGATTTTTTTAAGGAGCACCGTATACCCTCTATTTCTCAAGAAAGCTATAGTATATACACTGTAGGGTATACTTTCTGCCTTAAGCGTATACCCTCTACTTAGAGCGTATACTTTGATTTTTTTTACTACTACACCACTGCAAACGAACTAAATAGTATTAAAAGAGGAATATTGCCGCATGTTCTTTCTTTACTTAATAATATGTCAGCTTTTGAATGACTGTAATTTATCATTGTTTTGCATTAAAATTTTTCTTTACTGAAATTAAAATTATCATTTCTTTCTAAAGACATTGCCTAAGTAAATACAAGTCTAATTTTCAGCAAAACCATGGATGTCTTATTTATTTACATAATTATATTTATTGTGCAAAATGATAATTCTAAGTGTGCCTGAAAAAAATGAATGATTATTTTTCACAAGAAAAAATTAATATCTAAAATACCAAGATTGTGTTAAAATTATGTTAAGATTATGTTAATTAGTAGTAAAATTTGAAAATGTGCTTAACAATTAAGATTCATGACTATAAATTCAATTTTTCAGTGACCAGTGAATGCAAGGAAAAAAAAAAACATTATCTAAACAGAATCTTAATCAAGTAGATACTATCAAATGCAGGGTGTCCGAAAAATAGCGTCTAATCTCAGCGCAGCCAGATTTCTCGTTGGAAGTACATAAATAATATCCACAGAACTGTATCTTTACAATCCATAGTTTACGAGAAAATTACAAAAAACAAAGTATGATGTCACAGTCGGTGTAAAAAAAACACCCGTTTTTGGCACATCAACAGCATTATTTACATGCATTTCTAGACAATAACGTACAAAAAATTTGCTGCGCATATCGCATCGTTCATGCGTGTGCCATGTCTCCTCACGAAGAAACTACTTGTGTAGAGTTTGGGTGCTATTTTTGGCACACCCTGTATAATACATAAATGTGGCTAGTTTAATATTTAATAAATAACTCTTATTACAGTATACCCTCGACATTTCAAAGTAGAAAGACGCTAAAAACATTTTGAGATAGCGAACTTTCTAGATATTGAAGCCATTTGGAGAAACAGGTAATATAAAAGGGGGAAATATTTTTCGATACATTGAGGTTTTCAAGATATCGAGAGTACACTGTATTTTTAATATTAATTTGTCAGTTTGTACATTTACATAATTTTAAATAATTTACTTGTAGCATTTCAAAGTTATTAGTGTTTAAAATAAGGTCAATTGAACTGTTTTTTTTTTTTTTTTTTTTTTTTTTTTTTTTATAATTTCTTAAATATTTTAAAGTGAAAAAAAAATAAAATTATGTTTTATTATTTATTGTACAATAATCAAACAAAACCCATGATTTTAATAAGTAGCGTGTGAAATTGATAAAAAACCAAATGAGAGTTGATATAGCCATGTCACTTTTCAGAGTTCATATTTCAAAAATAACAAATATTCATTTGTAAGTTCTGAAGCTATTTTTTCATTTATAATCTCAAACTATAATATCTTTAAGAATCGTCTTTTTCCAAAGTTAATATAAAAATTGTTAATTTTTTTAATGGATTCCATTAAAGTTGGATTTTTTTAAAGTTTAAAAAAATTAAAAACAAAAAATTTCACTAACACACAAATATTTAATGTACATTTTATTTAAAGAAAAATTAACTTACACGAATAAAAATTTTTAAAATATTTGCAAACTAAGATAAAGAATTATATGCTAATATTTTCTACCAGAACATTTTATTAAAAATGAGGAAAATCAACAGACATTACTTGAGTAGATATTTTAAGTGACAGTATTGAATAATTAATTTCATCCTTTTAGCTGTTCATTTGTTTCATTAGGAACATTAGTTTTGATGCTTTAAGGCTCCTGTCCCTGTCCGCGAAGACACTCTCGCGAGCTAATGCTATTCTTATGGGGAGGCATTTTTCTAATATCTCTTTCGCATTGTGACATTTTCAATTTTTTTTTTTTTTTTTTTTTTTTTTCATTGGTTAGCCGAGGTTCCTCTCAAGATCGCTCCTTGATTACTTTTTTGATTTTGATCGCAGATACTTTTTATAAAGTTACTTTTACTTTCGGAACTGGTTTTGGAAGTAAATGTAACTTTATAGAAAATACCTGCGACCACAATTAAAAAAGTAATCAAGGAGCGATCTTGAGAGGGACCTCAGCTATCCAATGCAAATATATATATATATATATATATATATATATATATATATATATATTTAAAAATGTCAAAATGCAAAAGAGTTATTAGGAAAATGCCTCCCTATAGGGATAGCATTAGCACGCGAGTGTCTTCGTGGGCAGGGACAGAGGCCTTAAACTCCTAATCTGTTCATTTCCATTTTGAATAAATTTCACCAAATGTTGAAAAAAATCCTAATGCAGGCAGTCAATGCTTTGGCTGTTGATTAGAATCACTGAAGGGGTGGGGCTAGCTAATTTGTGAAATTAAGGCAATAGCAATATATTCATTTATTAGAATAACAATATATATATATTAAAAAAAATGTTCTGCTCACATTTTTTTTTTTTTTTACCCTTCAGCGATTCAATTAATTCAATTTTATTTTTTAAAGATAAAATCAAGACTCACAAGTTGAATTTTACTATGGTTTTATTTATGAACACTTTCTTTGACAAATGCATGTTTTATTTTTAAAATTTAATAAAGGGCCAAAAAAGACACTTACTAATCATAAGAGATTAATCTTAAATGCTTCCAATTTCAGTGTACTCTCAAAAAAAGATTTGTAAGATACTTATTACATCAATGAAATGAAATATTTGTGTTTATAGATTTATTGTTTTCATATGTGCATTCAACAATTTTATTAAAATTTTAAAACTGCATAATTTAATTTTTTTTCAACTTGTGAATGAAGTTTATTTAAATATATATATATATATATATTTACATTAAAAATGTTCATTGGCTAGCAAGCATCAAAGAAATATATATAATTCTAAAAACAAAATGTTATTTGTTTAGTAAATTGTCCATAATGATTTATCTTTTCCCCCTTGTTTTGCTGCAAGACAAAAATAGTCAGATGTGGCAATCTCAAAACTTAAAAATGCAACTTGGTGTGCTTTATGCTGGGGTGCTTTTAAAACAAATCTATAGTAAGCAACAACTTATATCAACGTATAACTGAATCTGAAGTTTGATGAAAATCCGTACATTAGTTTTTGAGATAGAGCTATTGCAAAATCTTAAATAAAATCTGAATAACAGGCCACCTGTACGGTGATGTACATCAAAAACTAATCAGGATAAATCTTTTATCAGGTACTAACTGAATCTGAAGTTTGATGGAAATCCATGCATTAGTCCTTGAGATACTTTTGTTACGATATCGTGAAAAATGTAGCATAGCAGCGCCACCTGTAAGGCGATTTGCACCAAAAACTAAACAACATTAATTTATATCAAGAACTGACTGAATTTCAAGTTTTAGAAAAAATCGTGCATTAGTTCTTGAGATAGAGCTATTGCGATAATCACGAATAATGCACCATGGCAGCGCCAGTTGTTGAGCTATATATACCAAAACGTAATCAGCACTATGTTATATCAAGTACGACTAAGTCTAAAGTTTTATGAAAATCCATGCTGTAGTTTTTGAGAAATGGCTATTGTAAAAGTTGTGAATAATACAGCATAGCGGCGTCACCTGTAGAGCGATATACACCAAAACAAAACCAGTACCAATTTATATAAAGCACTAACTGAATCTAAAATATTATGAAAATCCATGCACTAGTTCTTGAGATATGATTATTGTGAAAACTGGGAATAATGCAGCATAGCAGCGCCACTTGTTGAGCTATATATACCAAAACGTAATCAGCACCACGTTATATCGAGTATTAACTAAATCTAAAGTTTTATGAAAATCCATGCACGTTGTTGAGATATGGCAATTGTGAAAATTACGAATAATGCAGCATTGCAGCGGTATACACCAAAAACTAATCAGATCTAGTTTATATAAAGGTCTAACAAAATCTAAAATTTTGTGAAACTACGTTTATTAGTTCATGAGATAGATCGCCCACAATTTTTTTTTTCACATACTCACAGAAAAGCATTTTGTAAAAATATGATTTTCGGGTTCTCTGACCCCTAAAACGTGTAAATTCGACAAAAATCGTATTTCGAAATTTTTCACGAATCCAACACTTTTTTCTTGTAAAGATAGAAGAAATTACAAATATTAACGCATTGAATTATTGTAAACACAGCATTGCTGTAACAGTAGTGAAGAATGTTTTAAAATTAATAGTAATTTTAATTGTAAAACAAAAATACGACTCAGTTCTAAAAAAAAAAAAAAGAGGTTGACGTGCATTAAAATATATGCTTGTGCTGTAAACCATTATTTTTACAGCTGTGTTATAACTTCATTTTATAGTATTGTTGTAATTTTTATTCTCCTTTTAGCCGTTATTTTTTACAGCTATGATGTATTTTAATTTTACAACACAACCATAAATTTAAATGCATTTTTAACTATTTTTGTAAAGTTAAATCATAGTTTTGTAAAACTATGATTTAACTTTACAAAAATGGTTAAAAATGCATTTAAATTTATAATTATGTTGTAAAATTAAAATACATCATAGCTGTAAAAAATAACGGCTAAAAGGACAATAAAAATTACAACAATACTATAAAATGAAGTTATAACACAGCTGTAAAAATAATGGTTAAATGTGCCGTGAAAATTACGACACTGCTGTAAAAATTATAACTAAAACTGCAGTAAAATTTACGTCTGTGCTGTGAAATTACAGTAACGCCATTGCTGTAAAAATAACAGCTAAAACTGTAGTAAAATTTACGCCTGCACTGTGAAATTAAAATAACGCCGTTGCTGTAAAATAATAGCTGAAATTGCTGTAAAATTTACGCCTGCACTGTGAAATTAAAATAACGCCAGTGCTGTAAAAATAACAGCTAAAACTACAGTAAAATTTACGCCTGCACTGTGAAATTAAAATAACGCCATTGCTGTAAAAATAACAGCTAAAACTGCAGTAAAATTTACGCCTGCACTGTGAAATTAAAAAAACGCCATTGCTGTAAAATAACTGCATAATGTGCTGGCACCCAAATTGCCAGCACTTTTTGCTGTAAAATTACAGTACTTTTTCTTACAGTGTACTATATTTGGATAAAACCCCTCATTTTTATGCTTTATTTTGGGACCAACGGATTTTACGCTTATTCTATAGACGATCCCTTTCAGAATTATTAAGTTTTGATATTGAGACTTTTATAAAAGTTGCTCTATACATTTAGCTAACTTAATATGCAAATGACGATTATCACCGATTGAAGTTTTGGAATTTACACTTTAATGGCTCTAAGCTCCTACAGAAAAAGTTTGCGCCCAATGGTTTCCTATTTAATAATTTTTGTCTTCATTTCTACTATCACCCCTCAAAGTTTCTCTTTGTGGTAATAAAACACCCTGTATGTGGCAGTTAAATCAGCAATTTAAGAAACAAGAAAAAACTGTGAATGTTTGACATGTGCTGAAATTTCACTTTGATGACAATGACATTTCTCCAGAACACCTTTTATTTCCTTGATCTCCATGGTTGCCCCACATCACTCCAGTATATGTCTAAGCTCAGGAGTTAGATCTTAAACCAGACTTTATAATGCGATAGGGTGAAACCAATTTTCTTTGTGCTTTTCAAGAATTTTTTTTTTTTTTGGGGGGGGAGGGGTTAGGATCTAAATTTCACTAAATAACAATAATATTTTTTAAATATGTGTTTAAGCTGTACAAAATTAGCATCCGCACCGAAAAAAAAATATTTTTGCACTTAAAATATAAGTTTTTAAAATCATATCTAGCATAAAAATGTAACCTCTGTTACCAGACAGTATTCGTTTAATTTATGATAGAAATACTTTAACAAAAAATATAATTTTTATATTTTATTTTGGCAAAAATTCCTTTAGTTCAAAACAATATTTATAGAAAGATGAATAATAAATAATAAAATTTAATCATCATTACATGTGTAATTTTATTTCGTTTAGAGAAAAAAACTAAGTTAAAGTTCATAATTATCACTTTTTTAATTTTAAAGAGAAGATATTTTTAATTCAATTTAAAGTACATAAAATATTCTTTCTTTTGAATACATTTGGTTTATTATATGTTTACAATTATTAAAATGAAATAGAAAAATTCTTCATGTAACAGAGGTTACAAAAATTTATAAGATGTAAACAAACTGACTTTTCAGCAACTAAGAAAGACACACTGAATAAATATGACATAATTTTATTTTCCAGAGAGATTTTCACAAATTTTTAATGCTGCAATTATATTTCGAATACTTCAACAGTGTGAGGAAACTTGTAAAATAATCTGTTCCTTTCTGTAGGGCAAAAAATTTTGGATCTGTTCGAACTGTATGTATGAAATATCAATGTCATCTAATCTAAAAACAGATGATGTATCATTGCAAGATTTCAAAAACATAACTTGCGCTTTACCATCTTCTTCTAAATCACCTTGTGTAACAGCTATGTAGTAATACTTCATTTTTCTTTTTTTTTTCAGTTACAAATTCTATTAGTATGTATGTTCCTTTGACTATTTTATCTCGTATTATTTCTGTAAATTCTTTTTCTTCAGAAGTGGATTCAAGAACTTGAGACTACTCAGAATTCAAAATTTTTTATTCCGTAGAGGTTTCACTTTCACCAATATATCCTTCATTATCATTTCGTACAGTTTTTTCATTATTGCAAAAATTTTCTATCGGGAAACTCTTGTAGTCGAAACAATAGCACAGATCACGTTCTTCACCCCAGAAACAGCTGACATCTCCATACTTGATGACTTTAGGGTTTTATACTGTAATAATTTGGTGTATGTTCATAGTATCCTTTACAATCGGCAACCATCAGGTGCAGCTTGTTCTTTTTTGTTTTCTTATGATATGTTTTTAGATCTGGAAAATACCACAAATAAATAATACTTACCAATGCAAAAACAAATATAAACAAATGATAAAAATGATAAGTAAATTTGGTACTATGGATAAATATATATATATTATTACCATAAAAAATATATTCAGTTATAAAATGTAACCTCTGTTACTTGTATGTAACATATGTTATGGTAACACAGGTTAAATTTAAGGAAAAACAACTTTCTTTCTTAAATAATAATATTCTAAAAAATATTTATGTTACTTAAATAAACTTATTATACTTAGAGTTTTGTGATTTAAAGAGAAATTTTATTTTTAAAACATTATTTAAATCTAAAATTGGAGTAACAGAAGTTACAAAGAGAAAACACACTCACCTTAGAACTTGGTAATACTGCTCTATACTCTAAACATGTGGTAGACAAAGTGAAAATGGCACTTGTATTCTATTTTAGAAAGTTCTTTGAACAATGTAGATTAGTAGCGATCTCTGATAGACTAAATTTTTATTATTTATTCTGCTAAATGTAAATAAAGTAACAGAGGTTTCATTTTCATGGACAAATGTTAAATTTAACTTATACAGTTAAAAAATACATATCTTAATTCATTACTACAAATTTATAAAGCTACTATATCTGTTAGATAATATTATAGATAAATATTGTTTTGGTCATAATATTTAGAATTATAATCTGTTTGAAGTTTTCTCTCTAGTTATTCGGACAGCTAAATTTCATAGCTAAGAATGGATAAATTGCATAAATTGTGTAATAATTACAATAAAATTGGCTAGATCAAATTTTAGACTAATTAAAAATAGTTTTTTTTCTGAAAGATGGCTTTAAAAAATTTGGAATTTCTTTGTATACTTAATGAAAAAAAATATTAAAGGTTTGGACATGAAAAGCACCTGTATTTTTGGTTTCACCCGATATTGAAAATAATACGTGCACACAAAGAATTTTTTGCTTTACTTAATTGCAGAAATTGTACGATTTTATAAACCAAGTGTTTCTGCATAAAATATTGGTATTAAAAAATCGACAGGTTGGCAACTATGCTTCGAAAGCATTAGACATGAACATCATTAAACATAATGTTCTTTAGCTATTTCATGTCATATTTTGAGCTCCACAGTTGTCCATATCTATATGAAATGTCTCATGATATGAGAAAATAACAACTTGATTTTTAATACGAACAAATTGTTCTATCACCTGCATGCATTCATTTCTTATCCCCATTGTTCTTCTAATTTAATTCACAATTTTTGACTCCACGATCCAATGCCATTTTGTTTTTCATTCTCGCAATGATTTTGCAATGCCAAAAAGTTGATGATTCCATTAGAAGTTCGGTTTTTTTCTCATTATAACTGTAACATGAAAGCTATTGATATTTGTTTATTAATAGATTTTTAAATAAATATCTTTAAACTCCTCCATCTCAATTTTCATTCAAATTCCTTCTACTAAAAATGTAGCGCCACAGTGTGCCGACTGTCACCACTAAATTCTAATAGTATTTTTGTTTTATTAAATCGCATAAATTCTGTCCTTAATAAGGTGAAGAATACTCTAAAATTCAGCAGTTACAATCTATCCACTTCAGCACAGTGTTCTCATCTCTTAAATAATTTTCTCTGTATTTTTCAATCACCTCCCAATCCAAACGAAAACTATAAGATTATTCTTGCCGTAACATGAACTAGGAGACATTGAAACTTGATAGATTTTACTTTTTTTTTTCTTTTTTAGCTAAACTTATATTTTCTATTAAAAGATTTTTTTCTTAGAGTCTCCACGCAGAAGAAACAATGCTTCATTCACATTCAAATCTATAACACACCGCATCATCACATTTCATTATTTCAACAAAGGTCATGCACTTCTACACGATGGCAAGTTCTCACTCGTTTTTAAATCCCTTGTTTGCATTCATATTGCATTCGATTTGATAAACGCTAAAGTAAATTTTTGCTCGAGCGGTTGAAACTTTAATCAGAGTTTCGAAGCTCATTTGACTCGAAACACATGGGATTGGACTTGATATCTGTCAAGCTCAAGTTTTAACGGCTGAATTATAACAAATATTGAATCGGAATAAGAACTTGTTTGATAAGTATGAATTAAACTTCCCCCAAGATTAAAAACAACAGCTTTACTGTACACTTAATGTAGATGAATATGGAAGAATCACTTATATAGCTTGTTCTAGGTCTTTGCACATTCAGCGTATCGTTGCATTCAAATGGATGATTCTTTAATGAAATAGATAATTCTGATTCATCTTAAACTGAAAAGATGCTTTTTTTTAAAACTTCCCGGATTACTTAAGATTATTTCAGAGTAAATATTGCAATATTTTTCTTTTTCAAAACAATGAGTCTATGCATATGTAACATGTACATTTTTATGCACTTTATTTATATTTATTTTTCAAATTAAATGCACATTTATGTAATATTAAATATAATTTTGATTCTTAAACCAACTATCACCAAAAAATAGTGTCTAAATATACTTGCCATTTTAACCAGGACAAAACATGAAGCATTTTATTACTACTATTGAATGTTAAAAAAGTTATACGAGTGTGAATTATTATCGTAATATATTGAATGATACTTCTAATTAATTTTAAGAAAATTACTTAAATTATATTATGTCATTAACATCTACCAAGGCCCAGACATGCTCCATATTGCTTTATAAACATTAGAATAAGAAATACAACAAATTATCAAAAACATCCCCAAAATACCGGAGTAAGCTTACATGTAAATCTATCAGCTGCTGTATTTAAAAGCTTGTTTTAAATGTTCTTTTATACAGGTCATGATTTTTGATTTCCCTTTGTTAAAATGTTTAGTGGTACATTTTTCTGCAAAAAGTTTTATTCTCTGAAACTTAGAAAGGAAGATAAGGCACTGTTTATTTCAAGAAGCACAACCATAGTTAAGCAGATAAATATCTGGTAAATATTATTTTTACTTAAAATTTAATTGTTAAAAAATATATTTTACTAAGAGAAATTAACTTTTATTAAATCTTTATGTTAATCAAAACTAGTAAATCGTCACTAGACCCTCCTTTTTGCACTAGACTATCCATTCCGAAATGCTTGTACATATTCATCACTTATATTTTTTAAATTTTAAATTGAATAATATCACCGATAACCCAGAATCCTCAACATTGAAGCGACATGTATCCAGTACCTTTCAACTCTTCTGCCGCATCTTTTATCCTTTGCCCCTTTTTTCTTTCTTCTTGAGAAATAGAGTATTTTAACATATCAGTATAACGACATGCCCAAGACGCTTGCCAGTTTTTGAAATATTTTTCAAACTATGTAAGCTTGCATTCTTGAATGAATTTTAATTGAGTAAAATACTAGTTTGGGAATCAATTATTTTGCCATATATGGTTTTGACCAATTCCTTTCAACCAATCAAATTTTATTCTGATAAACAAAAATTCTCTATCGAGAAAATTCGAAAATACGTTGAAATATATACTGTGTCGAAATTCATATGAGGGCACATTTGGGTATGAAAATCGCATGCTCGTAGCTCACAAATCTTACTAATACTATAAATAACAATCTTTTTTTTAGACTTTCATTTAAAAATGTGTTTAGTTAGAATTAAGTTGTATAGCTGTTATATTTATAGCCTATTTTATTACCTTAAATAAAAGTCTAACTATTGAAAGTGTTCCATGGGTATGTGGATTAAAAAATAAATATATGTTTAAGTACCTTACGTTGATTTAAGTACCTTAAGAAATAAATCAGATATTTTAGAGGTTTATTATATGATTTCTTTAAGTCTAAGACTAACAATATATGATGACTGCTGCAGAATATCGTCTTATGTCAACCTGAATACTATACCTGATCGCAGACACAAAAACGGTGGCTGTTGTCGAAGGATATTATTTTAGCATTTATACGGTCCCTAACGTTTTAACATAAATAACATTTGGAAGTTTTTTCAGCTTTATTTTTCTTAGATTAAATAAGTCAAAGAAAGACTGAAAAGTACTAGTGTCTAATTTAAGGAGACCGTGAAAACGTTTAAAAAAATCCACCTATGACACCCGCATTTTTGCATCAGCACCCAGGCCTAGCATTCAGTGAGCAGTGGATCGGTGGATCTTAAGGCCCTACATCAGTAACGCTTCGAGATAGAACGGCTAATGTTATTTCAATGGAAGAAATTTATCGCTTTCATTCCTTTGCATTTTGCTCAAATTTAATAATTTTTGTTGTTTTGCAAACCTGTAGGTTTAAAGTATGCACGTCATTCTGAAATTTTATTTCTTTTTTAAATTTTAAGGCGATACAAGTGCGTTATTTTATAGTCTTTAAAATTCACCTTTAATGTCTTATTACGAAAAATCTGTTTGACATTTTAAAATTTGGTAAAACAGCATGCAGAGTTTAATTATTTAGCTTTCAGAAAGTGTTTTTTATTTTGATTTTTAAAAAAATTTAATCTATGCTATTTGTATAAAAAGTTGAAGCACTTTGATTTAAAAGAGTCGAAAATGGTGTTTAACTCCGCCTTTAAAAGGGAGACGCCTTAAGAGTAATTAGGGTGAAAGACGATATGGGTTTACCCTGTAGGGAGTCTTACAGGGACGAAGGTGTAAAATCTTGCCTGTGGCTATTAGTAAAATGTTGTTTGCTGCTTTAGGATGAAAAAATAAAAACATCATTTTCTGAATGCATGATATCTCACGCAAGAAGTTCGATCAGAAATGAATTTCAGAAATGATGTAAATACATGTTGATTTCAAAAAGTTTGTTTAATTAGGCATCTAATCTCAAATGTACTTTAAAAGCATTATTGATTTCGAATAAAAACAGATTTACCATTTTTATTATTTTTCTTCCATATATTTGAAGTTTAATTTCTAAAAAAGATTCTTTAATTGCGTACAACATCAAAGTGATATATTCGTTAATTCATAAAACATAACAGAATTAACTTTTTGTCATCTGCAGTCGACAAAGGGAAAAGAAGAAAGGGCAGAAAGAAAATAACAATGGTTCTGACATTAAAAATGAATAGATATATTCGCGAATAAATACATTTGTATTAAATTTTTCTATGTCTTTTTTTTTTCTTTTTTTTTTTTTTTTTTTTTTTTTTTTTTTTGTATCATTCTTTTAGACAATTCTTAATGAATTAGTTTAAATGTTCCTTTTCATAAATATTTCATAAATATTTCTATTTTAATCAATAAAAGTTTGCAGTATACCCACTCTAAAATATAAAGTAATTATTATGCAATTTATGATTAAATTGGATAACACTAATTTAAAAGATAGAAATATATTTATTTTGACACTTCTATCGAAAATTATGACTAATTTACAATACTTTAGCAAATATATTCTGTTGCGGTAAAATTCACATCCGTAAATGATACATTTATGCTTTATTGTATATAAATTGTCTTTCCTTTGTTTTTCCCTTTCAGAAAGATAAACGAATGATTTTTAAAGTTCTTATACTATTTTAACTAAATAATACGTATATATTCCAAAGCCTGTCATAGTCTAACTGATCTAAATTTTAGAATAACAGTTTTTTCAGTCACGCGAAAAGACAAACTCAATTATACTAAACCTACGGAAGATTTTTATAAAGATGCCATATTTTCATTCCAATTTTTAATTATTTTTTTTTCTGCATAGTATAGGTGACGATGGTTAGTATAGAGGCCGATTTTTACTTTTTTCGATACTGATTGTAGATTTTAAATATGAGGATAATATCACTTTTGAAAACGGTTCCGAAAATGAAACTGTCCTGTAAAGAAAATTAAAAAAGTAGAAAAAGGCCTTTGAAGAGATCGCTCTGAACTATTAAAGGGGGAAAAAAATATTAAAATGCAGACGAGATTTATTTATAAATTTCGACCGTTGGATTATCGTCGAAAGAATTATTATAAGCTAGTAAATTGTTTAGCTTAATTAAAGTTTTTTTTTTTTTTTTTTTTTTTTTTTTTTTTTTAATACCCGTAAAATAAATCGAAAAATAGAAAATGGCCTTTGTGCAAATCGATATCAACTAGGCAAAGTAAGAAAAAAAAATACTTAAAACTATTAAAACACAGACGATAAACTTTTATAAATTTCTTTCATAGCATGAGCTTTAAAGCGAAGACATTATTTCGTTTAACTGCAGTAGCCTCTTTAAAATAAATGAAATCGTAAAGGCTATTCAATGTAAGAAAAAAAAATAATTTTTTTAAATGTAGGCGAGATATTTTTATAAATTTCTACAATGGGATTTCGCTTGACTGAAGTAAGTCACTTTAAAATACCTGTATCGAAATCAAAAATTGTAATACGGTCTTTGTACAGAAAGATCTCAGCTGTTCAATATAAAAAAATTATTAAAATATAGACGAGATATTTCTATAAATTTCTGTCATAGGATTTCACTTCATTGAAGTAAACACCTTTAAAATACCCGTAAAAAAATCGAAAAAAATATAAAGAGGTATTTGTACAGAAATATCTCAGAAATTCAATGCTACAAAAATCATTTAAAAAATTAAAATGTTGACGAGATATCTTTATAAATTTCTATAATGGGATTTCTCTCTATTCAAGTAAAACACTTTAAAATACCCGTAAAAATCTAAAAAATGTAAAAAGATCTTTGTACAGAGAAATCTCCGATATCTAATGCCCCCCCCCCGAAAAAAAGTTTAAAGACAATTAAAATACAAACGAGATATCTTTAAAAATTTCTAAAATGTGATTTAGCTCTATTGAAGTAAGTAATTATAAAATACCCGTGACAAAGTCGAAAAGATATAAAACGTTCTTTTTAAAGAAAGATATCAGTTATATAATGAAACAAAAATTACAAGTATTAAAATGATCTATAGAAATGACTTTTAAATGATCTTAAAGATATCTTTATAAATTTCTACCATGGAATTTTACTTGATTGAGGTAATCATCAGTTTATATTTACTTGTAGACGAGATATCTTTATAAATTTCTAACATTCAATGCTAAAAAAATCATTTAAAAATATTAAAATGTAGAAGAGAAAAATATATATTTATATGAACTTCAAAACTTCATAGGATTTCGCTTGATTGAAGTAAGCCCCTTTAAAACCTCCATAGCAAACTCGAAAAAATATAAAACGGTCTTTGTACCGCAAGCTCTCAGATATCCAATGCCAAAAAATCATTTAAAAAGATTTAAATGTAGAAAAGATACATTTATAAATTTCTACTACAGGATTTCGCTTGACTGAAGTAGCCTCTTTAAACACCTGTAAACAACACCAAAAAAGTACTAAACGGTCTTCACACAGAAAGATCTCAGCTATCCAATGACAGAAAAATTATTTAAAAATATTAAAATGTAGAAGAGATATTTTTATAATTTTATGCAATTGAATTTCACTTGACTGAAATAGCTTTTTTAAAATTCCCCTAAACAAAGACGAAAAAGTATAAATGGACTTTGTACCGAAAGATCTGAGATATAGAATGCCAAAAAAATAATTTAAAAATATTAAAATGTAGAAGAGATATTTTTATATATTTCTACCATTGGATTTCACTTGACAGAAGTAGCTTTTTTAAAATGCCACTAATAAAAGTCTAAAAAGTACAAAACGGTCTTTGTACTGAAGGATCTTTGCTATCCCATGACAAAAGAATCATATAAAAATATTAAAATGTAGACGAGATATTTTTATAAATTTCTACCATTGGAATTCACTTGACTGAAGTAGCCTCTTTAAAACACCTGTAAACAAAGTCGAAAAATAACAAAACGGTCTTTGTACCGACAGATCTTAGCTATCCCATGACAACAGAATCATTTAAAAATATTAAAATGTAGACGAGATATTTTTATAAATTTCTACCATTGTAATTCACTTGACTGAAGTAGCTTTTATAAAATTCCCCTAAATAATGTCGTAAAAGTACAAAACGGTCTTTGTAACGAAAGATCTTAGCTATCCAATGACAACAGAATCATTTAAAAATATTAAAATGTAGACGAGATATTTTTATAAATTTCTACTATTGGAATTCTCTTGACTGAAGTAGCTTTTTTAAAATTCCCCTAAACAAAGTCGTACAAGTACAAAACGGTCTTTGTTCCGGAAGATCTTAGTTGTCCAATGACAAAACAATCAATTAAAAATATTAAAATGTAGAAGAGATATTTTTATAAATTTCTACCATTGGATTTCACTTGACAGAAGTAGCTTTTTTAAAATTCCCCTAATAAAAGTCTAAAAAGTACAAAACGGTGTTTGTACCGAAAGAACTCAGCTATCCCATGACAAAAAAATATTTAAAAATATTAAAATGTACAAGTGATATTTTTATAAATTTCTACCAATGAAATTCACTTGACTGAAGTAGCCTCTTTAAAACACCTGTAAACAAAATCAAAAAAGCAAAAACGGTCTTTGTACCGAAACATCTCAGCTATCCAATGACAAAAAATCCCTTAAAAATATTAAAATGTAGAAGAAAGAATTTTATAAATTTCTACCATTTGATTTCATATTACTGAAGTAGCTTTTTAAAAATTCTCATAAACAAAGTCGAAAAAGTACAAAACGGTCTTTGTACCGAAAGATCTCAAATACCAAATGAGATGAAAACATTTAAAAATATTAAAATGTAGAAGAGATACTTTTATAAATTTCTACCATTGGATTTCACTTGACAGAAGTAGCTTTTTTAAAATTCCCCTAATGAAAGTCTAAAAAGTACAAAACGGTCTTTGTACCGAAAGATCTTAGCTATCCCATGACAAAAGAATCATTTAAAAATATTAAAGTGTAGACGAGATATTTTTATAAATTTCTACCATTGGAATTCACTTGGCTGAAGTAGCCTCTTTAAAACACCTGTAAACAAAATTTAAAAAAAGTACAAAACGGTCCTTGTACCGAAAGTTCTCAGCTATCCAATGACAAAAAAATCATTTAAAAATATTAAAATGTAGAAGAGATATTTTTATAAATTTCTACCAATGGATTTTACTTGACTGAAGTAGCCTCTTTAAAACATCTGTAAACAAAGTCGAAAAAGTACAAAACGTTCTTTGTACCGAAAGATCTTAGCTATCCTATGACAACAGAATCATTTAAAACTATTAAAATGTAGACGAGATATTTTTATAAATTTGTACTATTGGAATTCACTTGACTAAAGTAGCTTTTTTAAAATTCCCCTAAATAAAATCGTAAAAGTACAAAACGGTCTTTGTACCGAAAGATCTTAGCTATCCAATGACAAAAAATCATTTAAAAATATTAAAATATAGAAGAGATATTTTTATAAATTTCTACCATTGGATTTCACTTGTAGGAAGTAATTTTTTTAAAATTCCCCTAATAAAAGTCAAAAAAGTACAAAACGGTGTTTGTACCGAATGAACTCAGCTATCCCATGACAAAAAATCATTTAAAAATATTAAAATGTACAACTGATATTTTTATAAATTTCTACCATTGGAATTCACTTGACTGAAGTAGCCTCTTTAAAACACCTGTAAACAAAATCAAAAAAGTAAAAACATTCTTCGTACAGAAAGATCTCAACTATCAAATGAGAAAAAATCATTTAAAAATATTAAAATGTATACGAGATATTTTTATAAATTTCTACCAATGGATTTCACTTGACTGAAGTAGCCTCTTTTAAACACCTGTAAACAAAGTCGAAAAAGTACAAAACGGCCTTTGTACCGAAATATCTTAGCTATCCCATGACAACAGAATCATTTAAAAATATTAAAATGTAGACGAGATATTTTTATAAATTTCTACTATTGGAATTCTCTTGACTGAAGTAGCTTTTTTAAAATTCCCCTAAACAAAGTCGTACAAGTACAAAACGGTCTTTGTACCGGAAGATCTTAGTTGTCGAATGACAAAACAATCATTTAAAAATATTAAAATGTAGAAGAGATATTTTTATAAATTTCTACCATTGGATTTCACTTGACAGAAGTAGCTTTTTTAAAATTCCCCTAATAAAAGTCTAAAAAGTACAAAACGGTCTTTGTACCGAAAGATCTTAGCTATCACATGACAAAAGAATCATTTAAAAATATTAAAATGTAGACGAGATATTTTTATAAATTTCTACCATTGGAATTCACTTGGCTGAAGTAGCCTCTTTAAAAGACTACTCTAGTTTCATTTCTCTTTCTATTTACTTCTATAAATTTAATATTATAAGTATTTTGTTGTGTACAGAGCAGTTTTGTCAGAAATGAATCATGAAATATTTAAGACAGAAAATAATATATCTTTAACAACTTGTATAACCTAAAATAAATAAATAAATAAAGTTACTGAAATGGCACATCTACCCTATATATATATATATTATTTTATTTTGTACTATAAGTAATGCATTCTACATAAAAATGATTTTTAATTTATTCTTTTTATTTATTACTCTGTTTTCGAAGGAGATTTCAGATGGAGACAAAATACGAAAAATGCTTTGCACATAGCAAAATTTGTAATTTCGTGTTTGTTTACATAATAGACAATGAATGTGAAGTAATATTTGAAGGGGGGGGGGGACACTTAGTAGAGCTATTGAAAACTGAAACTCTCAGAATTTTAAAGAAAACTAAAATGTTTTAAAATATTTACATTTTGATAATGATATTTCAAGTGCTGTTCGTAAGTCTAATAATGCTTTAGATTTGTTAATATTTAGAAAATGTAAATTTTTAGAAATTTTTTATGTTTAGAAAGTGTAAATTCATAGATATTACCAGAATTATTATTAAATACGCTAATCTGATTTCCAAAATGTAGCAAATATGCCTTTGTGGACGCAAATTTTGTAAATAAAATTTGTGTTATCTTTGTTTAGCTTAACATATTGTATATATCATTGAAAGTGTTCATAAACAAGATATTTATTTTTCTTTGTACCATGTAACTACTGATGTAATTAATAAAAATATTGAAAGTTCAAATTGTGATTACGTATTTAAATGGTTATTTATAAATATATTTACATTTTATTCTGTTAGTTATTAGAGCAAAATCATATATAAATAAAGTCATTATCATATTTCATTAAATTCAATAAACAGGCATAGAAACCGCGATTAAAAGTTTTTTCTCTCTCTTTCTTATTAGGTACTAATTTGGAATTAAGGTGATAAAATGAAGCAATTTTTTTACAATTATTACTATTAATATTATTTTTATTTATTTATTTATTTATTTTTTAATTACTAGCAATGACAGCCCCGGCAGACATATGGTAAAACTTTCTTGAAGCTCTTTAACATTTTATTTTTCTTTAGTAGTCAATTACAGTCTGTTTATCGATCTCAAAAATAAAATCTCAGTAACAAATTGCTAAGCGAATAACTTTATTTATTCATTCATTTATTTAAATTTTACTGTTTTAACGTATGCTATGAAAACTAAAATATTTCCGATAAAAAATTTCCTCTAAAATTGAGAAATGTCAATGATTTGTCAATTTAACTCTAATGGCTATGTGGGGCACTTGTGAACACACTAGTTGAGGCAAATAAAAATAGTTCATAAATGCGCCAATAATAGTTCTGTGATCCTGTTTCTTTGACAAGTTTCCTGTTTCTTTAAAAATATTAAAATATAGAAGAGATACTTTTATAAATTTCTTTCATTGGATTTCACTTGACTGAAGTAGCTTTTTTAAAATTATCCTAAACAAAGTCAAAAAAGTACAAAACGGTCTTTGTACCGAAAGATCTGAGACATCGAATGCCAAAAAATCATTTAAAAATCTTTAAAAGTAAAAAGACATATTTATAAAATTCTACTATAGGATTTTGCTTGAATGAAGTAGCTTCTTTAAAACACCTGTAAACAAAATCAAAAAAGTACAAAACAGTCTTTGTTCCGAAAGATCACAGCTATCCAATGCCAAAAAAATCATTTAAAAATATTAAAATGTAGAAGAGATATTTTTATAAATTCCTACCATTGGATTTCACTTGACTGAAGTAGCTTTTTTAAAATTCCCTTAAACAAAGTCGAAAAAGTACAAAACGGTCTTTGTACCGAAAGATCTGAGATATTGAATGCCAAAGAATAATTTAAAAATATTAAAATGTAGAAGAGATATTTTTATAAATTCCTACCATTCGATTTCACTTGCCTGAAGTATCTTTTTTAAAACATCTGCAAACAAAATTAAAAAAGTACAAAACGGTATTTGTACCGAAAGATCTAAGCTATCCAATGACAAAAAAAAAAAAAAAAAAAAAAAAAAAAAAAGTCATTTCAAAATATTAAAATGTAGAAGATATATTTTTATAAATTTCTACCATTGGATTTCACTTGACTGATGTAGCCTCTTTAAAATACCTGTAAACAAAATATAAAAAAAAAATACAAAACGGTATTTGTACCTAAAGATCTCAGCTATCCCATGACAAAAAATCATTTAAAAATCTTTAAATGTCGAAAAGACATACTTATAAAATTTTACTATAGGATTTCGGTTGACTGAAGTAGCCTCTTTAAAACAGCTGTAAACAAAAAGGTCTTTTTACCGAAAGATCTCAGCTATTCAATGACAAAAAAACATTCAAAAATATTAAAATGTAGAAGAGATATTTTTATAAATTCTACCATTGGATTTCATTTGACTGAAGTAACCTCTTTAAAACAACTGTAAACAAAATCAAAAAAGTACAAAACGGTCTTTGTACCAAAAGATCTGAGATATCGAATGCCAAATAATGATTTACAAATATTAAAATGTAGAAGAGATATTTTTATAAATTTCTACCATTGGATTTCACTTCACTGAAGTAGCTTTTTTAAAATTCCCCTAAACAGAGTCGAAAAAGTACAAAACGGTCTTTGTACCGAAAGATCTGAGCTATAACATGACAAAAAAATCATTTAAAAATATTAAAATATAGAAGAGATATTTTTAGAAATTTCTAGCATTGGATTTCACTTGACTGAAGTAGCTTTTTTAAAATTCCCCTAGAGAAAGTCGAAAATATAAAAAACGGTCTTTGTACAGAAAGATCTCAGCCATCCCATGACATAAAAATCATTTTAAAATATTAAAATGTAGAAGACATATTTTTATAAATTCCTACCATTGGATTTCACTTGACTGAAGTAGCTTTTTTAAAATTCCCCTAAACAAAGTCGAAAAAGTACAAAACGGTCTTTGTAGAGAAAGATCTAAGCTATCCAATGACAAAGAAATCATTTAAAAATATTAAAATGTAGAAGAGATATTTTTATAAATTTCTACCATTGGATTTCACTTGACTGAAATAGCTTTTTTAAAGTTCCCCTAAAGAAAGTCGAAAAAGTACAAAACGGTCTTTGTACCGAAAGATCTGAGATATCGAATGCCAAAAAATAATTTAAAAATATTAAAATGTAGAAGAGATATTTTTATAAATTCCTACCACTGGATTTCACTTGACTGAAGTAGATTTTTTAAAATTCCCCTAAACAAAGTCAAAAAAGTTCTGTAAACGGTCTTTGTACCGATAGATCTGAGATATCGAATGCTAAAAAATAATTTAAAAATATTAAAATGCAGAAGAGATATTTTTATAAAATTTTACCACTGGATTTCACTTGACTGAAGTAGATTTTTTAAAATTTCCCTAAACAAAGTCGAAAAAGTACAAAACGATCTTTGTACCGAAAGATCTCAGCTATCCAATGACAAAAATTCATTTAAAAATATTAAAATGTAGAAGAGATATTTTTATAAATTTCTTCCATTGGATTTCATTTGACTGAAATAGCTTTTTTAAAGTTCCCCTAAACAAAGTCGAAAAAGTACAAAACGGTCTTTGTACCGAAAGATCTGAGATATCGAATGCCAAAAAATAATTTAAAAATATTAAAATGTAGAAGAGATATTTTTATAAATTCCTACCACTGGATTTCACTTGACTGAAGTAGATTTTTTAAAATTCCCCTAAACAACGTCAAAAAAGTTCTGTAAACGGTCTTTGTACCGATAGATCTGAGATATCGAATGCTAAAAAATAATTTAAAAATATTAAAATGCAGAAGAGATATTTTTATAAAATTCTACCACTGGATTTCACTTGACTGAAGTAGATTTTTTAAAATTTCCCTAAACAAAGTCGAAAAAGTACAAAACGATCTTTGTACCGAAAGATCTCAGCTATCCAATGACAAAAATTCATTTAAAAATATTAAAATGTAGAAGAGATATTTTTATAAATTCCTACCATTCGATTTCACTTGCCTGAAGTATCTTTTTTAAAACATCTGTAAACAAAATTAAAAAAGTACAAAACGGTATTTGTACCGAAAGATCTAAGCTATCCAATGACAAAAAAAAAAAAAAAAAAAAAAAAAGTCATTTTAAAATATTAAAATGTAGAAGATATATTTTTATAAATTTCTACCATTGGATTTCACTTGACTGATGTAGCCTCTTTAAAATACCTGTAAACAAAATATAAAAAAATACAAAACGGTATTTGTATCTAAAGATCTCAGCTATCCCATGACAAAAAATCATTTAAAAATCTTTAAATGTCGAAAAGACATACTTATAAAATTTTACTATAGGATTTCGGTTGACTGAAGTAGCCTCTTTAAAACAGCTGTAAACAAAAAGGTCTTTTTACCGAAAGATCTCAGCTATTCAATGACAAAAAAACATTTAAAAATATTAAAATGTAGAAGAGATATTTTTATAAATTCTACCATTGGATTTCATTTGACTGAAGTAACCTCTTTAAAACAACTGTAAACAAAATCAAAAAAGTACAAAACGGTCTTTGTACCAAAAGATCTGAGATATCGAATGCCAAATAATGATTTACAAATATTAAAATGTAGAAGAGATATTTTTATAAATTTCTACCATTGGATTTCACTTCACTGAAGTAGCTTTTTTAAAATTCCCCTAAACAGAGTCGAAAAAGTACAAAACGGTCTTTGTACCGAAAGATCTGAGCTATAACATGACAAAAAAATCATTTAAAAATATTAGAATATAGAAGAGATATTTTTAGAAATTTCTAGCATTGGATTTCACTTGACTGAAGTAGCTTTTTTAAAATTCCCCTAGAGAAAGTCGAAAATATAAAAAACGGTCTTTGTACAGAAAGATCTCAGCCATCCCATGACATAAAAATCATTTTAAAATATTAAAATGTAGAAGACATATTTTTATAAATTCCTACCATTGGATTTCATTTGACTGAAATAGCTTTTTTAAAGTTCCCCTAAACAAAGTCGAAAAAGTACAAAACGGTCTTTGTCCGAAAGATCTGAGATATCGAATGCCAAAAAATAATTTAAAAATATTAAAATGTAGAAGAGATATTTTTATAAATTCCTACCACTGGATTTCACTTGACTGAAGTAGATTTTTTAAAATTCCCCTAAACAAAGTCGAAAAAGTTCTGTAAACGGTCTTTGTACCGATAGATCTGAGATATCGAATGCTAAAAAATAATTTAAAAATATTAAAATGCAGAAGAGATATTTTTATAAAATTCTACCACTGGATTTCACTTGACTGAAGTAGATTTTTTAAAATTTCCCTAAACAAAATCGAAAAAGTACAAAACGATCTTTGTACCGAAAGATCTCAGCTATCCAATGACAAAAATTCATTTAAAAATATTAAAATGTAGAAGAGATATTTTTATAAATTTCTTCCATTGGATTTCATTTGACTGAAGTAGCTTTTTAAAATTCCCCTAAAGAAGGTCGAAAAAGTACAAAATGGTCTTTGTACCGAAATATCTGAGATATCGAATGCCAAAAAATAATTTAAAAATATAAAAATGTAGAAGAGATATTTTTATAAATTTCTTCCATTGGATTTCACTTGACTGAAGTAGCCTCTTTAAAACACCTGTAAACAAAATCAAAAAAGTACAAAACGGTCTTTATACCGAAAAATCTCAGCTGTTCAATGCTAAAAAAATCATTTTAAAATAAGGTACCCTGGGGTAATAACGCCACGTTAAGGTTCTAACAATTTTCACGGCTTACTTTTAGATTGTATTTTTCAAACAAATATAGGATCTGATACAGCAACTCATTGACTATCTATATAAAATAAAATAATTTAACAGATATGTATTCATAAAATGTAATGGCGTTTTTTCTTGACCAATGCTATTTGGCGTTATTACCCACCTATATGGGTAATAACGTCATGCAAACAAAACTATGAAATAACATGGAATAATTGCATGTAGATAGCCCAATTCTAAAAATACAAACTCTACAAACTTAGAAATTGACAAATTGCATTCTAAGCTATTGAAAATGTTCATTTTTTTTGTGAAAGTGTAAGAAAAATAAAGATGTGGTGTGGGAGGGGGGGATGAGGCAAAAGAATATCAGACCGTGAGCTGCTTTTTGCTTAAAAAGGACCGCTTAAATAGAAATATGAGAAACATTGCACAGTTTTAACTGTGTTTATTTGAATCAGTATTTAGGATGTAGCTCGGCCACTGTAGGGAATCAACCGGGGTATTAATGTCAAGGATTGGCGTTATTACCCCGGTATAGTTCATGCGCAGTACATTTTAAATTACAAATTATCTCAAGAATATATCCAAAATCTTCAACAATATTTTAAAAGTACATTAAATGCACTACAAATTTATGTAATTAACAAAGTATTTCCGGATAAAAAGATAGTCTTCACATCACAAAACATATCTCGAAAATTTTAGGTCAAGCATTAATTTTAGTTGTTTGTAAAAACAATAAGACCTAAAAATGAAACAAATTAACTTGAAGCTGTTTTTTGCGATTTATATGACTCAAAACCCTTCTGCGCAGAGCACATGGGTGTCATTTACCTGATTATTTCATAATTATGCAAAATATAAACACTTGGCGTTATTACCCCGCCTGGCGTTATTACCCCAGGGTACCTTATTAAAATACAAACGAGATATCTTAAAAATTTCTATCTTGGGATTTCGCTTTATTGATGTAAGCCACTATAAAATACTCGTAACAAAATCGAAAAAATATAAAACGGTCTTTGTACAGTTCAATGATCTCAGCTATTCAATGCTAAAAAAAATCATTTAAAAATATTAAAATGTAGAGGAGATTCTTTGGAAAATGTTTAATGTGCAATCTCTGACATAATAATCACGATCTGTATGTTGTCTTTTAAAATTACATATAAATGATTCAATTTCACTTGAAACTATCTAACAAAAAAGGTCAATGTCGACTTGTTTTAAAACGGATCCGAGTGTTTTGGTAAGAAATTATCTCGAAGAAACTATCCAAATGCACATATCCCTCGGGCTATCAGTATTGAAAAGGTGCGAGAGTTTTTAGCATTTGCTAATGACTTTTTTCTTCCTGGGGTATCTTATTCCCTTTTTATCGCCTGGAGGTAAAGGGTGGCGTGAGATGACCATTTTCTTATTAATTACAAGCTTGGAAAATATCATTGGTCTTTTAAAGTGTCAATCTTTGGGTTCGGGATACGCCTTCCTGGTGGCAACACGCATAGGTTTGTGATAGGATTTTCAGTTTCGGTTTGACTGATGCAGGCTCTTAAATACATCTTGTACAGACATTTGAGATCATTCTCATAATATGTGTCTTTTCCTTACATATATGTGAGGCGTATCAAAAAAAATCTAAGTTAGCTTAAAGGTTTGGTTGAAAATTAGACGGTATACTCAAAATACCCCACAGTTTAAAAATCATAATAACAGAGTTCATACATTTCAAAGTATTTTCCAGATAAAATATCAGTATTTCTTAAAAAGAAAAGTAAATCTAGATTAAACAAGCGAAATTTCGTTATATTTAAGCAAAGCTAAATTGAAGAATTTCGTGATCTGGAAATTCCCTGATTCATATGAATCATGGTTAAAATACAAAGTACATTAAACTTTTAAATTAAGTCATTGTAAACATATTTTATTTACAATTCCTTAGCTTAGATGATTTTATAACATTGTGCTTTTAAATATACTGCTTTAGAAAACGGCCGTAAAAAATACCACTTATTTTTTTACTATTATTATTTTATTTTTATTTATTTATTTACTTTTATTTATTTATTTATTTTTTACAGAAATTAACCTTTTGGTTATCAAAAACATTTTTCACACAGAAACAAGGAGAAAAATTACATAAATATTTGGTATAAATTGATTAATTCTAAAAACATAGCGTTAGGTTTTATAAAATAATAAGATAATTTATTTTCAAACTGTCCACTATACCAAAAAATAGGCAAAGTTGTTCATTTAAAATACTATTCTAACAACTTACCCTTGTTTTTCATATTTAAAACGTTATGCAGACATGAAAATTATATGGTTCTAGAGGTCTTCACGGGCCGGAATTTCCGAGCCCGGGCCCGGCCCGACCCGACTCAATTTTTACAAAAAAAAATTAGATTTTACTTAACATATAATTAAGATTCCTGTAAAAAATACTGCATACGGATGGGATACATTTACAGTATACTTTGAAATTACGATGCGCAAGACAGAAAATACGCAATAGCAGCATTAACTTTTAGTTAGATTCTTAAACGCTTCAACATTTAAATAAGGATTCATAAAAAATAATGTAGTTTAGAATGAAAGAAGAAAAAGAAAGTTAACAACATACTAACATTTGAAGCTTTCTAATAAAAAGTAGATTTGCAAAATATTTCTCTGTCATTTGTTATGACTTTTCTCAAATCCAAAAGAGCTACTCTCTTCCACATTTCAGAGTTCAATTCTTTTCGAAAATGCATAAAATTGACAGGTGTTCTCATTGAGAAACTACGTATTCAAATGGCATTAGCTATTTTTTGATCAAGGTGATGTATATTTGAGAATATACTGCTAAATATAGCGTTTTGAATCGAATTTCAAGAATCGACATCACGCAAAAGGAAAAAAATCGGACACCCTGACAAGAATCTCTTATATGTCGACAAGTAATTTATTTAACGAAAATGAAAAAGGTAAATTGATTCCAAATCCCTTCAATAGTCAGGTCTGTCAATTTTACGACTTTACAATTAAAAGTTATAATAGATGTAAATTTTTCAAGGGGATGAAAAAAGTCGGGGCCAGGATTCAAACCAGAAATGCGTTGGCTGAAGTCGCTAATGCTCTTCCAAGTGAGCCATCTCGGATAAACACTGGAGGACTAATTCACCCAACCAACCTTAACGATCACACAATCTGGTCAGATACTTTGGATCATCTCAGCAGAATAAATCCAAGGATAATATATGGAACTGCAGAAAACGCTACATTGAAATTAAATTAATTTATAACACAAACTGTTGCAAATTATCAGACGAGATTGTGTTATCGTTAAAGATGGTTGGGTGTATTAGTCCTCCAGTATTAATCCGGTATGGCTCAGTTGGAGTAGCATGGCAGCTTCGGCCAATACATCCCTGGTAGTGATTCTGGCCCAGACATTTATCACCATCTTGGAAAATTTACACTTGTTATAATTCATTTACCGATTGAATATTCGTCTTATAAATTAATATAATACAATTAAAAGTTAGTCTGAAAATATGTCAAAATTTTGCAGTGTGGAGCAGTGAATTGGAAAACCATCTTAAAATATATTTCCAAGAATTACATTGACAGAAATTCATTATCGTTATTAACATTTTTACAAAACATATCGCTTGTTCTATATATCCTAAGAATAAATAAGGTCAGCTCCGGTCCGGTTCGACTATGTAGGCAAAAATAAAAGCTTATGAGCGACGTTTGTCAAGCTTGGTAAATCTAGCAACAAAAATTACTCAATAAAAGTGACGCCAACTTTGCGCTATTTCGGATATTTCCTGAAAAGATTTGAAAAAGTTGTGAAATCATATTAAAAACTGTTAGAACCCGAAATAAAAGTAGAGCTCGATCTAAAAAATGTTGCAGTAAAAATTGGCAAGCACTTTCAATCTAAAAAAGTGCGTAGAAAAGATATGGAATCAGATTATCTGTAAAACTCAGGAAATTACCCAAATTTTTGTTTACACAAAATGTGGAGTGAGCTTTACTGGAGCCTTATATTTAGAATCATACTATTATCCACTCAAAGTGACTACTTGGCAAAGTACTTAATAGAATATATAGTTATGTTGTCTCAAATCAGCTAAGAATATAAGTAATTAAGTAATAATTAAAGTATAACGCTAATGTAGTCAGGTTGTTGAGGAATTGATCTAAGATAAATATATCTGAACACAAATATTTAGTAAATGGTTGAATCGTATATGTTTAAGGTTTTGGGTTTAGTTGAAGTTTTGAGTTTGAAGTTGAAGTTTCCTTCTCAACTTCTTTCTTCTTCAAACACTCCTGGAATGGTATTTTGTTTATTCTTTGTACTGAACGAACCGTTCTCGTTCTTTATTACATCAACCTATAACCTATAGTTATGAACTCAAAATTTAAAACTTGTTATGGATGAATCGAATATCGAGTATGTTTAAAATGCCTCTTTCTCCCTGATTGATTTTAAGGCACCAGTAATGCTCGGTACACATTTTCAGCTGACAAAAACTTGGGTAATTTCATGAGCATATTTTTAGATTGAAAATATTTGCCATTTTTTAGATCGAGTTCTATTTTCTCCCTGGTTCCAACAGTTTTTCATATGATTACAGTTACAATTTTAGATTATTTTCCATAATGGCATTAAAATACGATTTACTTTCATTTCATTGCAAATTCGGATCGGGTGCCGGATTGAGTCGGGATTCAGGTTGCTGAAAAATTCTTTTGCGGGTTTGTGTAGAGCTGCAGGTTCAGGAATTCTTTATTTGTCATGTTTGGATTGGGTTGAGGGTTGATTTAAAAAGGATTTACGAGTTGGAACGAATCAGTGCAATACTCTAATTTGTTTTTTACCGATCTATCAAACTTAAATTACATTACTATTAATCATGTTCTTATTTTATTAATTTTTTTTGTATTTAGACACTATTTTTTATGTAATTTTAATAAAGTTTCATTTGATTCTTCTCCAAAATAAAATCATGTGCAGATTTTATGTTTATATCAGAAATAAACCGATAATTGAATTGCCTTTATACCTGACTGATTTGTAATATTCCCGAATTTCAAATGTTTAAAATGTGCACCAAACTTTTCAAAAGTTGAAATTTTTAAGCTTATGTATCACATTTTTCAGTGTCCATTTTCCTGAATAAAGATAGACTGGGTTCAGCGAAACACACCAAATAAACTGGTGAGAAATAATGATTAAGATAATACACTTTCTAAAATCATAAAATAAAAAAGAATGCAGGACGCCTTTCAAGTTAAAAAATGACAGCTCGTAATCAGCTGAAGCAAACACGTGTCCGTAAGGAAACAGTGTGAGAAATGAGCATATTGTTTGTATTTATAATTTAAGTTTAATGTAAATTATAAATTTTGTGGTTTCTATTTTTCTTTTTAAACACCTTTATTTTCCTTCTTTTCCCGTATCACGCGTGAAAGCTGTAACATCCACTTACACGACATAAAGCGTAATATGACATACGCTGTCTGTCATCCATTTTCTATTTCTATATACACTGATCTCTTCCATTAGAATGCAATATTTCAAAGGTTACATCAAAAGATTTAATATTGGTTAGAAGGTATCATGGCTGTTTTTACGATGTTTGTGATGCCCTTACGGAATTTCATTTAAGAAAAGCTCTAGTATTCAGTGTATCTTATTTATCTCGAAAATAATAATAATCTGAGTTAAGTTTAGCAATGAATTCAAATTCATTTCTAATAGATTAATTTAAATATTTTTTCATTTTTTTAAATTTGAACATTTAAACATTTAACAACATATTTTTTTCCTTATCCTAATTACTTTGTTTCTCTCCTTCACCCTTAACCATTTTGAATCGCATCACCTATTAGTTTTTTTCCCTCTAAAGCCTGTATATTAAATATAATATCCTTTTCTTGAAAAAATAAATCGTCAGTAACAAAACAAACATTTATGGCAAGAAATTCTTCAGAGCAATTATTGGATTTAAATAATTAAATGCCATTAGTGTTATCATAATCATAAAAGCCGTAATTTTATTTTTATCAGTACATTACATTAAAAAAATATTTACTTTTTAAATGCATATCTTTATAACGTGAACAGCATTTACTTAAACACTTGAAATAATTGTGATCAATAAACTCTAATTTATAAATAGCACTAACGAAATATTTACTTCAATAAAATTAGTTTCTACTCTTTAAATCTATAAGTATCAAGAAATTTATTGTTTTGGCTACATAAATTATGCAGCATAATGTAGTAAGTAATAAGAATGTCATTAAAATATACCAAAAATATAGTAATAGAAATATTATATTAGCACATACTGGATAACAATACCATAAAATATAATAAATAAGAATGTATTCGGTAAGAACACACAACTTTGCTCATTGGTACATTACAACAAGTTTTTTAAAATGAACTTGTACAGTTAAAAAAATAACATATAAAATCTACGTTTTGAGCTGCTTTTGCAGCCGTCCTCGATATAAAATTCACTATCATATTTTATGTGTGGCAATGAGTATGGTTGTGTGTTTTTAACGAATACATTCTTATTTAGAAATATTATACTTAAAATGTAATAATAAATTTGCTATGAAAATGCCGTTTGAATTTTCTCTTACCAGGAAAGCACTAAATTTATTTTTAAACAAGAAAGAAAAATCATGCGTCACTCACAGGCACTGAAACACTTTCCAACTATAGAAAAAGAATATATAGAGATTACATAGAGAAAGAATTTTTTTTTCCTGTTGGTACAGAAGATTAAAATTTGTAAAAAAAAAAAAAAAAAAAAAAAAAAAAAAAAAAAGTTGACTCGCGGTTTAACGAATGTATTTTATTCGATCAATAATCTACAAAAACAATACTCTAATCACAATTTGTATTATGAAGTTCACGAAAACAGTGCAGTACAATAAGCAGAGCGCAAAAAATGCCGAGATTCAAATCTCAATCTGGACACATGCAAATATATAAATAATACATTTTGTTTCAGAACTTACTAATATCCCACCAGGAAAAAACTTACCACTGTGCACATTAACATAATAAGCAACATTTAATTCTATTTATATCTTTTCTTTGATTAGAAAATGTTACTTTACCACAAATGTGACCTGATATATTCTGGACAAAATGTCGAGATGTATTAAAAGCAAGGCTTATACGGACTGTACAGTCGTGGAAAAAAAAGTAAACACCCGATACTAATTCTGCAAAAAAATGTCGCATAATAAAGTTATTGGTACCAAACGATTGGAAATAAAGTCTACTTTACATGATGTATATAATTATTTTAGGGGACCATCTAAATATCAAAACAGGCTAAAACTTTGTATTTATTTTCAATAACATGATCCAATTTTGACACCATAAATAAATTCTACACCCTTTAGTTAGCCTAAATACAAATTTGCATGAAATTTGGATGATTATTTTCCGAATAAGTGATTAATTTAAATTGGGTATATGCTGGTAGTTGTATCAAGTTCGATACTCGAAGGTTATTAAAAAGTTACAGAATGGATATATCACTTTATTAGTGTATTTTCTACTGTAAATAGTATCATTTCATTGACTTAATATGCTTCGAATATAGTTAAATACCGTAAAGTTCTCTTCAATATTAATCTTATATTGCTTACAAATGTTGAATTATCCGATTTTAAAATATGTAAATTGTCTGTAATTATAATAGTTTTCGAATATGTAAACTGTGATTGGAATTCTATAAGTGTTATAATGCTTTTTCTCAGATTTTGAATTTATTGAACTTTTGCTTTTCAAAATTAGTCAGAAAATGCGCCTTTTGCTGAAAGGTGAGTTTAAGAACCACCAAGAAATATATATTGGGTTGGGGGAAAAGTAATTTCGTTTTTTTGCAATGGATGGCTTTAAGTCACATATCTCGAGTAATACTTACTCATATAAGCCATACTATACAGCGTTTGAAAGGTAATAGTCTCTAAAAAATTTTAGATATAAAGGTAGTGTCATCTGTTTAATCAATCAAAAGTAAAAGCGTTTTAAAAATGGAGTTTCCAGAAGATCATTTTTGTGACATTTTGCTTTTTTACTTCCATAAAGGGAAAAATGCGGTGCAGAATCATCGAAAATTGTGTGGTGTATATGGTGATAGTGCTTAAGTAAATGCCAGTGTCAGAATTGATTTGCTTGTTTTCCTTTCGGAAATTTTAAATGTTAAAGATGAACCCCACCCTGGCCTGCTAATTGTTGAAAAAGTCGATGAAATTAAAAAAATAAATCGAGGTAGACCGACATATTTCTTCCCGCGACATTGCTACAGTACTAAAATTGACCATAAAACAGTTTTGAACCATTTACATAAGATTGGATACCAAAAGAAACTCGATAGAGTTCCTTATGAACTTACAGTGAAAAAGCTAATGGTCAGAGTTTCGATTTGTGAATCTTTACGGGACAAAATCGATCCATATTTGAGACGGATGATTACGGGTGATGAAAAGTGGATCCCGTACGACTACATTATGGGAAAAAGATCGTGGTAGAAGCCCGGAGAAGCTTCACAAACGGTGGCAAAGCCTGGAATTGACGCCAAGGAAGGTAATGCTGTGTGTTTGGTGGGATTTGAAAAGAATTGTCCATCATGAGCCGCTGGAACCTGGCCAAACCATTAATTCAACTATCTACTGTGAACAACTAATGTGATTAAAGCAGGAGATTAAAAAACCCGGCCAGAATCGATCAATAGGAAAGGCGTTGTCTTCCATCACGACAACGCTAAACTACACACATCTTTAGTCACTCGGCAAAAACTGAGAGACCTTGCGTGGGAGGTTTTGATGCACCCACTGTATAGTATGGACCAGGCCCCGACCGATTACCATTTGTTCCGCTCTCTGCAGAACTCTCTTAAAGGTGATAAGCTGGTTTCAAAAGAGGCTTGTGAAAATCACCTTGTTCAGTTTTCTGCCCAGAAATCTAAGAAGTTCTACAGTGACGGAATTATGGTTTTACCAGAAAAATGGCAAAAGGTCATTGAACAAAACGGCATATACATTGTTGATTAGTTTTTTAAACTTATATAAATAAATTCACTTTGAAAAATACGAAAAAAAGCGAAATTACTTTTTCCCCAACCCAATATATAAAGATTACGGTAACACAAGTTCTTAATCGCTATTAATAATTTTAAAATACGCTATTAATATTTTTACGTCAAAATGTATGCCAATCGGGCACGAATTGGGATTTCCAGGGAGAACCAAAAATGCTCTACTGCATTTATATCAGGTGAAATTGGAGACCAAAACATGACTTAAAACTCACTAGAATGCTCCTCAAACCACTCCCTGACGATTTGAATCATATGATATGGTACATTATCCTGTTCGTGAATGCAATATCCCGCTGGAAACATTGTTATCATGAATGGGTGCACCGATGTTGAAGTAGCGCATAGGCGTAAGACGTCAGAGATTGTTCAATGGGGATTATAAGTCTTTATGTGCTACATAAAAATATCGCCCACAAGATAACACAGTCACCACAAGCTTGTGTCCGACCAACTGTGCATTAGAGGTCTGCACGAGTCCACGCCTGGCTCGAGGCCCGTGAACGGCCCGGCTTAATGGTTTCATATTTTCTAACGGGCCAGACCGGAAGAATTAGAATAATTTTTTCAATGGGTCAGACCGGACCAACAAACAAAATAAACTGCCTGGCAGGCAAAAAAATTGCCGGCCATACGGGCCGATAAAAAAATTTAGCGGGCCTGCCGGACCGTTATAAAGACTTCAGCAGTAGCTCATATGAATAGCTCATATATTCAATAGGTCATCTCATATTCAATAGCTTATATTTTCAATAGCTCATTCTTTAATAAGAATAAATATAAATGTGTGGATAAGAATAAGTATAAATGTGCGGAACGAGCGGATACAAGTTTGACAACATCGATACAGGAATATAACTAGTACAGCGTAGAGATCGGCATCGGACACTTACATTGCGTTTAGCCCGGGCTTAATATATTTTAGCAGTTTAGTGCTGGGCCGAGATCAGGCTTGCATTGTTTTTCTACATATAGTTGAGCCAGGCAGGACTAGATTTAATTGTTCTCAAGATATACAGTGCAGACAATATGATTCGTAAAACCATTAATAGTTAAATAAGCCTTAATAATTAAAAAACTTCTGTTAATTTAATCTTTGGATACATAGTTCTTGGTGGTTCTTATAGGTGGTTCTTAAATTCACTACTCAACAACGTGAAAATTCTACACATCTTCTGACTAAATTTTAACTGTAAAAGTATAAAATTGACAAACCTGACTATTGAAGAAATTTGGAATCGAATAGTATTTTCCATATTTGGTAATTGAGATGTAATAGTTTCTGGTTGGAGATTTTTTTCCCTTCCCATGCTGCCGTTTAAGGAAATTTTGACAGTATTTTCACAAATTGCTTGTATCAAAACGCCATTCTGTTACATAGTTTCTGAATAAAATCACCTGCTAATCTTATGCTAAATTTCAGCTTTATATATATATATATATATACACTATATTGCCATTGATTATGGGACACTTGCGATTTTAGACATTTTACTAAATATCTAGAAAAATACATGAGGAATCATCTCAAAACTCTTAGTGTATAAATATAATAGTATACGTCATACATCTCAGTGAAGATTTTTTACCGAAACTCCTTAGGGGACCGTCAACAAATTAAAAAAGAATGAATATCTTTTGAATAACCCTGTCAAAACTAATGTAGCAAAAGCGCTCAAACTCTAGATTATGATTGAATGCCGTATTGTAATACACTGTGTTCATTTTTATGCAAATAGCATGCATACTCGCAGAGTAATTAAGGTTTTTATAAAAATGGCCCCAAATTTTTCTAAGTTTTTCCCTTATAATTTTCAGAGTTCTTAATATAAAACAAAATTGTTTTCAGAAAAAATGACAAACAACATTGCACACAGTACCCTGTAATCAGAATTAAAAAATAATAAAAATTGTATGAAAAATGAGCAGGTTTACTAAATAATTTTTTACTGCGCATGCGTCAAAGATATCAAAATTTCATTTGCATATTATGTTAGCTAAATGTATAGAGCAACTTTTGTAAAAGTCTCAAAATTATAGCTTGAAAATTCTGAAAGTAATCGTCTATAGAAAAAGGACAAAATCCGTTGTTTCCAAAATGAAGCAAAAAAATGAGGGATTTTATCCAAAAGTAGTTGTAACATCCCGTATCGTGTATTCTACAGCTCATATTCAAAATATTAGAATAATTGAGAAAAAGTAATAAGAAAAAATTATTTGTCATTTATTTATTTTTTATACTAAGTAAATGCAATTAAATTTCTTATAAATTAAATCTGGAATGTTTAGATAAGATTTTAACATTTATAAAATATAAAATACAGCACAATAAATTAGGTATACAGCTTCCTTAAACACACCAGAATATTAGAATAAAATTTAGATTGGTTCAAAATATTAGAATATTTTATTTTACGCAACAAAATTACCTTATGAATATGAAGTAAATGGTAGTTAATATTTTGTAGCATCCCCTTTGGCTTTCATAACAGCGTACAATCGATCTTGCATACTATATACAAGGTGTTTACAAACATTTCTATCAATATTAGCCCAAATAGACTTTATACGTGCCACTAACTCAGTTTTACTTGAAGGAGGATTTTCTTGAAGTTTTTTCTTCATTATACGCCATAAGTTTTCGATGGGATTAAGATCTGGTGAATTTGGTGGCCAAGGAAGTACCTTAATGTTGCGTTGGCGGAACCAATTCTTAGTTGACACCGAGGTATGCGGGGACGCTAAATCTTGTTGAAAGATGAAATCATCTTCAAATAAATCTTCTGATGATGGAATCGTGTAATATTCTAAAATTTCTTGATATATCAGAGAGTTAACCTTTTCGTAGACGATGCATAACTTTCCAGGTCCTTCTGCACTCATACAACCCCAAACCATGACACTAGCAGCAAATTTTACGGAACGTTTAAGGCATTCTTTATCAAATGCTTCTTGCTTCATTCTCCAAGCTCGAATACCTTGATTACCATATGAAACACAAAATATACTTTCATCACTAAATAATATATTTTTTCAATCTTCATTGCTCCATAAACGTCTTGATTTACACCAATTCAATCTTATACGCTTTTGTCTTGCAGTCATGAGAGGTTTTGTTTTCGGTACACGAGATTCAAATTTAAATTTATGGAGACGTCTTAATGTTGTCGATGTAGAAACTTCAACTCTTTCTTCTTTCCATTTTCGGTGCAAGAATCGCACACTTTTAAAACGGTTTTTCTTAACTATACGCTTCAGTTTCCTGTCATCTCTAGCAGATGTTTTTGGTTTTCGGCCACCATTTCGGCGATTATTTTGAAATTTTCCAATTTTTGAATATTGTGTTAGCATTTTACTAACGCTCGATTGCGAACAATGTAAATAATTCGCTATAAAACATTGATTTTTACCGTGCCGATACAAATCAACCATACGAAGTTTCGTAGATTCAGGAATATCACTCACACGGCCCATTTTAAGACGAAAAAGATACAAACTGCAAAAAAGAATACTGATTTTAAATAAAATACTCTGAATTTAATCAATGATGCCACCAGTTAAGAATTGGTAATAATTAAAGGAGAATTAATGTGAAATATTCTAATATTTTGAACCACTTGAATAAATATTCTAATATTTTGACTTTTCAAAATAATTTTTTTTGCAATTAATCTTTTCAAAAATGATATTAAATTTAAGATAACAAGTAAGTTTAATCAACAATAAGTTCTTAATAAAAATATCGTTTGCATATTTTCATTAAAAGACATTAAATTACCAAACGATATTTCCAATTTCGAAAAAAAAGGTAATTATTCTAATATTTTGAATATGAGCTGTATATTGACACTAATCAATGAATATATGGATACAACCCCTCTTGTTTTTGCTTCATTTTGAAAATAACGGATTTTCAACTTATTCAATTGACGATTATTTTCAGAATTTTCAAGTTATGATTTTGTGACTTTCACAAAAGTTGCTCTATACATTTAGCTAACATAATATGCAAATGCAATTTTGATATCGTTGACGCATGCGCAGTAAAAAATTATTTAGTAAACCAACTCATTTTGTATACAATTTTCATTATTTTTTAATTCTGATTACAGGGTACTGTGTGCAACGTTGTTTGTCATATTTTCTAAAAAAAAAATTATTTTATATTAAGAACTCTGAAAATTATAAGGAAAAAACTTGGAAAAATTTGGGACCATTTTTATAAAAACCTTAATTACTCTGCGAGTATGAATGCTATTTGCATAAAAATGAACACAGTGTATTACAATAAGGCATTCAATCATAATCTAGAGTTTGAGCGCTTTTGCTACATTAGTTTTGACAGGGTTATTCAAAAGATATTCATTCTTTTTTAATTTGTTGACGGTCCCCAATGGAGTTTCGGTAAAAAAATCTTCACGGAGATGTATGACATATACTATTATATTTATACACTAAGAGTTTCGAGATTCTTCCTCATGTATTTTTCTAGATATTTAGTAAAATGTCTAAAATCGCAAGTGTCCCATAATCAATGGCAATATAGTGTATATATAAAATAGCCTTTAAAATAATACAGTGCCAGCAAGAAAATCTTGACACTTGCGATTTTATACATTTTGTTAATATCTAGAAAAATACATAAGGAATTATCCTCAAATTCCAAGTGTGCAAAGAAAATAATACAGGTCATATTTTTTCGCGAAGTTTTTTTCCAGAAATCCCTTAGGGGACCGTCAACAAATTGAAAACTAACAAAGATCTTTTGAATGATCCTGTCAATATTAATGTAGCAAAAACGTTCAAACAGCAGATTATGATTAAGTGGCTTATTGTAAAAAAATTTATTCATTTTTTTTAGACTATCATGTATACTCGTAGAGAAATTAAGTTTTTTTTTTTTTTTTTTTATAAAAACGGAACAAATTTTCCAAGTTTTTCCTTGTAATTTGCTGCGTTCTTTATACAAAAGAAAGAATGTTCTTTTCAGAATATATGACAAATAATATTTTATATAATGCCCTGCAATCAAAATTAAAAAATATTAAAAATTGTATAAATAATGAGCAGGTTTACTAAATAATGAATCATTGCACATGCGTGGCCGCAATCAAAATGTAATTTGCATAATATGTTACCTAAGTTTACAGAGCAACTTTTGTGAAAGTCTCAAAAACATAGCTTGAAAATTCTGAAAATTATCGTTGATAGAATAAGCTTAAACGCCATTGATCCCAAAATGAAGGAAAAAGATGAGGGGCTGTATCCCTATTCCATTGATTGTATGTGCAAAACAGCATACAGAATATTGCACGTATTACTGTATTGGGATACAGCCGTTTATCGTTTTGCTTCATTTTGGGAACAACAGAGTTTGAGCTTATTCTATCGACGATAATTTTTTGACTTTTTAAGCCATGTTTTTGAGACAAAAGTTGCTCCATAGATTTAGCTAACACATTATGCAAAGCATATTTTGATTACGTTCACGCATGTGCTGCAGAACCTTATTTAGTATACATGTTCCTTTTTCTTATTGTTATTATACTTTAATTGTGATTACAGGATATTATGTACAATGTTGTTTGTCATATTTTATGAAAAGAACATTGTTTTTTATTAAGAACTCTGCAAATTATAGCAAAAAACTTGGCAAAATTTGGGATCGTTTTTATAAAAATCTTAATTTCTCTTCAAGTATATATGCTATCCTTATAAAAATGAAGACAAAATATTATCATAAGCCACTTAATCATAATCTGTTCTTTGAACGCTTTCGCTACGTTAGTTTGGACAGGGTCATCCAAAAGATATTCTTTCTTTTTCAGTTTGTTGACGATCCCCTATGGGATTTTGGAAAAAAATCTTCTAAAAAAAAACATCACCTGTTTTATTTTGTTTACACACCTGAAGTTTCTAGATATTTAACAAAAATATCTAAAATTGCAAGTGTCAATATTTTTTTGCTGGCACTGTACATGCATGAAATTATGTATAAAGAGTTTTGTTTCCTACTTATATTCATTTATTTATTTATTTATTTATTTTTCAAAGGATACTAACATATTTTTTAAAAATATATCTATTTTAACAAATTATTTGTATATTGATCTACTGTAAACTCGATAAAGATAATTACTCCGGGTTATTAAAATAAATTTCCTTTATTGCTTTTTATAACTTAAATAATCGCAAATATTACAATAATTTCGTTAACATATGTCAAACATGTTTTAAATTTTATGTGCAAACTTCTTAAAGAAAACAGATTAAAAAATAAATATATTAAATATATTAAAATTAAAAGTAGATTTTTTTTTCATTTTAAACTATCCTACACCAGTAGTATAGTAATGACAGTTCCAGCCCACCCGGTGGACGGTGGTGACCTCTAAGAGGGGTTGAAGGTCATCCGGTGTTCGTCGTCTAAGAGGGGGGGTGGGGTGAAGGTCATCGGGCGTCACGCAAGGTTAAGATGACGTCATCTAAGAGGATGAGTGTGTTTTAGATAAGAATTTTTTTTTATTTTAAGCGGGAATTTTAGGGAGTTAGAATTTTTTTCGGCGTACTATAGTACAATGATGTTTTTTAATTTTAATGCGGGGACTTTAAAATTTTCGGTGCACTTTAGTTTTAGATAAGAATTTTTTTTAATTTTAAGCGGGAATTTTAGGGAGTTAGAATTTTTTTTCGAACTATAGTACGATGATTTTTTTTAATTTTAATGCGAGTACTTTAAAATTTTCGGTGCACTTTAGTTTTAGGATTTATTTATTTATTTATTTATTTATTTTTTGAATTTAATCGGAAGTTTTGGGGAGATTGATATATTTTTTTTCTCTATGCCCTGATTCGAGAGCTAATTTTTGATTTTAAGTGGGACTTAAATATTTTTTTTTGGTGCTGCCATCTGGTGGTGATTTTTAAAAATACCTGATTTATTTTCGAAAAATTTAGCCGGGGTTTGATCTTATAAAAAGAAGTCGTGGTTGAAAAATAGATTTTTCACTTACCGTTTCAGCCACAACTTCATACCTTTGAAAGACTATTTTCAGAAGTGTTCGGTGGATTTTTTCGTAACCAATCCTGTTCGTTTTTTTTTCTTTTAACCAATCACGAATGATTTCGTTATCACGTGCGCAGTAATTTTTTTTATATATATTTGTTTGAAATAGTTTTTTCGTTAGTCGAAGTTTTGCTGTTGTACAGTAAGGATATCTGTTTAATAAATAAATATGAGTCAAGTTTCCGCTGTCGAGGTAAAACAAGAAATGGAACCTGTTTCAGATATGAAGCCCTCTTCATCAGAACTTTTAATAAAAGAAGAGAAACCAGATTTCGTTTGTGAAACCTGCAACAAAACCTTTCTTCGGAAGTTTATGTATGTTAGACATATGAAGTTTCACCTGAACGAGAAAACTTTCAAATGTGAGACTTGTGATAAAAGTTTCATTCAAAAAAGTGATTTACGTCGACATGTGAAGATCCATTCGAAAACGTGTGAGGTGGGTCACGAAATTTTCTCAAGAAAAGCAGAATTTTTAAAACATCAAAAAATTCATAAGTCTACTCATCGCAGAAAAACTGTTAGACGGAATCAACAAAAAGATTATCAGCGAAATGTGTTAATTAATCGCTTGTGTAATTCACTGCAGTGGGTGTGTGCTTCTTATGACTAATCCATGACGCCATCGTTTTTCAAGAATGTGATTGGACTTGTTAATTATCAGACTCCTTTTTGAGTGAATGTTCTTCGCAATTTATTCAGTTTTCTGCTGACGCTTGATGTTAGAAGGTTTTGTAGAAAATTCTGTCCCCCTCCGAATGTCAAGCTTTAATGGACGAGTCAAGATTCAATTTGGAAAATGTTACGCTGTATCCTGCTTCTGACGATGTGGAACCTATTAATTCCCTTGATGAAGAAACATCATTTCCTAATTCCTGCTGTGAAGCTACTCAAGATTTGATGAATGAATTTTTCATTGACTTCAACTTTCAGAAATCTACTCCTGATCAAAAGTTAACAGAGGAACCTTTCATCGTTGTGTCTGATCAACAAAATATCATTCAAACTCCAATTGTGAAAGTTAAAATTATATTTTTCGAAAAGAACTTGGAAACCATATATTTTTAGGACTACAATTACAGAATACTCAATACTCCTTTCAAATTAGAGAATTTTCGAATGAAGGAATTCCAACTCAGAATGGAATCGAACTAGACATTCGCACTTGGTATGAATTCCAGTATAAAATATTTGCGTTTAATTTGAAATATACGAGTTCATCGTTTATCGCCAATAATAAAATTTTAGTTTTGAATGAGGATCAGTCTGTTATGTGTTTGAAAATGTTAAAAAATGAATCTCTCACCCAATTAAACAATGCTCAACTTGAACAGTTGAAAGAAAAAGCCTATTCATTGAATCAGAAATTGATTCGTCATATGTATGAAAAACATTTACCTGCTTTATTAAAGCAAAATTGTGAACGAGGTTCTCAAGAAAATGAATATGTTTTGTGGTCTAAATTGATTTATTGTATCGAGAATTCTATTGTGAATATATTTAATCAAATTTTTGAATGTACTGGTTGTGTTTTTAGACATCCTAGTGTGAGTTTGCATTCCTGTTTTATGTTAAACAATCGAGAAAAATTTCAACAGTTAGGGGACATGATTTTAATGCTTGTAAATTTCGATGATGTCCTATCCATGTTTTTAAAGAATGTAGATTCTGTTAGTGACCACTTTTTAGATCATTTGAATGTAGAAACTTTTAAAAGTGTATTGTTTAAATCGTTTTAATAAATAGATTTCGTTTTATTTCTGTGTCTTTACTTCTTCAAATGTGTGTGTGTGTGTGTTTTACTTTAAATGGGAGGTTTATTAAGATTTATGAAAAAATAATAGGAATAAAATATACAATTCAATTAAGAAATGAAATGAAAAAAATGAATTAAGACATACTTACCTGAAACACTTGCTTCCTTCACAGTGACTTGACTAGAAATGGAAAAAAATCATATAAGTTCTTATCACTAGGGTTTCCCCCTTTCGTCATGAGTGTTATCAAACCACGTGATTGAGGTTGTCTTATGTCATTCGGGATATCTTGATCCAACGTCATCAGTGATATCATACCACGTGATTTTATCGTATCATGTGACCTAATCTTATCAGCTGATAAGATTAAGCGATAATTACAAGTATAAAGCTCTGAGCAGCTCATTAGTATTCATTCTTTTCGCTGGAGTTAAGCTGTTCTAGTTGGATACGTTCTGTTGCTGCTGCTGTCTTCAAAATGCCTTCCATTCACTTTACGGATAATGGATTAAATGTGGAGTACATCAGTGATTTCATCGAGAAACCGCATGCGGATCGTTATTTGTCTGAGTTGCGGACATTACCCTTCTTCAGACCTACTTTCCGTCTGTTTGGAAAAGATGTTAAACCTAAACGTCTGATCTTAGCCTATGGAGATGCCAATACCAGCTATGCCTTCAGCGGAACCAGTGTGCCCGGTATTCCATGGACTCCCCTGATGATAGAATTGCGTGACAAAGTGGAAAAAGAAACTGCCTGCACGTTCAACTATGTGTTACTTAATTTCTACCAAGATGGATCGACTGGCATTAGTCACCACAAAGATGATGAATCCTGCTTGAATGCTGTCTTCCCTGTTTCAGTACTGAGATTTGGTGCACAGAGAACTATCGAATTCAAAAGACCAAATGTGCCTTCTACATTTATAAAATTAGAACATGGCTCTCTTTATAATATGAATCCACCCAGCAATGAACTGTTCACACATGGGATTGGAGCAGAATCTCACATAAAAAGTGTTCGAATTAGTCTTACCTTTCGACATTTAGTGTCACACCCCCTGGATTTGAAAAAAACAAGACTAGATTTTGCTTCTTTCTCGAAGGATCCTGCATTAAATTTAGACTTGTTTTCCATCTCTGATGATGATGATGATGAACCTTTTCACTGCTCGCCGATGAACAGACCTGAACTTGATGATTCGCATAAAGACGAGTGGCTTACCCGAACTTTCAAGGAAAGTTATTATTCAACATCCTGGAATTTAGAATGGTGTACTTTAGCACAAATTGAAATGGATAAAAACTGTAACTTGAAATTGCATATTCGAAATTTTAAAGAAGGTGCTTTCGGTAAACTCTACCCGACAAAAAATGGGATTGTGATGTCCTCAACGATGTTCGATCATTTCCAACAACATGTGACAAAGTTTCACTTTTATTCTGTGAAAGAGTCTTCGGTTTGTAATAATCAACTCATTCTAGCCTTTGCCGATGAAGACTTTTGTCTTCTTCAACAGATATTCAAAACGGATGATAAGAATTTTCATTTCAAACCCAATGGAATTCGTTTATCACGAGATCAATTTTTAAAACTCACTGAATTTTGTTCTGAAATTACAGACTGTTTCATCGATATGCTTCTTACACGAGTGATACCTGTTTCAGTCCTGCGAAAATCGGGAAAATGTACCCATTCCCATATAGACTCTGATTCTGCCAAGAAAAACTTTTTATCCTGCTTAAACTCTGAAATTGAACGATCATTAGATCGTGTTTTTGAGTGTTATGGATGTCGAATCGGTCAAAACTCACAATTGGATCACTCATGTTTAATGACTAATTTAAGAGAAAAATATCTCATGTATAAAGACAGTGCCCTTTTGAACTTTAATGTCTACCAATTTGTAAAAAATGTAACATCAGAATGCACATGTCATTTCACACATGCATTTTTCGCTGCTTTAAAATCAGACTTTTATAAAAATTACTTAGAAACAATCTTTGTAAATAAGCAAGAAACATTATGTACTATCAAATAGATTTAATAAAATGTTTGTTATTTTTCCTTAAACTTGTCTCTGTTTTATTTTAATTTTCCCTTTCAGCTTATACTACAATTATTTTTGAAACATAAGAGAAGTAATAATAATTTTATGAGAAAGTATAACAAATAACGTTAAATGAAAGATTTGAAAAAAAAATTAATCACTAGTGAGAAAAAAAAATTCTCAGTTTGCATAATTTAAGTGCAAAGTAATTAAAATTTTCTCATGAATAGTTTTATATTCATTAAGTGAATTATTGTTAATCAGTTATTAAAACCCTTTTTATAATCAAAGAATTAATTATTATTAATCATATATGACTTTATTAACCCATGAAGAATTTGTTTTTTATAATCAACTAATTAATTAATGATTATGATTTTAATTACTTATGAAGATTTTACACGCTTTTACTTATTTAAAGCAATCAATAAAAGAAAGTTTACAAAATGAACATTTTATGCATAATACTTAATTGAAAAAAAAGAAAGATAATTTTATTTTTAAGCTTCATAATTACAATTTAAAATTCCATTCATTAAGATTAATTTGTAATCAAGTCCCTTTGAAAATTAGTTTTCTTATTGTTGATGAGAAATCGAGTCATATCATCTTATCAAGTGATTCACTCTTTGGAAAACCCTCTTATCAGATAAGATGAATCAGCTCTTGTGATAAAAAGGGACAGCAAGAAGAAATCGACTTCAGTTGATATTTTCTTCTCTCTTGTGATATAACAAATTCCTCAGTTTAGCACAGTCTTAGTTTTATTTGAAGTTCGTATTTCTTCATGGAATATTCAAGTCAAGCGATGTCTTCAAACACCTTTTCAGATGATAATGAAATAAGGTTTTTTTTGAATAGTTTAATTAAATGTGAAAATTTATTTAAATGAGTTAGTACATTATTTATATATTCAAATATATACTTTTTTTTTTCGTTAGAGAAAATATTTACGATTTAATATGTTTGAAAAGAGATTCATATTATTGCTTTTACATGTTTTTAAAACTAAATATTTAAAACAGTTTTTATTTAGTGATTGTGAAATTTATTTAAAGGAGTTAGTATATTATTTATATATTCAAATATATACTTTTTTTCGTTAGAGAAAACAGTTAAGATTTAATATGTTTGAAAAGATATTCATATTATTGCTTTTACATGTATAACAGTTCATTTTAATAAGGAATTTCACTTAAAAAATTATGATCCATTTATATTTTTAAAAGAATATATCTAAATGAAACTGTTCAAATACCTAAACATCTTTAAAGTTATATTGAGAAACTTATTATTATTTTTTTTTTTTTTTTGATAAAGCGGAAGAAAAATGTTTTATTTGTAAAGAATCTAAAATAATTATATTGCTTCAGAGTTTATAAACTCGTTAGAAAACCTTCATTAAAATTCAGCAAAATTAGTTAATACTTTTTTCTATTTATTCAATATGACACTCAAATGAATCCATTTTATCCGAAAAGAATATTTGTTATGGTTTTTCTATTATTTTTTTTATGAGTGTTAAACTTAATAAGAGATCTAATTTATTAACAGTTTAATTAAGAATCTTGTACTCGTCATGGGAAAAACCCATGACTCATTGATAACGGGAATTCCCGTTACGTCATGGGTTTGATAAGATTGCCTTATTAGATAAATCTGATAAGCGTTAGATGTGAATTTATTCTCGTATTAGAAATTAACAAGTTAAGACGGTTTTATTTTTAACTCGCGCTTTTCTACTTTCAAACGAATACTTTAAAAATGAATTCTTCATCCTCAGATTTCCAAAGTCAAGTAAGATTATTTTGTAAAATCTACTATTGTATATTTATTTATCATATTAATCAATTTCTCGATTAATATGAAGAAGTATGAATATTCATGTATCTACTATTGTATATTTTAACATGGTTGTTTTTGTAAATGATTTACGAATGTTTTAATGTTTTGTAAATATTTATTCAAGTTTTTATTTGATTTTAAGTTGAACTCATTTTCTTGATAAACTGCTAATTGAAAAAAAAAATTCTTTTGGAATATTATTTTTCTGTTCAGATCTTAATAGCAACATTATTTTATTAAAAATGCATTTGTGAAAAAAAAGTAGGATATATATTTTTTTTTCATTAAAGGGAATTAAATTTTACAACAGTAATTATTTAACTTAATTTAAGGAAGAAATAATCTAACACGTCCTCATTCTTAAATATGATTATATGTGGTATTTTTTCCTATTAAAGTTAAGTTATCCTTAACATGTCTTTATTCAAAATATTTGCACCTCGTTTTATTTTGAATGACATAATTTTTTATATGTGTTGAAAATGTTACGTAAGAGATTCATTTCACCTAACTTGTCATGTATAACCTATTATGATAATTCATTTTGAATGAAAAGAAAGTAAATGTTATTTAAAAGCTTGAGAAAAATATTTTAAATTGAATAATTTGATTGAATTTTCGTTTATAAAAGTTTATTTTAAATGGTGAAGGGATGTTTTAACAAAAAGATGAGTGATTCTTATGAATAGTCGTTGAAAATGTTAAACTTTTTTTTTTCACATAGTGGGAAGTGGACTTTTCTTTTTCCCCTGAAAAACTGGAGGTGATTGAGGCAACCTTTTAAAACGAAAGGAAACAAAAAAGCAAAATGAAGGAATCATTGAAGGTATTTTTTTAATATATATTTGTGAAAATGAATTTATTATTATTATGTTTTAATGGTTAACGGTTAATGGTTAACGATTTAAATTGAAGAATATAACAGTTTGATTTAAAACTTTATCTGTTCATTTTTTTAAGTAATTATTTTCATAAATATATGCTACTCCAATAAAAATTTTATAATCTCAGGTTTGGTTTTAAACTAACACAACTAAACTTTAATATTAATTTAACATTTTTTCTTAATTTAATAACTTTTAACTAAAAGAAAGTCAACAAATTTCTTATATGATCACTTAAGTGTTACTTAAAAAAAAAAAAAAAAAATAGAAAATGTTGCAAAAACTTTTTTTTGTTTGTTTGTTTGTTTTAGCGGTTATCAGAGATAACTGATAGCCAGCTTATCAGAACATTGGAAGTTGCTGAAAACCGACATTATGCATCCACATCTGCTCAACCCCCACTCGAATCTTCCAAGGTGTGTATTAAATCTTTGTTTTAATGAATCGTTTAAAACTAGATTATTTTAAATGGTTAACTTAAAGGTGTTTTAACTTAGATTATTTTTAATGTTAATTAAAATGGTTAACTTAAAGTTTAATGGTTTAAAAAATTTTTTGAATATAAATTTACTTTGATTGTTTTGAAGCTAAAATTTATCAAGAAACTCATGTGATGTTATTTTTTTTTTTTCAGCCAAATGAGTGTTCTCCTTCTTATGATGATATGGTGTGAAAGTTAACTGCTGATTTTTTCACCAGTGAGCCACTGTTAGTCCAGTCATTTTGGCACCTTTTTTTGCAAATAGCTGAAAAAATTAGAACAAAGCTGGATTTTTGCATAGGTGCTAATTAGGGTATGTAGTTTGACATACTAAAAGTCCCCATCGATCCGATGTGAGATTTCGCCTCCAGGGGGCGCTAAAGAACTTGAAAATCGGTTTTCTGTGAATATCTCACGAACAATGGCATCTAGACAAAAAAGTTCAATTACAAAAATGTAGATAATTTAATTTCCTACAAAAAATGTCAGTAACATTTTTTTGTCACACCAACCCTTCCCTGCCAAAAATTGAGATAAAATAAACATTATTGAAAAAGAATGTGCAAGCACAATCATAACGCGGCGAAGAGGCAGAACAAATACTAAACAACTTTTGATTCTCCCCCAATGTTTGTATGGCGTTTTCTCGCGCTTGTGCAATGAGAATAATAAGGTTCTATCTGTGTTTTTGAAAAAATCGACTTATCGATATAGAAATATTCTATTTGTATCTATGAAGGCATTTATGGATTAAAATAATGTCGTAATATAATTGTAATATTATATGTAAGTTATATATAACATCATTTTGATGCAAAAATGCCTTCATAGATACAAATAGAGTCTTTCTATATAGATAAGCCAATATTTTCATAAACACAGATAGAACTTTATTATTCTCAGGTGACGAATAGTCATTACCCAATAGCCTATCTCTCGTTGCATTTGTCGAAATGTAATACGTGCAAGTACTTTTCAATATTTTATTTTAATTTGGTGCTCATTTCGCTAGTATAAAATGACCCTAATTTATTGAACGAAGTATTTATTCTTTTAAGGATTTTAGGAAGGGAATAATTTTACTTTCAACCCATGTTGTAGAAAGTTTTAAATTATTTATGACAGTTTAAAATGACTCTTTCTTAATTGCTGATTCTGAGCGAAAAATGAAGATTAACAAAATAGTTTATCTTGCATGAGATGAGGACTGGGTTTCGAAAGATTTTGTAAAAACAGAAAAAAAGGGCCTGAAGTCGCTTGTGACAGCAAGTTCGGAAAGAGATGACCATAAGTGGAAAATACTTGAAGAAATGGCTAAAAACAATAATGAATTTACAGTTCATTCAAAGAGTAAGAAAAATTATTCACGAAAGAATTCTATTAAATCATACAATAAATCTATTGCCGAAAAACGATCAACATCCGCACAAATTAATCATCCATTGAAGGAAAAATTGAGAAATGACAGTCCGTTGTTTGAATTTAAGGGAAAATGTTTGTTATTTCTGATACATTAGACGAAAATTTTTTACAGAAGGAAAAAAAGGAAGCTCTAAAGTATCGCGGAATTTTTTTTTTTTTAAATCTAATGATTAAAATAAGACAAGTCTCATATCTATGCTTATGAAGAAATTTATGGAGAATGGTTTCGAAGCGAAACAAGCAGAAGATGATGCAGACACATTAATTGTTAACACAGTTATTGAAGTAGCAAAGTCTGGTGCGCTTACTGCTGTTGTTGGCGATGATGTTGACTTGCTCGTATTGTTGACAGTTTTAGCACCTCCAGACATAGAGATATTTTTTATTAAGTCTGGAAGAGGACGAATTGTTACCACCCTGTATTCATCGCACAGTTTTAACAATGATGCTGTTCTGAAAGATCATAAATTGTTCCTTCACGCTTTTTCAGGTTGTGACTCGACATCAGCAATGTTTGGGAAAAGTAAAATGTCGTTAGCAAAATTTTTGAAGAAGGAGGAAGATCATAACATACAAGCTGCCAGTATTTTTAAAACTGATCAAGTATCTTAATTTGAAGCTTCCGAAGCTGGAAAAACTATTTTTCTTGCTTTATACGGTAGTAAAGCAGAAATTTCTCTGAAAAAGTACCGTTATGTATGTTTCAAGAAAAGAGTTGCTGTTGGTAAAAAAAAAAAAAAAAAAAAAAAAAAAAAAAAAAAAAAAAAGCCTTTTATTGTTGCCGCCTACCGAAGGTGCAGCTAGATTCTACAGTTTACGTATTTATCATCAAGTACAATACTGATTGAGCAATAAACTACTTCCTGAGAACTGGGGCTGGCAAAATGCACCTAATTTGTTTCCAATTCTTGCTACCTTACCGCCCGCACCAAAAGATATTATTGAATCTATTTTTTATACTTGTTCCAAAGGATGTGGAAAAGCATGTGAATGCCGAAAAATTGGATTGAAATGTTCTGATATTTCATAAATTGCTGCGGAGTTTCATTTCATAATGCAAGTAAAATTGAAATTGAAGGGAAAGAGCTACTTCTGTTTTCAGTGATGATATCGAAAGGCAAACCAAAAAATACTGAAAGCAGTACAGCAACGAAAGACATAAATACAGATAATTACGAATCTGAATCGAGTGTAGAAATTGAAGCTGTGCAAAGAACTACTAAAGCAGTTAAACGACTTAAATTGGATTAAGCCAGTCACTATAAGTAGAATATGCCTACGAAAAACTAAAAAAAAAAACGCACTAAGTATTTTACCTTAAGGGTGGTGTGGAAATAAGCATAAATGTATATTATATATTCACTTTTAAAACTTTTTTTTTAAGTAGCAGCAGATTTTTTGAATTTTTATAATTTTACTTTCAAATATGGTCACGTTTTTATATTTTTGACAGGGAAGGGTTAATGTGACAAACAAATGTTAATGATGCTTTTTATAGAAAATTAAATTATCTACAACTTTGTAATTCACATTTTTTCTCTAAATGCCATTGTTCGTGAGATATTCACAAAAAACTGATTTTCAAGCTCTTTAGCGCCCCCTTGTGGCGAAAGCTCACATCGGATCGATGGGGACTTTTAGTATGTTTAACTACATAACCTAACTAGCACCTATGCAAAAATCCAGCTTTGTTCTAATTTTTTCCCCTATTTTTGCTAAAATGACTGGGCTACTGTGGGACACCCCTAAATTTTCTCCACAAAAGGAGTGCTCATCTATATTGCAACAGCTTTTGACCGTCCCGGGACCTTCACATCACGGGAAGCCATGGGACTTTTGGCTTCAACAAGCACACTTGATAATCCAGGAGGATTATCGAAGCAATCCAAGGTGAGATTTTATTGTTTAATTTTTTTTTTTAGAATGTTTGAAAAAGTTTAGTATATTAGAATTTAAAAATTCTGTAAGATTTAAACCTATTCATGAATTTGTTATGTGATGATTTCAAGTAATAGAGATTTTTTTTTCAAGCAAGCATTTCATTTTTTAAAGTTAAATCTGTTTTTTTTTTTTTTCAAATTAAATGTATTGAAAATTAATTCTCTCAACATTAGTGATTCAATTGGCATACTAAACTTTTTCAATTGCATGAAAATTAGTTTTATAAAAATTATTTTGGAAAGGTCAGATTGATTTCTTTTTAAATTTTGTTTCATGAGTGGGAAAAAAAATCTTTGTAATGTTAAAAAAAAATTAAATGATTTTTCCTATTTTTTAAGAGTCTATTAAGAAAGTGTTTAAAGAGTAGGGTTTTTTTAAATGTAACTAATGATTTTATTAGTTTAAAAATAATTTGTTTAAATTTTAAGGGGGATTTTTTTAAATGGGTTCAAAAATAGTTAATTTTTTTTATTATTATTATTCAGCAAACTAAAGTATGGTTTTTTATCTTTTACAGATTTGCCCAACATGTCAAAAGACATTCACGAGAACAGATGCTTTAAAAAGGCATATGAAAATTCATACTGGTGAAAAACCATATGTGTGTGAGTTATGTGATAAAAATTTCTTTCGAAAGGATGAATTGCTTGAACATCAAAGAACACATAAAAAACCTGTCATAAATCATCCATGTGATGAATGCACCGAAAGCTTCACTAACAAAAAAAAATTAATTGCACATAAACGCACCGTGCATCAGCACACACAAAAACGAAAAAGCACCTCACCAATGCACCCCCCTGCTAAAAGATCACGCACTAATAATCGCATGAATGCTCTTAATGAGTCTTTAACTATTATAAATTTCGAATCTAATGAAATGAATGAACATGATTTGAATGTGTTTTTCAATGATAACCGCATGCATCTGGAAGAAGAAGTCAATTTTCAACTCAGCATGAAAGAGGCTATAAAATGGTTTACCATTGTTCATGTGAATCTCAGTCGCACTACCCAGGAGGGGGAGATGGAAATCATTTCATCTCATTTCAGATCATTTTGCCACATTGAAATGACCGATCTGACAATTACTGAGCATATACAAGCAGCCTTTGGAAAAATGATCAAATCATTTGAAAAGTTTACGCAGCTAGGCTCCGGTTGGGTGTTGGAACGTATTCGTAATTTGGAATTAATTGTAGCTCAATATCATCCACTGGCAGCAAGTTCCTACATCCCCACTCCTCATAAGTTGAAAAATAAGGGTGCCATCTTGAATATTCAAAATTTAGACCAAAAATGTTTCGTTTGGTCTTTGCTGGCTCAGAAGCATAAATGATTATACTCAGAATGCTTATCATGTCTCACATTATGCACCCTTCGAAGGCGAAATTAAATTAGGTGATGTGCAGTGCCCAGTGCCCCTCAATCAAATAAAGAAGATTGAAGAATGGAACAACATGCGAATCAATGTCTTTGTTTATGAAAATGAAGAAATCTTTCCACTGCATATTTCAGAACGAGATGATAAAGAATGCTACAATTTATTACTCTTAAGTAATGAAACTAATCACCATTACACTTTAATACGAAATTTTTCTAGGCTCATGGGTGATCGTACACGTCATGACGGTGCTTCATTCTACTGCTTTCGATGCTTGCATCGATTTTGCAGTGAAGATCTCTTAGAAATTCATACACAATATTGCAAGAATTTTAAACCACAACGGATTCTAATGCCACGCCCTGAAGACAGCATTATGACTTTTTCTAAACCACATTACCAACATCCTGTTCCCTACATAATTTATGCTGATTTCGAATCCATCTTGGTCCCCATAGCAACGGCAGACCCCAGGTCAAGAAAATCTTTCTTGAATAAGATTAATATGCATGAGGCATTCGGGTATGCATATGTTGTCGTGGGGCCAGATGGTGAATGCTACAAAAAAATTAAGTGCTATAGAGGGGAAAATGCAGTAGAAAAATTTTTGCAAAACATCATTCAAGAAAAAGATGAACTTGCAGAAAAATTAACTCATATTGTACCGATTCAAATGACTGCACAAGATGAAGAAGACTTCGAAAATGCGAAAGAATGCTACTTATGCCACCAACCCTTGAATAAAGACAGAGTCAAGGATCATAACCATTTAAATGGACAGTACAGGGGGGCACTTCATTCATCCTGTAATTTTCAATATCGTCTTCGAAAAATGATTCCAGTCGTCTTCCACAATCTGAAGAATTATGGCGCTCACCTAATAATGCAGGGCCTGGGAAACATTAAAGATCATCAATTCAATGTCATTGCCAACAATATGGAAAAATACATCTCTTTTTCACTCACCAAACAACATAATAAATGCCGAGTAGCAGTTCAATTCATCGACAGTTACCAATTTTTGTCGGCATCTCTTGAAAAGCTGGTGGCCAATTTACGAGTGGAAGACTTCAAGATCTTAAAATATAATATGACCAACATCGAATTGCTGCTGCGCAAAGGTGTGTATCCCTATCAATATTTCTCTTCCATGGAAAAATTTAATGAAACCTCATTACCGCCACGTAAAGCCTTTTTCAGCGATTTAACGCAGCAGCATATATCAGAAGAAGATTATGCACATGCTCAAGCTGTTTGGGACACGTTCCATCTTCAAACACTGGGGGACTATCACGATTTATACGTGAAGTCAGACGTCCTCCAGTTATCGGACGTGTTCCAAAATTTTCACAAGCTGTGTGTGCAGTTTTATGGGTTGGATTGTGCCCATTTTGTGACTGCACCCAGTCTTGCATAGCAAGCTTCATTGAAAATGAGGCAGCAGCTCCTCGAATTGCTCACAGATATCCACATGCATCTTTTGGTTGAACGTGGCATTCGTGGGGGTATATCGATAATAAGCCAACGCTGGGCATGTGCAAATAACGAAGCAGTGCCACACCCAGACCCTGATAAAGCAATATCATTCATAATGTATTGGGATGCTAATAATCTTTATGGGCACTCGATGTGTGAACCCCTACCGTACGGCGAATTTGAATGGATCACCCATGAAGCCGACACCAATTGGATATTGTCATTGGAAGATCATGGTGAAGATGGTTACATCATCGAGGTGGATTTGACTTATCCACCTCATTTACATGACCATCACAATGACTACCCACTCGCAGCTGAAAAAATTAAAATTGAAAAAGAAATGTTGTCACCATATACAAGTGAATTAATAAAAAATATGCCGTACGTTGCCACAGAAAAATTGGTGCCAAATCTAAATGATAAGAAGAATTATATTGTTTACTATCGAAATCTAAAGTAAGGTACCCTGGGGTAATAACGCCACGTTAAGGTTCTACCAATTTTCACGGCTTAGTTTTAGATTGTATTTTTCAAACAAATATAGGATCTGATACAGCAACTCATTGACTATCTGTATAAAATAAAATAATTTAACAGATATGTATTCATAAAATGTAATGGCGTTTTTTCTTGACCAATGCTATTTGGCGTTATTACCCACCTATATGGGTAATAACGCCATGCAAACAAAACTATGAAATAAGATGGAATAATTGCATGTAGATAGCCCAATTCTAAAAATAAAAACTCTACAAACTTAGAAATTGTCAAATTGCATTCTAAGCTATTGAAAATATTCAATTTTTTGTGAAAGTGTAAGAAAAATAAAGGTGTGGTTTGGGAGGGGGGATGAGGCAAAAGAATATCAGACAGTGAGCTTCTTTTTGCTTAAAAAGGACCGCTTAAATAGAAATATGAGAAACATTGCACAGTTTTAACTGTGTTTATTTGAATCAGTATTTGGAATGTAGCTCGGCCACTGTAGGGAATCAACCGGGGTATTAATGTAAAGGATTGGCGTTATTACCCCGGTATAGTTATTGCGCAGTGCATTTTAAATTACAAATTATCTCGAGAAGATATCCAAAATCTTCAACAACATTTTAAAAGTACATGAAATGCACTACAAATTTATGTAATTAACAAAGTATTTCCGGATAAAAAGACAGTCTTCACATCACAACACGTATCTCGCAAATTTTAGATCAAGCGTTAATTTTAGTTGTTTGTAAAAACAATAAGACCTAAAAATGAAACAAATTAACTTGAAGCAGTTTTTTGCGATTTATATGACTCAAAACCCTTCTGCGCAGAGCACATGGGTGTCATTTACCTGATTATTTCATAATTATGCAAAATATAAGCACTTGGCGTTATTACCCCGCCTGGCGTTATTACCCCAGGGTACCTTATTATTTGAGCCTGGGGATGGAATTAAAACATGTACATCGAATTTTGAAATTTAAACAGCGGGCGTGGCTTAAACCATGCATGGAGTTTAATACAGAACAAAGAAAACTGGCCTCTTCTCCTTTCCAAAAAGATTTTTTCAAACTAATGAACAACTCGGTGTATGGTAAATCGATGGAATCCGACAGAAGGCGAGTGGATATCCAATTGGTGAATTCAGAAAAAAGATTTAAAAAACTTGTGGCAGCACCAACATACAATTCTGTTAAAAGATTCGATGAAAATTTAGTAGGGGTCCAAAGGATGAAAGAGTTAGTCACCCTCGACAAGCCCCTCTATGCCGGCTTCGTCATCCTAGAGCTTAGCAAGCTCCATGTGTATAAATTTCACTATGATTTTGTGAAAACCAAATATGGAGCTAATGCTAAGCTCCTCTTCACTAACACCGATTCTTTGACTTATCATATAGAGACCCCCGACATTTATGAAGATATAAAAGATCATCAAGAATTATTCGACACATCAGATTATCCCCAGGCTCATCCCCTCTATAGCATAACAAAAAAAAAAGAAGATTGGCTGCTTCAAAGATGAATTGAATTCTAAGCCGGCATATGAATTTGTGGGGCTGCGAGCAAAAATGTACTCGCTTCTTTCATCAGAGGGTGCGACGAAGAGGGTGCGACGGGTGGCATATTTCAGATGTGTATATTGCTGGGACGATTACTGTTTCTAAACCAATAGGAGAGCGTCATTATCACGGTCAAGTACACGCCCACACAGTTTGATTGACAGGAACTCGTGGACAATTGACGGTGCTAATTATAACGATAATTTGTTGCGGATGAAAGTGAGCTGACTGGCTGAATGTTAGAGCGTCGAGCTTGAAACCGGAGGATATGGGTTCGAGTCCATCGCGGGCCGAGAGTCCGTTGGTGATTTTTTTTTAATTATTGGAGGCTGTCTTTTATTAATAAATAAGACATTTAAAAAAAATATTTCAAACCCTTTTAATATTCTAAATATCGTTCCAAAATGATTTATATATATATTAAACAAATGGAAAAAAAAGTATTCTGCGAAAATATCCGTATAAGCAAAATTCTTACTTTAATTTTTATTTATTTATTTATTTATTTATTTCAGGATCAGTGGAAGTATAATTTCTAATTGAAGTAAATAAAATTCAGTCATTTTGAAAAAAAAAATTCTTTCATACCTTTAATTTTTAATTACCGAGTACAAATTCAAACAATCCGAGTACAAATAAATAATAAACACACACGATCAATTGTCCACGAGTTCCTGTCAATCAAACTGTGTGGGCGTGTACTTGACCGTGATAATGACGGTCTCCTATTGGTTTAGAAACAGTAATCGTCCCAGCAATATACACATCTGAAATATGCCGACGGGTGGGTCTCAAGAAGCGTGGTATCAAAGAAGATTAAGCATGAAAATTATAAAGATGTCCTATTCAATTCATCAATAACAAGAGAAATACAATATCGAATTCAGAGTAAGCGTCATCAGATTTATACAGTCAAAGTAAGTTCATTTTCAAAAGCTTATTTCTTCTCCTAAAATGATAGACAAAAAATTTAAAATGTATTTTCCTTGATGATTAAAGATATATATTGGATGATGGGATACACACCTATGCACATGGCCACTGCAAAATAAAAAAAATCCATAAATAAATCTTATTCATCATTTTTTTTTTCAAATTATTCAAGAACTGATATCTTCATACAAAAGTTTCTTCAAACTGTGAAAAAAAAAATCTTTAAAAGTTTTCGAATTGTGAAAGCCTTTTCATGAACTGAATCAAGAACTGATTTCTTCAAACAAAAGTTTCTTCAAACTGTGAAAAAAAAAAAAAAAAATCTTCAAAAGTTTTCGAACTGTGAAAGCTTTTTCATGAACTGAATCAAGAACTGATTTCTTCAAACAAAAGTTTCTTCAAACTGTGAAAAAAAAATCTTTTAAAGTTTTCGAATTGTGAAAGCTTTTTCATGAACTGAATCAAGAACTGATTTCTTCAAACTGTGAAAAAAAAAATCTTTAAAGTTTTCAAGCTGCAAAAGCCTTTTCATTGTGAGCCATTCTGGAGTCACCAAACCATGTGTTTTGCAGAACAAAGTAAGTTCATTTTCAAAAGCTTATTTCTTCTCCTAAAATGATAGACAAAAAATTTAAAATGTATTTTCTTTTCTTTTCATGAATCACCCTGAAAATGAGCCTTAAATCTTCAGCCTTAAATCTTCTCCTTCAATCTTAAATGTGTTTTGCAGATCAAAGTAAGTTCATTTTCAAAAGATAATTTCTTCTCCTAAAATGATAGACCAAAAAATTTTAAATGTATTTTCTTTTCTTTTCAGGAATCACCTTGAAAAATGATGGTGGAGCTTTAATATCTTCAAATTAATTGTGGCGTTTTGAATTTTTTCAAAACGGGTGGTCATGGTGGGTCCACAATTAAAAAAAAAAAAAAAAAAAAAAAAAAAAAAAAAATCCAACTAATGCAAAATTTCCAACTCGCTGCCCTTAATTTTCACCAAGATTCGAAGAAAACCACATTTTCAGAGCAGTTAGGTCGACGCGCGCGAATAAATCTCATTACAAAAATTAAGTTTTAATGAGTGCCCTCCATGGGAGTCTTTCTAAAATATCCTAACATAAAATGATTACTGATTCAACACTTAAAAAAAATTAAATCTAAAAAAAAAATGATTCCCTAAAAATTTCTATCTTCACAAAATTCACACAAAAATTAATTAATTAATATTAATAAATAAAATAAATAAATACCTCTTGTACATGAGTACAACAAAATAATAATCATCTCCCGCTTAAAATCAAAAATTAGCCCTCGAATCAGGGCATAGTGAAAAAAAATAAATAAAAAAAAAATAAATCCTAAAACTAAAGTGCACCGAAAATTTTAAAGTCCCCGCATTAAAATTAAAAAAAAAATCATCGTACTATAGTACGGAAAAAAATTCTAACTCTCTAACATTCCCGCTTAAAATTAAAAAAAAAATTCTTATCTAAAACTAAAGTGCACCGAAAATTTTAAAGTCCCCGCATTAAAATTAAAGAACATCATCGTACTATAGTACGCCGAAAAAAATTCTAACTCCCTAAAATTCCCGCTTAAAATAAAAAAAAATTTCTTATCTAAAACACACTCATCCTCTAAGATGACGTCATCTTAACCTTGCGTGACGCCCAATGACCTTCACCCTACCCCCCTCTTAGACGACGAACACCGGATGACCTTCAACCCCCTCTTAGAGGTCACCACCGTCCACCGGGTGGGCTGGAACTGTCATTAATATACTACTTACACCCTTTTAAAAAATATGCTATAAATAAGTTAAACAACGCTTTTAAATCACGATGAAAAATAAATTAACTTTCCTTTTCAATTATCTCAAACAGAATTTTAAAAATATATCATTTTTTTTATTACCGTAAAAAAATTAGCTTTTTGTTATAAAAACAGAAATAAATGAAAAAAAATATTATAGCGAGGGTTTTTTTTTTTTTTTTTTTTTTTTTTTATTATAAACAACTTGCTATAATACTCTTCTATTCCTCTTATAGATGCTTCCATGTCATTTACCGATTAAAATACCAATTTAACATTAAAACTGTTTAGTAAATATTTGGGAATGATTGGAATGATTGGAATGAATTCAACATAGAATCATGTTCAGCTAATATATTGGAGTTTCATAGAAAATATTTTACACTGTAAGACAAGTATTGCGACAATTATTTTCTTTCCTAACAGGACAACTATTTCTAAACACCATTTACGGGACTTGTACTATTTCGAAAGCAATATAAAAATATTTCGGAAAATTGCAGAAAACTTACAAGTTTTATACGGATTTGTATTCTCAAAATGTCATCTACTGAAATTGTACCGTTTTCTCTGAAAAATGAAACCATTCCATAAAAATTTTCGGAAAAATTTGTGTACATTAACGGATTTTTTTTTCAATGGGCCTGCATTGTGCACCCGAAAACTAAGGTTTCTGTTGAAATCAGCGCATTCGCACGTGCCCGTCGATGTGATGGACCCGAAAATGTGAATCGTCGAACCATGCAACTTTCTTCCATTATTATATGGTCCAGTTAAGATGTTTATCAGCCCGTTAACACGTTCGCTGTCGCTTACGTAAAGATGTGATGCTAGATAATGCCGCACTGTAGAAATGGGTTTTTCCCAGAAGCCGATTTACTTTTTATAACAAAGAATAAGTGAAAGATTTTCCCGCGCCAGCGCATGACTGGCTATCGGACATCACCTTACATACCGCGTGAGTGGCCCCTTAACTTTGGCGCCATATCACGTGCTTTCGAGTGAGCGGCAGCGAACATGTTAAAGGCGCTGCTGGCGAAGACATGCTGTTAGCGTAGGAACGTGCTTAGGCCACCGGCAGGGTAGACCCATACACAACGGTGCATCCGGCACTGTATGTTGTGATATATATATGCACACCATGAAGACAGGATTAGCAGAAATCTACTATTCTATTTCCATGATGCACGCCCCGGTCACTATTGTTGCAACTGTTGGTGATTTCAGCTATCGCAGCACATCGGTCACGACGAATAATGTGTAACAATATCCGCCTTCCTCTTGGAATTAATCCGAAGCGAGCGACACACCGCTGGTCGGAGACAAATTATTTCACCATCCACTTTCGATATGTTCTCACAACGAGTGCCGATGAACAGCCCACTAAATGGGGTGTTTTCGATATTGACGATTTCAGTCGCTGAGCCATAATGATATGACCTTTATTAAAACCTGATAATTCTGCTGCTTTTCTTTTTTTTCTGCTGCTAGACGGTCCCCTACGGAATTTCGGGGGGGGGGGGGAATCTTCGCGAAAATATATGACCTGTACTATTCTGCTTACACACCTGGAGTTTCAGAGTAATTCCTCATGTATTTTTCTAGATATTTAACAAAACGTCTAAAATTGCAACTGTCCAGTCATTACCCTAATAGCATGCATGGTCAGAGTGACGTCACAGTGACGTCACTGTGAGTCACTTTGGTCACATCACATCTGTGACCAAAATGCCACTACTCAGTGACGTCACATTGTGACTGAGATGTGACTTTCTTAAAAATCTTTAGAAATTTATAAATATCGTTCAAAACATGTTATTTACTTTAAAAAACATGTTTCTGACAATTTAAATGTCGTTGCTTTTGTCACAGTTTCGTCACAATGTTAATGTCAAATTAGTCACGAATGACACATTTTTCTCAAATTTGTCACATTGTGACCACTTTGTGAAACGTCACAAAAGAGCTCTAAAACGGCCATAACGACTTCACATTTTAGTCGCAGTGACGTCACATCGACAATCGATGGTCACAAAGTCACAATGTGACTTCACAACGACGTTGCAGTGACGTCACCGTGCTTTACGGGTAATGGCCATATGGTGTAATATTTAAATATCGGCTAAAATCGAGCTGCAGCTCCCCCTCGTTAGAATATCCTAATTTATTTATACACTCTTTTACCGTTATATAAATAATTTTCACGTACAACAAAATTGAACAAATCTGTAAAATATTAATTTTTGATATCTGATAAATTAAATTTATTGAAAAATCCCATTATGGTTATTTTTAAGTTGTCCAAATCTTTACTATTGTAAAGGTCCTCAATAACATTCGCGGTTAAACCTGAAATGTTTTTCATTTGCTTTAAACTCTAAACTAACTGAAACCTGTTTTTAATTATTCAAGCACAATTATCTTTCAAAACCTTATCAAAACTATCTTTTAATAATTTTAACATTTTTTTATCTATGTATATCGGAGACTATTACAAAATACGAAAATAGCAGTCCGCAGAATAAAATTCCTATAAAATGTTACATGATGAAATTTATTTTTTTACATTCTAATAAAAAGTATTCATAGAACTACTTTCAAGAGACATTTACATTCCTAATTTTACATTCCTAATAACACAAATAATGCAATTATAAGACTTAAAATTTCACATTGTCATTTTTCTGGCATATCATACTGTGATGTGTACAAAGTAATGGGCCTTCTGTATACTGTATAAATATCGTTTTCTATTTTTTATACTTCTAATTTATATTTTTGCCTTATAAAACATTTATATAAGGAAGGTAACAAATTGTGTATTTAGTATTGTGTATTTCCATATATATTTGTATATCTGTATATTTGTATATACAATGTTACTGTTATATTTGTATTAATTGTGTATTTCCATAATTAAAATATGGTTGTTACTGTAAATCAATGTCATTTTCCTGGCTACTCATTGTAGTTCCTTATCAGATATAAATATGGCGCTGAAAGTAATCTCCATATTTTTGACATAGTTCAACTCAGAAGTAATAAAATTATAGCGACCAGCAAGGTCTTTTAGATACGTCTTTGTAAAAAATGAGTAGATTTTTATTATGTCATTTTCCTGGCTTCCATAAATTAAAAAATATACCTGAGCATTACATTGAATTTACGTTAATATGTTGGAAACATGTTCCTTTAAATAAAATCTAAATGTTTGATCTAAAAATAAAATAACAAGAATGAAAAAAATGTTTTAGAATGAAATTTTCATTATTCTGGCGGTTAATATTCTAGCGTATATATGCGGAAAAAGACATAAAATTATATAATAATTTGTTAAATAATTATTTAAAGTCTTCAAAATTCAACAATTTTACATTGAAAATCTTTTATCTTCCAATAGAAAATAAATTTACTTCTTAAAATTTTGGAATTGTTTTCAATAGTTGTTTTCAATATCTCAGATAATCAAAATCTCATATTTTGTGATATTCACACACACACACACACACACACACACACACACACACACGCACACACACACACACACACACACACACACACATATATATATACAGGGTGATTCAGCTCGTCGGTGACAAACTTTAAGGATCGATAGAGCACACCTAGACGAACATTTTTGAATAGAGAATGTAGGGTCCCTGACGCGATGGTAAGGTGCTAGGCGCTTTCGAAAATTTGGGTGCCGAAATTCGAAACGTCATAAAAACTAGGGAAATGGTTAGATTTTCTTGCTTGTTGCGTCGAAATGATTCTGTTTGTTTAGACTTTCTTCAGTACCAATTTGATAAGCGTATCTCTTAAAACATGGATAGGGGGCGCTGCAGACTTTGGAGAGCTAGACAACAACTTTAAGCCCGTTATTTTGATAATTTAACACATGCTCGCCAAAGTTTATACTCTAACTTAAAGTTTGAACCCAAAAGTAGAGCCCTGCAAAAAGCGTAAGAGCCGGAAAAAAATGTCAAAGTACAGGGTGGTCGAAACTCGAAGGCTCCTAAGAGATAAACAAACAGATTTCTTGACTTATGGCATGCATTTTCATGATTCTGTTTGCTGGGGCTCTCTGAAACTCAGTTGAACGGTACAAAAAGAAACATCGATAGGGGGCGCTTTGGGCAAAAAACATAATTCGTTGACATTTCGGACGCTAACTGGAAACGGGGCGCTACGATCAGTTAGTAATAATGAAAACACATTTTCTACCTCTGCTCAACACTTCTGAATAAATTTAGACCAAAAACATCAATGATACTGGAAATTTATTTACAAAAAATAACACTACAGAAGATGCTCGAAATTTCGACCTTGGGCCATGATGCAGGCTTCGCACCTCCGTCGCATTGAGGAGTGTGTGTTTCCAACAATGCCAGGAGTATCTCTGATCTGCCCTGCAGCTGCCACAATGCGCGCCACAAGTTCTTCAGCACTGCTGACAGGTGTATGGTATACCTCGGCCTTCAGGTAACCCCAAAGGAAGAAATCCAAGCAGGTGAGGTCTGGTGATCGGGCAGGCCAGTGAACTGGACCCCCACGCTCGATCCACCGCTGGCCATACCTTGCGTTTAGATGGAGACGCGCGTCGTTCGTGTAATGGGCCGGAGCTCCATCGTGCTGGAACCACATCTGGCGACGCGAACCTTCGGGTACGTGCGCCTCCTCCAGAAGCTGCGGCAGCACTTGATCCAGGAAAATCAGGTAATTTCCACCTGTCAGCCGTTCAGGTAACAAATAAGGGCCAATGAGGCAATCCCCCAGAATGCCGGCCCACACATTTACTGAGAAACGCTCCTGGGCTGCTCGGCTTCTGGTTTCATGTGGATTTTCATCACACCACACATGACTGTTGTGGGCGTTCCACATTCCCTCCCGGCTGAAGGTGGACTCGTCCGTAAACAAAATGCTGTTTACAAAACGGGGATCCCTGGATCTCATCGCCAAGTACCATCTTGAGAATTCCACTCGAGGGCCAAAATCCTGCTCTCTGAGCAACTGCACCCGCTGGATGTGGTAGGGGTGCAGATTCCGGGAACATAAGATGCGCCACGCAGTTGCTTGCGAAATGCCAACATGTCTGGCGATATCTCTCGTGCTAAGACCTGGGTTGTCCTCAACCAGGTTAAGCACAGCCTCTTCGTTGTCGGGGGTGCTCACTGATCGCTCCCGTTCAGGCCTGCCTCCGTCGAAAGATCCCGTTGTGGACAACCTCTGGTGTACTCGAGCGAAGAAGGTATGGCAGGGGATTTGCCTGTTGGGGTAACGCTCGGCGTACAACCGCTGAGCGGCTCGTCCATTACAACCAGCAGCGCCATACGCCAAATGCATGTCAGCCAATTCAGAGTTTGTGTACCGTTCCATCCTACTACCGATCTGCAGACAAGTAACCCGAAGCTTAAGTAGGTACCGCACGTTCAAAAGACGTGTCTGCGCATACAACTACGTCATCTCGCGTTGTCGTCTACGCATTACGTATCTTTTGCATATCGATATGGTACGATATCTTTTGCATAAATCAGCAAAAAGCACCTTATGTAAATTTTATTGCGCGCATTGTGCATGATTGAAACCAGCTATGTTTGTTAAAAAAAACAAACAAACTGCAGTTTTAATAGCTTCTTATGATAAGTAAATTACTCTCTTGTTTTGTTTCTAACTGATCGTAGCGCCCCGTTTCCAGTTAGCGCCCGAAATGTCAACGAATTATGTTTTTTGCCCAAAGCGACCCCTATCGATGTTTCTTTTTGTACCGTTCAACTGAGTTTCAGAGAGCCCCAGCAAACAGAATCATGAAAATGCATGCCATAAGTCAAGAAATCTGTTTGTTTATCTCTTAGGAGCCTTCGAGTTTCGACCACCCTGTACTTTGACATTTTATTCCGGCTCTTACGCTTTTTGCAGGGCTCTACTTTTGGGTTGAAACTTTAAGTTAGAGTATAAACTTTGGCGAGCACGTGTTAAATTATCAAAATAACGGGCTTAAAGTTGTTGTCTAGCTCTCCAAAGTCTGCAGCGCCCCCTATCCATGTTTTAAGAGATACGCTTATCAAATTGGTACTGAAGAAAGTCTAAACAAACAGAATCATTTCGACGCAACAAGCAAGAAAATCTAACCATTTCCCTAGTTTTTATGACGTTTCGAATTTCGGCACCCAAATTTTCGAAAGCGCCTAGCGCCTTACCATCGCGTCAGGGACCCTACATTCCCTATTCAAAAATGTTCGTCTAGGTGTGCTCTATCGATCCTTAAAGTTTGTCACCGACGAGCTGAATCACCCTGTATATATATATATATATACATATATATATATATATATATATATATATATATATATATACAGAGAAAATATACAGGAATAAATATTCAGGGCGAGTCATAGTTATCGAAACAATAGGCTATCTCTTTAAATAGTGCGCCAAGACAATACTTCCAATTGCAAAACTTCATAGAAAAAGGTGCAAAATTTGATGAGACATGTTGCAACTCCACGGGGGATCTATTTGAGAAAATAGAAAAATTAATTTTTATACGGCCCCCGTGGGATAAAATTTCCAATTAGGAATTTTTTCCTCATCCATTCGTATCCAAAATCCCCCCAAAATCGTGACTTACACCGACTTTCCCTGCCTCTAAGCGGCGAGTTCTTAACACGATTTTAACAGAAATTAAGGATCATTCACAAATTTTACTTTAATAAAAATCGATTAAAAACAGAGTTTCTGCTTTGAACGCAAAATAGCAGTGTATGGATTTTACGCTAAATCTTCTTTGAAAATATGCTGTTGGCATCTGCACAAGAGGTCTGCACGGATTCAAGTATCTAGGTCCGGTCGCGAACCGGTCTATAGGGGAAAATTTTCGGCCCGGCCTGGAAAAATGTAAAATCATAGCCCAGCTCAGTTTTGAATTTCTACATACATTGTTAAAGGATTTGCTCTAGTTTGAACAAAAATTTTCGTGCTCAGTAGCCGCCACCATAAGACGGTGAAACCTCGTACCAAGATTTGGAGCTTCATATTTCAACCTCGTTCCAACTATTGAAACTATACTTCAACAGAAGCCATCTTACAGTGACAGCTATTGAGCACGAAATTTTGGTTCAAACTAGTACAAGATTTTTAAGAGTAGTTTTTTATTTCGATACAGATAAAAATTGTTTCGCATGTAGGAGTTCTGACCAAAAAAACTTATTAAAGCTTTTCGTTTTCCATATTTATATATTTTATTATTAAAGAAGCGCCAAAGGCTATGATATATTTATTTTATCAATGAATCTCTATTTATATGTAAATGTGTCACTTATATTTTAAGATTATTAATCCATATTCCATGTGTTGGAAATTTTGAAAAATGTCACACAGTAGAACCTTTTAAGACGGAGGAAAGAAAAAATACGTTATAAAAACTTTCTTACTTAGGAGGTGTAAATATAGTTTATTTTTTTCTCAGGTATTATTATATTTATTTTGCAAGCATCAACAAATTTTACGGTTTAGACAGGATTCCGTCATAAGCAGATTTTTTTTCATTGGTTTTATTGCACTTAATTTTTTTTTTCGTTGCCTTTGAATCTGTTATTAAAAAAAAATAATAATTTGAAAGATTTTTTTCTTTAGTAAAATAAAGGCCAAATTTTACTTATTTTGACAGGGATTGGGTCAGTGAGAGACAGTGATTTTAATACGGGTTGAATCGAGACCGGGTTTGAAAATTTCGTTCCGTGCAGACCTAGGAAGAAGGAAGCATACCCGGTATGGTACAAAAAATTACATAGGGTCGGGCTGGCGACTCTTCAGATAAAAGTAACGTCCGGGTCCTGGCCCGACCTCGACCCACAGAATATAGTTTATCTTTAACAGCCTCGTCAGGATGATAAAATGCCTGAAGTTGTGAGAGCTAAAAATATGAAAAAGCTCTTAATCCATGTGCTAAAATAAACATTGTTTTAAATAACTGACGGACATTAAAACAGTACACAAAGGAGGTGGAAATGGCGAAAGTAAAACTGAATCGGAAGTTTAAGAAACAGAAAGGAATTATTTTTCACTTTCAATTTTTTTAGCTCACAGGCAACCATAGCCTGAGAGCTTATGTGCCCGCCCGTTGTGTATGTATGTACGTTCGTTCGTGCGTGCGTACGTGCGTGCGTAACTCATGATAAAAATATCCTATCCACGTGAAATTTTGTATATAGGTATATCCTGATAAGGCGCTTCCCTGATTAGTTTTTGGAGTTCATTTGATATGTATAAGAGAAAGGAACGGGGGGCTCATGCCCCTCCCCTTAATTGATATAAATGGGTTTTTCATGCAGAATTATCAGTTTTCGTTCAAAATTTAGGTTAAAGATCATTCGAATGAGGCGCCTCCGTGATTGGTATTAGGTGTTCATCGTATAATTATAAACAGGGAGAGTGGGGGTTCTAATGCCACGCCCCTTAATTAATATAAATGGGTTTTTCATGCAGAATAATCAGATTTCGTTCAAATCTCTCAATAGTTTTCGAGGTTAAATGCTTATGCATAAAAGAGGGGGTGGGGATAACTCCTCTTAAATTATATAAATGGGTTTTTATTAAGAATTTTCCGGTTTGCTCTGAATTTTGGATACCAATTTTTTATATGATAAAGCATGTCGCTGATTAGTTTAGGGGGTTCAATGATTAATTATAAAAAGGGGAAAGGGGGATCTGTTTCGCCTCCTTTGATTTTTTTTTCGGTCGGAATTAACCCTTGAAAATATAATGCTGTAATGTGCAATTAGTATCCGTAGCCTGTGAGCTCAATGCCATCAGTTTAACTGGGCAATATTCTTTTTATTTAAAATGCATTTGAACATTTTATTAGGAGCCAAATTTTGTTTAAAACTTTAAATGTGTTTTTCTACATGACGGGATTTCCCCCAGCATTTTTCGACTTAAAATTTTAAAAGTCAAGAATCGTTAAAGAATGCAATGCATACTTGAAACATGTCTTTTTTTCATTCCTTTACAGCAATTTTGTTTCGGCAAATTAGAAAAATATTTACTTTTGAAAATATATTTTTTTAATCAGTTACATATTTTTTTAAATAAATGTTTTCAGTATTTTTAAAATTAATATTGAAAAAAAACCCTGAATTAAACGGAAATTGGATTTTCCTCTTTAATTAAATGAAAAAGAAAAGAAATCCGATGAATAATGTTTTAATTTATAACGATTTTAAATTATCCCATTTAAAACAATATTAATCATTTGAAATTTATATATACTTTATGAGAAATTTTAGAATGTGATTATTTTTTTTCAAATTATATAGCTAACCACCAAGAAAAAAGAAAAAAATCAAAATTCTAACTCGATAGATATATTTTTCACTTGTTTTACTTTATTTGTTAAAGTAATAACATTGTTTCTTGAATTGTGCACATTTTAATTTATGTCTAATCCCTTAAAACCTGATGAATTATTTAAACGGCTAGAACTCTGCGAGTTTTGCAGATATGAAGATGTAATTTTTTGTGCTTAATTAAGGACTGGATAAAGAAAATTTTCTTAATTGGAATTTTTACCCTTCGAGGACAGTATAAATATTTAACTTTTGTATTTTTCAAATAGACCTTCCACCCCCCCCCCCCCCCCCCATGGAGTTGCAACTAATCTCATCAAATTTTGCCCCTTTTTTATGAAACTTTGCAATTGGAAGTATGTGCTTACGGGCAATATTTAAGAAGATAGCCTATTATTTCGATAATTATGACTCACCCTGTATATGTGTGCGTGTATTTCCACTTATAGAAAATTCTTCTCTGCTGTTCAGACATGCTTTCATTTAAAAAACTTAAATTTTTGGTGGTTCAAATAATAATTTTCTATATTGTTTTCATATTTTTTGCTCTTTTTAGATCAAAATCGCAGAAGACTTTTTTCTTTCAATGCCTTCGGGCATCTCATTATCATGTTTTAAGAGACTTATCCTTTCTCTTTTTTGTGTGAGATAGTTGATAACCTTTATTTAATACGGGAATGTAAAAACATCCGTTAAAAATATCAAGATTAAAATTTACCTACGTATTACAATTAATTTTAAATCTTATTAAAACTGGAACTATCCTGTCTCCTCCCCCCTCCTTCGGATCTGCAGAAATCAATCTGGGAGTAAAATGTCTGAATTACACACCAACTTTAGATTTATTTAAGGTTATTATTCCGTTTTCTAGCAACATCGAGCTCTTCAGATAGTACGTAAATGGGTTTTTATATATAATATATATATAATATAATATATATATATATATATATAATATATATATATATATAATATATATATATAATATATATATATATATATATATATATATATATATTATACATATATAATGGGTTTTTGCAACTGGTATATGTTGCAAATGTATTCAGAGTAGCTCACATTTTGAAATTTAAGTTTTAAGATGATTTTCTTTATCTGATAATAGAATAAAAAATATTTTAAAGGAAACATAAATAACAAAATTTAAAGAAAAAAATGCTAAAAATTGATAAATTTGATGAATTCTAATAGATATACACAGTAAGTTTTTCATCGTATACTGATATCCTAATTTCTCGTGTTAGAAAACAGGTAACATTCATATGATAACAAATAGTTCAGAAATCTTATTCTTTATAAAATATTGAAACCATTAGAGACTCCAATAAAAGTTACTACTTCGAAACATTCAATTTGCATCAACTCTCTGTCAATGTTAAAGGTAAGTGCGTAAAGACATTCAAATTTATTATGAATGATTAATTTGCAACTTGAAGCTTATGCCTCATTCATAATGCATGCCTATTGAATTCAGGAAATGTAATTCGAAAATTCCTTCACACACGTCAAATTTAGCCTTCTACAAGTTGAATTCATAAGCCTTAGCTGTAACAATCAAATTAAATTCTCAATTATACAGCATTATAACTCCAAGTTCCATGCCAGCAAAGAAGAAAATAGAAATATTTATATTTATATAGTTCTTCGTTTTAGGAACTGTTTTTATTGTATATATGTACAATGAATTTGAAAAACAGCAATAAGTAAAGCAAATTTACAATTTTAAGAACGAAGAAAAAAAGCATTTTCCAAGAAGTCGTATTTAACGTTTTACAATTGAAATATCTTAAACTGTGGATTAAAGTAAATCTGAAAGTTATTGATAAAACTCATTTTTATTAAGTTGTCGCTGAATAATGATCGCGAAGTTTTCCTTTTGTTTTACTCCCTTTTGTACATTTCTTGGAGGGGGTATGCACCATCCTACACTATTTTATCATCTCACTGTTGCAGAGAAATGTTATACAAAGGATTGTGTCTACTTTCCAAAGAGAAATGCGATTTTTTAAATAGGGATCACTTATATACTAAATACTGTATAGCTTTAAACTTTCAACTAGTAAAACTCTCTTTTGACATTGTATTTTCTCATATTTATGTTTCTTGGACCCCTTAAAAATATAGTTTATATTCGTTTTCTTAAATCTTCATACAGTCAAAAAGAGTCAAAGCCTGAGGATGACAATGTTAAAATCCACATGAAAAACTTTTATCTATTTTTTCTCGAAAACTCTACCGATTGAATCTTTTATTTATTTCATTTTTGTGATATTTTCTAGTGCAATGAATAGACTTATACATATTCCACACAGCTTTCGATTTAAAAACATATTTTTAGTTATGAAAAATACTAACCCGTTCGAGACGAGTATCTGCCACAAAAATTTCCATCTTTTGTCCCTGATTTTTTAAACCAAAAATGTTTGAGTAGTTGAATGAGGAAAATACTCGGATTAAATAAGGCAAAAATTATAATAAAATTTTACTGGTGAGAATAATCAAGGATTCTAAGTATCTTACGCGGCACGTATACCGGTCGCTCGTCTCTAAGGGTTATTAAATTTAGTTCTACTTAAATTTTTCTGTTAGTTGTAGTTACAGTTGCAGTAAAAATGGTATTAATAAATCCATCTGTAGCATGCTATTAAAAAAACACTATTGAAATTACGCCAAAAAAAAAAAAGACACACACATGTCAACTGTTTCGCATGTGATTTTGCAACTTAGCCACCGGATGACACTCGCAAGTTAGTGTTAAACCTATGACAGCATTCTATACAAATTTCAAGGTTGCATTTCAATATTTTAAAATGAATTTCCATAAGGTATATTCACTATCGAAACCGGCTCCAAAAAAGAATGTCACACTCTAAATAAAAAAGAATATTGCCCAGTTAAATTGATAGCATTGAGATCACAGGCTACGCATACTAATTGTGCATTACAGTCTTATATTTGAAAAGGTTAATTCCGTTCGAAAAACAAATTAAGGGGGGACATATCCCCCCATTTCCCCTATTCACATTTAATTATTGAACCCCTAAACTAAACAGATATATGCTTTATCAAATAAAAAAAAACTATATCCAAAATTCAGAGCAAATTGGAAAATTCTTAATAAAAACACATTTATATAATTTAAGAGGACTTATCCCCCTCTTTCATATTTAACCATTAAACTTCCAAAACTATTTAGAGATTCGCCTTATCAGAAAGAACCAAGATCCAAAATTAAAAGAAATCGAATAATTCTGCATAAAAACACATTTATCAAATTTAAAGGGGAGGGGTAATTGCAAGTACCCTCTTTATACTTATGAAAAGAATCTCACAGCTAATTAGGGAAGTATCTTATCACTATGAAATTATATTAAAAAAATGGAGTAAATCAGTTATTTCGGCAAGAAAGTTCCGGGAGAACTGCAGATGGAGAATATTCATTTCGGATTGAATGCTCTAAAATAGGCCATAACGGTTTGATTACTTTGAGGTTGAGAGCAGTGCTGCCAGTGGTCTCTTTTTTTAAATTCACGTTTCGTGATTGGTACCACTTTTTTGATATTATAAAATTTACCTCATTTAAAGACATATTTTTAACTAGAGAAAAAAGGAAAATTTACTATTTCAAAAAATCCCTCTCGGCTTGGCCCAAATGCGCAGGTAGATTTCGAAGTTAAGTTCTCTTTTCAACAACAAAAAATACAACATGATTAGAGATAAACCCAGTTTAACAACGTTATATGGCCGATTTTGAAGAATTTTTAATTTCATTTTTCTATAAGAGCTGGTTTTATCAAAATCATCTTAAGCGAAATAAGCTCAAAATCCCCACCATGAATTCATTTTTTTAAAAATATATTCTGACTTTATGAAAAGTTGGCCAATAAGGTATATATGTAGTTCCTAAATAAGAGAAACTGCCAATTGAATGTGTTTGAGAGAAAAATTAAATTTAAATATGAGTCAGAAAATAAGCAATTTGTCATTTGAATATACCCTCAGTTCTTAAATCACGATCGCTTCGGAAATTCTGTTCAAAATGCCCACATTGGCAGCATTTTTAAACTATATTCTGCCTTTACCTGACCAATAAGGCACATTATAAAGTTCCTAAATAAAAGAACCTGACAATTGAATTTGTTTGAGAGCAAAATGAATTTAAAAATGAGTCATAATATAAGAAGATGGAATTTGAGAACACCCTTAATACGATTTTTCCTTCAACTCCTATTTTTCTTTAATTTCTTTTTGATATAGATGTTAGTCATATCAAAAACTTGTCAATATAAAAGTTGGGCATATTATTGAGAAGATGTATAATAAATTTAATCGGATACCTTAAGAATGGAAGAAGTTATGTTTTTTTCCTTCCATCCACCCTTTTTGTTTTTGTTTTTGTTTTATTTTATTTTATTTATTTATTTATTTATTTATTTATGCACAATAAGAGTTGCCCCTATCTGAAACTTGTAAATTCAAAAGTTTTAGATTACATTAAGAGAGTTTATAATAAATTTAGTTGGATTATATCTTGAGAATTGACAAAGTTATGAATTTTTCTCACCCAAAAACCCTATTTTTTCGTCCCTTGAGCCCATTTTTAACTTTATCAAAAATATGTCATGTTTAAACTTTTGGCCCATTTTTTGAAAGTAATATAAACTTTAAACTCATTTGATATCTATTTTAATAAAGTTATGGTTTTTTTTTGTTTTTTATAAAAACACTCCCTATTTCTACCCCCTTGGTCTGATTTTGTCTATTACCGAACTTGACCGAGATTTTATGCCCCTTCATTTTATGTATGAGTTTGGAAGACATTTGAGCAGAATTATGGAAGTTATCGTGTCTATATAAAAGTTATAAGTATATAACAGGGTGTTTCGCTACCAGACCGACAAACTTTGAGGGATGATAGTACACATGAAGACAAACATTATTAAATGGGAAACCATGGTGCGCAAACGTCTTGTGTAGGAGTTAGAGGCCATTAAAGTTTAGGGTCCAAAACTTCAAAAGATGATAGAAAACAGAAAAAAGGGTCGATTCGTTTGCAGTTTTCACTAAAAACATTCTTTATATTACGATTTCTATAGAAAAAAATTTTAAAGGTTACTTTCAAAAATTATCGATAGATGGCGCTTTAGACTTTAAAGTAACGAAAAACTACTTTTTACCGTTATTTTCGGCATGAGGTTGAAAATTTTCCAAAGTTTAGACTTTAATTTAAATTTTAAGTCCAAAATCGAAAATATTGGGTTCGGGTAACTAGCGAAAATTGAACTGTGAACAGAGGGGGAGATTTTAAGCTCTCATAAACATTGGATAAACTGATTGATTTTGTTGCGGTTTGCGTGAAAGTCATTTCCTTGGTAACTATTTTATTCAAAATGACGTACAGCTTTGGTGTCCTCATTTTTTGACAGATGGCGCTTTCGACACATCTCCGATATTTCAATAGCATTACTCCTGGGTGTTTTACTACCAAGACCAACTTACTTCCAGGAAGTGTTAGGGTCTCTACCAGACCAACTTACTTCCAGGAAGTGTTAGGGTCTCAAAGAAGACTCGGAATCACATAGGAATGTAACGTTGTAAATGCCTCGAGTTATGGTTAAACGAAGCAGAGAAGATAGAAACAGAAACAGCTGAGAATAAGCAACACGTTAATATGACAGAAAACAGTTTATTTGAAGGTTTTACTACAAAAGGTGTTCGAAATTACGACCAGAAGTAGTCCGGCAAGTTTGACAGGGACGGTAGATGGCACTGCGGTTTCCTTGCAGTAGATGGCGCTAAACGGTAATGCGTGTGAGCAGCGATCAATTTGAAGTGATCATTCGTGAACCGGCTCCAAAGGTAGCAGAATGAAGTATTTGAAAGATAAACAGTCCGATGGGGCTCCTCCACATTTTACCAATGCCATTTGCTTACACTTCAAAGTAACATCTGGGAAACGGTGGATAAGTCGTGGTGGCCTGCCAGATCGCCGGACCTATCATGTATCGACTTCTTCTGCTGGGGTCAAATGAAAAGTTGGGTGTATGAGACTCCCGCACCATCAGTTAAATACCTCGCATCTGGTATTTCTGTAGCTTGCCAGAAAGCTATCAGAGATGCCAGGAATCTTTCAAAGCGTGAGGAATTCCATGAGACGCCGCTGTCAAGCATGCCGAACTACTTCTGGTCGTAATTTCGAACACCTACTGTTGTAAAACTTTTAAATAAATTGCTTTCTGTCACATTAACGTGTTGATCTTTCTCTGCTGTTTCTATTGCCTTTTTTCTCTGCTTCCTTTAACCGTAACTCGTAAAAAATAATTTTCAACGTTACATTCCTATGTAATTCCGAATCGTCTTTGCACCCCTAACACCTCCTGGAAGTATGTTGGTCTGGTAGTAAAACACCCAGGAATAATGCTATTGAAATGTCGGAGATGTGTCGGAAGCGCCCTCTATCAAAAAATCAGGACACCAATACTGTACGTCGTTTTGAATAAAATAATTACCAAGGGAATGATCACGCAAACCGCAATAAAATCGTTTTGTTTGTCCAATATTTATGAGCGTTTAAAATCCCCCCCTCTGTTCACAGTTAAATTTTCGCTAGTTACCCGATCCGACTGTTTCCGATTTTAAACTTAAAATTTAAGTTAAATTCTAAACTTTAGAACAATTTCAACTCCATGCCGAAAATAACAGTAAAAAGTAGTTGTTCGTTACTCTAAAGGCTAAAGCGCCCTCTATCGATAATTTTTGAAAGCAACCATTAAAATTTTTTTCTAAAAAAATCGTAATATAAAGAATGATTTTAGTGAAAACCGCAAACGAATCGACCCTTTTTTCCGTTTTCAATCATCGTTTGAAGTTTTGGACCCTAAACTTTAATGGCCCCTAGATCCTACAGAAGACGTTTGCGCCCCATGGTTTCCCATTTAATAATGTTTGTCTTCATGTGTACTATCATCCCTTAAAGTTTGTCGGTCTGGTAGCGAAACACCCTGTATAAACAGATATAGATAGTTAGATAGATAGGTTCTTTACTGAAGGTAGTTTTGGGGTCTAGGGGTCATGATCAGTGTAGATCTACAAAAATTTTTCAGAAATACTAACATAAGAGCGATCGCAATAGGTAATATTTCATACGAAATCTACCTAAAAATTGGTGCCAATCATGAAATCTGAATTTAAAAAAGTAGCCCACTTGCAACACTGGTCGCGGACTAAGAAGGATGTTGCACTTCTAGTTGAAACCTTGATTGATTAAAAGCATTATCATCTTGGAAAACTCCATCTCCTGCAGGAAACAAAATTTTCAACATGAAATGGACCTAATCATATAAAATTCCTCTATATTTGTCCCCAGTGATCTTCCCGAAAGGAAAGATCACTGGTCCACGAAAAAAGTTGGTGGACCAGAACAAAATGATTGGTCCAGAAAAAACCACGACACGATTCTCATATCACAAGTCCACTCGTCATCTTGTAGGTAAAAGTGTCAAATGGTTCATCTGGCCACAGAAACGTCTTCTACTTATCAATCGATCTGGTTTTGTGGTTCTGGCACCACTGTAGACGACGTTTGGAAATAACAGCTCAAACAAGTGGCTTGGGAATTGCTGCTGTGCCATTAATGTTATGTTTATGAAGCTGTCTCCTAACAGCAATCCTTCTGACACTGGAGAATCCAGATGCTGATTGAGCTTTGCAGGCACTTTGGTTGCAATTGTTTTTCGACATTACAATCCGCTCCTATACCCGTTGGTCACTTTCATTCAGCATCCACCCACTATTGTGCTTTGCTGAGTTTGTGTTACCGCACTGTGTGTATGGTGTCATGAATTAACAAACCGTAACTCAAGATGCGCCTAAAAGCTTAAATGTTTCGGTCACAGTTGCTCTAGGTCAAGCTCCTACAATTTGGGCTTTATGAAAATCTTTGAGGTTTGGCATTTTAAAAGTTTCACAAAAATCCAAGACGCATACATCTTTTACATTTTTCCCCTATGACAAAAAGAAATATCCTTTTTTTTGTTGCCCCTTCCGAAAGAGAAATAGGACGTTTCATTTTCTCATAGGAGAAAAATGTGATAATGGAAATTGCTTTTCATCTAACTTTATCATTTATTTGCCTAAAAATATCCCGAGGCCCTAGTTCTTTTTTTTTTTTCATGTTTTTTTAGATATATTAAACTACTGCGTGATATCTTTTTTCACTCAACTGTGGAGCCTTTTTTGAAATTACTTTAAATGTTAAAGATTTTGAAAATTTTCAATATTTAACAGGTTATATCTACAAAGAGCAAGAATATCTCCGTGCAGTAGTATATTATTTAACTTGTCCTACATGTGCACTTTCATATTCTATAAGAAAAAGTTTGGGGTACTATTGCTTAAATAAGATATTAAGTGAGGAAATTGGACAAAAACGTCATTTTGACTGTACTTTGTGGTAACATAACAATGTAAAGTAACAATACCTCATGGGAACAAATAAATTTTAATAAGTAGGTAGGGTTATACTAACAGTTTATATCAAAAGAATTTTGGGATGTTGTTGCTTGCGAGAGATATAGTGCTCCAAATATACCAGCATTTCACTTTTCATGAAAAATGACACTCACAACCTAGAACTTTGACATTTTCTATCGAAAAGAGGAATTTTTTTCAGGGCTTCAAAATTGCAGATTTTTCATTAAATGTGATTTACTTCAATATAAAAAAATATCAAGGCAATTAAAAAATACAACTATCAAAACATCACTTTTTGGTCTGAATATCAAAATAATGGCTCTTAACAGGAAGAAAACTGCTCTATCCAGATTAAATCAAAAAGAGAACATTAACATACTTTTTAATAAGAATAGATTAATTTACAGGTCTAATTTTTATTTAAAATTATTCATAAGAGAATCCATTGACATTTATTTAAAAAGTTCACATAGTTGTAACGATTCACTATCTTTTCGCATCCCAAATACAGGGTGAGTCATAAATATCAAAACAATAGGCTATCTCCTTAAATATTGCCTCTAGACCCATACTTCCAATGGCAAAAACTCATAAAAAAGGGCGAAATTTCTGATAATATAAGTTGCTACTCCATAGGGGGTCTATTTGAAAAAATACGAAAATTAAATTTTTATACGGCCCCCTTAGAGCAAAATTCCCAATTAGGAAGTTATTCCTTATCCATTCCTAAATTGAACAAAAAAAATTTCATCTCCGTATCTGAAAATCTGACAGAGATATTAAAATCCAAAATTTTCAAAAATTCGTGACTTGCACCACTTTACCATGGCTGTAAATGAAGTGTTTTTCATCCATTTTCAAAGCAAATAAGGGATCGTCCACAAATTGTTCGTTATTATATGTCGGTTTAAGACCGTGCCTCTTATTTGGATATAATAAAGCAGCGTATTGATTTAAATCGAAACTTGTTTTCAAAACATGTTGATCGTTAATACTGGAGGTCTGAATAGATCGAAATATGTATATCCGGTCCTAAACCGACCCATAGGGAAAAAAGTTCAGCCCGGCATGAAATAATGTTAAAATCATAATCCGGACCAGCCTGGAAAAAAGCTTAATCATAGCCGGCCCAGCCGTAAATTTCTACATAGTCTTTTACTTTAGTGTAGTTAAAAATTGTTTCGCGTGGAGGAGTTCTGACCAAAAATACTTAATATAGAATTTCGTTTTTTATATTTATACTTTTTATTATTAAAGAGGCGCCAAACGCTATGATATATTTATTTTATCAATGAATCTCTGTTTATATGTAAATGTTTCACTTATATTTTATTATCGCTAATCCGTATCCCGTGCGTTGGAGACTGAAAAATTTTATACAGTAAAACTTTTTAAGACGGAATCACATAGGAAAGAAAAAATACGTAATAGACAAATGCCCTTCCTAGGAGGGTTAAATGGAGTTTATTTTTTTCTCAGGTATTATTGTATTTATTTTGCATGGATCAACACATTTTCTGTTTAAGACAGAATTCCGTCATAGGCAGATTTTTTTTTCTCTGGTTTTATTTTGTTTAATTTTTTAGCATTTAAATATACTATTCTTTAAAAAAAATAATTAAAGGGTTCTTTTTTGTAAAATAAAAGCGATTTTAAAAGTTATGTGGTTTTCGTAAAAATATTGATTAAACCAAATTTTACTTATTTCATGCACGTATTAGGTCCGTTCTTTTAATACGGATTGTTCGATACCGGGAATGAAAATTTCGTCCAGTGCAGGCCTGGGAAAAAGGAAGCAGTTCTCTCCGGTATGAAAAATACATTTGACCCGGATAGGTGAGTCTTCAGAAAAAAAGTAACGTCTTGGTCCTGATCTGACCTGAGCCCAGAATACAGATTTTTTAACAGCCTCTCCAGGACGATAAAAAGCTTGAAGTTGTGAGAGCTAAATTTTTAAAAAGGACTTAATCTGCATCTTAGAAAACCATTCTTTTAAATAACTGTTGGGCAGTAAAACAGTACCTTTCGTTTTTCTGTATAATGACTTTTTTTCCCGACTATTTCTTGTCTTTAAATTATTAAAAGTGAAGAATTGTTTAAGAAAAAAAGTACAAACTTGAAGCATGTCATTTTTAATTATTTTACATTAGTTTTGTTTAAAAAAATGAAAAATTATACACTTTTGAAAATCTAATTTTCTAAAAGTTATTATTTTTTAAATAAATATTTTTAATAGTTCTAAAATAAATATTGAAAAACAAAAACCCCGAAACAAAACTAAAATCAGATTTTCATTTTTAATTAAATAGAAAGAAATTTAAATCCGATAAATAATGTTTGGAGTTATAACGATTTATAATTATCCCATTTAAACCAGTAGTAACCATATGAAATTTTTATAAATTTTATGATAAATTTTAGGATGTGATTTTCTTAGCAAATTATATAGCTAACCATCACAAAAAAAAAGAAAAAAATCAAAATTCTAACTCAAAAGAATGGATTTTTTACGCATTTCCTACAACTGTTAAAGTAACATTGTCTTTTAATTGCGCGCATTTCAATTTGTGTCTAATCCCTTAAAACCTGACGAATTATTCAAACGGTTATAACTCATCGAATTTTGAAGATATGAAGATGCAACTTTTTGTGTATTATTCAGGACTGGATAAGGAAAGTTTTCCTAATTGGAATTTTTATCCTACGGGGGCCGCATAAAAAGTTAATTTTCTTATTTTTTCAAATAGACCCCTCATGGAGTTGCAATTTATCTTATTAGAAATTTCACCTTTTTTTATGAATTTTTGCAATTGGAAGTATGGGTCTAGGGGCAATATTTAAGGAGATAGCCTATTGTTTCGATATTTATGACTCACCCTGTATATGGGTTGAATGGTCAGACAATTTACAAGATAATTATTTAACTAGAACACCCAAATTAAAAAGCGCATGATATATTTAATTTAATCTCAATAATTATTTATTCCAGTTTTTCACGTTCACTTTGTTTGTTATTTTATTTTCTTTTTACATTTTGAAGATGACACGATTAAAAAGAGTTGAAACATGTAAATAAAAAACATTTAATGTATTTAAAATGTTGTTATTAATGCAACAACGTCTTATAAGCGAAATATTTATTTATAATATAGATTCTTACTTTTTCATTGTGGAATATATATTATTAATATTACGATATGTATCATAAGTCTCTTCCTTTCGAATGACTTTAAAAATACTAGAAAGAAGGAATTACTTAATAGATGAGATTTTTTTTTTTAAATACTTCCATTAGAAAATGATTCTAATCTAAATGATAATATGATAATAATTCCAAAATCTTCTTGAAAAAATACTTTTCTGCATAAGCGTCATATTTTCAAAGAAAAGCTTTCGAATTTAAAAATAGTCGTACTTAATTTAGTTTTTTTTTTTTTTTTTTTTTTTTTTTTTTTTTTAATTCCTATGCTTTTTTCCCCCAAGTTTTCGAACTTTAATAAGCTTTAGCTGCAGCTTTCATGTGACTGAAATTATTTCAATTAAAACCGTTTTTAGATGCAATTACCTTAAGCTTCTGGACCCATTGTAACCAAAAATGAATCACTAATCGAGATTCCTCAAACATGTAACCTAATGCAATGATTTTCTCGTGCCCTGAAATGTTATAATGCAAAATGTGTCAAAATATTAAAAAAAAAATTCAGATACAAAAACTTGACTCTGACTCATTGTGACCAAAAATGACCCACTAATCGAATGTTCTTGAACATAGAGCCTCTTCTTGTGCCTGAAAACGAAAAAACACGAAATTATGTCAAAATCGTTAGAGCCGTTTTTTAGATCAAATTTAGCTTGACCCGCAGTGAACAAATGACTCATAAATCGAAATTTCTCGAAAATATGATCTATCCCAATGATCTCCTCAAGAGCGAAAACGGGGAAATAAAAAATTCAGTCAAAATTGTTAGAGGCGATTTTTTAGACATAATTAGCTTGACCCATAGTGACCCCAAAATTACCTAGTAATCAAAATCACTCGAACATATTATCTAGCCCAATTATTTTCTTGTGCCCGAAAACGGTATACTAAAGATTCCTGTCAAAATAGTTAAATTAGATTAATTTAATCTAATTTTTAAATTCTAATTTTCTAATTTTAATCTAACTTGGGTGAAATAGTCCTCTAGTGTTCGTTTCCGAAATGGCTCAGTTGGTAGAGCATTGGCGGCTTCAGCCAATACATCCCTGGTTCGAATCCTGGCCCGGAATTTTTTCACCCAAAAACGAAAAATGGAATAATTACGTCTGTTAAAATAGTTAGAGTCTTTTTAGATATAATTAGCTCTACCCAGACCCATAGTGACCCGAATTGACCCACTAATTAAATTTTTTCAAGCATGCGATATAACTCAATGGTCTTCTCGATCCTGGAAACGATAAAATACAAAATTTAATTAAAATCATTCGACTTGTTTTCTAGAAAATTAACTTGAACCGTAGTGACCTAAAGTGATCCACTAATCTGATTTTCTCTAACATGAGTCTTAACCCAATGGTTTTCTTATAATCCTAAGCGTTAGAATACAAAATTTAGTCAAACCCATTAGAGCCGTTTTTTATATAAGTGACCGATAATGAAACCAAAATGATCTAGTAATCAAAATTTCTCAAACATATGCCTTAGAAAAATAATCTTCTCGTGCCCGGAAACGGTATAATATGAAATTTTGTCAAAATCGTTTGTTCCGTTTATTAGATAAAATTAGCTTGACTCTAACACATTGTGACCCAAAATGACCTGCTGATCAGTTTTATTTGAATAGGAGACTTAGCCTAATAGTGTTCCTGCTCCCGAAAACGATAAAATGGAAAAATTAGACAAAATTGTTAGAACCATTTTCTAGATAAAATTATCGTAACCCAATTTATCCAAAATTGACCTATTAATTGAATATTCTCTAATATGTGATTTAGCCCAAAGGTTTTCTCATAATCCAAAAGGTAAAATACAAAATTTAGTCAAACTCCTTAGAGTCGTTTTTTAGATAAAATTGGTTTGATCCTTAATGATCCAAAAATGAATCGAGATTTCTTGAACATGTAACCCAGCTCAATAGTTTTCTTGTGACGAAATACGGTTGGATAAAAAGTTTTGTTTAAATCGATTGAGCTGTTTTTCAGATACTTATAGTTTGATCTTGACCCATTATGACCCAAAATGACTCACTAATTGAATTTTCTCGAACATGTGACCTATCCCAATGGACTTCTTTTGCTCGAAAATGGTAAAACACAAATTTTTGTATTTTACCATTTTCGAGCCGTTTTCAAGATAAAATTTACATACATAGATAATCACATAAGTATACACAAGATTTACACGTATATAAGATAAAAGTGGCATGAAATACGTAGCATTTAGTCCCGATACCATATGGGCTTTAATGACTCTTTATTTTTCTAAAATTATTTGCTGAAAAGTAAATGAGAAGTGAATAATTATAATTATTTTTTTTTAATTTATACGAAATATTTTAGAAATATATTCAAAATAGAAAATTTATGATACAATTTTGATAAATTTAAAAATATAATAATTCGTCATTCGTATTTTTCAGTCCCTTTATCCTTCCATTATTAATGTAATACTTGAGCCATAAATTCAAAATTTGTAACCAAAAAAAAAAAAAAAAATTGAATTTTATGACTTTACAAATGTTGTCACATCAGAAAGCATTTATGATGTACCGCGTGATACAAAATTCTGGACAAACTTTAAAAATGAATAATTCGAAAACGAATCAAGATACAAAGATACGATTTGCACCAAACGAATGGAAAAGAAACCGGGTTTTGTGTTTCAATGAAAAAATATAGTTATGTCGGCGATCAACGGCATCTCTAGCGACAGTGAAAGATGCCATCCGACAAAATGTGTCGCCATAACGCAAGAAATGCTACTAAATGCTGTGACTGTGTAGTGCTTAGTCTCACAGCTGCACTTATGAATGATTGACAGTACATTAAACATTTACTGTAGTACAAATTAACTGTAATTAAGCTGACTTGTAAGTTGTCGACATTTTTTCATTTGTAAAATTCTTTTGGTGCAATAAAATACTATAGCGCCATTTGTTGGTAACCAACAAAGCAATTATTTTTTGTTATTACACGAAATCCGGTTTCTTCTCCATCCGTTCGGTGCAAACTGTATCTTTGTATCTTGACTCGTTTTCAAATTATTCATTGTTAAAGTTCCTCCTGACATTTGGATCACCCGGTATATTAAAAAGTGTATATTTTGCTTTTATGCAAAATTAGAAGCCCTCGTTTATGGCTCTAAATTATCATTTTATTATTATATTATATCAATGAATATAACTATACACTGATATTATCTTTGTATTCTATTCGTGAATTGAAAGTTTCATCTAAAGGTCATTCTTTGAAACATTTCAATCTCTCAAAAGTTTTCAATGAAATAACAGATAAATATGTTTTAATTTACATTTGATGTCTTATCTATGATTAGAGAGTAAATAACTTGCTTTATCCATTAAATAAATACAAAAGAGTCAACAATTCGGATTCAGAGATTATAAATACATCTATCGCGCTCATTTTGAATAAAGATTATTTGGGGGAAGAGAGAGTTCATATTTTACGAAACCCTTTAATTACTGAATTTAATTATTTTCTTCAAAGTATAAAAGGAATTAGTATTTGAAGTCATGAGTATATAAACAAACACTAAAACCATATCTCAATATTGCAATGCTTCAGCCGTGAATACAAGATTTCATGTCAAAAACATTAATTTTATGTTTACAACGATGGCATATTACAGGGATAATATTACGTTCCAGTGCTTACGTGCCAGTGAACTAGTTATCACTACTATTTCCTAATCGTAATCATCGATTTATTTAATGATTTATTTAAGGTGAAGATTATTGTTCACAAATAGTGGCTGAGAGTTGGTTCTCTGGCAGGTGGGTTTATGCCTGCCATATCTTAAAAGTTTTACATGGTGGAAGTGATTTGTCTTTTATTTAAAATTAGACATATTTCTTTATGATTCTAAAATATCATTTTACTCAAATGAAATTCTTGTTCGTGAATTCAAATTTTTCTGTAAAGGAATTAAAAATGGCATTCTTTCAATATACATTTTAAGTAGAATGGTTCAATGTAGCTTAATTTAACATTCAAATAATGACTTCATCTACCGTCACAAGTTATGTGATTTTCTATTTATCCATTAAAATACGAAAGAGTCAATGAAAAGATTAGATGCAAATTAAAGTTTTAGATGCAAAGATGAATGAACATATCACACGCGATTTGAATAGAGATTCTCTTTAAAAAAGTCCGCGCTATAGGAAAGATTTTATCTTCCGAATTTAGCTAATCGTTTCTCTCAAATATAAAGTATGTTAGAAATTTTCAATGTGAGATCAATACAAAGAACCTAACTCACTACGTCTAATACATTTAGAAGCATCCATTTTTATTTTATTTATTCATTTATTTTAGAAATCAAGAAATGGCAGTTATAAATTTTTCTTTTATATCTTTTCGTAAAGCAAAAGAGCTAAATTTGATTTTCTATAAATAAGAAAGGTTAAAAATATTTTTAAGTCATGTAACTAATTTTTTAACAAATTAAATTTTTAAAATGAATTAAAAAGCTTCCAATCACGTTTATATATTGATACAACAGCTTATAAAACACCAAAAAATCATATACATGAAAATTAATTTTAAAAACCTTCCAAAAGATTATGTTTTGTATACATCGAATTTATTGCTCTCGGAAAATGTGACAAGTAAAAATTATAACAGTTAAATAATGCATGAAAATCTTCGTAAGGAAATTATAATAAATGCTGTTAAAACGTCACCAATTTTTTTCTATTTTATTTATACAGTATTTTACTGCATTGGTGTAATCATTGCTTACACTCTACCGTTCACTTTTCAGAAATGTAAAGACTGGTACTTTTTGATATAAAAATATACATCAGTATATTTTTATAACATTGCATTGCACATAACAGATCAGTGTTTTCTGATTTCTCATTTAGCATCGTAATATATTTTTTTTACTTATTTTTAATTTAATTACTTTATTTTTAATTATATTTTATAATAATTATTATTATTATTATTTTTTTTTCTATTTTATATGCAACATTAAAAAATTGTAATGGTAGCATACTATAACAATTATTTTAAATCTGAATTGGGTCTTTTTCACATTTATAAAATGCTATTGGTGGATAAAAAAGCTTAACTAAAAGTATTCAGATCAAATACCGTACATTACAGTGTAGAACGCACAGCTCAAACTAACATAGTGAGAGCTAGAAATTATTTTCAATGAATAAAGTTAAATAAGTATTATGCATCAAAATGTTACATTTTATTAAAAGTTAAATAAAAACTTTTTTCTGGCGGGAAATATATTAAGTGCATTCACGTATAAAAACTAGATAGTCTGAAATTTAAAGCATGGTTTGGTTTTGAATCAAAGCAACAGCGTGTCCATGATTTAACTATCTGCAATCAACGGCTTCTCGAAACGGTTATCGGAGAATATAAAAAACACGAAAATTGCAGTACACACAATAAAATTCCTATCAAAGGTTAATAATGGATATTTATTTATTTGCATTCTGATAAAAAGTATTCCTAGAAGTATTTTCAAGACACATTACATTTGTAATAACGCAAATAAAGCAATTAAAATACTTAAAATTGCAGGTTGTCATTTTTCTGACATGTCCCATTATGATGTGTACAAAGATACGAGCTTTGTGCTATACTGTACAAACACATTTATCTAGTTTTTTTATATCCATTTAATATTTACACCTTATAAAAAAACATCTATGAAGAAGGTAACAAATTCTGTATTGTATAAATAATTTTCCATAATTAAAATATGATAGTCACTGAAAATGAATGTCATTTTCCCAGCCTGCCCATTGAAGTTCTTTATCAGGTATAAATATGGCGCTGCAATATATTATTCTTATTCTTGACCTAGTTCGAGTCAGAATTAGTCATATCATAGCTACGAACTAGATTTTTTGGATGTTTCTTTGAAAACAGTGTGTTTAAAATCTTTCTAAAAATTGAGTAGACTTTTATTGTCATTTTTCTGGCTTTCATAAATTAACAAATAAACTGAACATTACATTAAGCTAATATATAGGAAACATGTTCTTTTAAACAAAATTTAAATGTTAGAGTTAAAAATAAAATAAAAACAAGAATGTAAAAAATGTTTCAGAGTGAAACTGTCATTATCCTGGCGTTCTCTATTCTTGGCATACATATACCAAGAAATGGCATATAACTACATAAAAATTTACTTATTATTAAGTTTCTTCAAAATTTAACAATATTACATGGAAAATCCTTTAAATTCCCTCCTTTATAATTACCTCTTGAAATTTTGAATTGTTTTCAATGCATGCATTCAATATCTCAGATAACAGGGCTCCCAAATTGTCCGCCAGCTGAACATCAATATTTTCATAGAAAGATTTTCGTTTTGTATTTTTCTTGCAAATTACGTAGAAATTGCCTTCGGAGATTAATTTTAGGACAAATGCTGTAGAAACCTTCTATGATATTTTCTGTTAAAAAATATTGGTATTCAGTTAGCGGACCATTTGGGAGCTCTGAGATAATCAAATTCTCACATTTTATGACATTCACGCAGTGGCGCCAACTTATATGGACCAATGGGGCGCGAGGCCACCCAATAATTTGATATCCCCATTTACCCATTATTAATTGAGCCCACCCAATATTTATGTATTTGTTCAAAAAAAAAATTTTTTTAGCCCACCCATTATTTTTCAAAAGTTGGCGCCAATACATTCACACTTATAACCAACTAGTGCATACCCCATAGCATGCATGGTCACAGTGACGTCACAATGACGTCACTGTGAGTCACTTTGGTCACATCACATCTGTGACCAAAATGCCACCACTCAGTGACGTCACTTTGTGACTGAGATGTGACTTCCTTAAAAATCTTTAGAAAATTAAAAATATTCTTCAAAACAAGTTATTTACTTTAAAAAACATGTTTCCGGCAATTTAAATGTCGCCGCTTTAGTCACAGTTTCGTCACAATGTTAATGTCAAAGTAGTCACAAATGACACATTTTTCACATTTTGGTCACACCGTGACTTCAAAATGTAACGTCACAAATGAGCTCTAAAACGGCCATAACGACTTCACATTTTAGTCACTGTGACTTCACATAGACGTCACGAGACGTCACATCGACAATCGATGGTCACAAAGTCACAATGTGACTTCACAACGACGTCGATGTGACGTCACCATGTTTTACGGGTATGAGTAGCATGAATGCTATTCAGATGTTAAGTATGAGATACCTTTTTTTGTGTCAGTACATCACTTTAATTATTATAATAATATGAGACAGGGTTAAATCCTTATTTCAAAAAGTAAATTTAAACAGACAAACTTATGTGCTTAATGAGGCTCTATTATTCATATGTTGAAATCACAATAACGGTAGCTCAAAAACACCAACTAGCTATAAAAAATATTTTTTTTTCAATTACTTAACGCATTCCGGCATGGGCAAAATCTGTTAGTAAAATGAGAAATTATCGACTGACACTGGAATTCACAAATGAATTTTTCAGATATTTTGAAATCCCTAATTTAAGCTTGTGTTGTAAAATCAAAATTTTACTGAAATATTATTGGTGCCGTTTGCAAGTTTATAATTAAAATGAGGTATCCCAGACCGGGCACAATGTGCCGGAAGGAGTTAAATGGCAAAATTTAACATGCAACAGTTGATCATAACTACTTTGAAAAGACTCCGTGTACCTTAACTTTAATTAAAGTCACCCTCTATATTAAATACTATACCGTCTAATTTGCTCAAATTTCGAATCTAAATCACAATCTCTTCAACAAATAATAGTTTGATTTCAAGGTTCTTAAGACTTTAATAACTGGGAATCAACAGAATTTTCTGACTAACCTCTGTTGCCCACTCAACGCAGTGGTTAACATATTGGCCACAAGGTTAAAAGTTTGGGCCAAAGTTCGCGAGATCAGTACGGTCTGGACGGAATGACTGCGAAATGTTTTCCGGTTTTACATTGTACAGAAATGATAATTCTGTCACATTCCCTTCAAAACACCTCCCAGAAGACGTTCCCCTTATAGTCCAGGCATTAAGTGCTCAAAAAGGACTAATACATGCAAATTTTGGTCTAGTTTGGATTTTTGGTTCCCTTTATGTTTTTTGGGTCGCTGAACACGAATCTGGCATTATCCAACAAAATTTCTCCCCGGAAACATGTTTTTTTGGCAAAAAACGTGGCTGTTTTTCGTTTTTTCTAAATAACTTCAAAATTATGCATTTGACATAAAAGCCATCAATACATAAATTAAAGAGCATAAAATTTCCTACATTTTATGTACTAAGAGTTTTTTTCTTTGATCAATGAGCCGTGAGAAAGTCGCAAAAATGGGTGTGAAAAGCAGAAAATTCTGAAAATTACAGCATGTTCGTGAATTACAGCACAGTACGTTGATGAAACATGAAAAACAACCATTTTACGCAAATTTTCCCCACTTAATAATATAGTAACTGTACCCTATATGGGCACCCTAAGGAAAATGTATTTTTTCACCCCCATGTACAAGTCATAGGACTCCAAAAATATGTGTCCACTATCCTTGGACTATTGACTATCATTATTAAAATTAGCAACCTTGTAATTATTCTGATTTAATTTAAATGATAAAAACAAAAAAAAAATGTTTACAAGTGTCCATATAAGGAACTACCTGTCCCTATTATGGACAGGTGTTTCTTTATTGACTTTCTACACACTGTGTATGGAAGAGCCACTTTTCCAAGGGATTTTAAAGGAGAGGGAGTAAAAAAATTGTATCTTAAAGTATTCGGAGGAGGAGGGGGGACAGTAAATATCTTCAGAACATGCATTTTGGAAGGGGGGGGGGTAATTCATGGTTTATACCCTTCGAAGACCCATGCAAAGCCCCTTAGTTACTAGTAAATACTATGAAATAATGTTGTTCGTTTTGCTTAACTTTATAGCATCTGTCTGCGAATTTACATCTGTTATTACTCGGTCCTCACAACATGGACAAATAGAAACTTTTTCACCATGGGCAATAAGTCCCACATAATCCTTATGAACATATCTGCCACATGTGATGCATGGCCGCATGTTTGAAAAAGCATCAATACTGCAAAAGAAGCAGTACCAGCTCTCCTTTGTTGAGGAAGTCATACCATTGGTACCTACAGATATCCTACTGGCGGGGGGGGGGCTTCTTTTTATTTTTCTGCAACGGTTTTTTGGAGGAAGGTTTTGGGGGGGGATTGTTCAAATTGCATCTTGTTGACCAAAGATTTTACCACTTTGATGCCTTTTCAATTTATTGCTTGGCAACGTTGAATTTTCTTCTTTCTTACAGTTGTAGTCGATGGGGATATAAGCTGTCCATATTAGGAACCGGGCATAGTTTTAATAAATCGTGTAACAAATGAATAAGGAAAATATTTTTAAGCAAAATATGCAATAGCAATCGAAAATATGTTTTATTAGCTTTCTAAAATACTCCACTTTTCAACATTTAATGTAATTTTACCATATCTAATAAGAATTTAAGCTTACAAGTAATTAAGAGGTACAACGAATCTCGAAACAACAAGTTTCCTCCTAAATGGCGAACAACGCGCTTTTTTACACTTTCCAGCCTTAATTATCTTTTCAACTGCTTTTCTTCGCGAAAATGTTGAGCCACCTCTCGATGAAAATTATTACCTTTAAAAATATTAGGGGTGTCCATATTGAGAGCCTTGTCCATATAGGGTACAAATACCTTATTAAATATATTATTGTTGACTATATTTTATTAATCTGATTTTCATTGTTTCTTTCATAACTAAAACATAAATAAAAATGAGCATATTTGTGATCAAAATCTTCATTTGCTATTATAAAGTAATAGTAATAATTTCTTAATTTGACTTTTAAATAATGTAAATAAAATAACTAAAACAGGCTTTAACATATAAAAGCTGACACGGATTCCAATTCTTAAAGTTCTAGAAGTTCAAAATGTGGGTGTGAAAATTAAAAAAATCCGGAAAATAGGAATTATGGCACTGTACATAGATTTAATATGAAAACTGACCATTTTTCGCAAAGATTGACTTTAAATGATATTGAAGATATTATGATCGACTATCTTTTCCAATGAGGTTGCTAACAATAAAAACGACGACTCATTATAAATTATTATTTAATTATAAATAATTATGTACATTAGTAAGTACATTTACTTAAAAAACAAAGTACTAATTCCGCTATCTTTTATTTGAGGGTCCCTGCTTTTCACCGACATCTACAAAATAGAAAATAGACGAATGGAATTAGTGGGTGTTTTTATAACTATCAATGTTATAAATAAAAGTTTTTTTAATAGTAAATATTTGATACCTTGCGGCATGATTATTTCCTCTTCCATTGGGTTTTCTGATTCATTGTGTGGGCAATCCATTTCCAGATCGGCTTCAAAGTCTAGCTCATCCTCTTCGTTTTGACACACAACTGCAATGTTGTTGCAGTTTCCCGAAGCAAATCTTCTATCTTCGCAAATAATTTTTGCTGTTGCTTCAACCACTCGCAACCTCTCATCTCGATCAGATTTACAAATTTGCTGATACCATGCATTAGTCAGTATCTTGACTCCTATATTCTTGAAACACACAATGGGCTTTTTTTCTGATTCTTTGTGATTAGTTTGTCGTCTCCATATCTCTCAATGAGGTTAAACTTTACAGTTCTCATATCAGGTTGATAACTCCCTGTAACCTGTTTCATTAGCTCTTCCATGGAGAATTGACACTCGTCATCATGATTTTCAAGGTAATCGTATATACTTTGCATGGCTCTGTCTATTTCCTCGGCAAACGGACCACATTTCTTTTGTTCTTGGACCTTCGGACTCCCATAAATATATTTAAAACATTTGATGTGGTATTGAGCCTCTGCTGCTATCAAATCATTCACTGGTTCGATGCGCTGATTATAACCTGCCCATAATCATCACTGCGAGCTTTTGCTGCTTTCAGAATTGTACTTGAATCTCATGTGTCGCACGTAGTGTACAGTATTGCGTTCGCTTGGTAGATTTTTCGCTTGTGTTGCAATGAACTCTTCCGAAATGCACAATCCGCATATAAAACAATTAGTTCAAAAATTAAACTGAGGAGTTGATGATCTTAAAATTTGAGAAGTGCTAGCACTTTGTTACTCAACCTTCTTCAAATAAGCAGCAATCATTCGTTCATTTATGTATGCTTTTCTACACTTAATATGCACATCTACTGAGGTTTTCCCCTTTAGGAAAACTGCCTCTCCATCCTTTCTTTCTGTACTTGCCTTAATCAACGCTGCAATACCTCGACTAACTTTCACCGACTCTTCTAAAGGAGAGTCACAAATAAAACCCAGCGACATCGCGCAAAATCACTTTAGATGGTCACTATATTCCCGAAGACACAAACAGTGAATTACTAAATTATAAGTAAGCAGTTGCATATGGAAACTGAGAGGAATGTGTCCTCCTGATAAGCCAGTGATCGGTGCGACACGTATTTCTAACAGAGGCGAGACTGGTGGGGTGGGGGGGGGGGGGGGTAGTATTCTACTGAACGTGAACATGGGAATCGGGGTGGGCGCTTGACCAACGCTATTTCACACTTACACCCCTTCAATCAAGGGGGAAAGTGCAGATGGGATCAGTTAAAGCCTGTTTTAGTTATTTTATTTACATTATTTAAAAGTCAAAAAATTATTACTATTATTATTTTGTAATAGCAAATGATATTTGTAATAGCAAAATGATTAAGGATACACTCATTTTTATTTATTTTTTAGTTATAAAAGAAACAATGAACATCAGATTAATAAAATATAATCAATAATAATATATTTAGTATTATTAAGTGGGGAAAATTTTCGTAAAATGGCTGTTTTTCGTGTTTCATCGACTTACGGCGTTGTAATTCATGTTTTTCAAAATTTTTTGCTTTTCACACCCATTTCTGCGGCTTTCTCACGGCTGAACCATTGATCAGAGAAAAAACTTTAAATACATGAAATGTAGGAAATTTTCTGTTCTTTAATTTATGTATGGATGACTTTTATGTAAAATGTATAATTTTGAAGTTATTTAGAAAAAACGAAAAAAAAGGCCACGTTCTTTGCCAAAAATAAGTGTTTCCGGGGAGAAATTTTGTTGGATAATGCCAGATTCGTGTTCAGCAATCCAAAAAATATAAAGGGAACCAAAAATCAAAACTACACCAAAACTTGCATTTATTTTTTACCAAATGCCTGAACTATTACAGTAATATGGTCGAAGCTCTCCGATGTTTAACAAAATACCTCAAAATCTCCGCTCACGGTCGGTGCATTTTAAGATTGCATTCTTCCCCAAAAGGAGGTGGGTCAATAAGGGCTATTTTCGCCCATCATACACTCGGAAAAAAAGTTTCGCATTCAGATGATTGTTCTGTGGCTTTGTATAGTTAAAGATATGTGTTTTTGTCTAATATAAGTTTTACGTGATAAATAAAATAATAAGTCATGGAAATTATAGCCCGAAAGAAGAGTGTTTTGGCTTTTTTCTGCATTTTTGACTTTTTTTGTGTTTTTGAATTAATTTTTTATTAAGAAGCGCTCGATGAACCCAATTAATTTTGACATGGCTATTAATTATTAAATTAATTTTGACTTTTTATAATCTTTTACATGAGCATTATTTTATTTGTGTTCAGTGTGCGCTTCTACCTGTAAATGAAAAAAAAGGATCATGTGAGAGAATCAAATGCACTACTATCGGAGCGCATTCAGACTTTTTTTTTTCGTATGTAAAAAGTACTAACGTTGTTCAGACGTCAATGTTGTTTTCTAAAATTGTTTTTGTAAATATTTATTAAAGAAATTACTAATAAATAATGCTTGGATAAAAATGCCATTGTTGTAAAGTCTCGCAGAAAACTGTTCGTATCTGTTCTAACAGAAAAGTTATATTAATACTCGTATATATTGATGTTCGAAAAACTGAGATTTACAGAGCGGATCTAAATAGTGCTCTAAATGCAAATAATATGTATTTCGTGCTCTCCAGGCTCTAAATGTTTCTATTTCTTCTTCTGATGTAACAATAAGAGATTATGCGTCAACGATTACTGTCGATGAGACCACAAATAAGAAAACTAGTATACATTTATAAATATCTCATTTTCACAACTCCAACACTTGTTGTATAATATGTAAAGGTAAAAACTGCCTTATTATTGTAGCAAAAGCTATTGAAACTCAAGACTTTATAGAAACTAATATCTATATTTTGTCGCGAAAACGATGCTGTAAAACTCATATTACTTGATCGGTAAATTGACTCTGCAAGATTTAAATCCTGTAAGTGAGAATACATCGATGTATGAAATGTAATGCATGAAAATATATAAACCAATATCAGAAATGTAGCAAAGAAGGCCTCGATTTTGATACACCAGGACAGTTTTTCGAAATCTATTATTATATTCTCATGGGTATATTTATGTCTGATTTTAACTATATTTTTAAACTTGTAAAATCCAAAATCTCATACTTACTTTGCAATGTTACTTGTAAAACTTAGAACTGGTCTCTATCATGGTGTTCTGTCTACATTATTCAATATAAGAAAAATAATATTTCTTCTGTAAAATATGAAAACCAGTCTTTGATTGAGAACGTTGTTCTAAAACACCGTAGAATGGAACACATCACCAGAACACAAATTATTGAAAAACATACGAGTAATATTGTTTACTCCGGATGACAACAATGATACTGTGATGATTGCTTTCGATAGCACGTACGTTTATATCCAGAAGAGTGTGAACTATTCCTTTCAGAGACATTCCTTCTGACTATTCAAAGGAAGGCCTTTTGTTAAGCATATGGTATTCGTCATTACTTCAAATTACCTTTTGGATGTTTTCGTTCCTTACTTCGTGGAAACAAAGAACATACTTACGCTAACATACTTACAAACACATTAAAAAATATTCATATATCAGAGAGTGGCTGAAGCCAAATGATGTTGAGAGTATTGATAGATTTTACCGGGATTGTTTGGAACCTCTGCACAAAATTGATATTGAACATGGAATGCCTAGATTCTTAATTAAGCAGCAACAGTTTTCAACAGATGATGCTAAGGGACACCTCTCGTAACCAAAATTTGATTTTTCAGCGCACAATTTCTAAAACCTATAATATTTGAATAAAAACACAGCGAAACATTATAACGTAATGGTACTATCAGTGTAAAGTACGCGAAAGTGTCGTAGAGTGCTGGGTGCGTGTTGTTTTCATATTATGGTTTCTGGCTTACAATACTACTGTAATGTACCATCGCTCAATCAAAATTAAAAAACCAAATATCGAATATGTTCATATATTGTACAAGATGCGGCCACTGGATGGTCCATTAGTGATTCTGGTGAGGCAATCAATAACGAAAATAATCTAAAACACATTGTCCAAAGAGTCTGAAATTATACGATGATTATTATTATTATTTGTTATTCATTATTTCCGATATTTCATGTATTGAAATAATAATCTTAGTAAGCTCCATTTATCTTAATTTTACACTTATTGTTGTATTTACTATTGATTATATGGATTAAAACTAATGTCAATTGTGTTTATGCTCATTAATACACATAATATTTACTTAAATCTATATTTTATTTTTCCATCAATTATTAAACTTTTATTCAAAATATTATTATTTTCTTACTTGTTATGAGGTATACTAATGAAAAACATGTATGTCACGTCTAGGTGCTGATGGGCGAAAAATGGTCCTTATTAGCCCACCTCCTTTATTTTCAACATTCATGATTATACTACAAACATCCATGAATGTAGGTGTCTAATAATATAAATGCCTACTTTTAATGGTTTGTTTTCAGCAGAAAACTTTTTCATTTATATCTTTCTTTTACAGTTTTCACTTAAAATAAATAGCTTAAGATATATAAACTGAAACAATGTAATCAACAATCAATCTGTATGTGTATTATGTAAACTGTATATGTATTAGGTTGAATATACCACTACAATTTTTTCTAGACCCACCAGACAATCTTGTTACCTTGAGCCAATTGGTCATGACCGTCCACCGGATGTACCTATCTATACTTCATCTAACATTAATGCTTTTAATTTACATTTTGTACACATAATTCATTTATTTAACCCTTTCTGGCACATTGTGCCCGGTCTAGGATACCTAATTTTAATTCCAAACTTGAAAACGGCACCAATAATATTTTAGCAGAATTTTGTTTTACAAAAAGAAGCTTAAATTACGGATTTCACAATATCTAAAAAAATGCCTTTGTGAATTCCGGTGTCAGTCAATAATTTCTCATTTTACTAGCAGATTTTGCCCGTGTCGGAAAGGGTTAACAGATTTGGTTACTGTTTATTATTTTCTTAAATAAAATTACATACAGTTACATGCAATGTGATCATAATTCTTGTTGGTGGGACGAAGCAATGAAATGGGAAAATATTAGGAATCATGTTTTAAGCGGCTCTAATATTAAGGTATCACTGATAAAGTATGCTCATTCATTTTTCTTAATGTTTAAAGGTTAATCAATATTTAATACTGAATTTTTCTAAAAATATATTTAAAATTGATATAAAAATTCACACTTTTCTGTAAGTCAAAATAATTTAAAGAATGCTTGAAGTAAAGCTAAAAAAAAAAAAAAAAAAAAAAAAAAAAAAAAAAAAATACCACTTAATAATTTTCGCAGTAGGGAAATACTTCTAAATCTCTATATATATTTCAAAATATTGCTTAATATGTTCTAAACTTAGACCAAATTAATATGGGTTTATGAGAAATTTTAGCGATCCGAAATAAAATATTTCTTGCCACTATCCACTGTAAGAAAATATTTCACCAGTTACTACCCTATAAATGTTTCCCAATCGTTAGGACATAATATTAATCTCAGATCGAAATTTAGAAAATTTACTCATCTTCCTGCCGAGCAAATTTAGAAATAATGGATGCGAATTCGTGGTATCATTAAAGAGAAAAAGGGAAACAACGGAAATATCTATTGTTGTTGCAACCCAGGAATTCTTTTTGACTACAAATATTTCCGTACTATCGTAGATAAATATGTTTGTTTCTTTAAAAAAATAAAAGAATTTCTATCTACGGAGAACAAAAGCAAGTGTTATTTATTTTTCCTTAAGCAGAATTCAGTAAAATAAATGATGTAGGACCTCCAGAAATAAAATAATGAATATAAATAGATTGTGTTTATTTTGTTAGAACTAATATCCTTCTTTTTATCGATTAATTTTTACAGTTAATTGAACAAAATATTTATGGCGCTTGATGACCACACATAATAACAAGGGAATCAAAATTTACAATTGAAAATTTCGAGCTGGTACTTATTAAAACATTATAATCCTTTAACAAAACATTCATCAAAAAATACTCATAAAGAATCATGAAATATTATTTATAGTTCTTCTTTATTGCATATAAAGTAGTATTAAGGGACATTCTGAAGAGCTTTATTATAATCACTTTCAATGAAGCATAAAAAGTAGTTGCTGTTTATTTTCAAATCACTAAACAGATAGTCAACATAAGCAAACATGCAAAACGATCTATGTAGTTATTGAGTTTTATATAAAGCAATGCCAACAGTGTTGCAAAAAACAAAAATAAAAATAATCGTTCTATAAAATAATAAAAACCATTTTTTGTTAACTTTTTGCATTTAAAAAAAGTATCAGCTTTTTTTCAGATCGTTGGTACACTCAAAACAAATATCACGGTATAATTTTGGCAGCTGTGGTGTCAATATTCTACAGCAAAATTAACAGTAATAAATCATAGATTATATGTAATACATCGTATTATAAATATAACATATATTATTCCTTAAATGTAATATTTGAGAATATGTCAAGAATATTTTCTTAACTCTTCACTGCACCGTGTGCCACATCTGGCACATACCTAAAACCACTATATATTTTATGACGTGCCAATATGATTGCTGTAACTGATAAAGAACAGTCCATAGAATGGGATATAACTTACATTATTCACGTTGATTGCATTTGACAAAAAATTAGAAGTTGCTCTTAGGAAACAGAAACATTTCCGCTAAAGCTATTAAGGTAAACTTTACTTTTATTATTTTTATGGAATACTTAAAAATATTAATATAAAGAATATTGCAGAGTATTAAGCAGATAAATGTAATTAATTTAAGTTAATTTAATTTATTAATTAAGTTAATTTAATTAATTGCAAAATATTTCAATGCAATATTTAAAAATTCTAATTGTGTATATAGGGTACACGTCCTAGAATATAAAATTTTAGTTGAAAATTTGCTTTTTTTTACCATTTCTCACATTATTAGACGGATGTATAGATTTCAAATAATTGTTTTTCATATAAGTAGAAACTATCGTGCAGTGAAAGACTAACTGCTTATTTTATGGTTTATTATTATTGGTGATATTAAGATATAACATCGTCAGCTGAAATACCAGTATTACACGGTAAAGCAGCATTTTTTCAGAATAAAGTCTCTCAAAAGTTTTTCGAATAAAATCTCCTCATTATAAGTAGATCTCTATCCCAGATTTTCTCAACCTCTTATCTGTCACCTGTTACTGCAAAATCTTTTTTTAAATGCCTTTTAATTGTTATTGTTTAATGTCTTTTATTAACGCTTATTAAAATTAAAATACACAGGGTGTCCAAGAAATTCTTGTACAAACGAACGTCTTTAGGAAATATGATTACATATGAACAGGGCCGTGCTTAGGACTTTGGCGGCCCTGGGCGAAATACATTTTGGCGGCCTTTTTTTCTGAAACCTTTTAAATATATATAAAATGCTATAAATTGTACAAAATGCATCAAAAAAGTGAAATTAGTATGCACTTAGGTGTAAAAAAGACATCATAAAAATTATTAAAAATACTGCCCCTGACATATTTAGAGTAAACTTCAGATCCTCTGAAATTCTCAAGTTTTAGCATCATAAATCATACATAGTATAATGGTAGATGTTTTGCCACATACATTTACATATATTCTATAAACTGAACTTCATTTCTGCACAGGCATTCAAAATCAAAATAAAGTAATTGCACAACAGAATTTGTATAACTCTTTTTATGAATGAAATTTGTGGAATGTACAAAATCAGCTTATGCATCATTAAAAAAAAAATTCTTGCTTTTTTAGCAACAAAATAATCTATTAATTTTGAAAAAATAAATAAATTGCCAAATCGTTTTTAATCGATATAAGAACGAGAGTAGAGAGAGTGATCGTATATAAGCCTTTACAAATTTTAACTTTGAAAAAGAAAGTTCTGCTAATGCAATGATTACAGGAATAGTGAATAAAATTTCCAATGCAATGACACTATTCAGCACAATTCCTGAGATCTATGGCTGAACAAATATTTCATGGTTTCCAATATAGAATTTACATCATTTGATGTAATATCATCAGCTTCTTATGGGGACTTATCTCGCGGGGAAAAAGCAGAGGAGAATCCCATGATACCTTATGGGAAAATTACTTATTCTTCTTCTTCATTCAAATTTGAAACTTTCAAAAATAATTTTTCAGCACTTAGATAAGGTTTTTTTTATCCCTCTGTAAACTCCAAATTTCTATATATTTTTTCTAGCCATAAGTTACAAACGAGTAAAGAATACTTTTTTTGTTTTTTGGAATTTTTAAAATTTTAGCACAAATTTTAAAATACTCATAATTACCTTTAAAATATTTTAAGCTTACAGAGCGATAAAGAATCTTTCTATCTAAGCGCAGAAAAAAATAGTGTTGAAATTTACAAATTTGAATGAACAAGAAGAAGAAGTATTTTTCCCATAGGATAATATGTGATACCACTTTGTTTCTACCCCTTCAAATAAGTCACCTTAAAAAATTTTTTAAACCTTTTTGAAGTGATAATGATACACATAGAAAAGTCATTTCTCCAGCATTCAACTCATGCTCTTCAAATAGTTCACTTGCTGAAATTTGAGCATTATTTTCTTTATGGTCTTTTAAAATTTGAAGTACATTCAATATTAATTACAAAGTATAGTCAATTTTCATACCAGAAAGTTGTACTGCTTTTCTAACAAGTCTCAATTGTGACAAAATATTGTCTGAAGGACACAGTGTCGTAAGACATTGAAAACTTTTTTTTTTCCAATGAAGCTGTTTTTGTTCGACTTTTCATTTCATTTAAAGCTTCAGAAACTTCTACTAACACCACATAACTAATTTTCAAATGAGAGATAGATCTTGCATAATAAATCACGAAAACAGCCACTAGGTGTTGCGAGAGCATTGTATGAGGACTTGAACCGAAAAATCCCTCAGGCAATAATAGTCAACAAGAAATGAATGGAAAGCCGATTACAGAAAATCACCACTGATCGACATATGGCTACACCACTAATCTTTGCCCCAGAAAAAGTTGATTGAAACATTGTGCATTCCATCTTATCTCGTTTCGATGGTCCTAAGTTGTGTGCCTCCCACATCCCACATTCAAGCTTCATTCGGCAAATTTAGAACAGATAAATCTGCAATTAAACCAGGAAATTGTTGGGAAATCTTGAAAATTGTTGGCAAAAAATTTACAGTAATCAAGTCGAAAATTTCTAAATTTACAAAAGTGATCTAACTGTCCTATTCTTTATTAAAAGAACGTAGAAAGATACATATCCAATAAGAAATTCCAAGTTCTTTAGAGTAGTAAGCAGTTTTCTCGAATCCCTATGTGTAGGTAAAGCATCTATACTAATATAACAAAGTTTAGCTCTGTCTGCGTGTGTGTGCGATGGCTAGCACAACCCAAGGCACATACGAGGCTGAAAATTTTTGTGGGGCTAGGTCAAAGTGTCTCATGACGCACCTGAGACTCAGCATTTTTAAATTCTTATAATTAGTTGAGTTGTTAATTAACAACAAACTCACTGTCATTAAAAACTCATCTCGGTGCAGTCGTGTGACAAAGGAAAAGTTATGGCGCATGTTCTAAAGTCTTATTTAGGAGTCGATTGAAACTGAAGAACAGAAAAAGGATATTTACATAAAGAACGTAGTTTTGTCATCATTTATCAACTATTATATCGTCCAAACCGCGTAGTAAACTTTAAAACGAAAGGCATATTCTGACAAATCATACTATTGCATCTCAAATGCCGCATTGAATTAAAAAAATATATCGCAGTTAAACCTATTGAATCATTATTATTAACTATTTGGAAAATAGTTGTATATATACTCTTACAGCTGAAATTTTCTAATCGATGGCGCCATCAGTTTTAAAATATATGAATTTTAATCTTTTCAATACACCGACGAAGCAGGTCACATCGCACCAAACGGAAACGATATTTTCTACGCTAAAAGTAATTAAACGTCCGCATATTAACACAGTCTTTTTAGAACATTTCAATAAACACGATTTACATCACCTACTAAAACTTTGCAAAGTTTGGACGAATAGAAATATTTTTTACAAAATAAAGTAAGGGAAATTTCGACGAAATCGGTAAGAAACTGGGGATTTCATCGCGGTTTCGACGCTTTCTGTGTGCAAGGACCCCAAAAATTAAATTACGTAGAAAATAAAATAAAAAATAGCGCACTTTCAATTCAATATTTTTTCATGCAAAAATATAAATTCAGATTAAATGGATTCTTAAGCTATAAAATCATACAAATTTGAGGTTAATGTAAGGTTCATTCATGGGCGCGTGCAGTGCCGCACTGGTCAGTTAGTATCTACATAAAAACTGGTGAAATGTAAAAACATCATTGTTTTTTGCGGCCCCAAATTTTGGCGGCCCTGGGCAAATGTCCGGCTCGCCCCCCTCCTTAAGCACGGCCCTGCATATGAAAGCCGGGGCTAAAACGTAACTCTTACGTGATAAAACCATTCAAATACATAGTAAAATTACAAATCAGAAGGCAGCGTAAAACGCTTTATTACATAGAAACGAGTACAATAGATGATTTAAAAGCATCACAGAAGGTATTCAAAATTCCGCCAACTAGCAGGGATGAACATATAACATCTAAGCGACATGGATTGGCGAACATTTTCGAAGATTCTAGTTGAGGCTTTGATGGTAGCCGCAGCGATGCACAGTGTGTTTTAAGCTGCTGAAAAACCTGGCCAAATTATTTAAAAACTTCTGTGTGTTCTACATCAGACAAAAAGTAGGAATTGTAAAATGTCTTATTATGTTAAAAAAAATCCCCTTTCGTACAGCTTACGCAAATATGTGAAATAACAGTGGCGCAGCCAGGATGGGGGTTTTCAAGCTCTAAACACCACTATTTTAATACGATTAACTTTGTAAAATGTACTTGTAAAATTCTTTTGATTTAATGAAAGAAAACAAAACTGTAAGGAGAAAATGGTATTTAATGCCTCAAAACCCCCAACCTGACTGCGCTACTGATAATAAATTAGTTTCCTATGGACCATCATTATTTTGACGGCAACCTTTCCCATCACCATTTTCAAAATAACTTGAAACACTGGATTAAGGCAATAATAACTGCAATGTCTCTGAAAAAATAAAAATAACAGATTTTAGAAGTTTTTCGCATAATACAATTTAAATAAGGATCGAAACTCAAAAGTGGGTGATTGAACACATCTTGATTGCAGTCTTTTCTTTAAAAGTTTTGCCTATATAAGTGAAAATACTTGTTACAGGTATCAGCCATTTTCTCTGATTTCGGTCCGATTGGGAGCAATGCATATTCTACAGTAATAGCTTCATGACTCAAAATTTTATGCAATGCTGTGTGACATTGGGTGCCAACTGTAAAGATTTAGATAATGGTTAGAGGTATTATTCGCAAATTTTGCAATTTTTTGGTATATATTTTATAATATCTAGATAATACTTCTATAACAGTTTTTAAGCTTTGCATTAATTTTATGTTATAATTCCTGCAATTTTAGCTAGTGTTTCTGGATCTAAAAAAAACCTTTTTGTAGCGATTTCATAACCAGTTTCCGCAATATCTACTAGTAATTCCATTTCAAATTTAAACTTGTGTTGATTTTCTTTTTCTTTAGCTGACAATCTTTTTCTTCTAATCACGTCTTGCTAGTCATTTTTTTTATTGGAAACTTATAAGCTTGATGTAGAACCTATTCAAAAAGTATGATACTAGAATGGAATATTGAGAGACCGATTTTCAAAGAATCAAGGTCGATGTCATTAAAAAGTTTTAGTTTGTTAAAGTCTTTGGATGATTGTTTGCAAATATAGCACGGCATCGAGGAATTTTTTTTATGATAATAGCTTTGCAAACTTTATCAAAGGCCAAAGTCAGCATTAATGTGTACTGAATTTGCAGAATGCCATAAACTACGAGCATCTCTGTGTTCTTCGTATCTCTTATTCAATATATTTTACTTCCTCTTGGATTATATCTTTATCGTCATGAATAAATCTTATTTATACAAAATGGCAAAGACATAGAGATAAAAGTATAGGGTTATGGCTCCATACTTTTCAAAATTCATTTATGTTACTTTTTAATTTTAAATAAACTATAGAGCTTTGGAAAATGTATGAGTCACAGTGCAATGCGTTTTCGAATTTTTGTTTGAACATTTGTTGTTGGGAACCTTCACAAAAATATTTTGCAGAGGAGTTCTAAATAGTTCACTTCTACTTTACTTGCTGATGTAAAAACATTTTTTGTGTATTTACGCCTGGGGTAGCTAATTGTAGCACGCTGGACTCAATTAAAACTTTATAGTAATCATTGCCTTATCTAATCATCGAGTCTCTGTGATTCAAAAAGTCGACTATTTCTTTGAAAAATTAGCGATATCCTGCGTGCCACAGCTGGCTACATCTGATTTATACCGTCTTTGTGTAATATGATCTAAAAGATTTGGAAGTGTTACTTCAGCCATGTTATTAGTAATTCTAATATATTTCGGGTACGGGTAGAAATGCTGTTTGGTTCACTAAAGAAGTAAATAGTAAGGATATCTATATTTATTAGAAGCTTGAATGATATTATATTGATTGTATGCTTGATCTCATTCAAGAAACATGATCAAAGCCACAGCTGGTGATAACTTCAACGTATTTAGATTGGTTGTCCCTGCAGAATAATTGAAATTCTTTTGATATTTTGTTGCCTTAATTGAGCTGGCTGTAAAGCTTTAATAATTTTTGCAACAATTTAATATTATTTTTAAAGAATCATTTAGTGCATGCTATCGTTGTACGATCAAAAAATTATTAAAAAGAACACATCAAACAAGTGAAAAAATAAACAAAAGTTTTCTTTTCACTTCAGCTTATTGATTTAATCTCTGCACATGAAAGGATCTCCAAAAGGGAGTATGGAGCCACAGTATATATTAGATATAAGCTGTTCAATAAATTAAAAAGTTTAATGAACTAAAAAATGTTTTTCAGAAATTCTTTTGAAATTTTTCTTTACTTTTAATAAAGGGGGATGGGGGTAAATGGGGGTAGCTTTTATTCCATATTTATCAATTAGCCGCCATATACATAACGAAAACAAAAGAGTTGTTACTGAACTCAGTTTAACTCCCCATTAAAATTATCATTTTATCTAAAATATTTAAGCTAAAAAAATTATGGTTTCAAACGTTGATATCATAGTTTCAAATATATTATAAAGCCTTATCGTTTCAAAAACATTATAAAAGCATTATAGTTTCAAAAACATTTATGTAAAATAAAGTACAAACCTTCGTCTTTAGAAACCTTAAAATATATCTGAAATTCGACTAACAAAAATTTTTTAGACGTTCGATAAAAAGATACACAGATAAGAAGAATAAAAATATATTTTCACAAGATATGAATTCCAAGTAAAATCCTAGACAATTGGAGAGGCTGTAGAACGAAAAGAACCCTTTATCATATGAGCAGGGTAATGCACTTATACCCATACCAGAAAATTATCAACTAAATATGAGATTTGAAATTTTGACTTTTGCCACCTTTTCTGTGAAATACCACACTGTGCAGGGTTCATACGGGTCCTCGAACCTCAAAACCAGGAAAATCTTCGGTACCAGTATTTTCTTACAGAAAATTTCTCTTTAAATAAGGCGAAATTTCGTTGCGTTTAAGCTAGATATATTTTTTCTATAAAAAATACTGGTATATGACCTGGGAAACTAACGGTACCCGTACGAACCCTGCTGTGCGATGGAGATTCGTGTATCCAGGTACATTTCAGAATTTACGGGTGGGTCGTACACAATGCTCATCATGTCAGCCTAGAGAAAATAATCAAAAAGACATAAATCAGGTAATCTTGGGGAGAGGGTGCGATGGGACCGACCGCCATGTCAAATGCAATTGTTTGCAAAAGTCCGGCTCAAATGGTCACTTACGTCCCATAGTAGGGGATAATTGTTTATTGAGGCTCAGGAGGTGTACCTGTGGAAGCATTTTCGCCGTTCCTAACCGATATTGCAATAATAACAAACTGCGCATGCGTGTGGACTTGGATTGAAATTCTTCTACTAGAAAAATTGTACGTACATGGTTACCATATTTGCGCTTTTATCTTATCAGGCGTGACATTTTCATTTCACTTTACATAATGATTATCTTATTTTAAATATGCTGCTGGCAAAATGATACATCTTTAAAGAAACATTAATTTATTTTAAGTAATACATATAAATTAAAAAATACTAATTTTTGATTTTGACAAATTTAATGATGCATTATTATTTTAGATCCTATTCTACATTTTGATGTAATTTTATTAAATATTAAATATATTTTTATTGAATATTATTACTATGGTCTTCCTTTTAAAATATAGCTTCTTGGAACATTAAAAAAAAAAAAAATAAAATAAATAAATAAATTTAAAAAAAGTATTAGTTATAAGCAGTTGAAATTTAAAAGCTATCTATTCAGATAATTATAATATTCTTTTAATAAATTCGTTTAAATAATTAGACATAGATGGCAGCACAGTAAAATGTTTTTTCTATATTTTTCATTTTTTATGGATGTAAATATGTAAATACAGTAAAACTCCGATAATTCGGATTAATTGGGACCAGGCCCAATTCGGATTTTCAAAAACCCAGATTATCCGGAGAATTAGAAAAAAATGTCATAAAATAAAACATTCTTACAGAAAATGACTTTTATGTTCTTTGAAAGGTAACAAAAAGATTTCAGAAAAAGTTTTTATTATTCAGAATACGACAATGAAACAAGTTAATGTTATGGAAATTGGCCAATCGCTTCTCGAACTTCAAAAAAAGAAAATTGACCAAACCGATCCGGATTAACGGAGTTCGAATCAGCGAGGTTCTACTGTAATTCAGTTTTGATTTTATTTACCATTTTAATGATAATATATATAACAATAAATAATATATATAAAATATTAGCTTTCAAAAAACTTTTATTAGGTTTTGACTTTCATTTAACTTTCTTTCTTTGCTTTTTTTGCATCTATCAAAAATAAAAATTACTTTGCAGAGATATAGATTATTATTAAGAATTTATTTTAAATTTAAAATCGAATTTTTTGGTTATACTGTATCAAATAAAATTAGATAATTAATAATGGTATTCAAATACTAATTAGATTTAACATTTTATTATCAAATTATTTATTGATAGCATAATATTACTTAATTTTCATACAATTTATAAATAATTATAGAATATTTGAATATAAAATAATACAATATTTGATAAAGATAAATTATTACATTTCGTAATAAATAACTATCAAATAACTGTTGTTGCTATATTATAAAATTAAATGTGTCAGTACTTTGTAGATAATGTATATATCGATAATAATATAGGTATACATATAGATAATAAAAAATGTCATATTTGCTAATTTATTATTGATAAATATACTTAAATAATTTCGAAATCATTTCAATCATTCTTGTTCATTACCAAATTATTATTATATTAGTGTTGGACGTTCCTCTCAGTCCGCACAACTTTGAAGAAAGTCCGTGGTAGTTATAGCTGCTACCACCGATATTACTAGATGATATCGGTCACCCACTGTGAGGATTGTGTAAATGAACACTGACGCTGTCAATTAACTGAATTAACAGTTTATTTAGAATATATGTACACACTAAATACGCTATTTACAATTATATACAATTACAACTCGGATATAGGTGATCCGGTTCAACATTAAATTAAATACAGTAAAGGTTGGCTGTGTACTATTCAAATTGCACCTTCCACCTCACACTCAATGCGCGTTAGATTCACTTTATCGGAGATCAACTTCGATCTCCCAACGCATGGATACTCGGCCTGCACTTCTCGGCCCAGAGCACTAAACACCAGGACGTCTGTGGTCCCTTGCTCTCCAGGTACACACTGCTTACGCTCTACAACATAGAGCACCCTGTAGGTACGAAACCCAGATACCAACTGAACTAACCTGAGATAATACTTTCTCTTCTCAAATCACTGTGTTTCCCCAATCTCAACCCCCTTTGGAGCTTATCCATTGGACACCTTCCACATTCCTTTCTTGACTAGTGACATGTTGCTTGTCAGCTCATCATCCACATACCTCACTGACGGATGAACACGTCTCTCAGCAATCTCCTCTTTTTCCCAACACCACCTGTACAGGATTACTTGTCGATTCTCCCTTCAACAAAGAAAGAATGTCACTTTGAAAATTCTAGTACACAGCCATAAAATACACAAAAGATTAAGATAGAGAAATATCGGAAATTCCAATCTTCAGCAGAGGTAGTCTCAGAACCTGACAATTAGTAAGTGACAATATTCATATATTTCAATAAATGAAATTTTACATATCAATGTTTCATTGAAAGTTAATGGTAATTTATTATATTTATTTATAAAATATTCAGATAATAAAGAAGATAATATTTATTATCAATTACACCTGTTTTATTTATAATGCAAATATTTGATAATATTTAATGTTGATAATAAGTAAATACTAAAATATAAAAATAAATATTCAAGTAAATCATTTAATTATGTATGTATATATGTGACATTTTAAAGTTAGGAGCCAGAAACTTCATCAGGGTCATTATTCTCAGCACAGAAGTCATGGCCTGCGAGAAAAATAAATAAATAAATAAATAAATGTAGAAGATCCAATAAATCACTCCTTGGATGTTGCAAGTCCATTTATTAAACTGTAATCATGATAAAGGGAAAGGCTCCTCTTGCAAATGATCTCTAACCGAAATATCCAAAAAAAAATTCCATCATTTACTTCAACCAGCCGTACTCATTGAAGAAAGAACCCAAGAATCCTTCTTCTCATCTCTAGACTCCCCTCTTAAATCGAAAAAGAAAGTTCTAGCAAATTCTCTACTCTCGAACCATCATCTTTTCATGTAAACATAACTCATGGCCAGAGTCGAGATTAATATCCGACAGACGACAATTTTATTTAAAAAAAAATATTATTTAACCCGTTTATAATCGATTCAGAATTTTCAAATATTCGTGCAAACGATATAGTTTTGCAGACGATTAATTTTAAGAGAAAAAGAAAAGAAATGAATTTATTGCTATGCACACATATCGAATGTTGAGTGGGGAGGGATAAATAAATATAAAAATAAAAATAATGATATTTTTTGAAAGGTATGGTTTTGGAGTAATTTTAATAAGACTTTCTTAACCTTCCGTCTACCAGACGGGTCCATTGGACCCGACAGCAATATTTCTGGTGTCAATGGTAAAATGAGAAATTGTCGATTGACACCGGAATTTATAAAGGACTTGTCTAGATATTACGAATTCCTTAATTTAAGCTTTTATTGTAAAAGCAAAATTATATTAAAATATTACTGGTGCCGTTTGCAAGTTTGGAATTAAAATTAGGTGTTGCCGTAGATAAATGGGTGTTTTGTCTGGTAGACGGAAGGTTAAAAAGGGTTGATAAAAACATAGAAAAAATGAGTTTTATTTGGAATATTAAGAAATAAAGTTTAATTAAGAATATTTTTAATTTAGAGCCATCTTTTAAAATTACGCGTATTGGAATAAATGTTTTTTAAGGCTAATTAGGAATTTATATCGTTTCCATAAAGATTAATAGATTAGATCTAGAAACAAGATTTTAATTTAACAAGTTAAACTAAGTACGGAGTATTGTTATAACCTCCTCAGTCCTGAGACAAATTTTACGTGGCACTACAAAAACCACTTTAAAATTATTATAAAACATATCCAGACATACATTAGTTTGTATATTGATTCTTCTAACATGCACACATCTATTAAAAAAGTCTGTATGTAATTTTAACAATTCTAAAAGAAATTAAATTAATTTAAAGGTTGATTTCTAGTGTCGCCTTCAGGTGACATCAGGACTGAGGAGGATAAGGAAATTAATATAGTATAAAGTTTAATTTTAGCGAATTTTTTTTTTTTTTTTAATTTGTAATATATATATATATATATATATATATATATATATATATATATATATATATATATTCATTTATTTAAAATACTGCAAATCAACCTTTATTTTTTTACAAAATATTTTAAAATTCATAGAACAGTTAATAAAAAATTTAATCATTATATAATGATTCATAAATTATTATTATTATTATATTTCATAGTATGTATTATAAAATATCTCTCTAACATACATTTTAATGTTATAAATAAGATATTATAAATTTATTTGCATAATATTGATTAATATTTATTATAAATAGTATCTCTCTTTTATTTGCATTGATGCTACAACAATATTAATATTTGATAATATTTAATTACAATAAGTCAACTATGATAAATATATATATATATATATATATATATATATATATATATAGTATAAAATATAAATAACTTTAATAAACTATTTAAATTTCTTAATATAATTAAACCGGAAACAGATTTAAAATATATTATAAATTAATATTGGAGATTTAAGTCGCTAGATTCATAAAGAAATAAAATATCAAAAGAAAATCTCATGTCTTAAAACGCCTCTGTAAATCTGTAATAATAATAATCTTGTTATCACATTTTCGAACGACAAAAAGTAATCGCCTAAATAATATGATGACATATAACAATTTCGGTAACCCTGAGAATTTCAAAAGTCACACACGCATGGGCAGTTTGTTGTTATTGCAATATCGGTTAGGAACGGCGAAAATGCCCTGTGGAACAGAGGTGGATGGAGTGGTCCTCCTCCTCTCGAGAGTATCTTGTAAGAACGGGTGTGAATGTGAGGTGCTGGGGGGTTTTCTACTTCCGCGACTGTCTTGTAAGAGGAGGGGATAAACGGGGGGATACAAATTTGGGGCAGAGGAAGTCAAAAAGGATATTTTATGTTATATTAAGGAGATAATTTGAAAAGTGAGGATGAATTGTTTGAATATGTTATAATATAAGGTGATGTTTTTACTGGTGATTAAGAAATGAATTAGAAAGAATAATTAAAAATAGTGATTAATTTTAAATAATTAAAATACGAATGAGAAAATAATTAATGAAGCTTCTTAGAATTTTTCGAGAGTTATTTTTAGCCAAGTATAGTATGTAGGCGAATTTTAAGAATAATTGTAAATACTGATTTATTAAAAGCAGTAATTAATTAAAAATAGTAATTAAAATATGAATGAGAGAAAAAAAATGAAACGACTTTGAAAATTTCTAGAATTTGCATTTATTTTTAGCTAAGTATAGTATTTAGGTAACTTTTAGAAAGCATAATTAAAAATACTAATTAAATAAAAGCAGTAATTAATAAAAAAAGTAAGTAAAATGTCGATGAGAAAATAATTAATGAAGCTACTTAGAATTTTTTGAGAGTTGTTTTTGGCCAAGAATAGTATACAGTCAAATTTTAGAAAGAATAATTAAAAAATAGTAATTAATTTTAAACAAACAAAATTTAAATGAGAAAATAATAAATGAAGTCACTTCGAAGACTTTTAGAATTTGGGTTTTTTTAGCCAAGTATAGTTTGCAGTCGAATTATAAAAACAGTAATTAAGTAAAAAAGTAATTAAGAATATTAATTAAAAAATAATTAATGAAGCTATTTGGAATTTTTGGAGAGTTATTTTTAGCCTAATGTAGTTCGAGATTGAATTTTAAAACTGAATGAAAAATAGTTATTAATTAAAAATAATAAGGAGTGTACTTATGAATTTTCGGTGTTGCCATTTATAGTTTGAAATTATTTTTAGTCAAATTTTATTTCGAGATGGCATTTATTATTAGTGATTTTGTATATATTTTAGGAAAAATATTAATCAGAAAAGAAAGTGATGAAGGAACTACCGAAATTTTTCGAGATTTTGAATTAATTAGGATTATGAGTTGAGTATTATGAGATATTTTTATATAAAATAGGATTATTATTATTATTATTATTATTATTATTATTATTATTATTATTATTATTATTATTATTATTTTACAGAGAATGAAAAATTTTAAAACTTTCTATGAATTGGAATGGGAATATTCAGGGGCGTGCCGAAGGCTGTTTTAGTGTGGGGGAGGTGTGAACTGAATTCTGCCAACTGCAAGGTCGGGGCTGAGAAAGGCTTTGTGATAGCCCCCCCCCGCCCCCCTCAGTGACGGATTCAACTGTTCTACAAAATTGTGGATTTATAAAAGTCACTAAAAGTCTAAGTGTTCACCTGCATTCTCCTTAACCACAAGCGAAATTAAATGCTATTATTCAGTAAAATTCATTGTATATATATATATATATATATATATATATATATATTACTTTACTATATATGTAGATTTGAGAACCCTGTTTTTAATTAGGATTCTGCTTACGATTTAAAAGGAAATGTGTACGGATGTACACATTCGTTTTGAACCGATTTCAAGGGGAAGCAGAGCTAAATAATAACCATGCAAAAATATTCTTTCTTGAAAAATTCAAAAAAGATTAAGTATTTTTTATTGAAATTTTCAAGAGAACATGCCCCCCCCCCCACACACACACACACTCCCTACGACAAAAAAATATATATATATATTTTTTTTTTTTTTGTCATTAAATAGTCATAGGCATTTTGGACACAGTTAGAATCAACTTGAAGAATGATTTTATATTTTAACATTGGTAAATTAACTAAGCCCTAAATATTAAAAAGATATTGTCAAAGACTGAGTGAAAGTTTTAAACATTATTTAAATAATTTAACAATAACGAACTTTAAATTAAGAGAGGAATGAAAAATGTATATTTATATATTTTAGAGATGAATAAAAATAATACATGCATTTGTTAAATGATTTAAAAAATCAATTATTATTAAATTTTACAAAAAAATATTATATTATTATTAAAAATTACAAAAAATACAAAATAATTTACTATTGAATAATTGAATAATAAATATTGAATAATAAATTGAATTGTATAAAAGTTGGAAAAATGAAATATTATTTTAAAATTTACAAAATAGCTTATAAATATTTTCAAACTTTACAAAAGGTTTGTATTTTTTGGCTAACGAAGAAAAATTAAGTATTGAATACCACCTAACAAGTTTATATACACTTGTTTCCTCTAACATGCTACAAAAACACTTCTTAGTAGCCAAATTTGGTGATATTTCGACATGTTTCCCCAAATTTTTCAAGACATTACATTTGAATTTTTAACTTCCTGATACAATTTTAGCAAGAAATATTTAATGTACTACGCTTAACTTTGCTATTTAACATTAAATTAATCTATCGCAAAGCAATTTTAGATTCTCATTTTCAATGCTAATTGTTAAACATACTAGTTACAACCAAATATTTATGTATCCTACACAAACATTTCAATCTTCAAAATAATGAGGAAATTATATAACTAGATATCCGAATTTTTACATGGAATAAAAATTTTCTTTTAAAGAATAAACAATCTAAAACTTCTAAATTTTAAAGTAATTTCCTAATCATACTAAAAAATATACTTTATTATACAGGGTGTCCAGGAAATAAGATCCTGATTTCAAAATTAAATTTCTTAAAAACAAATATCGATAGAATTATACGGTAAACGGTCTGTTTATTAGGTAAGCTGTAAAAATGTCATACAGAAATTTTGATCAGTGCATATTTTGAAAAGCTTGTGTTCTGATTGCAAACAATACTTGACTTGACAATTTTCGTTTTAGACCGTTTGCAGATAACGAATTTTTCAGCGTACAGTGCGATATTTAAATGATTTTTCTAACCTAATTTTTAGAATTTCGAAATTTCATATATTTAGTTCAAAAAATTGTTAAAATATGGCCCTGTACGCCAAAAAAACACGTTCTCTGCAAGCAATCTAAAACAAGAAAATTGTCAAGTCAAGTATTCTTTGCAATCAGAACACAATCTTTTCAAAATATTCACTGATCAAAATTTCTGTATAACGTTTTTACAGCTTACCTAATAAACAAATTGTTTACTGCATAATTCTATTGATCTTTCTTTTTAAGATACTTAATTTTTAAATAAGGGTCTTATTCGCTGGAAACCCTGTATGTATATGTGCATACATATGCATATATTTGTTCGTTTATATGGATATGTATACGTGTGGATATTTGTAAGTGTGTAAAAAATTAAAAAGGTAAACAAATTAAATGTTAATAATTAATTATTAAAAAAATACAATTCAGTGTAAAAAATTTGATAAATTGATAAAAAATTTGAGAAAACTTTCTAAATTATTAAAAAAAGTTTCACTAATATTTAGAAATCAACAAATTTCGAAGCATATCTATATTTATATACATGTATGTGAGTTATGTTGCCATGTTTACTAGTTTAACTGTCGAGTGATTACATTCCCTCTTTATTTATTTATCCTTATAATTTTTTTATATACAGAATTAACCAACATATTTTTTCCCCAAGGAACTATTTGTTTAACCTGAAAACTAATTTACTTCACATGTTAGAAGTTAATAGAGCAATGTTATTGCTTTTTACTAAATGTTTTAGTTGTATTTTACCGAATATCTAAAAAAATATACATTGTTTTATGCTTCAAATAATTAATTTATCAAAAATTAACAGTAGCATATGGTATCACTAAAATAACTTGTGAAATTATCATGCTAACGTAGATTTTCATTAATGACTTAATAATTTTTATAGGTTTTACATAATAATCAACTTTTTCGGTTATCTTTCAGCATAGTTTTGTAAAATTTATCCTGAAGACCTACAATATTATTATTTAAAAACATGCGTATAATTCACTTAGTCTTTTACACTTTTATTATTTAAAAATATTTATATCATATTATATGACATTAAAAAAAAACTTCAATTAAATTCTCACTATTTCATATTGATTTTCAGTATAAGTAATTTGAAATATTTCTATGTTAACTAAGGTTAATAGTACTCAGTCTTAAAAATTTCTATTTACTACAAAAGCCACTTATCTGAATAATCTTTTATTATTTTCAGTTAAACTTAGTATCATGAAATGTGCATTCATAACTTTTAATTCTAGTTTTCAATTAACTTTAATGTTGAAAAAATGTTAAATTTTCAGGATATTAATTTCGAAATCATTTTATAGTATATACTAATAATAAATTAAAGAATTATTACGATTTGACATTAATCACATATATTCAAAATTCCTTACTAATAAACGTATTTATCAGCATAACAATTAAAAACACTTAAAACATTAAATTATACCCAAAATCGACAAGTTTCGGTCAACGTGTGAGCCTTCATCATATAAAAATTTGAGAGGGACAAATTTCATTAGCTCACAAAAGTCAAAACCAAACATATTGTAATGAATACGTTACTGCAGCGGTTCCCAAACTTTTTGGGAGAATTTCTGTGGCGGAGCCCCTTAACCCCATGGTACTATATGGTTTCCTCTGCCTGTGGAGCAGAGAAAGATCTGATGGATAAGAGTCTGAACCAGTTGTTTCTCATATGGAGCCAAGGTTCTCAGTTTGGCCCTTTTCTTGATACAGAAATTCTGAATTCATGCTAATAATTTTGAAAATAAAATTTTCTATTATATAACAGTTTTATTTAATATCACTAATATTAAATACAATAAATTAAAATTGAGGACTAAAAACAACTTTCTTTATATTAAAATATCTGCCTTATATAATCGAAATGTGTCCACCAAATACAGCAAAAACCATAGTAAAAAAAATAATGGTTTCTGAAAGCTTTTAGTAACGAAGAAAACAAACTCCTCTTATCTGAGCGACGTTCTAGCAATACTGTTAAAGGGGTAATAGCAACCCTTAAAAAATCTATATTCTTTTGAGATTTCATGTATGAACTCGGAAATAAAGATCAAAATGGTAATCCTGTCTGTGCTTTGCATTGCATTGGGGCTTATGCGAATCTATTATTATTTATTGGAATACAAAAATGAGCAACGTTAAAAAGCACCAAATATTGTATATGAACAGCAGATAGGTTTCGGTAGCATTTAGCGTACCGTCGTCAGTGCTAGCGGTCGGTAGAAATTTGTTCATATATACATTAGAGACGGATGATAGAAGGCAACCAATAGGATGGCAGAAGACTGCAAGTAATGGCCAATAGGAGAGCACGGGGAAAGGGACCGAAGGAGAGAGAAAAAGGTCAAAAGAAGCGGGAAAAAAGTAATAATAAAAATCCCTGTCAGCTTGGCCTATATGCGGAGGTAGATTTCGAAGAGTGCTCATTTCAACAACAAAAAATAAAGTATGATTAGAGATAAACCCAGTTTAATAACTTCATTTGGCCACTTATGAAAAATTTTTAATTTCATTTTTCTGCAAGAACTGGTTTTATCGGAATCATCTTAAGCGAAATTCAGCTCAAATGCCCATTTTGACAACATATTTTGAATGATATTCTGAATTTATTAAAAAATCGACCAAAACAGTACATTATATAGTTCCTAAATAACAAAAAACCGCCAACTGAATGCGTTTGAGAGCAAAATTGAATTTAAAAATGAGTCATAAAGTAACCGATTTGCTATTTGAATACATCCTTAATACTTGAATCATGATCGCTTTGGAAAATTTTGCGCGAAATGCTCACTTTGGCAGCATTTTAAAAAATATATTCTACCTGTATCAAAAAACTGGCCAATGCGTCACATTATATAGTTCCTAAATAAGAGGATCTGTAAATTGGATGCGTTTAAGAGCGAAAATGGATTTAAAAACGAGTCAGAAAAAATGCAGTTTTTTACTTAAATACTTCATCTAATTTTCAATCAGGATGACTTCGAGAAATTCTGTACAAAGTACCCTTTTTGGTAGCCTTTTTTGAAATATATTCCATCTTTATCAAAAAACTAACCAATGTGTCGCTTTATACAGTTTCTAAATAAGAGGATCTACCATTTGGGTGCGTTTAAAATCAAAAATGAATTTTAAAATGATTCAGAATATAAGCAGCTTGGGTTTGAGGTTTTTTCGCCAACTCCTATTTCTGTTTAATTTATTTTTGTTATACGAATTGGTCATATGAGAAACTTGTTAATATAAAAGTTGTAGATATTATTGAGAAGATGTAAAATAAATTTAATTAGATTTGATAGCTTAAAAATTGACGGAGTTATGGATTTGTTTTCTTTTTTCACCAACATTTTTCTTTTAGTTTTTAATTTTTTTCATCGGTAAAAGTTGGTCCTATCAAAAACTTGTAAATACAAAAGTTTTAGATAATTTTGAGAACATTTAAAAAAATTTAGTTGGATTTAATATCTTGAGAATTGACGAAGTTATGAATTTTTTTTCTCCCAAAAACCCTGTTTTTTTTCGTCCATTGAGCCCATTTCTAAATTTATCAAAAATCTGTCACGCATAAACTTTCGGCCTACTTTTAAGAAGTAATATAAACTTTAAACCCATTCGATATCTAGTTTAATTAAGACGTTATAATGTTTTTTCGATTTTCACAAAAACCCTCCTTTTTTCCACCCCCCCTTGGACCGATTTTGCCCATTAACGAACTTAGCTGAGATTTTATAAACCTTGATTTTATGTATCAGTTTAGAAGAGATTGGAGCAAAACTATAGAAGTTATCGTGTCCATCAGAAAGTGATATATATATATATATATATATAGATAGATAGATAGATAGATAGATAGATAGATAGATATACATATATATAAACTTTTTTAGTAATGGTAGTTTTGGGGTCTAGGAGTCATACACTCTAAAAAATAAATGTGTAAATTAATCAAATTTACACACATTTATGTGTAAATTTTTAAATTTACACGCTTGCCATGTACTTTACACATTTTTTTGCAGAATTTTACCTGTTTTTATGTGTATTTAGCTTTTGAAACTAAGTGTGTAATTTGTTATCACTTGAAAAACATAAATAAGTGTGTAAAAGTAGAAATATACCTAAATTGACACCGATTGGTGTGTTATTGCAATTTACACATAGTTCTTATATACACTGATAAGTGTGTAAATTTCTAAAATCACCCACTTGTCATGAAAATTACACATTTTGTAAAAAGAATTACTTGTTTTTATGTGCATTTATTTTGTGATATTAAGACTGCAAGTTGTTGTCGGTTGGTTACCCAGACAAATGTGTAAAATTAGAAAAATACCTGGATTTACATGAACTTTTGTGTTATTTTAAATGTTCGTCTACATTTTGTATAATAGCAAGTACGCAGGTGAAAAATGAAAATTACATCTGCTGTATCGTAGTTTCGCCATTTTTAGAATCGAACATGTCAAAAGAGGAAAGTGTGTTCTCCTCTGTTAACTCAAAAATAAGAATAAATAATAATGCAATTACAAATAATCGAGGAATGTTAATTAAGACAGAATGTTTGTCTTCATATTTAGAAAAAATTGAACTATATTTTCTTTTCTATTGTGATTTTACCGGAATGAAAAAAATGGATACTCTATAACAAAGGTATGTAAATGTTTTGTTTTAGTGAAAATAAAGCTTTTCAATTGACAACTAATTTAATAGATTTTCATGGTTCAGTTTTTCATATTTAAACTGTAAGTTTTTTGACATACAACCAAAAATTAAGGAATTTAAATGTCATTATAAATATTAGCAGCATTATTATATTTAAGAAAATGATAAAATTTCGGTGCTTTATTTTCTAATATTGTTCGTTTCTTTTCTATTTGAATATATGTAATCTTTTTCTACTCAGATTCCTTTTATTATGTAAAAATGTAAAATAATGTTTATGATTTCTGTGTGTTATGAAAGTTTTATCATAAAAAATGCTATCATATTTCAACTAAATTATGATTATTTTATTGAATTAGTAAAATTTAGATTAGGAAATCTTAATCATTGTCCGAGTTCCAAAGGTGTCGCAAAAGTGACTGCGTTCCTTCATATTAAGCATACTTATGACCATTCTATGAAAGCTATAATTATGAAGAAAGAGAAGTATACATATATGTATTACATACATGAATTGTATACATATATGAATTGACTTTTGAATTTAAACACTAATTTAACACATTTAGTGAAGTACTTTTTGCACTTATTCTAAAAAGAATTATATACATGATATGTATATGTATATATATGTCTATTTGTAAAATGTCTCATTTTTGAAAAAATGAGATTATTTGTAAAATGATACATTTTTGCAAGAATGAGATTATTTTTGGTTAGAAATTGAATTAACTGTATAAATGAACTTTCTTAAAACAGAGCCCAATATTTTTATTAAATTAGTTAGTGTTTTTAATTTCATTGTTTGTGAATTTATTATCTTAAAAATGCAATTAATTTGTGTACATCAATATAATAATAATAAAATTAAATAGATTGCATTTTTTTAGTTCATTTATGCTTTTTGTGTGCTTCTGTATTTATAAAAAAAATTGATACTTCTTAAAATGTATTATATAAACCTGTAATAAATAAATATATATATAGGAATGTAAATAAATAAAAGTTATGCGCGCTTTTTTTGGGGGGGGGGGGACGTTTTTTGAAGCAAGCTATTTTAAAGTATTACATATTACACTTCAGTACAGGTAGATGTGTCAGTAATGGACACCCTTCTAGTAATGTATCAACAATAAATCACAATAATGTAATCACAATAAATAAATAAATGCAAACTAAGCTTTTATTATTTTTTCATAGGGAGCGAACGATTTTAATCAGCTGATTTAAACCAGTAATTAAATCGTAATTTAAATCAACTTTTTTTTAATCATTGACTAAAATCATAAATTTCATAAAGATTTAAAATAACAGAAAAAAGTATTAAAATCTAAGGTTACCATAATTTGGCAAGTTTCTACAGGTATTGAATTTTGAATACACAAAAAAGCTTTAAATAATTATTTCTAATCTTAATTTCTGAGTATTGTCAAAGACTTAAGCATGATAATTTTGTAAAAAGCATAGTTTTTATCTTATAAGTATAAAAATCATTTAATTTAAAAATGATATTCAAATCTGGTATAAGTTACAATGTCATAATTTCCTTTTAATAATCAAATTATTGATTCTTTTATATAATATAGGCATAGCAAGTATAATAATTTTCTGCAAATAAACGAATAAAGCAGCCAAATCTTATTTTCTCATTCTGCTTTTGCAATAATAAATTTATAGCAAATATTGGAACTAAAAATAGAATGAAATAATGACATCGGCTGAATCGCTATTGTAAAAAAAGGCATGAGAAAAAAAATAATAAAATATTAAGCATAGCAAGAGCTTATTCAGTAAAAGTTGAATGTTTTTACTTTTTCAACTCATATACACCAAATAAAAATTTTCATGATTAATAACGGCAGCAAAACTGTCTGAAACAGTAAATGCTGAGAACTTCCACTAAGTGCTAATAATGGTGCTGTTTAATGTTTTGAGGATTTCATATAATTGGCTATTCCTTATATTTACTTTGTATGTGTGTATGAATGTGCTGATATATTTTGGGGGGTTATTATATGCAAACGTGGAAGTAAATTTAGATTCAGGCTATTGACAGATTGCAAAATGAGATGCAAATAAATTTGTTAATTTTGTTAATTGTGTTACTAATTGATGAAATTACTTATTTGCAGTTGTTATTAATTCTGTAACTATTTGCTGTTTCCTCTAAGCACTTTTTTAGGGTGGAAAAACTTTCTTCTTATGAAATTGGCAAAATGCACCCTACTTTTTTAAAATATAATTAAATTCACTTACAGTAAACACAGATTTCTTGTAATACAACTTCCAAATTACACATTATTTCTTAATCTAAAATCCCAAGATCTTATGAAAGTGATAGAGAATTATTTCTTTAGAAAAAAATTAAAACATGTTATTATTTAATTGTATTTTTCAATTTGTAATTCATAAAATTATTAAAATTAATGGCACTTTGTTTATCATAATGAGAAACTGAATGCTTTTTATAATTACTAAACAAATTACTAAGTATATTTCCCCATGAAATAGTGTACTTTTTGGAACTAGCATCTTCCCTTTTTTTCTTTCTAGAATGAGCACAAAATTGTTAATAATCATTTTAGTAATTAAAATATGTTATATACTAATTAAAAATTATATTATTACTAATTTTATGCTAATTAAAAATTTATATTATGTTCCTAAATACAGAGATTGTTGTTTAATAATTCTTAATTTTAAATAGCGTTAAGAGTTTATGTTAAATGCAGTTATTAATAATTGGAATAAATGTAGATATCACTAGTATTTAATATAGTTTTGCATAATATTGCATAATATTATTTCAAAATATTAATGTATATAATGTTATTATATGCTACAAAGGAAACTACTACTAAAAATAGCTCATAATTACAGACATTATAAAACTACTTTGTAGTTTTTATACACTATATTGCCATTGATTATTGGACACTTGCGATTTTAGACATTTTACTAAATATCTAGAAAAATACATGAGGAATCATCTCGAAATTCTTAGTGTATAAATATAATAGTATACGTCATACATCTCCGTGAAGATTTTTTACCGAAACTCCATAGGGGACCGTCAACAAATTAAAAAAGAATGAATATCTTTTGAATAACCCTGTCAAAACTAATGTAGCAAAAGCGCTCAAACTCTAGATTATGATTGAATGCCTTATTGTAATACACTGTGTTCATTTTTATGCAAATAGCATGCATACTCGCAGAGTAATTAAGGTTTTTATAAAAATGGTCCCAAATTTTTCCAAGTTTTTTCCTTATAATTTTCAGAGTTCTTAATATAAAATAATATTGTTTTCAGAAAATATGACAAACAACATTGCACACAGTACCCTGTAATCAGAATTAAAAAATAATGAAAATTGTATACAAAATGAGTTGGTTTACTAAATAATTTTTTACTGCGCATGCGTCAACGATATCAAAATTTTATTTGCATATTATGTTAGCTAAATGTATAGAGCAACTTTTGTGAAAGTCACAAAATCATAACTTGGAAATTCTGAAAATAATCGTCAATTGAATAAGTTGAAAATCCGTTATTCTCAAAATGAAGCAAAAACAAGAGGGGTTGTATTCATATATTCATTGATTAGTGTCAATATAGAATACACAATACGGGATGTTACGACTACTTTTGGATAAAATCCCTCATTTTTTGCTTCATTTTGGAAACAACGGATTTTGTCCTTTTTCTATAGACGATTACTTTCAGAATTTTCAAGCTATAATTTTGAGACTATTACAAAAGTTGCTCTATACATTTAGCTAACATAATATGCAAATGAAATTTTGATATCATTGACGCATGCGCAGTAAAAAATTATTTAGTAAACCTACTCATTTTTCATACAGTTTTTACTATTTTTTAATTCTGATTACAGGGTACTGTGTGTAATGATTTTTGTCATATTTTCTGAAAAAAATATTATTTTAAACTCTGAAAAATTTAAGGAAAATACTTGGAAAAATTTGGGACCATTTTTATAAAAACCTTAATTACTCTGCGAGTATGCATGCTATTTGCATAAAAATGAACACAATGTATTACAATAAGGCATTCAATCATAATCTAGAGTTTGAGCGCTTTTGCTACATTAGTTTTGACAGGGTTATTCAAAAGATATTCATTCTTTTTTAATTTGTTGACGGTCCCCTATGGAGTTTCGGTAAAAAATCTTCACGGAGATGTATGACGTATACTATTATATTTATACACTAAGAGTTTCGAGATGATTCCTCATGTATTTTTCTAGATATTTAGTAAAATGTCTAAAATCGCAAGTGTCCCATAATCAATGGCAATATAGTGTAATGTTTGTAACTATGAACTATTAGTTATGTTAGTTAAAGGATAAAGACACAGATTATGTTAGCAAATAGAGGAATTTTTTTTTTTTTTTTTTTTTTTTTTTTTTTTTTTTGGTAGACTAAAATCCTTGGTAGTCATTCAGTATTTGAACACTGGGGAAAAAAATCATAAAATTCCAATTTATATCAAAATAATCTCATTTAGTCCTTTCAGGTATGATGTACTACTCATAGTACGTGTCTTTTAATGGGGTATTATTTTGTTTTAAGAAGTATTTTTGCTGATATTTACATGCAGTATTGTTATTATATGTCTATGCATTTACTATATGACTTCATTTTATGCTTAAGGATTTAATAATAATATTTATTTTTATTATTATTTGGTTAATTTTCTCTGCGCTGTTTGCGATTCTTTTATTTCAAACATCATATTTCACTCTTTAAATTTAAAATAAAAGTTACTTTCTTGAAAGAATCATGTCTAATAATGCGCAGAATGTAGGAGAACGTTCTAATATCAGTTAAATCTTATTGCAATGCAATATTTTCAAAACATTTCCCAAAATTCTTTTTTAGCCTATGGCCATATGTATATTGAATAATACGCAAAATAGCAACATTCCTTATCTCTCAGATTATGAAATATTGGTGAAACACTAATTAATGTACTTGGATAGCTAGTATTAATATTAATAATGTAAAAGTATGTATTATTAATACTATTAATATTACTAATATTAAAATGTATTATTAATATTATTAATAATAAATATTTCTGAAAAAATTGCTCTTTAAAATATTAAAAACAATATGAGTTGTTATAGCAGTAAATATGAGCGAGAGAATTTCTTTTTAACTTTAATTTAAAAGACAGAAATTGTAAGGAATTGAAATTATGCACAGTCTGTGCATAAATTGTGATTTCACGGTTGTAGAACTATAAACCAACGCTAAAAGAAATTACAAATTGGTAATTAAAATTTCAGTTTATCATGCTTTATATAAAAACGGGTATATCGGTGATACGAAAATGATTTGTCTTTTATTTAGTGTGATGTGAAAATCGCCAAAATACATTGCTGGTACACTATTTTCTGGGCATCAAACAGAGCTACCAGAAAATATAATCTCAATCAGTAAATGATATTGTTCTTTGAACATTTTTTTTAATCATTAAAATTATCATTATTAAATCATTGGGAATTAATTCCCAATTTAAACATACTAAAACATATAATGTTAACGCTAAATACATAAAAATATGTCTGCTTGGAATATTACACAAATATCTAAATATTTTATTATTACACACAAACCTGTGTTTTGCATGTTCAGCAGAAATATTTATATGAAGAGAATTCTACACGAAAATCTGTGTATTTTGCATATTATACAAAAACCTGTGTAATTTACATACTACACAAAAAATTGAGTATTTTACATAAAACACAAAAGTATGTGTTTCTTGCATTATACACAAAAATACATTTAATCAGAGAAAATTACACATATGAATGTGTGAGAATATTACACATAAATCTGTGTATTCTCCTGCAATTTACACATTAAAGTGTGTATTTCAAGACTTATCAGATAACATTTACACATTTGGACTTATCATCAAATTACACTTTAAAATGTGTATTTTCAAATTTACACATTAGGCGTGTATTTTGGCAATTTACACACCAATTTACACACATAGACATGTCGTTTTTGTATCATCGATATACCTATTTTTATGTGTAAATTTACACTTTTTTTTTAGAGTGTATGATCGGCGTAGATCTCGAAAAAATTTTCAGAAATTCCAACATTGGTGCGAACGCAATAGGTAGTACTTCATACGAAATCTACCTAATAATTACGAAATAGAGGTTTTAATGTAATATTTCTAGCAATTGGATAGAGGGGGAATAGCTAAATCACAATTGACAATTTTGTCAAAATTTTTATAAATGTGAAATGCTTCAAGGAAGTTAAGTTCATGAATGGAGGTAGATTTTGAAATTATTTTCGCTGAACCGAAATCGAAAGTATGGTTCATCTCCCAGCAATATTTTGCAGTAGAGGATTTATAGATTTCTTGTTTCTTAATATAATTTTTATGTTCATTCATGCGTCTTTTTAAAAAGCGTTTAGTTTGTCCTATGTAGGAAAGACGACACTGACAATTAATACTGCAAATTCCCCATGAATTAGATAAATCTATAGGATCCTTGAGCTTGGAGAGGGTGAGTTTATTAATAGGGGCAAAAGTTATTTTGAAGTCATGCTATTTGAGAATTTTAGCAAAGGTAAAGCTAGTTTTAGGAAAGAAGGGTAATACAATGCTAATATTGGATAGAGTAGAAGACTGCGGTGAGTTTGAGGAACGAGGGCAACGCCGTTTAAATAGAGCAACATCAATTATAGAAGGATTGTAACCCCTATCAGTCGCTATGGCTTTAATTGCTAATGGTATTATTATTTTTCTCGCTTCTTTGGACCTTTTTCTCTCTCCTTTGGTCCCTTTCCCCGTGCGCTCTCCCATTGGCCATCACTTGCAGTCCTCTGCCATCCTATTGGTTGCCTCCAATCCTCCGTCTCTACTATACATATGAGCAGATTTCTACATCCGCTAGCACTGGCGATGGTACGGTAAATGCTACCGAAACCGGTCTGCTGTTCATATACAATATTTAGTGCTTTTTAACGTTGATAATTTTTGTATTCTATTGCATTGCACCAAGCTCTATCTGATTATTTATTATTATTTATGGCGAAAGCCATACACACAGAGAAATAAAATAAAAATAAAAATAAAATAAAAATAAAAAAAAATAAAAAAGGTAATATGTACAATTTTTGTTTGCTAAGAGAGATATCTCTAAAATCCTAATAGGCTACTCACAAAAAGAAAGAAAATGCCTAGGACCAGTCGCCCTTGAGTAATTACGTATATAACACTTTTTCCCTAGTCCCGCCCACCAGTAATAGAGTCATGCGATTAAGACTATTTTTCTCGATCTTTTTTACGTTTCTTGTACTTCTAAATGTGCAACGAAAAAGAATTCGCCCTCTGAGATTATTCTTTTGAAACATTTTTTTAAAAATATATTTAGAAACAAATCATTATTTTAGTGGGCGGGGCAAAATCAATAACTGGTATTGTTAGGTGCAGTATCGTTTATTTTATTTTATTTTATTTATTTTATTTTTATTTTTGTGTATTATTTCAAGTACTTAGCTATTAATTATAGTTCTATTAGCTATTAATATACAGGGTGATTCAACTCGTCGGTGACAAACTTTAAGGATCGATAGAGCACACCTAGACGAACATTTTTGAATAGGGAATGTAGGGTCCCTGACGCGATGGTAAGGCGCTAGGCGCTTTCGAAAATTTGGGTGCCGAAATTCGAAACGTCATAAAAACTAGGGAAATGGTTAGATTTTCTTGCTTGTTGCGTCGAAATGATTCTGTTTGTTTAGACTTTCTTCAGTACCAATTTGATAAGCGTATCTCTTAAAACATGGATAGGGGGCGCTGCAGACTTTGGAGAGCTAGACAACAACTTTAAGCCCGTTATTTTGATAATTTAACACATGCTCGCCAAAGTTTATACTCTAACTTAAAGTTTGAACCCAAAAGTAGAGCCCTGCAAAAAGCGTAAGAGCCGGAATAAAATGTCAAAGTACAGGGTGGTCGAAACTCGAAGGCTCCTAAGAGATAAACAAACAGATTTCTTGACTTATGGCATGCATTTTCATGATTCTGTTTGCTGGGGCTCTCTGAAACTCAGTTGAACGGTACAAAAAGAAACATCGATAGGGGGCGCTTTGGGTAAAAAACATAATTCGTTGACATTTCGGACGCTAACTGGAAACGGGACGCTACGATCAGTTAGTAATAATGAAAACACATTTTCTACCTCTGCTCAACACTTCTGAATAAATTTAGACCAAAAACATCAATGATACTGGAAATTTATTTACAAAAAATAACACTACAGAAGATGCTCGAAATTTCGACCTTGGGCCATGATGCAGGCTTCGCACCTCCGTCGCATTGAGGAGTGTGTGTTTCCAACAATGCCAGGAGTATCTCTGATCTGCCCTGCAGCTGCCACAATGCGCGCCACAAGTTCTTCAGCACTGCTGACAGGTGTATGGTATACCTCGGCCTTCAGGTAACCCCAAAGGAAGAAATCCAAGCAGGTGAGGTCTGGTGATCGGGCAGGCCAGTGAACTGGACCCCCACGCCCGATCCACCGCTGGCCATACCTTGCGTTTAGATGGAGACGCACGTCGTTCGTGTAATGGGCCGGAGCTCCATCGTGCTGGAACCACATCTGGCGACGCGAACCTTCGGGTACGTGCGCCTCCTCCAGAAGCTGCGGTAGCACTTGATCCGGGAAAATCAGGTAATTTCCACCTGTCAGCCGTTCAGGTAACAAATAAGGGCCAATGAGGCAATCCCCCAGAATGCCGGCCCACACATTTACTGAGAAACGCTCCTGGGCTGCTCGGCTTCTGGTTTCATGTGGATTTTCATCACACCACACATGACTGTTGTGGGCGTTCCACATTCCCTCCCGGCTGAAGGTGGACTCGTCCGTAAACAAAATGCTGTTTACAAAACGGGGATCCCTGGATCTCATCGCCAAGTACCATCTTGAGAATTCCACTCGAGGGCCAAAATCCTGCTCTCTGAGCAACTGCACCCGCTGGATGTGGTAGGGGTGCAGATTCCGGGAACGTAAGATGCGCCACGCAGTTGCTTGCGAAATGCCAACATGTCTGGCGATATCTCTCGTGCTAAGACCTGGGTTGTCCTCAACCAGGTTAAGCACAGCCTCTTCGTTGTCGGGGGTGCTCACTGATCGCTCCCGTTCAGGCCTTCCTCCGTCGAAAGATCCCGTTGTGGACAACCTCTGGTGTACTCGAGCGAAGAAGGCATGGCAGGGGATTTGCCTGTTGGGGTAACGCTCGGCGTACAACCGCTGAGCGGCTCGTCCATTACAACCAGCAGCGCCATACGCCAAATGCATGTCAGCCAATTCAGAGTTTGTGTACCGTTCCATCCTACTACCGATCTGCAGACAAGTAACCCGAAGCTTAAGTAGGTACCGCACGTTCAAAAGACGTGTCTGCGCATACAACTACGTCATCTCGCGTTGTCGTCTACGCATTACGTATCTTTTGCATATCGATATGGTACGATATCTTTTGCATAAATCAGCAAAAAGCACCTTATGTAAATTTTATTGCGCGCATTGTGCATGATTGAAACCAGCTATGTTTGTTAAAAAAAAAAAAAAAAAAACTGCAGTTTTAATAGCTTCTTATGATAAGTAAATTACTCTCTTGTTTTGTTTCTAACTGATCGTAGCGCCCCGTTTCCAGTTAGCGTCCGAAATGTCAACGAATTATGTTTTTTGCCCAAAGCGCCCCCTATCGATGTTTCTTTTTGTACCGTTCAACTGAGTTTCAGAGAGCCCCAGCAAACAGAATCATGAAAATGCATGCCATAAGTCAAGAAATCTGTTTGTTTATCTCTTAGGAGCCTTCGAGTTTCGACCACCCTGTACTTTGACATTTTATTCCGGCTCTTACGCTTTTTGCAGGGCTCTACTTTTGGGTTCAAACTTTAAGTTAGAGTATAAACTTTGGCGAGCATGTGTTAAATTATCAAAATAACGGGCTTAAAGTTGTTGTCTAGCTCTCCAAAGTCTGCAGCGCCCCCTATCCATGTTTTAAGAGATACGCTTATCAAATTGGTACTGAAGAAAGTCTAAACAAACAGAATCATTTCGACGCAACAAGCAAGAAAATCTAACCATTTCCCTAGTTTTTATGACGTTTCGAATTTCGGCACCCAAATTTTCGAAAGCGCCTAGCGCCTTACCATCGCGTCAGGGACCCTACATTCCCTATTCAAAAATGTTCGTCTAGGTGTGCTCTATCGATCCTTAAAGTTTGTCACCGACGAGCTGAATCACCCTGTATAAACTTTCTTTCCCCATTGTTTTAACGCAAACTAGATATACGGTTGAAAACTACATGTTATTACGGTTAAACTATTGATAAAAAAAACCTTTGCTGGTAGAAAAACTGAACTAACAAAACGGGATGTATGGGTAGGTTTAAATATATATGTGAAGGCGGGTACTCATTGACAGAAATTCTAAGCAAGGCGTGGAGCTGAGCAAAAGTTAAGATTGTTAGAGCGAGGACGAATGTAAAGAACATATATATATATATATATATTGCTACAGCCTTATTTCTTATTGGAATAAATATTATTGCATTAAATATGGAATCATAACATAAAAATCTTAATCATTGCAGAGATCAATTAAAACAAAATTTTAAAGAGGGATTGTTAAAAAGATAAAAAATGTTAAAAAAAAGTGCGGTTTCAGCTACACACATTGCTTTAAAAGTAAGTACAATTATGTAAGGCAGTCTAGAAAATTTTAAAAACTTAGAATTAATAAATATAAAATAAACTGATTAAAAGAATTAAAATTACAAAAAAAAGTTATATACGCCACGGACACTAATGTTAAATGAATCTAAAGAATGTTTTATTAAATGATATAAGTTGTTAAAAAAAGGCGTTTTGATCGACTTTATGTAACATTATTTTACTATGAAAAATGGTATAGAAAAATTAAATATACAAATAACCTAAACAGATTAAAGAGAATAAAGTTACATAAAAAAGGAAATATATACACAATAAACACAAATGTAAAATTGATCTAGTGAGAGGCTTTAAATGATACAAAATCTTATTCTAAATAAACCTACATTGTAAGCGACAAACATTGTTTTAAAAATTAAATACAATTTTGAAAACAGGTTGGAGGATTTAAATAACTAAAACTTTAAAATTAAAAATTTTAATCGAATTTTTGAAACAAATTAAGTGCATAAATTAAAAAAATAGTTTAAACCAAAAATATAACATAGAAAATAGATTGATACATAATAAAAATTTTTTTACATGAAATTTGTAGATTTATTAATATTTTAATAGATGCATTTTTCAACCCAGTGATTGAAGTATTTATTTTTGACACACGCACACAAATTTCTACATGCGTTCAAAAAATTTATTTTGAAATATGCTAATTTATTTTATGCTTTGTTTATTAACTTGGAACGCCACGAAGCCCCTGAAAAGTGTAGGCGGAGCCCCAAGAGCTCCGCGGAGCACACTTTGGGAACCTCGGCGTGACTATATATCGCTATCTGTAAAACTGAAGCCCAACCATCCAACCACAAAAGTGCAGCTGAAAGAAATCATAGTCACATTATTAAAGTTGAAAAACCAGGACAGATTTTTAACTCCGAGTCAAATTTGCTTTCAAAAAATCTAACCATATTCTACGTATACTATTAGAGAGACACCCCCCCCCCCCCTTACAGTCATCTCCAATTCTCAGTTCTATTGGAATTCCAATAGAATGTTCACCACATGGGAAAAACACACCAAAAATATATTTTTCATAGTTCGTATTCCATGAATCTAATTTATGAAATGTTTAGTAATATTTAATTTGATGGTAATAAAATCTTTTTAAAATCTTTTATATTTGCGGTATAAGACTTAGATAATTTTATTTTAATCGTTACAAACGTGTATTCTTTCTTATTTCTATCAAGAAATTTTGGTACAGCTACAATTATCTCTTCTAACTCAACCTGCAAATAATTTCACTTGGTTTAAGGCAGAGAATTTAACTGTTATTTTATGTTTAAAGCCAATCATTTTTAATATATATAATTTTTAAACTGGGAAATTCACATTAACACACTGTTTGTGTGTGTGTGTGCATACACCTATTATGACCCTGTCGTTATTTCCATAAAAAGTAAAATGCTTGTTTTTGTTTTTTTTATGCTTCAATATACCTTTCAAATAAAATATGGTAGTCTAAAATGCGCGCATAACTTAGAGAATGCAATCTTATTTATATTTTCCTTTTAGTCCTAGGAAAACAAAACTAATTTTACTTCATTCTTTATAATTTGTTTACTTATCCGTTACCAAGAACTACGAGCTACCTGTCATGGGTATTGAATTTTTAGCAGGTTGCTTAGCGACAACCTAAAGGCAATGTACTACGTAACCTTTATTAACTCCTGTGAATAACCTGAAACTAAACCATTTCTTTCTGAATAAAATATGATACAATATTGGGAGAAATTTGCTACAAATAGTTTTGTTTTATACCATTATATGTTACTTTATCGCATATTTTCAAAGTTTTCAGTAAAGATTCTGTACCAATATTAATTCTGAAGAGAAAACACAAAATGAGTACAATAATAATACGTTTTAAATAAAATCTTGTAAAGTTTATTATTCATATGCTTGTTTAGAAATTCCAAGCATAAACTTAGATGAATCATTCTCACGAAAAGTTACAACTTATGGTCCCGAAGGGATAAATATTAGGAAATATAACAAATTTACTAATATTTTAATTCCTATGCATACCTATGTTTTAAGTAAGCTATAAAGTACATATCTCACAAAATAATTTGAATATTTACCGTAAATCGTGTAATGAATAAAAATCAAATATCCCTTCGGTAGACGTCCCTTACATCTAAAACACAACATTCATTTTATTGATGTTTAAACTATTTATAGTGTTTACTTTTTTATCTATAATAGCTAACTGAAAATCTTTAGTTAAGTTACGATTTAAAAGAAAAATTAAAAAACGTTTTATTTTTAAATTGAATTGATTTATAAACCTTGTCCTCAGCCAATATAGCATCTCTACGTGGATCCTGAAAAAAAGTTTTAAAAATTTCCTATATAACAGTACATGCCAAATTATCGTTAGATAATTTGGAAGAAAAAAAAATGTCTTTTGTTTTTCAGATATAACTTTTAGTGAAGTTATTGAATCTTTTCCAATTAAATAGTTCCATTTGGAGCTTGGCAAAGCTCCCAGTGTATACTCCCTGGTCATTATCAAAAGGGAAAGACACAGCTAATTTACAATTATAATGCAAATTTTAGGCAGATTTAACATAAAAAATGCACCCCAGAAACCCTAAAACCAAAGTAGTTTAAAATTCAATATTTATTTTTTGTCTCTTCCACAGGCTTGGTATGTTTATTTTTGCTGATATTGTTTAGTTTGTGGCTCATCCACCAAATATTATATGCAACATAAGGAGGTCCCAAATGCAAAGAAAAAATTTAAAACGTAGTCAGATGTGGCAGTCCCAAAACTTTCTTCTATCCCGTAAGGTATGGTGACTTCGTGTTGTTGTCGCATGTTGACGTTGGTATGAAGTCACACTGTGACTTCCTGACCGTTGATTTGACGTCACGTGACATCGATGTGAAATCACAGTGACTAGAATGTGAAGTCGTTATGGTCATTTAGAGCTCGTTTCTGACGTCAAATTGTGATCACTTTGTGAAGTCACGGTGTGACAAAAATGTGAAATTCGTGTCATTTGTGATAAAATTGTCATTAACACTATGGCTATTCTTCGACAATAGTGACAAGGTTGTGAAGTCATTTTGTGACATATTTGTTAAAATTGCGCGATTTGTGACGATTTTATCATTAACTTTGTGACGGTGACTGCATTGACATTGTTGTGAAGTTATACTGTGACAAAATTATACATTTCTGAACATTTATACATGTTGTAAAATCATTTACATCTATAACTTTATTATACTTTTTCATATACATCTCAATTAAAACGTGGGAGCTGCTATGAAAAGAATGTATCAAAAAAATCCCTTTCGGCATGGCCTATAGGCGGAGGTAGATTTCAAAAAATTTTCAGCTCCAAAAAAAAAAAAAAAAAAAAAAAAAAAAGAAAAAGAAAAAGAAAAAAAAAATGCCTATCTCTACTCAAATGCCCATTTTGGCAATATATTTTGAATTCTATTCTTACTTTATTTAAAAAATTGACCAATACGCTCATTATATAGTTCCTAAATAACAAAAAACTGTTAATTAAATTCGTTTGACAGCAAAATTGAATTTAAAAATGAGTCATAAAATAACCAATTTATTATTTTAATACATCCACAATTCTTTAATCAAGATCGCTTTGAGAAATTTTGTGCGAAGTGCCCACTTTGACAGATTTTTTTAAATATATATTTAGCCTTTATCAAAAATCTGACCAATACGGCACATTACACAGTTCCTAAATAACAAATAACTGTCAATTGAATGCGTTTGAGAGCAAAATTGAATTTAAAAATGAGTCATAAAATAAACAATTTGTTATTTGAATACAACCTCAATTCTTTTATCATGATCGCTTTGGGAAATTTTTTTGCGAAGTGCTTACTTTGACAGCTTTTAAAATATATATATTCACCCGTTATCAAAAAATCGACGAATGCGCACATTATATAGTTCCTAAGTAACAAAAAACTGTCAATTGAATGCGTGTCAGAGCAAAATTGGATTTAAAAATGAGTCATAAAATAACCAATTTGTTATTTGAATACCCACAGTTCATTAATCATCTTGCTTTGGGAAATTTTGTGCGAAGTGCCCATTTTGGCAGCCTTTTTTAAAATATATTCTGCCTTTATCAAAAAACTGGCCACTCCGTCACATTATATAGTTCCTAAATAAGAGAACTTGTAAATTGGATGCGTTTGAGAACAAAAAAAGATTCAAAAATGACTCGGTAAAAACGCAATTTCTTAAATTTTCTCAAATTTTAATCACGATAACTTCGTGAAATTCTGTTCAAAATACCCTTTTTGGCAGCCTTTTAAAAAATATATTCTGCCTTTATCAAAAAACTGGCCAATACGTCAAGTTATATAGTTCCTAAATAATAGGACCTGTAAATTGGATGGGTTTGAGAACAAAAATGAATTTAAAAATGACTCATAAAAAACGCAATTTGTTATATTTAATGAATTTTTTAATGATGAAAACTTCGGGAAATCTGTTCAAAATACCTTTTTTGGCAGCCTTTTTAAAAATATATTCTGCCTTTATCAAAAAATTGGACAATACGTCGCATTATATTGTTGCTAAATAAGAGGATCTGTCATTTGGATGCGTTTAAAATCAAAAATGAATTTTAAAATGAGTCAGAATACAAGCAGTTTGGATTTGAGGTTTTTTCTCCAACTCCTATTTTTGTTTAATTTATTTTTGCTATAAGAATTGGTTCTATGAAAAACTTGTCAGTATCAAAGTTCTAGATATTATTGTGAAGATGTAAAATAAATTTAATTAGATTTAATTGCTTAAGAATTGAGTAAGTTATGGGTTTTTTTCTTTTTCCTCCCCCCTTTTTCTTTTCGTTTTTAATTTTTTTATCAGTAAAAATTGGTCCTATCAAAAACTTGTAAATACAAAAGTTTTAGATAATATTGAGTACATTTATATAAAATTTAGTTTGATTTGATGTCTTGAGAATTGACGAAGTTATGAATTTTTTTCTCCCAAAAACCATGTTTTTTTCGCCCCTTGAGCCCATTTTTAACTTTATCAAAAATCTGTCACGCATAAACTTTTTCCTCATTTTTTAGAAGTAATATAAACTTTAAACTGATTCGATATCTATTTTAATTAAAAAGTTATCGCGTTTTTTCTGTTTTCACAAAACCCCTCCTAACTTCCACCCCCTTGGTCCGATTTTGCCCATTAACGAACTTAACCGAGATTTTATGCCCCTTGATTTTATGTAAAAGTTTGATGAAGATCTGAGCATAATTATGGAAGTTATCGTGTCTAGAAGAAAGTGATATACACCGATAGATAGATAGATAGATAGATAAGTAGATAGATAGATAAACTTTTTTACTGATGGTAGTTTTGGGGTCTAGGAGTCATGATTCGTGTAGATCCGCAAAAATTTTTCAGAAATTCCAACATGGGAGACAATGCAATAGGTAGTATTTCATACGAAATCTACCTAAAAAGTTGCTGAATCAAAATGCAATGCCTCACAAACTTCAATCTTTCTTACGCATTTTTTTCTGTTGCAATAAATGAGAATATTGAAGACAATAAAATTTAAAATTTAGCTATTTGTTTTTTTAAACCATTACAATTATCAAAGAAGCAATTTTGTTTAACCCTTTAAGCGCCTTTCAGAATTTTTCATATAAATTTAATTATTCATGAAATATTAACTATGAAAAATATTTGTATGAGGAATTGTTTATAATTACCTAACATATTTACTTATCTATATTATCTTTACTTATCTATTCAATTAATAGCATTGCAAAGAAATAAAATTAATATTAATTTTGTATTAAATCAGTCCTTGAATATCTAACATATTTACTTATCTATTATCTTTACCTATCTATTCCATTATTAGCATTGCAAAGAAATAAAATTAATATGATTTTTGTATTAATCAGTCCTTGAATTCTAAAATTACGTGACAGAAAAACACGGTTATAGCACTTAGAGAGCATAGCAACACATGTGATAAATATGTTGACACAGTTTTTAAATCAAATAACTATTTTCAGTGCAATTTAATTTAGAAATTGAAAATACTGGAATGTTATTTTAGGTTGTAAAAAATAAATTCAAATATAAAAATAATAAATTAGTGATATTTGTTATACTTGTGATAAGCAAAAATTACGTACTTCTGATCAATATTGTCAATTTACAAATAAAAATCATAAAATATACAAACTTCCCTTTGGAACTATCTATCCATAATTATCTCAAGCTTTTTTTAATTTTACAAAATTTACATTTTAGCAACAACGATCTGAAATTACTCAATTGATAAACGCATATTTTGTATGAAAACAAATATAACTCGTATCTCTAGTGTAAGTATGTTGAAAAGTCTAAAAATATTTTGGCAACAATTGCTATGTTAGAAGATAGTAACAATAAATAAAATCTAATTTTTAAGCTCACTATAAAAGTAACTGACTTTTGGGCATGTTGCAGATATGTAGAAGGGGTAATTTTACATCAAAGTTTGCTGCAGTAAAAAACATATTTAAAAACAAATTTTTCATTAAAATAACGTTAATAATTGATTGCCAAAATTGCATCGATATTTATGAAAATATACACATTAAATAATAACATAATTAAATCATAATTATTATTATCTATGATTTTTTAAAGAATATTTCTTTATTGTTTATAAAACAATGCCGCAGCTACTTATTTTTGTGTCTAATGTAATTTTTTTAACGTTTTGCTAATGATCTGTCTGGCGATTATAATTATGATATGACGATAAACAGCACAAATATTAGAATCTACTACAAAAAATTTTAGAATCAAATGTGGTGAAAATTTTATAAATATATAATCTTACAGATAATCATATTAATTTTTTATATTACTAAATAAAAATAAAAAACAATGAACACAATATCAAATGGTTAACTACCTTTTAATGCAAATAAAGTAGGGTAGATGTGCCAGTCATGGACATCCTTGAGGAATATCTTTCAAAATTATTTTTTTTATTATTAGTTATAATTATTATATTTCAGTTTTTTCAATATTATATTAATTTATCAATAATATTTAACCATTCTTATAGTCTTATTTTTCAATATGAGTCAAAATTTAATTTTAAATAACAGAAATATATCAAAACACACAAAAATACAGTAATGGACATATCTCTCACCCAGTAATTGGCATTCTCTGTTCCAGTAATGGACGCCTCATATAAAGTAATAAATATAATTGTCTTTATGACTGTATTTAGAACCAGAATTTAGTGAAAAACATACTAATTATACAGAATAGTTATTTTCGAATGAATTTAACAATTAGAATACCAATAACTAATAATATGTTTGTGATAATCTTTCATTTTTTGCATCAATTATTGTAATTATCAGAAGATCGATATTCTAATTATTTTAGACGAATAGTTTCAAATACTTAATATCAGGCAATTACAGCTATCAAATTGGGACAGTGGGGAATTTAAAAGGTAATAATTAAAAAAAAGTTTTGGGATATTAGTGCATATTTTTGTTTCACTATTTTTATCCATTAAACTTCGAGATACTACTTGCTGTATCACTCATAATAATTAATATTACAAATATGAAAGAAATCATATTACGAATTGCATATTTTAAATAATAAATAAAATAATTGTAAAACAAAACTGCAGAAATGATGTTTGAGGCCACTAATCTGCAAATTTACTAGTTTGATGATTACTATAACTTTCATAACACTAATATTACATTTAATTAAACTTAACATTACATTTAATATAACATTTACGAGTAATTTCATTGATTTTATTTAAATGGGGAGGCATTAAGCCCTATGAACGTCTATTTAACTATGTCGTTAAACAATATTTTTTTCCTCCTGACTGATTTGATTACCAGACTATAAAATATGCAAGGCAGAGTTATATACATAAAAAAAGAATAAAATATTGAATTTTCTTTTAACCACATAAAATAACTTAAAAGCAAATTTTATAAAAATTTTGCTAATATTCCATTTTGGTAAGTGAAATTTAAAAACTAAATTTGATTATTTAGGTTTTCATTTATGTCAAAATATTTTATGCACTATAAACATTACTGAAATTATCTATATGGGAGGACCATTAATGGAAAATAATTATCCCAGTAATGGGCACCCCTTTTAAAACCTTAAAAATAAATGATGTTTTGTAAATGGTCATTAGTATATAAAATTAGAAACTTGCTATTGCTACTCAAATGAAGACATTCAAATTTTGTAAGAAAATTAAGAATATATAAATTTATTAAATAAAAGCGGCTCTTAGCATATTAATTAAGATTTTCACTGAAAAACAGTTGAACTTTGAAGCATTATTTTGTGTTTCGTGACTGGTTTAATTGAAAGTTGTCAACAATAACCCAAATTATAAAACATGTAAGTGAGAATTATAAAAAAAAAATTAATTCAAACTAAATAGGGTAACACCCCCAGTAATTGGCATGCACCAGTGATTGGCACATCCTACAAACATGTCCTAAAATAAGATTTATATCCAGTCTTTTAAAAATGCAAGACCATATACCAGTTATATGCTCATTTACGTTAAAGATTATAACTTTTATTTATGCTACTAAATGACAATCGTGCCTAGGAAAGAGAAACAATTATGGCTTGTATGAAATTAGCCATTTTTGTTGCAAATGCTTCTTCTTTGGTTTAAGGAAGGCATGCTTTTCTATTCATTATTATATGATTTATAATATATTTTAAATTTTAATTGACAACAGTTTTTTTAGTTAAAAAGGGTTACTTTAATTGTGTAAAAGTATTTTCGACACAAATATTTGGATTTCTGAATTAATGATAGAATCCAATTAATGGTGCTTCAATTTTGATAGTTCCAAGTAATTGGCACCTATTCCAATTACAAGGAATTCGCAAGGAATTTGAGATTAAACCACTTATTTTGGCAGTACTTTTAAAGTTATAGACTAATTTTGTTTATCACTTGTTTTTATTTGAAAATATGAAGTGTTATCAGTAATTGGAATCCATTAAAGCTTCATATGACAATTACTGGGGACAGCATGACAATTGGGTATTATTATAAGTATATTGTATTTTTTTAAAGTGTTCACATTTCAGACTAATATGCTGATTTCTTACTCTCAAAAACCTGAAATATGGCATCTTCATCTACAGTAAATTCATTTAAAGCGATTAAACCCAATGCCAAATGTAAAGTTTTTTTTAAATATAAACAAGTGCCAATTACTGGATCACAAGGTGTCGTACATTGGTGCTCTAGGTGCCAATTACTGGTAATTTCAGCAACTTTTTATAAATATATTTTTATAAAAAATACTTTTTCAATTTTTTTTGCTTTTAGTGGGCAAAATAGATGCACAGATATGCATTCTTTGATTTAAAAATATATCCAAGTAAATATCTAATTTCCTTGTAATGAAAATTGAAGTAAGTTTAAAGACAAATTCTTAAAGTGCCAATTACTGGGGATGTTACCCTACTTATTATTTATTTTTTATGAACCAAAAACATGAAAGGGTGTCCATTTCTGGAAGGGTGTCTATTGCTAGCACACCTGCCTGAGGAAAACTCAAACCATAAACATAAAATAACACCAAAAACACCTTAATTATAATTATTAATATTTTATTTACAGGATTAGAGGCTAATTATAAATAAGAAATCCATTTTAATCATGATGTTTACTAATAGTGCATATAATAGATATTTTAAAACTTACCCCTATAAAATCATTCAGAAAATAAAATAATAAAAGTGTCTAGAACAAAAAATAAATAATAAAATATAGTTATTACATTTTAACTTCACACCGTTCAAGTACTTGCATTATTTGTAAAGTACAATCATATTTAACCTTCAATTTACAATCATAACTTCTAAATTTTCATTCAGACTTATAGTTCTTATACTTTGAAATCACTGCAATAACAATGTTTATCAATTGAGACGTTTTCACCCACTATGACTATTTCTTTTATAAATTTTATAACATTTGTCAGGTTGAAAAATACATTAAACAATCATTATTATTATTGTTTTAATATTACATATCCACGATTTCTTATAATAGTTGTTTTCGTTGTCCTATTTCTTATAAAGTTCCCTTCTGAGCAGAAGCAATTGTTTAAAAATAAAACTATGCAATGTTTCATAACATTCATTAATACAAAAATTAAAAAAGTATGTTTGCAAATAATTTCATTCTTTCTTTCTTTATTTTAATCAACGTTAAATGTTTAATAAATATATTAACTATTGATTATATTGATTATAAATCTCTTCCATATGCTTCAATATTTATGGAAACATGTTTTTTTTTTAACCAGATATTTTAAATAAGGAAAAAAATTAGATTCAAATACAATTAAAATCTCTAATTTTAATAACCTTATATAAATTATTAATAACAAAATTTACTGTATAAACAAAATAAATAAATAATGTATTAAACTATTAAGTTATAAGCATTTATGTTCTATAACATGTTTTTGAGACGCTAACTAAAATCGTTCTAAATATAATAACAATGATAAAGCAAACAGAAAAAAATATATATACTTTTTTTTTTTTTTTTTTTTTTTTGCGTTTTTCTTTCCAAATTGATTTTTGCCGCACAAATCAAGTTCAATATAATTTTTGTGGCAAAGACTGGAATCATTTTCACCAAGTCAGTGCCATAATAATTATCTTGAACTCATATTTTGTTTGATATAACAGCGAAAAATTGCTCTTGAGGATTTTCTTGTTTAATGTTTTAAATCCGTTTTAATACACATACATAACTACTTATGCTCTCCAGTGAACTTCTTACCGTCGTTTATTCTAAAACTTTGTTTGTGTTTACCCATTTGTATTCTTCGGTGAAATCGCCTGCAGACGATTATAAACTTTTTAATGCGCATTACTGTTTATTTGAGTTTGTATACGACAGATTTGGAACTTAAATACACAGTAATTTTATAAGAATGTCTCTAACTAAACATTTTTATTTGAATAATTTTGTAATTAATCTTTTATTTTTGTCAATTTCAAAGCAATTCAAGTTAAAATGGATCATTAATTTTATTTTTTCTAAATAATATTCATATGTTATTAGATAAACGTAGAAAAAGATAAAGTTTAATTATCATTAAAGTTTAAATATCTAAAAAAAAGACCGAGTTTATTAGATAAAACATAGTTTAATTTTTTAAAATTTGTAAAGAATAATTTTATGGTAATAATGAAAATCCCCTTTTTTAAAGTAAAATTAGTATCAAACGTACTAAATACATAACTTCTTAAAAAATAAAAAAGTGTTATAGGGGACAAAAAGGTTTTCTTTGCCAATCTGTAATTTTTTTTCATATTAATTTTCTGTTGGAAAAAGCATCTTGTAAAATAACTTTTTTAACACATTCGCTGCCGATCACGCCCCAGCGCGTGATATGGCGCCAACGTTAAGGGGCCACTCACGCACCAGCGCGTGATGTCCAATAGCCAGTCACGCGCTGGCGCGGGAAAATCTCTCACTGATTCTTTGTTATAAAAAGTAAATCGGCTTCTGCGAAAAACCCAGTTCTACACAGTGCGGCATTAACTATCATCACATCTTCACGTAAGCGGCAGCGAACGTGTTAAAAGACATACCTCTAAAACAAAAATCTGAAATACGAATAATTAATTATGTCATGGGTTTTACATAAATTTTATATATTTATTATATAAATATTTTATATTTCGTAAAGTGCTAATTTTATTTTGAAACTCTGAAAGAAGTAGATTTTTTTTTTTAATATGTATATAAAAAAATTAAACATTAACAGTATATGACTTTAATGCAAATTATCAAGCAAAATATAGATACATGATTAAACATTGAAGACGCTTTCTACATACACATTAAAAACTTCAAATAGAAAATGAATAGCTTGAAAATGCAGAATTGCGTCGAAAACTCTTTGAGAAACCTTTAGTATAACAGATTACTATTTACCAAAATCGTTATAAAAGATTAATCGTGCTACGTAAACCAATTTTTAATGAGATAAAATTTACATAATTAAAAACAATTGTGTCACTGATGAATTAATTACATTTTATGTTGTATGAAAATAAAAAGTTTTGGTCAAAGGCACGGAGCCACCTTATATTACCATTATAATTAACTAATAATTATGTATACTTATGTATGAGTTAATTACTCAAAATAATTTTTGGACATTTTCGTTTTCGATGGAAAATAGGAAAGTTACCACAATTCGATTTCGGTCTAAAAAATTTTTTTCACTCGATTCTTATTTATAATTATGTGCCACATGATCATTCGTATAAATCCATATATTTTTTCCTACATTTACAGACTTGTCTGAGTTTGTCAAGGATAACAAACTGTACATGTGATTTTATATGTTAAATACATATCAGTACATTAAGATTTAAAATTATTAAAACAGTTTTGAAATAGAAAAACTTTTATGTAGGGGAGAGTGGGTGACGTTTGTACTGGAGTCACCTTTGAACACTCTAAATATTTTCCTTAAAATAAATTAGTTTTTAAAATGCATATGGTAGCACATTACTACTGCTTCAATGCAATAAACATACAAAGCTGCACCATATTATATGAACAATACTGTCTAAGCAAGGTATGAATTTTTCTCCTTCTTGAATCTAAATCTAAGAAAAGAGAGTTGTAAGATTTTTGTTAAAAAATTGTATCCCTAAAATTTTAATTTATTGATCAATACTTAAATAAAGATATTAGCTTTAGTTTATAAGCTTTGTTTTATTCAAATTCTTCAGCCGAATCGAGTAAAGAATTGTAAAATTGAACTCCATGTGATGGGGTACCATTGAACAGAAAAGTTGGGATGCCATTGAGAATTTAAAACTATGAAGTGAAAAGTTGTGGATGCATCTAAATATTATTATTTTTGTAATTTTTTGTAGGTGAAATGAGGTTAATTAAGAATGTCAAAGAAAATGAACTTATACTGTTAACAATGCTCCCTTAATGCACACGTAGATTAAAAATCTTTGGACGTATCAGTGATGGGACGTTTCGAATCCAAATTGCTGATAGCAATTCATTTATTGGATATTTGCAAATCCCGGATACACAATAATCATTCGTGATTTATCTGGTTTGTCTAAAAAAGCCTATTTCATTTTCTCTTTCCTAAATATTATTTCTGGTTTCCATAACTTATGAAAACCAACTTATAAATTTTATGTCAGGTTTCTTCATACAAAGAGGAATGAAAAATTTTAATTTTCCAGAAATATCAGGTACTACACTGGTGTATTTCAAGGATATTGTAAAAAAATATCACAACCAAACATAACTGGCAGCGGCGCTCCAGCAGTATCTAGCGCCTGTGTGCGGGAATTCAGCTGGCGCCCTGTACCTCCCCCCCCCTCCTCTACGAAAATAAAACTTTATAAATAAAATTTTATGAGTATCTAAAAGTGCATAGATGCCATCTTTCTAAAATCAAACTGTTATATGCATTATCACTATTGAAAGATCAAGTGAAAATTCAGTGATATAATAGTGATGCATGTTTCAATCATGTGGATTATGGGGCTATTCACTGCTTACAAAAATATGCTTTAAAAAAAAATACTAACCGACTTCAGAAAAATTAAAGTTCGGCTACAACTTGCCACTAACGCATCTGAATGCATAGTTTAATATGTTTATGATTTGAAAACGGTTTCAACAATGAAAGATGATATGCGATAAATCATTATTTTTTAATCAAATCCATATTTTTTCTTTAGAAAAATTTCTAATCATCAGAATTTAATGAAGTGGGACCACATGGGCCCCATACGCTTTCAAATAAAGAAAGATTTATCAAAATCGGTTCATTATTTATGAAAGTTATGCGTGAACAACAAATACATACAGGTCGAAATCATAACCTCCTCTTTGAAGTCGGTTAAAAAGCACGAGGTGCGCCTCTTTTTATGGAAAGATTGGATATGTCCAGTCCAGTGGCGCCAACTTATATGGGCCCTTGGGGCCCGAGCCCACCCAATAATTTTGAACCCTAGAGCGCCCAATCTTCATTGTTCCATTTATTTATTTCTTTATTGTTTTATTATTCATTTTCTTTCTAGAAAAAAAATTGCCAATGACCATGTGTTTTAAATCTTCGACTGACACCCATGAATCAAAAATAACTGAAGTGTTTTGCTCCATGCTTAACTTTTTGTTTTTTCAATTTGTAATAATGTTCATGATATGATGATTTTACAATAAATATTAGTACCTTTTGTAAGGAAAAAAGCATATAAATATAATTAAATAAAACTTCGACTTTATTAAAACATGATAGCTTGACTTAAAATTCTCATATTTCATCATATACCCTTCAAAGGAATTGAAACTGATCGTACCATTTTACCAAAATATTTTTGAGCCCACCGAATATTTTTGAGCCAACCAATATTTTTCAAAAGTTGGCGCCACTGGCATAGGTCTACGTTTAAATCAGGTGATCAAAAATAGAATAAAGCGAAATAAACGAATAATATAAATTAAATTAAACATCTTTAAGAAAATTTTTCTCTGGTAAATCTAAAAAACATAACTCAGATGTCAATAAAAATGTTAAACTAAGTAATTTTTTTTAAATAATTGCTCTTCAATTAAAAATTTTGGCGCCTTTACTATTTCGGCGCCTGTGTGCACCGCACACTTTGCACACCGGGTCGGCAGGCCCCTGATAACTGGAGAGACATTGTGTGTTGTTTCAACAATGAGTTTTGATATCAACTTTGGTGGATTTAAGTTTGGTTAAACAATAAATAAAATAGTAATTAAAATAAATTGTAGTTATTTAATTTTATTCATAATGAATTTCTGAACAGTTTTGAAAAATATGCAGTTTTCTATAAAACACTCAATATTTTCACATTTTGCTTATTTGTTCAAAGGTGTCCCTTACTTGTTCAAAGGTACCCCTACATGGGGCAGGTTTGAACAGAAACCTTTAAGTCTTAAAACTTATTTAATTTACATGGAAAACTTTTAATTTCTGGTTAATATGATAAAGAAATGCATTGTTTTTAATGTGTAATATTTAAAACGAAATAAATATAATTCAAATAAGAATTGCATTGATTTTTTTAAAAATGTGATCAAACGTGCCCCCCTCTCTCCTAATATATAATTGTATACTCTAATGATTTTTCACAGCACGATTTGTGCATTATTTTTGCGTTTAAGGTTTCGCATATTTGGAATGGGAAATGGATTTTTGTCGTTGCGTTAATAAATTCTTCGTAGTTTTCTTTATCACTAAAGTTTTTAACAAGAACATTCTTAAAAATTATTTTTTTTTTGAAATGTAAATAATTAAATAATTAAATATAGCTTAATTTGTGAAGTGCGCACAAAATAAATCCAATACAAGCTTTCAAATACATTTAGATAGCCTGTTTGAAGTATTGTTTAAAATATTTCTCTTTATATATATTAATACTTTCAAAAGTTTTTCAAGTTCATATTTTTGTCATACTGCGATTTTAAAATGTGGTGGTATTTTGCCACATATTTGTGACAAACGTTACATGAAGTGACATTTTGTGACGTCAAAAAACATAATTTTACAGTAAATAACATGTTTTATAGAATCTTTGTAACATTTTTAAGTCTTCCGAGAAGTCACAATGTGACGTTACAGAGGGGTGGCATTTTGGTCACAGATGTGATGTGACCACAGTGACTTGCAGTGACGTCACTGTGAACATGGTAGCTATGAGGGATGTTATACATGTTAATATTTCAGGGAAAATACAGCATATCATCCCCACCAGATAGGTGATTTACACCAAAATCTAGTCAGCAACATTTTATTTCAACTTCTAGCTGAATCTTAAGTTTGATGAAAATCCGTACATTAGTTTCTGAGATAGAGCTATTGCGGTAATTTTTAAAAAAGTCTGCATAACAGCGCAACCTGTAGGGTGGCGTACCCAAAAAACTAATCAAATCAGTTCCATTCAACTACCAACTAAATCTGAAGTTTGATGAAAATCCATGCATTAAGTCTTTAGAGATTGTTAAATCAAAGTCATGAAAAATGCAGCATAGCAGCGTCACTTTTAAAAAGATTTACACCAAAAACTAAGCAACACTATTCTATCTCAAGTATTTACTGAATGTAAAGTTTTATAAAAGTTCGTACATTAGCTCTTGAGATAGAGCTATTGCAATATTGTTGAATAGTGCAGCATAACAACGCCACCTACTAAACGTGTATACCAAAACATACCAGTACACAAATTAGACCAAGGCCTAACTGAATCTAAAAAAATCCATACATTAGTTCTTCAGGTACAGCTATTGTGGAAATTGTGAATAATGCAGCACAGCAGCACCACCTTTTGAGCAGTATTCATCAAAAACTAATCGGGTCCCGTTTACATCAAGATACAACTGAATCTAAAGTTTTGTGAAATTTGATTTATTAGTCCTTGAGCCATTTACTAAAAACCATCAAATCGTGTTCAGGACCTTCTAAAACGTATAAATTCCTCGAAAACTGGAACTCGAAATTTTTCATGAATCCAATACATTCTTGTAAAGATAGAAGAAAGTAATAATGATATTCTGATATGCATTGTTTTTCAGAGAATTACTTTCTTTAAATTCAAAAGTAAAATAAATAAAGTAATAAATTTAACCAATTTTGCTTTTTTCATGTGAATGACTCTTAGCAGTTTAATTATAAAAAATAAATACATACCAACTATATTTAGTAATTAATTAATTATGACTTCATTTAAAGTTTATCCATGTATTTGTCCTTCCACGTGGCATCCGTGCCAATATCAGATTTTTTAAAAAATCAAAAACTTGTGAAAAATCAAGGAGAACACATGACCAGATATATAAGAATATTTATTAAGATGTAAATAAAAACTACCATACATTTTTTAAGCTTTCCTTCTTAATTTAAAAAATAGATTTTATTTTTACTATTTTGTAACTTTTTGTGAGACTCGGATATTTTCTATACAAAAACTAGATAAACTTTGCTATCCCAAAATTTTGTTTTATCTCATAGGGGGAACTGAGGCACATTGATACTTGGGGCACATTGATACACCCCCTGCACAGCACACAGGGTCATTACAGGAAGTTTCACAACAGCTCCAAAAGGTGATACTAGTGAAATTAACTACATACAGAAAGTTTTGGAATGATTCAATAGTTTGATGAAATGGGATGGGTGATTAATTGTTTTTGTAGGTCAAAAGTAAATTTGAGTTGTACAATTGAAATGCTATTATACAACTGTTACCGTATTTTCAACAGAAAAGAATACCCTCCCTGGCAAGTAAAGCTACTCTTTATCAGTTCCTCATTCTTTATTGTTAGATAAATTATGAAGTGTTGGATTTGAGACTCATTTTATTCAAAATGACAGTATGAGGCACATTGATACAGTCTTTGTCGGGGCAATTGATACAACCTAAATCCTTTTCTAGATCATTTTTTCATTACCTTTTATTTATTTATTTTTTTTTTTTTACCATACACTCCTTAATTCAACCATTTTTCGTCAAAAATTTCTACTATTAGTTTTTATTGAAGTGAAATAGTTCTAATTTCTTTATATTAGAACATTTTATAGAATTTTTGCAAACAGAAGACCCATACAACACACGTTATCTATAAGACGTCGACTTATAGTATGAATACGTCTATAATCTCCATAATGTTATTTAGATGTGCATATCAGTAAATAAACAGACGTCGATCTGACATTCCAATTTAGATTTCTATCAGACGTCTGTGACCTGCAACAGACGATCTGTGGCTTTCACTCTTTTTAACATCTAAAGGAAATCCTTTACTCCATGTCCTTAGGAAATACTCAAGACTGCATCCAATGGATTTGCGAATAACACGCATTATGCATCTCTTATGGAAAAAATACTCTTGCTTGGAGGTCTTATAGATGTAGTCTTGTAGACTATCTGGATGTAATCAACGTCTGGAGGAACTCAGAGAGATCACACATGTTATTTCTAATAGACGTAAAAAGAGAGTATCGTGGATATTTCTAGATATCCTATAGATGTTTTGGCCGTCTTGTATTTACAGCTTCTAGATGACTTATAGATGAATGTGTGCTATGTGGGGACGTACAAACTTGCACAATATCTAGTGCTAGTAGAATTAACAAAAGAAATGGACGGCAGCCTGGAAAATCTCAAATATCGATTCTCCAGAGAAAAAAGTATTATCGACATGAGAAATGTTAAGTAAGAGAAACAAGCTGCAGAACAGTACAGGATAATTATATTATAAACATAGTTTTTAATATAATCATCCTTTATTTTCTGTTCGTAAACCGATTTATAAACAGAAAACCTGGTAATTCTTTCACCTTTCCTAAGAAAGAAGATAATTCTGGGGTTAAAGTGCCAGATATGACAAAGTAACCACAGCCAACAAACAGACAAGGAACAGCCAGGACATCAGGTCATTATCCATTTCACTTTGATTGCTTTAATATTGCTTACAAATAAATTGTGTGAGATTTTAATGTCTATAAATATATAGAAAATGGTTTTCTAACTATTTTTCTATGAAAAATATGCATTGGTGTTATTTTGTCTCCATTTTTCCCAGACGTGTCAAAGTGCATCAATCTGCCCTGGGGATGGGGCACATTCATACAAATTACTTTTTTTGATTTTTTTAAAATTACATGCAAAAGTAATCTATAAAACAACGATTTACATTTTTACAACGCACTACACAGGTTTTGCTGACATCACATAGAAAAATAAATTGAAATTTCTGCTTTCTAGACACCAAAAATTTTTTTTTAAAAAAGCTGTATCAATGTCCCCCAGTTCCCCCCTACATGTTAATGCTTCCTAAAAATGTAGAGTAAAATTTTTTAAAACTTCTTTGTTCAGTAAATATTTTATTTCACAATAAAGCAAATGTATCTGACATTGTATTTGCACATACTTTAGAAATTTGAAAACGAATATGTGTCTTTTTAGTAACCTCATTATACTTTTTTGCTGCAAAGTAAAGAAAAAATGATGAGTAATATGCTTACATCAGGTATAAATGAAAAAAAAAGCATTTATTTCCATTAAAAAATCCTATAAAATGTTACTGTTGAGATAAAAGGAGAGAAAATAACGTTTTACTGTAAGTTCTTCAACTTAACACAAAATAAAATCGCAGACTGGAAAATTGCATTTCACCGAATACCTTATATTTAATATACATCGTTAATTTTCTCCCAATGAAAAGTAGACATTTTAAAAAACAATTTGAATAATCAAAAGAAAGTATCCTCTATTAGCAGCAATAAATCAACACAGATCTCATTCCAGGATAAATTTTCTCCTTTGTTGAAAATGTTTATTGCTCCACCAGACACACGATCAGAGAGGTAGTTAGGTTTAATTGCTTTTGAACAACCATGAAATAAAATTACGGCTTAGCGCTGAACCGCTATAAAAGAAATTTGTTGAAGAGATTTCCTGCACCTCACTCGAAAGTATTTTGAAATAAAAATTGGCAGGATTGACAAATCTAATTTTCTTTGAAGAAATTATATTGATCACGACTTCAGAATTCAGGAAAAATTAAGTAAGAAACATAGTTGATTAAATAGAAAGTTACAATATGAACCACTAATATTCTTGTCAAAAGAGAAGTTGTATTTTCTGTTCTCTTTCATTAAAACAAGCATAAAAAAAGTCTGCTAAAAGAGCAAATAGTCTAGGAGAAATGTATATTTTACCTTGCAAAAAATCAGGTAGAAGATTTTATTTTTTTAAATTTGTTTATACTGAGATCAGCATGGAAAAACCACGTTTTCAGACTAAATTTCTTACGGCTAAATTTTCTGCGGCCTAAAAACACTTTTTTTAACGAATCTATCTATACATATATAAAATAGTTTGTCCTGACTGACTCATAATCAACACACAGCTCAAACAACTGAATCTATAAACCTTTCTACAAAAATTTGAACCAACTTCAAAAACTACTGCAAAGTGAAAAATAATTTTTTTAGATAATAGTAATAAAAAATTAAATTAAAAGCGTAGAGCGTAGTATTTACCATGCATATTATTATATTTATGTACATTAAATTGATTTTTTGGGGTCGGTGCCAGCCAAGCCAAGTTACATTTAATTTTCAATAGCCACACATCCAAGTATCTACGAGTTTTTTTACGATTTAATATTTAGTTAAAATTTTAAACCTTATTCTTTTACGATTTGCATTGGATACTTAATTTTAACTTTGAAATTGGCTTGGCTGGCACCGACTCCAAAAAATCAAATTAATGTACATAAATATAATAATACACATGGTAAATACTACGCTCTACGCTCTTAACCCATTAACGCCCAGCGTCCTCTTTTGAGGACGGTTACAAAAAAAAGCAAGAAAGCGGTTTTCCCACCAGTAAAGAGGAAGATAAATATACACCTTCTTTCACGAGACAGAATCCTCGATAAATTTAGATAAAAGTTAATTTGATTTTAAAAGTGGCGGGAAATACAAAATTTAAATTTTAGCAAAGAAAATAATTCGGGCGTTATTGGGTTAATTTAATTTCTTATTTCGATTATCTAAAAAAATTTTTTTCACTTTACAGTAGTTTTTAAGTCAGTTCAATTTTTGAAGGAAAGTTTATTTTTCTCTTTTTAAAAGTTAACGATTTTTTTTAAGTCAGTTAATAAAAATTATAATACGGAAAAAAACTGTAAATTATACACGTATGTCAGGAAGGGGTTTGAACCCACGCTCTCTTTCGAGAACCAGAGCTTAAATCTTGCGCCTTAGACCGCACGGCCATCTGACTGCAAGTATACCATCCTGCACTCCACTCGGCGAGCTTATTCAACGTCCATGTTACTTTTAATTTGCAAGAAATTAGAAAAGCACTGAACCAATTTCGATGAAATGAAAGTGGTACCAATTCGAGTAACCTCTTTAATTTAACACAAAAATGAAAATAATCTGTTGGATAGTTTCGGAGTAATCAGTGAACATACATAAAAATATATATATATATATACATACGCATCGAATCGATAACCTCCTCCTTCTTTTTTCAGTTGGTTAATAAAAATTATAATACGGATAAAATTGTTGTAAATTGTACATGGATGTAAATTATATCAGGAGTGGGGTTCGAGCCCATGCCCCCTTTTGAGATCCAAAGCTTAAATCTGGCAACTTAGACCGCTCGGCCTTCTTGACTGCACTCCATTCGGCGAGCTTATTCAACGCCCGTGTTACTTTTAATTTGCGAGAAATCACCAATTTTATTAGTTTTCGCTTAATTACTTAAAAGGTACTTAACCAATTTCGATGTAACAGAAGTGGTACCAATTCGAGAGTAACCTCTTTCATTTACCATAAATATTAGTTTAATCGATTGGATACTTTCGGTGTAATTGGTGAACAGGCATAAAAAAATACATACGCGTCGAATTAATGATAACCTCCTCTCCTTTTTTTAAAGTCGGTTAAAAAAATTATAATACGAAAAAAAAACTGTATATTATACACGTATGTCAGGTGTGGGGTTCGAAGCCACGCTCTCTTTCGAGAATTAAAGCTTAAATCAGCCGCTTTAGACCGCCAGGCTATCCTGACTGCAATTTATTCGGTGAGCTTATTCAAGGTCATGTTACTTTTCGTAAGTCTATTATTTCAGTACCCTTTCACTGATAAAGTATTGAATCGATAAAAGATCTCTGATACTCTGTGCTAACAGTTAAATACAAAATATTCTTAATAGCAAAATTAGTATTTAATTTGTAAAATATACGTGTAAAAATTATAATGCGGAAAACGTTATTGTATACATGTATGTCAGGAGTGGGGTTCGAACCCACTCTCTCTCTTTCAAGAACTAGAGCTTAAATCCGGAGCCTTAGACGGCTTGGCCATTTTGTTTGCACGCCATTCAGCGAACTTTTTCAACACTTTAATTAGCGAAAAATCACTAATTATATTAGTTTTTGCCTAATTACTAAAAAAGTACTGTACCAATTTCTATGAAACGGAAGTGGTACCAATTCGATAGCAAGCTTTTTCATTTAACACCAAAACCAAATAAATCGGTTGGATATTTTCGGAGTAATCGGTGAACATACATAAAAAATAATACTAACGCGTTGAATTGATAACCTCCTCTCCTTTTTTGAAGTCGAATAAAAATCATGAAAATTGTGAAGAAAGTACGCATTATGACGTAAGCGTCACTAAGACGGGATTTTTAAAAATCCCCCCCCCCCTCCGTCCTAAGGAGGACCAAAGGAAAGTGGAAAATTCTCGAATATCTTGCTATATCTCACAAGCTGTTTTTGGTAGGAGCCTAAAATTCAAGAAAATAAATTTCTTAAAAAATAATCAAACACGTATTTCAGCGATTTTATAAATTCCCTCCCCTCTTTAAGGAGGTGGAACAATTTAGAACATTTGGCACATCTCAGCAGTCGTTTGAAGTAGGAGCGTGAAACGGCAGAAAATAAATCGATTAAAAAATAATTAAACATGTGTTTTAGTGATTTTAAAATTTCCATCCCTGAGGGGATTACAGTGGCGGTCGAAAAATTCCAAACTTTTTTTGGGCCAGCCATGTGAAATATCATCCGAAAGCCCTCGGACCACTCTTTCATATTACGAACCTTTTTTCACAGCAGACCAATTTGTCTCTCCCGGGGACGTTTTCGGAATTTTTTGAAATCTTAGCGTTTTATCATTTTAGATCGGATATTTTTGTGGAGAGTTCTGATAAATATTATTTATAATATATGAAAAATTCAAAGAGAGGGGAAGAGTATATTCCGGGGGGGGGCTATCCCTTAACACTGGTTACAATTTTCTAAATTTGGTCTGCACCCCTCGTATGATATATTACTGGAAAGCTCTCTGACCATTATTTCAAATTATCATCTCCTGTGTTTATCCCCCATTTTGCCCCCGCGGGGGGAACTCTTCTAAATTTAGTCGACCCCTCTCGTGTGATATATCGTTGTTAAGCCCTGTGAATACTTATTCATGTTATGCACTTCTCATGCTTTTACCCTCACTTTGCCCCTCTCGGAGGGTTCGGTTATCGTATTCTATTTAGAGATCTTCTAACAATGAGAAAATTATAGAACTGATCTCAATGACGAAGAAAAATCAATAAAAAATGTTCATCCCACGTACAATCCATTTAGTTCCTGATTTTGACACCAGGATGCCTTTGTTTCTTTTTTATGCCATATTGCTGCTAATTAACAAAATATTCTAATTTTTTATATTTAAACTGCCTTATCTTTTTATGTCTGTTTTTTCTACTTTTTGCAACCAAGGCATAGGTCACATGACTTTTCAACTATTGTGGCTCCCTTTTTCTATTTTTCGGTGTGGTTTTTTTTTTTTTTTTTTTTTTTTTTTTTTTCCATTCCATCCGTTTTTAGTATCCATGTATTTACTAAAATTCTTTATACGCATGTAAAAACAATTATTTTAATGGTCGATTGTAGGACATCTTGATTGTAGATTCTCGGACGTAATCGATGACTGTATCGATTACATTTTTTATGATGACGAATTTTTTTACTAGTAAATTTTCGAGAATCACCCATCACTAGCCATATCCTAGCAGTAGTTTTAGGTAAAAGCGTTAAATTCAAAATAACAAGCCATTAAAAAATTAACACTGAAAAAATTATTAAACATTAATTTCAGCAATTTTAGAAATCCCCCCCCCCCCCCGTCCAGAAGGATTAACAGGATGTACGAAAATTCAGGACATTCCACCATACCTCAGTAGCAGATTTAGATAAAGATATTAATTTCAGGTTACGTAATATAATAAAACAAACTAAAACATGTATTTACTACTTCTAAAACATGTATTTTGTCTGCTAAAACATGTAAGTTTATCTATTTTAGAAATTCCCATCTAAGCCAGTTTATTTGGACTGTCGCACTTTTAGGATATTTTGCCATACCTCAGCAGCAGATTTAGGTAGTAGTGGGTAATTCAAGGTAACACACCTACTAAGAAATTGCTAAAGGTAGGTACTTCACACTTCAGTTATTTTAGAGCTATTGTCTGTTAAGTCGTCAACATCGACTTTGAACAGCATAATATAAGATTATACATACACTATATTGCCATTGATTATGGGACACTTGCGATTTTAGACATTTTACTAAATATCTAGAAAAATACATGAGGAATCATCTCGAAACTCTTAGTGTATAAATATAATAGTATAAGTCATACATCTCCGTGAAGATTTTTTCCCGAAACTCCAAAGGGGACCGTCAACAAATTAAAAAAGAATGAATATCTTTTGAATAACCCTGTCTAAACTAATGTAGCAAAAGCGCTCAAACTCTAGATTGTGTTTGAATGCCTTATTGTAATAAGCCTTGTTCATTTTTATGCAAATAACATGCATACTCGCAGAGTAATTAAGGTTTTTATAAAAATGATCCCAAATTTTTCCAAGTTTTTTCCTTATAATTTTCAGAGTTCTTAATATAAAATATTATTTTTTTCAGAAAATATGACAAACAACATTGCATACAGTACCCTGTAATCAGAATTAAAAAATAATGAAAATTGTATAAAAAATGAGTTGGTTTACTAAATAATTTTTTACTGCGCATGCGTCAACCATATCAAAATTTCATTTGCATATTATGTTAGCTAAATGTATAGAGCAACTTTTGTGAAAGTCACAAAATCATAACTTGAAAATTCTGACAATAATCGTCAACTGAATAAGTCGAAAATCCGTTATTCTCAAAATGAAGCAAAAACAAGAGGGGTTGTATCCATATATTCATTGATTAGTGTCAATATAGAATACACAATATTGGATGTACTACTGCATTTGGATAAAATCCCTTATTTTTTTGCTTCATTTTGGAAACAACGGATTTTGTCCTTTTTCTATAGACGATTACTTTCAGAATTTTCAAGCTGTGATTTTGAGACTTTTACAAAAGTTGCTCTATACATTTAGCTAACATAATATGCAAATGAAATTTTGATATCTTTGACGCATGCGCAGTAAAAAATTATATAGTAAACCTACTCATTTTTCATACATTTTTTATTATTTTTTAATTCTGATTACAGGGTACTGTGTGCAATGTTGTTTGTCATATTTTCTGAAAAAAATATTGTTTTATATTAAGAACTCTGAAAATTATAATGGAAAAACTAGGAAAAATTTGGCACCATTTTTATAAAAACCTTAATTACTCTGCGAGTGTGCATGCTATTTGGATAAAAATGAACACAGTGAATTACAATAAGGCATTCAATCATAATCTAGAGTTTGAGCGCTTTTGCTACATTAGTTTAGACAGGGTTATTCAAAAGATATTCATTCTTTTTTAATTTGTTGACGGTCCCCTATGGCGTTTCGGTAAAAAATCTTCACTGAGATGTATGACTTATACTATTATATTTATACACTAAGAGTTTCGAGATGATTCCTCATGTATTTTTCTAGATATTTAGTAAAATGTCTAAAATCGCAAGTGTCCCATAATCAATGGCAATATAGTGTATAAGACAACAACTATAGATGTTTGATCAGTTATTAATTTTTTTTTTTTTTTTTTTCAATCTTTACTAGATGTATTTCGTTTCATTCAATATGACTTTGGAGAAACCGACTAGTGTAGTGGATGAAACCTGCTAGTATCTGAATATCCTTCATTCTAGTACATTTTAGCACCGTTTAGAATGTACAAAGGAATAAAACCGGATTGACACGAAGTGGAACTGCTCCGCTATTATGACTGCTTTAAATTTGCACCCATTTACAAACCCAAGCATAAAGCAGCATCAAATTCCTCCGTGCAAATTTTCACGCGAAGGTCTCTGTTTAAAAACATTTGTCTGCTTGTTTATTTTTTGGCTTCGTAGAGTGCAGTTTCGCTATGACCAACGCATGACTTGCATGAGTTGGTACGCGGCCACTTGTTTTAATATCTGTACTATACATTATTTTGAAACTGTTTTGGTACGCGGCCATTTGTTTTAATATCTGTACATATGAAACAGTTCTTCGAATTTAAAATTATACAATCTTCAGTTTTATAAGTAATTTTACAACGATAAGCGCTAATTATGTCATGAAAAATATAACGTTGTTTTAAAAATGTAATCCATTTAAATTGATTATCGGTACTATGAGATTTATGCATTTTTATGCTGCCTTCGGAAATATTTTGCAGTTGACTTTAAAATATGAGGATAGCTAAAATAATTAAAAGAGTGGATATGTATACTTTTATAACTTTTACTTGTATTACAAACATACTTACTTTATGTCTGAAATGTTAACTTGTACTTTATTTGCAGTAGTTAATTATTGTATTAGTTTTCCATAATAATTAATTTGTCTTATTTTTGTGTAATAGTTTTTTTTTTTTTTTCAGAAGACTTTTTTTCGCTTGGTTAAAATACAAATTTATATTTTCTGAGCTTTGCTTTCTACTAATAACATATCGCTATCCTATTTAAATTATAATGGTATTTTATTTTCATTGAACCATGCTTTATTTCATTCTCTTATCAAATTAGCATAAATTATCGTAATCTTTTATTAGTTGTTTTACAAGCTTTTATATAGCTAATAGTTATGTTCTTTTGACATTAGATATGATTTTTTGCTAATTTATAAGAAGAGAATAATATATATATTTATTATGTTATTCATCTTAAAAAAAAAAAATAATAAATAAATGAATAATAAAAAAAGAAAAAGAAATATTTTAAAATAAATATCCTTTTTATAGAATCTCATGATTTGTGTTACATCCTCAAGATTGAACTTTTATAAATATTCTTGCAGTTCATTCATTAATGATAAAAAATGTATATATTAATTTAAAATTGTTGCGATTCTTTGCTAGCATTTTTTTTAATTATTAATTCATCTCTCATTTTCTTGTAGCAGTCTTTTTTTATGAACAAAAGGTCAAAATATATTTTTGTGCATAAAGTAGCTACAAAAGTTCAAGCAGAGTTAATTTCAGTATGATTTATTATTCTATATGAATGAGCTTGTGGTGACATGAATTTATAAATTCATCTCTAAACCAATTCTCCTTTCGGTTAAAACCGAGATGAAACTCTAATGAGATATCTAAAAATCTTTCGATATTGCTGAAAATTTTTCAAAGCAACTGCAAAAATTTTAATGTATCATTGAAGTGAAGTAAAACATTTTTATTAACACCAGAAGTCAGTCTACCTACAGGACCCTACTAAAAAATTAAAGTAATTTAATACTTTCTAATACAATTGAAAAGAGTTCCATATGAATGGGTTTGTGGTGACATGAATTTATAAATTCATCTCTAAACCAATTCTCCTTTCGGTTAAAACCGAGATGAAACTCTAATGAGATATCTAAAAATTTTTTATCATCAATATAAAATCAATTTGTCAGTCTGTGCTGCAATTCCCGTAAACTCAAATTTATGTTTATATTGCTGAAATTAACAACAGCATGATTCTTATTGAAAATGGAGTGTGAAGCATTTATAGGTACAATGGAAGAAAAACTTTTTGTGGTAAATTTGAATGATGTTACACTATTTCAAAAATGTAATTTATATCCATTTAAGAAATTTACTAAACCATGCTTTCTGTACAGTCTTGTGTATAATAAAAATGAGATGGTCTCTGTCTGGAGCTCAGTTTTTATTCAAGTCTTCGATTGGGTATAAATATTACAAATTTATACATTTTTTTTAATGAATTTTCAGGGACTTGAAAATCGCGAAACAGTGTCTTGAAAGAGTATTTAAAATTAATACTTATTTCAATGTAAGAATAATATTTTTGCAATAATATATTCATAAAACACCTGTATTCAGTTAAATATAATAAAAACTTTAATTCCGACGTTTCAAAAGGTGTTAAAAAACATGTTGGATGAAACTTTCGGAGTTTAAAACTTTTATTGTATTAAAAGAAATATTTTAACGAAAAACTTTTTAAAATGTTACTAACACTTTTACGCAATGTACTTTTAGCATCAGGTTCTGATGACACAAAAAAATTTTTGTCTTTCAAATCATCAGACTTCGATTTGAAAAGAAAAAAAAAAGCACTGAATACTGATGTTAAAACACGTATCATTAATTTACACAATCACAATAAAAAATCAATTAATGGCTATGTGAAAAAATGATTTGAAGCATATTTTATAATGTTACACTATTTCAAACATAATGACATTGATACATATTATTGAGATTTATTACAAGATGCTTACTGTAGAATATGATATGCATAATGATTATCATTCACTTATAGAGCGACAAAAGATTTTGATTGTAGTACGATGGTCGTACTGTATAATATAAATTAGTTTAATATAAATTATACATATTTAATTAATATATTAATTCATTTAAATTATGTACATTTAAACAAAAATATTAATTAATATTAATTATAGATATTTAAATAATATTACTTAATATGGATTATTCACATTTAAATATTAGCTAGGTATATTTAAATATGGATATTAATTAATTATGTATTAATTATTCATCTTAAAAAAATAATAATAAATAAATGAATAATAAAAAAAGAAAAAGAAATATTTTAAAATAAATATCCTTTTTACAGAATCTCATGATTTGTGTTACATCCTCAAGATTGAACTTTTATAAATATTCTTGCAATTCATTCATTAATGATAAAAAATATGTATATTAATTCAAAATTGTTGCGATTCTTTGCTAGCATTTTTTTTTTAAATTATTAATTCATCTCTCATTTTCTTGTAGCAGTCTTTTTTTTTATGAACAAAAGGTCAAAATATATTTTTGTGCATAAAGTAGCTACAAAAGTTCAAGCAGAGTTAATTTCAGTATGGCTTATTATTCTATATGAATGGGTTTGTGGTGACATGAATTTATAAATTCATCTCTAAACCAATTCTCCTTTCGGTTAAAACCGAGATGAAACTCTAATGAGATATCTAAAAATCTTTCGATATTGCTGAAAATTTTTCAAAGCAACTGCAAAAATTTTAATGTATCATTGAAGTGAAGTAAAACGTTTTTATTAAGTCAGTCTACCTACAGGACCATACTAAAAAATTAAAGTAATTTAATACTTTCTAATACAATTGAAAAGAGTGTTTATAAAATCAGTTTGTCAGTCTGTGCTGCAATTTCCGTAAACACAAATTTATGTTTATATTGCTGAAATTAACTACAGCATGATTCTTATTGAAAATGGAGTGTGAAGCATTTATATCTCCCAAATCAATTATATATTTAAATACAAATAATAATATAAGGAAAGAGAAAAAGTAATTATGCTCAGTTTCCACTACTTTATAATTACAAATGAATGGGTAATTAGTAAAAAGAATAGTAAATTAATTGCGATTTTTGTATATGTAAATAAAATTTTTAAAAATGATAATTTAAGTATCAAATTAATAGAATTTACTAACATTTTTCAACAGTAATATAAAATTGTATTTAGTGTAAGTTTAGGATATATTGTAGTTTAATAAATGTTCATAATTATTTTTAAAAAACTTGAGTAACTTTAAAAAGTATCCTAATTATTGAAAATTTATTTGAAATAAAATTTTATGCAATAAAAATTATTGCATTTTATTCATGTTAATTTTAATTTAATTTTGTTTATTTAATTGTAAGTATAATTTAGTTTTTAATCTGTTTGACAATATAAAAATACAAAACAACTGATCTTTACATGTTTTTAACTATTCTTTATTAACTAATTCAAAAAATATCATTACAAAACTCCACAAGAGATAAAATAGCAAAAAATGCACAATTTAAAACCTAACAATTAAAATATTTGGTTTTAACCAACATGCTATACATGGTTTATCTTTCAACAAAGCCCATTGGAAAAAAAATGCAAGTTCTCCCAAACAGAATAATGCCCGAGAAATTGGGCGGAGAAATTTGAGATTGACGGACACTTGCTTTGTACACCCGAAAGGAACCATGGATATATTCTGGATTAGTGCCCTAGGAGGTAGCAGGGGTGATAAATGCCTTAGGTTGAATTTCTCCCAAATCGGATCTGGACATTCTAAACGGGTCAGAAATAGTGATGGAATCGATGTGAATTGAATGTGGATTCGAGTGGATATTCTAAATGACACTTTATTGTCAGTCACAATATTAAAGAAGACAGAATGCTCAACAACTTTCATACTTACAACTTTTTTATGCACTCAATAGCAAGCGCATTACGCTATTTCAAAAATAAGCATTTTTTTTTTTTTTCAATTTTCTTTAAATTATGGAAAACGTAATTTTGCTCCGATTATTCAAATATTCCCCCAGAATTTACTGGTGTATGTTGACTTCTTAAAATTGGTAGCAGTAAATTATATATTATTTACACACCCATATTTTTATTTTCATCTTAATAGACATTTTATATTCAATAAATTTATATAATTTTTAAAGTTGGCCAGAGTATATATGAATAAAGCAATTTTCATATTTAGACTGTATATAATTTTGTATACTAAGTATATACAATGTTAATTTCGAAGCATTGTTTAAAAAATTACTTCAATATTTAGTAAGTTATTGGCATAATAGTTTCCCTTAAAAGAGAATTCTTTTTCAATTTTTAATAATTTAATAATTTTATAATTTTTATAATACAAACATATTTTATTTTTCCAGGGATCATTGGGATAGATGTGTAAATTTGCGAAAGATGTATTTTATCCCACATACAATGGTATATTTTATTTACCAATTAATGATAACATTTGTTTTAGAAGAAATATTGGATTGTAGTGCCATTTAAAAGGGAGGAGTCAAAACATAAATATATTTTATGTAACAAATACTTTTACCTTATAAAATAGTTACAATAAAAATTGCAATAGATTATTCCACTAACTAATGTTATGCATTTATCTCTTGTAAAATTTTAAAATTCGTTCAATAAGATACTCGACAACATAAGTTTCATAAAAATATTTAAAAGATTAGTTTTAATAAATATTGTCAACAGAATATTTCACTTACCAATATTATATATTTATCTCTGATAAAATTTAAAAATTTTGTCAGTAAAGTATTAGACATCACTAATTTCATTCAAAAATTTAAATGATTAGTTTAAATAAACATTGTCAAATATTTTTTTCACTCATATCAATAAATATAACAAGAGATTATACATTTAGCATGGAAAAATGTATAAAATTTTAAGATTATCTATTAAATGCTTTAAAGCTCTAACAGAAAAACTTAATTTGGTTGTTGAAAAATACACTATGTAGAATATTCTAATTTTCTGTAATATGTACTTTTTTGAAAATATATTTGCTTAATGATCTCAGTGATACTATTTATCAAATGAAATACCAATTTATTTACGATTGTAAAGCATATAAACATTTTTGTTTTCGATTTGATCTTTTGTCTCATTCAACTCCTTTTCTTAACACAATGAAGTAAGGTACACAATATGACTGCATAAGCTAAATGAAAAACTTCATTTTAATAATAATAATTTCTACATGGTATTTAATATTTTTTTCCTTTTGATGGCACTGTTGTATGATTATTAACATTTCGTTTCAAAACAATGTCTTTATCCTGAGTTAAAAAGGTATTTGAATCGTGTTCATCTAGAGATATAAAGCCGAAAAAACATATCATTAGAAATTGATCTCAGGTATCCCATGAAAAAAAAAAATTAAAAGTTGTAAAATGCAAGCGAGATATTTGTTAAGAATGCTCCGATAGGTTTAAAGTCACCTTGCTAATAACTTCGAGTTACTAATTTAGTCTCATAATTCATATAGCTGTGACTTTAAACTTCTCAATACTTCAACTACCATAAAATCTTTGAAAATGAAATTTGTATATACAGAATCCGATCTTTAAAGAAAAATTATATATTTTCAAGAGAAAGAATATGAACAATTATAACTGCTAAGATGGAAACGTGTTTCAAGCGAAATATACTACGTTCTTTTGGTTCATTTTTCAATGTTTTAATGAATCAATATTTGACGAATATGATTACGTATTTAATGATAACGCATATAAAGTTTTCAAAATTCGGCTACTAGTGATTTATTACAATTCTCGTGGTAAATTTTCTTTTTAAGGTTTGAGGGAGGGGGTTGGGGCGAAGAATCCCTGTATGTCACGAAAGCAAAATGCTAGTTTTGGCCCTGAAACACATAATTTACTGCTGCCAATATGTAAAGGTTAACATACACGATTAAATCCATGGGAAACAATTGGATAATAGGGGCAGAATTACGTTTTTCACGGCTTTTAAGAAAATTGAAAAAATCGTCCTATTTTCAAAATGGCATACTGCGCTTGCTATTGAGGGTATAAAAAAGTTGTAAATATGAGAGTTGTAGAGTCTGTCTTCTTTAAAATTGTAACTGACATGCAATAAGCTACGGAGACGGGTCTCCAAATATTTCGAAAAAATCAAAAAGTCCCAAAATTTTGTTGTTTTTTCGCCACAAAACAATTTAGCCTTCAGAAATTTTGTTTGGAAAGTTTAGTTTTTCCATGTTGGCATCATTATAAACAAGTGAGAAAAGAAAATTTTCTACCCGGCATTTTGCAAGGTAACATCCCCTTTTTTGATACATTTCCCGTACACTAACAGAAGGCATTGTAAGAGTTTTTTCAAAGAGAAATATTTAGCTTTTAGAATTTTGCATTATTTATGCTATTGCTATGTATGATTATTGTTTTCAACTTTGAAACTATCCGATTTATAAATCTTACAATGCAATGACAAAACGTATAAAAAACAGCTAAATTCCTTGACAGTGCAAAATAGTAAGGTACCCTGGGGTAATAACGCCACGTTAAAGTTCTACCAATTTTCACGGCTTAGTTTTAGATTGTATTTTTCAAACAAATATAGGATCTTATACAGCAACTCATTGACTATCTATATAAAATAAAATAATTTAAAAGATATGTATTCATAAAATGTAATGGCGTTTTTTCTTGACCTATGCTATTTGGCGTTATTACCCACCTATATGGGTAATAACGCCATGCAAACAAAACTATGAAATAAGATGGAATAATTGCATGCAGATAGCCCAATTCTAAAAGTACAAACTCTACAAACTTAGAAATTGAAAAATTGCATTCTAAGCTATTGAAAATGTTCAATTTTTTGTGAAAGTGTAAGAAAAATAAAGGTGTGGTGTGGGAGGGGGGGGGGATGAGGCAAAAGAATATCAGACCGTGAGCTTCTTTTTGCTTAAAAAAGACCGTTTAAATAGAAATATGAGAAACATTGCACAGTTTTAACTGTGTTTATTTGAATCAGTATTTAGGATGTAGCTCGGCCACTGTAGGGAATCAACCGGGGTATTAATGTCAAGGATTGGCGTTATTACCCCGGTATAGTTATCGCGCAGTACATTTTAAATTACAAATATCTCGAGAAGATATCCAAAATCTTCAACAACATTTTAAAAGTACATGAAATGCACTACAAATTTATGTAATTAACAAAGTATTTCCGGATAAAAACATAGTCTTCACATCACAAAACGTGTTTCGCAAATTTTAGATCAAGCGTAAATTTTAGTTGTTTGTAAAAACAATAAGACCTAAAAATGTAACAAATTAACTTGAAGCTGTTTTTTACGATTTATATGACTCAAAACCCTTCTGCGCAGAGCACATGGGTGTCATTTACCAGATTATTTCATAATTATGCAAAATATAAGCACTTGGCGTTATTACCCCGCCTGGCGTTATTACCCCAGGGTACCTTATTAAAAAACTTACTTCCTATCTAATAATGTATCAGAACTTTTTCTCAAAGGAAATGTACTCACGAGTACAAAAAATACATAAAAGTACTTTACAAAACAAACCTACTTTTTCTCTTGTTAAAATTATATATGTATATTTGAACTCATTAACATATACAAACTATTGCTTTTAAGCATGTCGCGTTTTCTAGAGAACTTTCGCATTTTCTAAATGTTATTCATTCACTCTTTTCAAACAACTTCAAGAGAATCAACTGATATTTTAGGCCATTACCATGTATAAGCATGCATATATATTTGTACACTCATTTTCTCAGCACCAGCAGAACGGATCTGAATGTAAGTTTTATACTAAAATCTATTATATCTGGAAAAAGTTTAATCTAAAAAAATCTTCGTGTGTAATTATTATTATTATATTTATTTATTTATTTTTACAGTGACATGTCAAATATTTTAACACTGCGTTTCATATGTGTGTTTTTTAAAGAGTTTTCCCATACAAACGGGAGAGAAAGTGTATGCGATAAATAAATATTGATCGATTGAACGTATTTTCAGAAATTTTGAGTGATGAGCAACTTTATATGTGCCTTCATAAATAACAATGTGGTAACACATGAACAATAAAATTTAATAGGTTAGAGTAATTTAGACGAAAACTTGGCTAGCCTGCTATTATCGACTATTGTTAATATTGATTTTCGGAAAAAAAATGTCTGTAATTAATCGAAATATTAACCCTTAAAGACACTGACCGATTTGGACATACATAATCACACCGGTGGCAAACTCTGTGTACCATCAGGTTTTTAAAGCCTGGATAACAACTTTTAATGATATATTTGGCTAATACAATGCCCAGTAGCAGTATAAAAGCAATAAATAGCAAATTGTTAAAAACAGTCTAATATAATTAGAATTAATCACATAAAGACTATAGGATTCACGGCTAGTTTTCATTGAGTGAATCTCTCAGTACGCTTCCCGTGTCTTTAAAAGTTACTTAAAAATACGTCTGGAAAATTAGGGCACGGATCGAGGTGGCGTTGGAAATTTGCCATCTCCTTTCGAAGCGCACTTAGCACGATGCCAAGTTTAAACATTGAACAAGCGTTTTATTTTTATTTCTTTTTCATTGTAAAAAGAAAAGATTACTACTACGGTGAATTTAGTTTTATGAAATGCCAAATGAAGTTTAAATATGCAGGACTTTTATCGTCAGTACCGGATTAAGTTTATCAAAAACAGATAAAAATAAAATTTTAAAAAGTGTTATAGGAATAGCAATGTCTGTATTATTTAGGTTTCATATCTTTTTGAACTTTTTTGGTATAACCACTCATTCTTTTCTAGTATAAACAAGAATATCCAACCGTACGCTATATAGTTTTATACGAATTCTTTTTATTTTTAGCAACAATTTTTTTAAATAACATAGTTAACAATTCCTATATTTTTTGTATGGAAGCCTCAAGAGCGAGATTACTACTCGCACATGACTGTTAGTTTCAAATTATCTTCGAGTTCTGACGAGATCGTTTTGGCGATATAGCTGTTATGGGAAACATATAATAATTTAACATAATAATTTAGCAGAATCATTTAACATACTCATTTAATATAATAAATCAATCAAAACTAATGTAAAATAATTTCCTAAATCATTAAAAAAGATTTATTGCAATAATAATCATTTTCTTTTTCATTAAGTAAAATTTATTTAGACAGTAATCATTTTCTAAAACATTAAGTGTAATATATTGCTTTTTATGTTTATAATTTAATTCTGAAATGCCGACAGATTGACGCCACTGTATGCACTTTGTTTCAATTCTGTGACGTCACGATATCTGTGTGTAAAATGTTATTAAATGATGTTGTCAGTTGTCGATTAAAATGTTGAATAGATAACAAGTGTTTTTCTTTTACATCTCTTGAATTTATTTTAGTGAGTTTAAATGGTCTTATGCTGTGATACTACTAATAGTAGTTTTTTTAGATTGTTATAGATTAACAATATAGTTTGATATATTTAGAAAGAAATAATATATTTTGGCGTCCAAAACGTGCGGCGACACAGCATAAAACATGGATTTAAACTATTTAAAACAAGAAAGAAAAAGTCTAAGAATATCGTTTTCTGCCTGTGTAAATAAAATTAAAGAAGAATTGCTGAAGCCGGACATTGATGTCAAAAACTTTTCTGTTTTGCAGAAACAGTTAGAAGATAAATTCGAAAGATTAGATGGATGTCAGAAAAATATCAGCGACATTCTTTTGAAAAGTAAAGATTGCGAAAAGGAATGCGAAGATGATTTTCAATCGGCGGAAGAGTATAGAGATAAAAACCTGGAAATGAAGACTGGAATAGAAGAAAAAATTATTTCTTTACAGTTACCAGTGTTTGAAAACAGAAATGAATACTTTGAGAAAAGAAATTTTAAGCTTCCGAAGATTGAATTGAAGAAATTTAACGGCGATGTTAAAGAATATTTGTCTTTCTGGTCGCAGTTTCAGAAGATACATGAAGATAAAAGTATTTCAGAGTCCGATAAATTTCAATATCTAATTCAGGCAATGGTTCCGAATTCAAAAGCAGCGAGAGTGGTTGAAAGTTACCCAGCAACGGCTGCTAATTATCAACAAGCAATTAGTCAGATTCAAGAAAGATTTGGTAGAGAAGATTTGCTTGTTCAAATTTATACGGGATTTGTTATCCATGGTCATGAAAAACGCTATCACTGGTCGTGTTAAAACAGATTTACCTAAATTATATGATGAACTAGAAGGAAAACTGAGATCGTTAGAAAGTTTGGGCCGTACTCAGGAAAAGTACGGGGATTTCCTGATACCTTTAGTAGAATCAATACTTCCCGAAGAAGTCCTGATGTCATGGGAAAGAAAAAGAAATTCGGAAGATACAAGACATGAAGAAAGATCACTAAAAAATTTAATGTGCTTCATTAAACAAGAAGTTCAAAGCGAAGAGATGGTGGCTTTAGCGCGAAGTGGTTTCGGTGCAAGTTCAACTTATAAAAAGGGAGAGCGGGATATTAAATTTTCGACTCCTGCAACGGCTTCTACTTTAGTGAGTACGTCTTTCGGAAATCCAGGTAAGAAAAAGATTTCTTGTGTATTTTGTGATAAAAGGCATTTGTCTCGAGATTGTTTTACAGCTAGAAATATGACTTTAGAAAATAAGAAAAAACTATTGTTAAAGAAAAATGCTTGCTTTGGTTGCTTTAGACCATACCATATATATAAAAATTGTAGATTTAAAAGTACTTGTATTAAGTGTAAAAAATCTCAACATTATTTGATGTGCCCAGATGATAATATTGAAAATACTAATGATAAGAACAAAAGTGATATACATGAAACTAATACTCTGACAAATCATTCTAATATTGAAAATGTATATCTTATGACATTAATGGTTAAAGTTAAAAATAAGAATGTAGAATTATAAGTTCGCAGTATAATCGATTCTGGTTCTCAAAACAGCCATATCAGTAAAAAAAGTGGTTGAGAATCTACATCTGGTTCCTAAGAGGAAAATTAAAATGACTCATTGCCTTTTTGGAGGGAGAGAAATCTCAGTTAAAATGCATGATGCTTATGATTTAATTATTTCTGATTTGAATGATTCCTTTAGTTTTAAATCTGAGGTATTCTCTGAAAATAAAATTACCGGATTTGTGCCTAAATTATCTAGTGTGGACGCACTTATTGAGCTTAGAGAAAAACAAATAATTTTACCTGATCTTGAGTCTGATGATTCAGAAATTAATTTACTTTTAGGTGCCGACTTAATTGGCACATTATTCACTAATAAATGTAAGAAATTAAATTCAGGTTTATTTTTGTTAGAAACACGCTTAGGTTGTGTATTAACTGGACAACCCAATCACAACTTGAGGGGTAATTATGATAGTAATGATGTTTTGTCTGTTGTGTCTTTGTATGTAAAAAATGTTCCCATTAATGAGTTATGGGACCTTGAAACGATCGGTATTAGAGAGCCTGTAGAAAATTTAAAAAATCAACATGAGCATTCCAAAATGATAGAGGAATTCAAAACCAATATTAAAATTCTTCCGGGTGGTAGGTATGAAGTTTGTTTACCATTTAAATCTGAAATGATTGAATTGCCTAGTAATTGGCGTGGAAGCGACATCAGAAAATGTGCGAACGCGCGGAAAAGGAGGGTATTTTTGTTGATTATCAAAATGTTTTCCGAGAATGGGAGGAATTAAAAATAATTGAGAAAGTAACGGGGAACGTCGAAAAGGGGCATTTTTTGCCGCATCGGCCTGTTATAAAAATGGACAGTGCTACTACTAAAATTAGGCCAGTTTTTGATGCATCCGCTAGAAAATACGGAAAGTGTTCCTTAAATGATATTTTGTATAAAGGTCCGAATTTAATTGAGCAAATACCGGATATTATAGATAGGTTTCGCATTAATAAAATAGGTCTTTCTGCGGATATCGAAAAAGCTTTTTTGCAGATTAGCAAAAATCCGCATCATAGAGATTTTTTACGATTTTTTTTATCCTGCCGTTAATGAAGAAATTATTTATAGGCATTGCAGAGTGATTTTTGGAGTGAATTCAAGCCCATTTTTGTTGGCAGCCACGATATCCCATTTATTAAATAATGTACCTCTTAATTATAGGAATATTTCTGAAAAGTTGAAATATTCATTTTATGTTGACAATTGTGTTACTGGTGTTTCGAATGCTGCGGAACAAGACGAATTTATAGTACAGGCTGAAAACATTATGTCTCGAGGTAGTTTCTATTTGAGAAATTGGGAAAGTAATGTTCAATCTCAAAAGGTTTCAAAAAGTTCAGGTGTAACAAAATTGCTTGGGATATTGTGGGATCTGGATTGCGATATGCTTAAGTGTAATTTACAATTTGATAAATTGAGTAGCAATGAAAATTTCTCTAAAAGATTAATTTTCAGCTCTATGCAGAAAATTTTTGATCCAATAGGGATATTGTGCCCAGCAACTTTGCCACCGAAAATTTTATTGCAACAAACCTGGAAATTAGGTCTAGGGTGGGATTCTCCTTTACCGGATGAAATTCAAAGGCCTTTCAAAAAATGGTTCAATGAAATAAATATGTTAGAAAACGTGCAAATTCCGCGATATGTTGAAATAAATGAGTCTACCGAGATGCATGTTTTCATGGACGCATGCAAAGAGGCATATGCAGCTTGTATATTTTTGCGAACGAAATCCCCGGACGCAGTAAAAATTCAATTAATTCGAGCAAAAGCTATAGTTGCTCCCATAAAGCAAGCGTCAATTCCTAGATTAGAATTAATCGCGTGTAATATCGGAGCTAGGCTGACACATTCAGTACAGCAAGCACTTTGTATACAGAATATGAAAACAGTGTTTTGGAGTGACTCCATGGTTGCGTTGTACTGGATAAGTGCATACGGTGAATGGTCCGTTTTTGTTTCGAATAGGGTAAAAGAAATAAAAAGTATTTTTCCCAATAACGAATGGCGCCATGTGCCAGGAAAAATTAATCCCGCGGATCTGATTTCTCGGGGGTGTTCTCCACAGCAACTGCTAGAATCACGGTGGTGGAAAGGGCCGAAATGGCTCATGGAGGAAAAAGAAAAATGGCCCATAACCGAAACTCTTGATAGTGAAACTCCTGAGATTGTTAGTGAAAGGAGAAAAGTGAAATTGTGTAACGTAAATACAACTGTTAAAAATATTCCTTGGTACGCTAGGAAATTTTCAAAATTTGAGTCGATTATTAGACTAGTTGCATGGGTATTAAGATTCATAAATAATGTGAGATCACAAAACAGTGCTAGAAAAGTTGGTAAATTATCAGTTGAGGAATTAGAATATGATGGAAAAACTTTAATTTCAATTGTTCAAAACGAGTTTTTCCCAGATGTAGATTCGATACCTTACTTAAGCTGTTTTAAAGATGAAGATGGTATAGTTAGAATAAAAACAAGGATTACAGAGCGCATTGATGCACCATATTTTTTATCGCCCATTCTTCTACCTGATGACTGTATTTTGACAACTAGACTAATAGAACATTTTCATATAGCGAACTGTCATGCTGGAACTCACATTTTGTTAAGTATCTTAAGAGAAATATACTGGATTCAAAGAGGTAGAAAAACTGTCCGAAAAGTTGTAAATAAATGCGCTCCTTGTCAACGCTACAAAATTAAATCTCGTGAATCCGATCCAGTGCCATTACCCTTTGATCGAGTAAAGGATTCTAGTGTTTTTGAAATTGTAGGCGTTGATTTAGCAGGTCCTTTATTTGTTAAAAACGCAGATAAAACCTGGATAGTGCTATATACTTGTACAGTTTATAGAGCCGTGCACCTAGAGCTTGTCTCCTCTTTGTCAACTGATGCATTTTTGCTGTCTTTGCGACGTTTCATCGCGAGAAGAGGTAGACCTAGAATAATCTATTCTGATAATGGTAGCAACTTCAAAGGTGCCAATAATGATCTGTCAAAGATAGACTGGGAAAAATTATCTCGTTTTTCCGACGTGCAACGAATTATTTGGAAATTCAATCCTCCCTCAGCCGCTTGGTGGGGTGGCTGGTGAGAAAGGCTGATCCGTGTGATCAAAGAGCTTCTCCGACGAACTCTCGGTAAAGCTGTTGTGAATTTGGAAGAATTACAAACAATTTTGTGTGATTGTGAATACATTATCAATTCTCGTCCCCTCACATATCAATCCGAAAATCCAGAGGATTTAGTTCCCTTAACACCTAATATGTTTTTAGTGCAAAACTCTTCTTCCAGTGTCACGGACATTGACGAAGTTGACGCTAAACAGTTTCGCAAACGACTAAGATACAGAGTTAAGCTCATGGAGCAATTGCGAATACGTTTTCGAACTGAATATATTGGTCAACTTCTTCAAAGACGTCGTGAAATATCCCAGTTACCAGAGTTAAAGCTGGGTGAACTTGTGCTGATTGGAAACGATGTACAAAAACGTCTCAATTGGCCGCATGCAAAGATTGTGGATTTAATTCCTGGAAAAGATGGTAAAGTTAGGACTGTTAAATTGAAAAGTGAGCACGGTGTGATTTTAAGACCTAGTCAAAGAGTATTTCCTCTCGAACTTTCTACTAATAATATGTATCCTTCTTTATTTCAGCTGAAAAGCAGTAGTCAAGATGCTCTCGTGAGTTCTGATTCTGCAGACGGGACGACTAAACCTGAAACAATGAGTTATAGAACTCGATTTGGGCGTATTTCCAAAATGCCCAAAAGATTTGGTAAATGAAGTATTTAATTTTGAGTAGCTAGTCAGCAACTCAAAAGGGGGGAGTATGTTATGGGAAACATATAGTAATTTAACATAATAATTTAGCAGAATCATTTAACATACTCATTTAATATAATAAATCAATCAAAACTAATGTAAAGTAATTTCCTAAATCATTAAAAAAGATTTATTGCAATAATAATCATTTTCTTTATCATTAAGTAAAATTTATTTTGACAGTAATCATTTTCTAAAACATTAAGTGTAATATATTGCTTTTTATGTTTATAATTTAATTCTGAAATGCCGACAGATTGACGCCACTGTATTCACTTTGTTTTAATTCTGTGACGTCACGATATCTGTGTGTAAAATGTTATTAAATGATGTTGTCAGTTGTCGATTAAAATGTTGAATAGATAACAAGTGTTTTTCTTTTACATCTCTTGAATTTATTTTAGTGAGTTTAAATGGTCTTATGCTGTGATACTACTAATAGTAGTTTTTTTAGATTGTTATAGATTAACAATATAGTTTGATATATTTAGAAAGAAATAATAATAGCAGCCATTTAAATGAGAGAAAGAATTTTACAAATGTGTAATATGTGCACCAAAAAACTTTTCACATGAGAGTAGGAGACTTTTATTTTCTAGCATGATATTTTTATTCCAAGCATAAGTGCCTTTATAGCTAAGCTATTTGGCTGTAGTAAATAATCATTATTTCTTGAAATATTGAGATGCTTCCGACTATATTCTTTATTGCTTCTTTTCTTCCAAACACCCAATTTTATTTATTTTTTCTTCAAAATGCGAATCACAAAAATAAAGAATCTCATTTGCAATTCTTTTAAAATATTTTGTGCGCCTTTTTAAGGAAAAACCCATATTTTCTATAATATTATTTTCAGAGTTTATAACCTGAAAAGCGAAAAAAAATCTAAAGTGAACACGGTTTTTAGATTCATTCATTTTTGGAATAAATATGGTTATGTATTCAGCTTGACGCTTAAAATAAAGCTCTGTATTATGAAACAGAAAATTAATATTAGAGCTATAACAATAAACTGCGAAATATGTTGTCTCACTAAATATATAAGCAAAATAAATGTAGCATATATTTTGGAAACATATTTTTCAAATTTAATTTCTTTATAGTAATAAATTTTACTGACTGAAACTTGATAAATCATGTTAACGTATGATATTTTTTGCTTCACGGTACTTTATCATCATTTTGCTTTTTCAAAAGTTAACATTTCGTTTTTTATAATAAAATTTTAAATTCCCTCTTTATACACATCATACAAATAAATACAAGTTTTTAAATCATCTGTGTACTTTTATTTACATCCAATATAAAGAAAAAGACATTTATTTTTATATTATATCCAAAAGGGAACGGGGTGAAGAGTGTTTAATAAAATGCAGTCGATAAATTATTATTAATGGAGAAATTTCAGAGAAATAAAAATTTAAGAGAAAATAGATTATGTATTGAAAAGGCTTTTATAATACAAGTAATAATTCATTTTATATTTTTAGTATCAGTTATCAGAAACATACTGGATTCGTAAAAAAAATTCTGGTGGAGATACGGGAAGTTTCGGTCTGTGTTTATGTGAGACGAAAAAAAAGGAAATAAATAATACTCATTCGGTTTGTTTTTTATCTTCAGCCAATTAAACACACTTTTTTTAACACGCCTTTAGTTCTTCATGTTTAAAAATATGTCTTATGTAGCAAATCTATAATTATACAAATTATTAAGAAAAGGGCTGCAAATAACTATTTTTGTGACATCCGAGTTAAAAAAAATTATGCTGATTTCTAAAACAGCTTATTTCTATTAATAATATTAATAATTAAATATATTACACAACATACACAGCTATATGGGGATTTTTTATTAAATAAAACCTTTTTAGGCAGTCACAGCAGAATAGAGGAAACCGCGATAAAATAGATAATTGCAACTTGATATTGCTGAAATCGACCAAAATAAACGAAGTACATGCGATACAACATGAAATGAAAACCTAAAGGACGCGGATATTTTTATCCTGTCGATCATTATTGATCTGATGATTGATATACTTTCAGATATTTATAATAACATGTTGCAAATACCTAGTATAAAATAAGATCTTCGTAGAACAAAAATTATATTTAAGCATTGGTTTAAATTTCATTATCCGAAATACAAAAGACATGCGCAGCAGTATTATACAAAATGCAACTTGGATTAAAGCTTGAAAATCTACAGAAACACAAAAATGGCCATAAAGCGCAAGTTGATGCAAAAGTACTACTGCGACCATATCCATACAGGTACATATTTTTACTTATGTATACAATACATGCCAGTTTTGATGAATTTGCTTTAGGGCTGGTATATTTCATGTAAGTGCATTGAAATTGCTTAGGGCATTAAAAAAATCGGCAATTTCTGAACTTCTTTAAATCTTTCTGAAACTTTATCCGTATATGCATTTTGCACTTATTCTATGGATTTTTTTAAACCAGCACAGCTATACGTAAAGATTGGTGAGGAAACAGAACTTTAATATGTTAGTCATTTAATCTCGCACTGTATGTTAATGATACGTAATATTGATGGAAAACAAATTGCTATCTGAAAACATACTTTCAGCTTTATTTTTTCTTTTTTTTTGGACCATGTGATTAACTATCTTCATGGTTGTAAATAATAATGTTTGTGCTATGGGAGGATATTATAAGAGATAGAATAAAGTATTCTTTAAGCCTTGTGAAGACATACTATTGTGCATCATCATGTCTTTTGTTAAGTTTGCTCAAGTTTAAATGCTGTGTTTTTCCATGTTTATTTGCTTTAAATTTATTGGATTTGCCTTTTTTTTCAGGAAAAACTGATATGTTAAATAAATTCTCACAATATGTTAACTATTTCTCATATCCATTTTAGTGCAACTACAGATACAAAATTTTACTAATTTAAGGAATTTCGGCTTTTTTTTTTAACCCTTTCGGGCCTGGTGCTCTATTAATAGTACATGCCTTTTAATGGAGTATTATTTTTTTAAGAAATTTTTTGCTACTCTTTACATGTGGTAATGTTAGTATATGGCTATGCATTTAGCATGTAACTTCATTTATGTTTAGGCATTTAGTAAAAATATTAATTATTATTATTTGCTTAGTTTTCTTTGCGCCGTTTGCGATTCTTTTATTTTAAACATACGTTTCTCTCTTTAAATTTAAAATAAAAGTTGCTATCCTGAAAGAATCATGTGAAATAAAGTGAAAAAAGTATTAGAAAGTTGTAATATAAATTAAATCTTATTCTTATAAAATATTTTCTAAACATTTCCAAAACCTCTTCCTTAGCCTATTGTCATATGAATATTAATTGAATAGTACGCAAAAAAACAAAATTCGTTATCTTTCAGACAATTAAATATTCATTAAACACTGATAAATATAGTTGGATAGCTAGTCTTAATGTTATTAACGTAAAAGAAATTTTTTCTAAAGACTGAAAAAAAAAATCGGACCCCGAAAGAGTTAATAGCATTAAGCCAGAGCTTGCCTAAGTCGATGTTGTATTTAAAATAGAAACTATTTCCCTCACTAACAAAGATACGAAATGCACTAGCTCTTACATTGAATAGACATTTTAAAATAGGTTTAAACAACATCTAGCCGATGTCAACGTAGTTTTCTGCTAAATATAGGTATTTCATTGCTGAAAGAAAGACATTTCGTACAGTTATATCAACTCACGCAAAATTAAACAAGATTAAATACTGTACATTGTGTAATGCCTGGTTAAAAAAAAAAAAAAAAAAAAAAAAAAAAAAAAAAAAATTCTCAAAAGATCAAGAATATAATTTTATCAACAGGATAGATTTATCGAAGCTTTTAAATTTTAGGATCAAGATAGTACAAAATTGATTGAGAAAAGTGTAACAACCACATGCATTAGTGAAAATGAAATAGAAGCAAAGATGCAGTCCTAATCTAAGATTAAGTTATGTATGTAATTTAACAAAGAAGGGACCAACTTTGATAATTACAGATTTTGATTATTTTTATATATGTTGTAGGGTAGAGGTCCCTTAATCTTAGGTTCACCGGATTTTATACAACCCTCCTTAAATCTCAAGAAACAAGGAGAGGAGTCTAATATTAAAATACAACTTAAGTATTTATTTTGTAACGTGATTCTTACATTAGTGTAGTTCATTCGGTTGAGCGATAGATCATAGATACACAGACCTCGTGTTCAATCCTGGAACGAGCTACGTTTCTTTTTCTTTTTTGTTTTGTAAATATATTTGTAATTAAAATTTACGAAATTCAACGCCAATTAAAAATTGTGTACCAATTATAACTTTAACGTATTTATTTGTAATTAAATCATTGTATAAAACGGTTATTTTTTTTAATGACTTAAAATGTATTTCATTCATTATTTATTGATGTAATGATATAAATTATATGTGTCAATTCGTGATTTTAAAGAAACATCCTTTATGTATTGCTAAAGAAATGAATAAGATGAAATACTGGACAACGGTTTAAAGTTAATTTGTTCCATTTATAGGCCTTATCGCTTTTAGAAGCAACTAAAATTAATGCTTGATCTAAAATTTGCGAGATAAATTATGTGATGTGAAGACTATATATTTATCAGGAAATACTTAGTTTATTACATAAATTTGTAGTGTATTTCATATAATTTCAAAATGTTGTAGAAGATTTTGGATATCTTCGTGAGATAGTTTGCAGTTTAAAATGTACGGCGCAATAAGTACACCGGGGTAATAACGCTAAGGAATGGCGCTGTAACCCAGATTGATTCCTTACCAGAGGCGCCAACTTATATGGGCCCGTGGGGCACACGAGCCCACCCAATAATCTAATTGCTGCGCTTACACAATTTTCAATGATTTATTTCGTTATTTATTTATTTTTTATTTAATCGCAGAAATAAAATTTATGGACGTTCTCAGAATATTTTTTTAAATAGTAGGGCATCAATTAAACTAAATGGACATTTGAAAACTTCTTTAGTTGATGTATAATTAAACTTCTCTCAGAGACAGATTTCCCGCATATTTTGCATCAGATTTCAATTTCATTTTACATAATGTTTAATAGTCTATAATTTAATATTTTTCAATTTATAGTTATTTATTTAAAAATTAACAATTTTTATGATATTTATGACAAATATTAATGTATTTATAAGGAAGAAATATTATTTATTAAATTTAATATAATTAAATTATAATAATTTTATATTTCACTTCGAAAAGCCGTAATTTTTATTTCGAATTATCTTTCTTGTTCATTTGTTCTTCCCTCATCCTTCTCTACACAGACACGTAATAAGAAGAAAAAATTGCAAGTTATTTTACTGAAAATTTTTTAAGCCCACCCAATATTTTACAAAAGTTGGCGCTACTGTTCCTTACAGTAGCGGAACTACATCCGAAGGGGTTTATTTTTTCTTTATGCATAAGACCCTATTATTGTCATTGTTGAAATGGTTAAATAAAGGGGGGGGGGATCCTATACCCAAAACTATTTTTTTATATTCATGTAAAAACTATTTTAAACTCTTATATATAAAACGACATCAAAATATTTTCGATATGTCAATTACAACATTTTCAAAAAATCAGGTTTCTATAAAATTACAACTTGATTGTTCGATTGAGTTCTAAATTTTAACTGTCCACTTTCTCAGCGTTCTGTTTTTCAAAATTTTATAAATATAATCTTTAACTGAAGTGGCAGAAATTCTAACGTAAGTAATGTTATACGATCTGTGAGACCGTAAGATCAAAAGATGAATAAAAGGCGTAAATAACTCATAGGATGTTGTTTTTGTACTAAACTTTTCGTACAACACTATTATAATTAACATTCATCTATTTAAAAATGTTTGGTGATAATACTAAAGTTCCAAATGAAACAAATTTCGGTAGTGTTTGTAGTTAAATCGAAAATTACAAGTTACACCATAAAAACTGAAATAAGCAGTAGTCTGTGAGACCGATAACGTTTGTTAAAGGTTGACAGACGATCAATGATTAAAACTCAGAGTACGGTTTCTGCACTACACTTTTTGTACAGGATTAATTCTAATTGAATTTAGTCTGTTCAAACATTTCTAACAATAGTACGAGAACTCCGAACGAAAGCGAATTTCAGTTGTAGGTATAGTTAAACTGGAATATTCAAGTTAAACTCAAAAATTAGAAAAATAAACAGCGTTTAGTGAGATCGCTAACAGCAGTTAAAGGTTAATTTTGTTGCTAAGAATAGAGATAAAGATACATAACCACATGAATCATGTATAAAATTTAATAAAGGATCTCACACAGATATAGATTTTCATCAAAAATCTTACTTAATTAAAAATACAAATTTATTAAAGCATTTTTATATAATTCCCACATTTTAACTTTATTTTTGCGCGAATCCGCATTAGTGTGGAGTTTACCGGTTAAAAAGTATTTACAAGACTTCTATAACAGTGATAACAAAAATATTTATTTACACATAACTCTAGTTATTACAAGATTTCTCATAAAAAAATATTACATTAAAAATTGTTAAAACTGTAAAATGTTTGTTATAATTATATTTAAGCGGGACAATTTTAAGCAAAGATAAACTCCCCTAATAGCATGCATGGTCACAGTGACGTCACAGTGAGTCACTTTGGTCACATCACATCTGTGACCAAAATGCCACCTCTCAGTGACGTCACATTGCGACTGAGATGTGACTTTCTTAAAAATCTTTAGAAATTTATAAATATCCTTCAAAACATGTTATTTACTTTAAAAAACATGTTTCTGGCAATTTAAATATCGTCGCTTTTGTCACAGTTTCGTCACAATGTTAATGTCAAATTAGTCACAAATGACACATTTTTCACAAATTTGTCACATTGTGACCACTTTGCGAAACGTCACAAAAGAGCTCTAAAACGGCGATAACGACTTCACATTTTAGTCACTGTGACTTTACATCGACGTCACGTGACGTCACATCGACAATCGATGGTCACAAAGTCACAATGTGATTTCACAACGACATTGCAGTGACGTCACCATGCATTATGGGTCAGGGTACTATATTCTGTTGAAGCATCCCATCTCTTCTTTTTCTTTCACAAAAAATTGAAATTTTTCTCTTGTATAGTACTTATACATGGAAACATAAATACTGGTTTAGAAAAACTTAGTTAAAACCGTGAAATGTTTCTAATAATTCCATTTAAGCGGTCATTTTTAAGCAAAAAGAAGTTCAGCGTCTGATATTCTTTTGACTCCCCCCCCCCCCCGGTTCTTTTTCTTACACTTTTACAAAACATTTAACAGTTTCTACCGATTATAATGCATTTTGAAATAGTATGGGTCAAGAAATCACGCCATTACATTTTATGAATACGTATTTGTTAAATTATTCTTTTATGTAGATAGTTAATGAGTTGCTGTATCAAATTCTACATTTAAAAAAAAATACAATCTAAAACTAAGTCGTGAAAATTGGTAGAACCTTAACGTGGCGTTATTACCACAGGATAATTTACATTTTAAAAGTAATTAAAAAAATAACAGTTTATGCTGTTTTATGCAACGATTTAGTTACTTTTAAAAATAAATATATGAAAATTATAATTGATACACGATTTTTAATTAACAATGACTTTATTAAATTATAATTCAAATTACATTTATAAAACAAAAAATAAGAAAAACAAATGTAGCGTATTGTGGGATTGAACCCGAAGCCTGCGTATCAATGACCGAACGTTCTACGGAATGAGCAACGCCATCGGAAAAATTGTGTTACTAAGTAAATACTTCCGTTGTATTCTACTGTCAGACCCCTGTTTCTTGATAACTAAGGAGCGTTGTATAAAATCTGATGAACCTGAGACTACAACATATGTAAAAATATTCAAAATCTGTGATTATCAAAGTTGGCCTTCTCTTTGTAAACTAGTTCCTGATGCACCTGAGGATGAGATTTTCATATTCAGAAACATGTATGTAAACTAAATTTAAGTATAGTTACATTTAAAAGTCCCATTATTGCTTTGCTGTAAATAATATTATGTAAAATTTAATCTTATTTAAAGTATATTTCATCATAATAGTACGTAATAACAAAATTTCTGAAAGTAAATAGAAAAGGAAATTAATGAAAATTAATTTTCTAATTGAATAAATGATAACTTATTGCTAAAATTAATAAAATGAAAAAAAAATCATGTTTATAGAATAAATTTTGCTTAAATTGCATAAAATAATTAATAAAGTAAAATAAAAAAAATATTTAAAATATAGTTTCATAAAGAAATAATAAATAATATAATTATTTTTTTTATATATGCAGTTCTACATCTACATTAATAAAAACATTATCTAAAAAGGGAATTTAATAATCAAACTACCACTTCTAAAAATATTTTACGTTACTTAATAAATTTTACATAAATTTGTTAATATTTCTTATTTTTTTTAAATAAATAATTCACGGTCAAGTGAATATTTGTTGAAACTTGAAAGATTATAGTATATGTGTGAGTCATAATATACTGTATAAAAATTAACTATTTTTGGCAAGAATCCTTTAGTTTGTTTTTATAAACCGCTCAAGCTAATTCAACTATGTCGGAAAGTCTCAAATACAAGTAATCTATTACGTTTAACTGGTCAGTCTTGCTGAAATAACTTTCAAACATTCATATTAAAAAATTTTGCAACGAAAATTTTGCAAATTAAAAAATTCACGGGTGGGCTAACTGTCGCGATCTTTTAGCCAGATATTTGATTTTCTTTTCAGACATTACAAAAGAAGTGTTACACAAATTTTCATAGTGCCTCAAATATTTATCCTAAAATATTCAACAGCTCTCCTGCTTTATGTACGAAGCGTGAACAATCACAAATATAACAGTTGTGATAAAAAATCCTCAGTTAAACTGACAGTTTGCCAGTCTATGTATTTAAAGGTCTTGAAAGTAAATATTGTTAAATCTACAAAGTTCCGAGTATTTTACTACTTTGTTTACCCAAGTTACAGCGTCTAGAATTAATAGTGTGGAAATCTGCTATCCATAATGTGCGAAAAATTTGAATCCCTTAACCACTTAAGTGATCAACATTTTTGAAAAAACCTCTCAAATAACGTCTATTTTTTATGACTTTTACAGAGTTTTTAATCTTTTATAAACAGTTTTTCAGCATTCTGTGATCAGCATCTTTAACATGCTCTTCCTCTCAACTGTTGAGCTCATGCGTAATAGCCAAGTTACCATTGAAAGGAATATTTCCAATATGGTAATATTTTAGATGCGTTCGTAATTATGTAAATACGTAGCACCTACAGTAGTCGTTCTGTCCATCCGTCTCTCTGTCCGCATACAACAGAGAAAAAACTACCCAACCGAATTGTTTGAAATTTGAAATATATTTGTTGCATAATGTCGAGCCATTTCAAGTTTTATGAAAATCCGATGCGTAGTTTAATTACAGGGACCATTAAAATTATTTCGTTGCATCACGGCCAATGAGAAAAAATAGTTTCAAGTGTATTTTAATGATGTTACACTCTTTCGAACATAATAAAATTGATATGGATCTATAGAGTGTGTACTACAATATATTCTGTACAATCTATGCTGCAAAGAATATTTGATATTCATTTACAGTGCCACACAAAAGTATTTCGTTACATTATGGTATAGATGGAAACAGTGTTTGGGTCACGTTTTAATTATATTAAACTATTTCACATTTTATGAAATTGATATACGTTGATGAAGTTTACTACAAGTTACTCCCTATATAATAGAAAAAAGATAGTATTTATAGAGACAAACAAAAAAAAAAATCGGCTGATATACTGTATCCGAAATACTGTATATTATTACATCAAGATCTGAATATTTTTAACACTTCGTTATAGTACGAACGCACCTCATTTGCTACGCTTGACGTGCAATTTTCGACATTTAAAAAAAAAATAATTAATACAATAAAACGGTGCGTATGGGTAAAGCATCGTAGCCATTAAACTGAATATGTTCATTCACTCAGGTCTTTGATTAAGACTGTAATTTCATGCATTTACTTTCCAAGATGCTTTCCAGATCTAACACTAAGGGAAATTGCATCATTCACTTTATATTATTCGTATAAAAAAGAAACTCCATTTATAGAAACGAATATAAAAACTCGAATGGAAATAGAATAAAAAGAATATTACCCAGTTAAACTGATGGCATTGAGCTCACAGGCTACGCATACTGATTGTACATTACAGCCCTATACTTTCAAGGGTTAATTCCGTTCGAAAAAAAATTAATAAGAAAAAGCAGCTCTCCCCCTTTTTTAATACTCGATCATTGAACCTCCTAAACTATCAAGGACATGCTTTATTATACAAAAAATCTATATATTAAAAATTCAGAGCAAATCGGATAATTCTTAATAAAAACCCATTTAGCATTTATATAATTTAAGAAGAGTTATCCCCCTCTTTTATTCTTAAACCATTAAACTTCCAAAACTATTCAGAGATTTAAACCAAATCTGACAATTCTGCTTGAAAAACCCATTTATATAAATTAAGGGGAGGGGAATTAGAACCCCCGTTCCCCCTGTTTATATTTATACAATGAACACCTAATAACAGTCACGGAATCGCCCCCTCACAATGATCCTATATCTAAATTTTGAACGAAAACATAATTCTGCATGAAAAGCCCATTTATATCAATTAAGGGGAGGGGCATGAGTCCCCCGTTCCCCCTCTTATACATATCGAATGAACTCCAAAAACTAATCAGGGAAGCGCCTTATCAGGATATACCTATGTACAAAATTTCAAGTGGATCGGATATTTTTATCATGAGTTATCGCTTACGTACGAACATACATACAGAACGGGCGGGCACAGGCTATGATAGCCTGTGAGCTAAAAACTGATGTTTTGTTTTGCCAGTTAATCCCTTGAGGGGCAAGCAATAATGTCTCTGTAATATTGAATTCTCACCGGAAAAAAAAATTTAAAATTTTTATTTTAAAATAAGGAAAAGTAATTTTTCAACATTTTGCCGCCAAAGTTAAAAATACAAAATTTCGTTAAAAGTTTCTGGTGCGAATATCATAAATTAGGTGGGATAAAATATATCTCACCGTCCCTCAAGGGGTTAATCACTTTAAGAGAAAGAACGAGACAGAGACAAGATGATTTGTTGATTTGAACCATTAGGGAAATATAATTTTCCCTAATGGTTTCCTGTGAAATTGCATTCATTAAGGAATTACTCGCTGAAAGGGTGGTTTCAAGGTTTCAAGTACCTGAGATCCCAAGTTTCTAAATCGCAGCTTCTCCCCTCCCCCCTCCCGAAAGTATATTGAATTCAAACCACATGTGATTGATAAAGATTGATTGCATCTATGCGTGCTTCGTACCAATCAGGAAGGCACCAAATTTCAACAATCGAGACTTTTAAACCAAAGAAACCGAATTATAGAAAATAGCGTTTCCTGGAGTCACAAAATTTTTCGTGCATAAGCAAAATTATAAATTTGATTTATCTGTTTTACAGTGACTGAGTAAAATGAAAAACTGTGTTTACAAAATAATGAAATATGTCACTGAGTTAAAGTTAGAATTCTTGAAACAAAACTGAAAAAAAAAAAATAATCCAGATTTCTAAACAATACTCTCACCAATATTCTTTGTCGAAAAATATTTCCTTATTAGGCATGAAACAAGATTTTCATTCTTGTAAATATTTTAAACATTTATTTGAAACTGCCTCAAAACTTGGTTTTGTGTAACAATAGAGCTAAGCGAAACTCTAATTTAACATAACTGATAGAAAAAAACTTGCTTATCACACAATGGATTAAAATTCTCAAGGGATCAATATTTATAAATAATCTGAAAGTAAAGAACATCTTTTCCTATTTGTAACAATAGAATAAAGTTGGTTTGCTGGTAATTTACCAAATGTCAGTTTTTATTTTCTTTGTGGTTTTCTGGAAAAAGCATATTATCATTATTTGAAGTACAATGTTTTCGGTTAATTAAGATAATTTTGCTATTTTCGTTTGTATAATTAACTAAAATTCAAAAATACTGATATTCGAAGGATGTTTTCATGAAAATACCAGGTTTTTTTTTCTTTACATGAATTTCTTGGAATTAAATTAAACCAGCTCAAAATGGAAGAATTTAATGAAAACTAGCAGAATGCAAATAATAATCTTGATTAATATACAAGGCAAGACAATAAGTTCCCTTAATATTTTAGTAAACAAAAGATTCTTACCTAAATCAGCAAAAACGTTTACGGTTCTCTGAAATAATGTCTCTATTGTTTGCAGTGACTTTTGATAATGACTTACAGTCCGTGAAAACTGCAGATAAACACCTCTTTCGGTATTGCATGAAGAAGAATCGCGACATGGCTTTGAATCACTGAACGCGAAAATCTCTCTTTTTTTAAGGCTCGTTTCAAAGGCGGTAACAGAGAAATGTACTGGAGCAAGACCAGACCAGTACGAGGGATGACAAAGATCATGATCCTTAACCCGTCAGCACATGCGCCTATATTTGTAGATTTTCTTTACATTGTAATTGGGGTAAATTTTATCCCAGTGCATGCGCTGACGGGATAAGCTATTTCCAGACGATATGGCTGAAAATACGACTGGACTTAATTACACTCTTGTAACGAATACTTTCTATGAGATACCGAAAAAGCATTTTGTTTAAAGTTTTCATGAATTTTATTATCATTGTCAAAACTTTATTGTAAACGAAAGATGATGTATTTAAACACCCCAATCAACTTATATCCACTTTCTGTCTGAACCTTAATAAGTTTAGTTTTTTAATGCGTCCAGTAGAAACTACCATGATCGGGCCTATAATATAAAATTAGGGAGAGTTTAAAGCTTATCCATTGATTTATCGAAAATAAATTGATAAATAATAGTTTGATAATACTGATAGGAAACACTGAAAAGTAGTTCATTTTTTTTTAATTTATCAAATATTTCTATTGAATTAATATGGAATTAGAGATAGTTAACAATTTATTAAAAGATTTGTTTATTGACAGTAAATTTATAAATGACAATATAAGATTACTAGAAAAAATTGTTCTTATAAGCATTAGAGAAATTGACAAGAAAATTAAACTCATACATAAAATTGTATCATTGACATTCTTATTCAGATACTGCACTGTTGTTTTGACATGAAAAATTGCATAACATTCTCGGTATTACATAAGATATATAGACAATATTCGTAGCTATTATTAGACAAAAATCAATAGTTCTCTCTCATTGCACCTTTCGATAGGTTTCCATTTCCAACTTTTTAAGAAAAAAGTCTAAAAATCTTGAATTATCGGTATATATCTGTATTTTACGCTTATTACTTTATTGTTAAGGTAGCCGACAGCATGTGAATAGCCAATTTTAGGAGAAAATAACAATTTTTTCTGTAGTTTCATTTGAAAGACTGTACAATTAATTAACCAAAACAGTTTTTGTTTTAATAAAAGTGTAGCATTATAACTTAAAGTGAATATTTGTTGAAGCTTTAAAACTGAAATCGCGCATTTCTGTAACCAGAAATAGAGCTAAGAACTTCAAGTAAGAAATTTTTCTAATATTGAAACTAGGGATGGAACAATATCGTAAATTTAGATCGTTTGTGGATTTTCGTGTGAGTATTTTTAACAAATTTTCAAATATAAAAATTTTAAATGCGCCTAATAGTTTATTAAAAACATTGTTTTCATGAACATTAAGAGTAATTCCATATAAGAATCACCCAGGTTGTGATTAAATGGTAAACAGATTCATGTGATTTTTTTTCTCAATGAAATGACCATTAATAAGAAAGAAATCGAAAATATTAACGCGGAGGGATCACTGGTTTTAATTTGGTGGTGGTGCGGGGGGTCAAAGTTCAGTGCCCCGTTTGAAAAATTCAAATTTTATGTTTTGCAAAATATTTCTAATAGTATGCAATGAAGTTATCCCACAAAATAAATTACTTGGTATTGTTATAAGAGGTTTGCTCTTTGCTATTCAAGAATAAAAATTATGTGATATGTGTAAATAAGTGAGCTAAGGGGCTTCAAATGTTGAATTTTTTATCGAAATTTCACTAAAGTTTTGACACTCTTTGCATGAAAAGCATCCCATCATTTTTAACTGCTGTATGCCTTCCTATACTGAAATGAAACACAGAAAAGTAGGCCCTTCCATCGGCAGACTTTAATGCATTCCAAAATTTCATGCCAAATTTCCAAAAAAACGTAATTTTTGCCTATTTTAAGTGAGGTACACCAGACATGCATTACAGTCAGAAGCCTGTAAAAATAATAATAGAAATGTAAAACAACTATTCACTTTTCAAAATCACCAAACATAATCACGGGCACTAAAGCAGTTTTCATGAGGTAATGGAAATCGCATTTAGGAAATATGCTCCCCACGGCCATAGCATTCATTCACTGCCAAGAATAAAATAACTTCACAATTATTTTTGAAATGCCATATACTTTATAATTCTAATACCAATGGTGTTATTTATTATCTAGTAATAAATATATATTTAAATTATTTTGAAATAGAGAGTGAAGTGAAGAGAAGAGAAAGGTGAATTGATCTTCAATGAAGTGAAAATAAGTGCATTTATTTTTATTCTAACATCAATTGTGTTATTTATCTTTAACGATAATTTTTTTTAGTATGTTTTTGTTAGAGGCAGTGAAGTGAAGAGAAGAGAAAAGTGATAAATGTTTAATAAGATGAAAAGAAGTATTTAAACCAGATAATCATAAACTAATTCAGTGTTGTTGTATACTATTTGTTTGAAAGTAAAACTCTCTATAAAAGTTATTTTATACATGGATGAATATTCCTTATGCAAGTTATCAAATAACTGTTCTTGTGAGCCTTATGCTGCTACAAGGTCAAGTGAATTATTTCCAGATTCTGAACTGGTTAGGCCCAACGATTTGGAATGGTACTGGAATAAAACATGCCTACCTCCAGAAAATGTTTCTGAAATAGATCGCATAGAAAATTGAAGTGCAACTACCCTAGAGCTTGGGGATATGATTTCAGTACATTCCGCTGGGCCATTCTATAGTCTGCTTCAGAACATTCCGTTCCCTGAATCCTGCAAAATACTCCTCTAATAATAATCGAACCAAATTCTGTGCTCAGTGCTTTACATTTCAAATATGTACAAGGTCTCAAAACTCGATACCTTTTCTTACCCTTGATTTTATGATTAGGCTGTTGGCAATAGTTAGGTGATGTCCAAAATATTCCAAATTTGTATCTTGCTTTGTACAAATCATACTACAATACATGTTGCTCCGGGGGAAAAAGGTATTTCCATAAGTCAACGTACAACAATTGCGATTTTAGATATTTTGTTAAACATCTAGAAAAATACGTGAGGAATTAACCTGAAACTTAAATTGTGTTAACATCATAGTACTGATCATATATTTACCTGACGATTTTTTCACGAAACTCTATAAGGGATCGTCAACAAATTAACAAAGAATGAATATCTTTTGCATAATCCTGTCAAAACTAATGTAGCAAAAGGGCTCAAACTGTAGATTATGATTAAGTGACTAATTGTAACAAACTGTATTCATTTTTTATGTGGATAGCATGTATACTCGTAGATAAATTAGGGGCTTTTATAAAAACAGTCCCGAATTTTCCCATGTTTTTTGCTTATAATTTGCAAATATCTTAATATACAAAAATAATGTTCTTTTCGGAAAATATGCGAAACAGCATTGTGCACAGTACCCTGTAATCAGAACTGAAAATTATAAAAATTGCATGAAAAATGAGCAGTTTACTAAATAGTTTTTCACTGCGCATAATTGAAGGCTATCAAAATTTCATTTGCATATTGTGTTAGCTAAGTATATATATAGCAACTTTTGTGAAATTCTCACAAATATAACTTGAAAATTCTGAAAGTGATCGTCAGTAGAATAAGCTCAAAATCCGTTGTTCCCAAAATGAAGCAAAAAGATGAGGGGTTGTATTCATTTATCCATTGATTAGTGTCAATATAGAATACACAATATGGCACGTTTTACTATATTTGGATATAACCCCTCAATTTTTTTTTTTTTTTTTGGCTTCAGTTTGGGAACAACGGATTCTGAGCTTATTCCATCGACTATTGCTTTCAGAATTTTCAAGCTATGTTTTTGAGACTTTCACAAAAGTTGCTCTACACATTTAACTAACACAATGTACAAATAAAACTTTCATAGCGTTAACGCTCATTTTTCATAATTTTTTTATTATGTTTTAATTCTGATTACACGGTATTGTGTACAATGTTGTTAGCCATATTTTCGAAAAGGAACATTATTTTATATTAAAAACTCTGCAAATTATAAGCAAACAACTAAGAAAAAGTTGGGACTGTTTTTATAAAACCCTTAATTTCTCTACGAGTATACATTCTATCTGCATAAAAAAACACGGTTTATTACAATAAGCCACTTAATCATAATCTACAGTTTGATTGATTTTGCTGCATTAGTTTTTACAGGGTTTTTCAAAAGATATTCTTACATTTTCAACTTGTTGGCGGTCCCCTATGGAGTTTCGGAAAAAAATCCTTACGGATATGCATGACCTGTACTAGTATGTTTATACGCTCATAGTTTCAGGACAATTCCTCATGTAGTTTTTAGATATTTAACAAAATGTTTAGCTACATAGTGTATTGGAGTCTGAATTCCAGATACATAACTCTTTTCGGAATTTTATTCTAAACAACAAAATTAGCATGTGATCTTAATTTTTTCTTTCCAGCACTGTGTAAGTTTGTTCCATCGACAGTGAATCGGTAGACACACACACATATGATTTAAGGATTTTTAATGAGATTGAAAATTAAAGAATTTTCGTCATCTAACATTTCTCAAGTAAGCAATAACAAGGAATATTTTAATCAGTTTAAGTAAGTAAAGGATTAAGGAAAAGGAAGTAAAGAATTAAAGGAAATGAAGTAAATAATGAAGTAAAATAAATAATTTCTGTATATTTTATTGATGGATTCTTAATGCGCATATATTTCATTAATTCTCAAGGGTATTTCTTGAACCCGAAACCTATTTATATTACGTGACATGTGAAAGTTATTTTAAAATAATTTCGTATATCATTCTTTCACTAGTTTAAATGTTTTGAGACATTTTAACTATTTTCAATTTTTTTAAAAAATAAAATGTATTTCGAATATTATATTTCGTCTGGATGAAACTGACATTTTCATAGTTGCTTTTTCACTACAGTGTCATTTTGAAAAAAAAATCTTTAGCCAAACACTTCTGAAAATATAATTTGAATTTCGGGCATAAGAAATACTCAATGTAAAGAAGAAAAAATTTCAAAAGATCTAGAATATTTCCTATTAAATAGACTGAAACATTTTATTCTAATGCTGTGATTTTATAGTGCCGTAACTGTTATGTAGATAAATAGACTATGGTTTAATAGAATATCCCGGATTTCATTCTTTTATTACGTTTTAGCTAGTCACTTTTCCAAGGTTTCCTAAAAAGTAATATGAATGAAATAAATAAAGAATATGAATTTGTCAAGAGATTCTAATACTATATATTTATAAAATCAAATTCGTATAAGAGGCTTTCAAAAAGGATTTTTTAAAGAGTTAATATTCATATTTTTGAAACGAGTTGCGAATTTTGAAAGGAAAATTAACGCATATTTGTTCTGATATTTTTGTTTTTTTCCTATCTTGATCTGAAGCGCTTGTGCAAATATTAAAGCATAACAGAAATTGCGAAGGAAATAGGACTTTTTTTAAAGGGTTAGTTTTAATATTTTTTAAAATCAAAGGCTTTTTCGTAAATGACAATAAACGTAGATATGGTTAAGCGTATTTGCTTTTTTTACAACTGATTTTAGAAAGCCAATGCACGGTTTAAAAAATCGCAGAATATAAGAAATTGGAATAAAGGAATTTTGCAAATGAATTTTTTCATCGAGAGTGTAAAAATTCCTGTACAAACATGAAAATTTCTCATTCCGTTTCAAAAATAAATTGGGTTGTACATTTCGAAATGTGAATGGACATAGATGTGGTCTGATATATATACATTCATATCTTGATCAAAAATACTAATATAGATTTTTAGAGATTTCAAAAATCGCGAAAAATGTGAAATAGCGTATACAAAATAAATTTTTTCACTGGTTAATTTTATTATTGTTTTAAAGCGACGACGTCGTTTTGGAGAATAAAATTCTTTCTGTAATTTGGAGTAACTGATTTTAAGTATTTTGGTTATTTCGGTGGATGTGAGGTTCGTAAAATGATGGGACACATGCATTCAAGGTTTCGTAATTAATTATTTTTGAAAAGGAACATTTTAATATTTTTTCAAACATATTGCGTTGTTTAAAAACTTAAAATTACGCAACTTATTATTATGTTATCCGTTTTGCTGTATTTTGTAGGATTCGATCATAACGCGTTAAGAAAAACTTCTAAAAGAAAAGTTTGATGAGGCACTTCGCTTCTTCTTTGCATGCTCGTTTTGATTAGCTGGAAACAGAACATAAGCAGAGAAGGTGCATGAGCAGGTAGATTCGTTTTCTCGTAAATCGTGGCTAATATAGATAATTATTTATACTAATAAAGGAAAGTTCGCTCTGTCTGTGTATGTCTGTTTGTGTTCTATGGCTAACAAAATCTACTGCACATACAAAGCTAAAAACTTTTGTCATTTTAGCCCAAAGTGTATTCTGATATACCAGACACTTAGAGTTTTAAACAAATAATCATTTAATCATTAAAAACATATGTATCGAAACGAATTCCCAGAAAATAGACGTAAAAAAGGGTCGTTTTTTTCGCTTATTACAATGTTACTCCAGGGTGCAATTTTAAAGCTATTTACAAACCAGAGATAATTTTTAAAGTTGAAACCTTCTACAAATCTATGGTGTAATCAGCTTTAAAATATATTATTTTAGCTCATTCAATTACACTGGCGAACACAGGTCCCTTCGCGTCTCAAGGAGGCAATGTTTTTTTTTATACGCTAAAAGTAACTAAACGTCCGTATTTTAACATAATCGTTTTACAGCATCTCAACAGATTAGATTAACATCACCTACAAAAATTATGAAACGCTCGGACAGGTAGGAATATTTTTTATAAAATAAAATGTGCTAAAATTTTAAAAATGCGTAAAAAAATTAAGGTTTCATTGGGGTTTCGCCCCTCCAGAGTGCAGTTTTAGAGATGCCAATAAACCAGTGATTTTTTTAAGGTATAAATATGCTTACGTAAAAATATATAGATAGAAATATTTTTCACAAAATAAAATAAGTAAAATTTTGACGAAATCAGTAAAACTCTGAATGTTTCGTTGCGGTTTCGTTTGATTTCCGTGCGCATAGACAGCATAAATCTAATTATACTTTCAATTAAATATTTTTTTTTTTTTTAAATAAATTCAGAAAAAAATTGAGCTTTAACCCTTTGAGCTCTGATGGTAGAATTTTTTACCACATAATTTTAATTCCGAAATGTCACAACGGCACCAGAAAATTCGACCAATTTTATTTGAAAAAGGTTTAATGCATTTTTTCGAGTATATCGTTAACCGGTTTTTTTCTTTGCAAAATACTGGTGCCAATGTGACATTTGGAATTTTGAAGAAATTTACCCACCAGAGCTCAAAGGGTTAAGATAGAAAATCACACAAATTTGAGGTTGATTTATAAGGGGCATTCATCACTTCCCGGACAATAGTTAAAGGAAAAGAGCTACCTATGCATCAATACCTGCTTTGGACTATTCTTACCTGAATTTTCTTACTTCTACGCGCGATAGATATTTCCAGCCATCGCAGACAAACAGACACACGCACGCATACGGAGCGAAACTTTCTTTGGCATTTAAATTTCTTTTTCTATAAAAATCCTGTAAATGCATTAAATTTTATTCAAGAATTTTTTCATTGAAAACGAAAAAAAAAAATACTTAAGAACCATATTTTGGGGAAAAGAGTAAACGTTAATACATTAATACAAACCTTATTTAATATTGTCTAATCTTAATATAAATGATATGTTAAAATAATTCATTATATTTTTAAAACTTTACAAGATTTTTACTTTAAAATAACTCTATAAACTAACCTAAATTTATTTAAAACGTCCTCTATTTCGTCAAGAAATAATGGAAATCACGTGTTATGAATTAGATCACCTGCTTTTAATCTACAATTACCATTATATTTTGAGGGCGCAATCCTTAAAATAATTCAAGTCAGACACAGTTGCGCGTTATTGGCCCATGAGTTACTAAGCAACAAAATCCGCCGCGTGTCATCGATTCTCGCATGGTCAGCTGGACACAGCAGACCTATATCTGGCCTTTTCAAGAATGGATGAGCATGTAACTAAACCTGTCTTTCTTCGAAATATTTATCGAACAATATGACCAAAGACGACCGTCCTAACGGTAAGCTAGATATTTATTTGTTTGCTCTAGAAAACTACTTTGCACTTTATTTCATTTCATTACTTACTGTCTGCTAGGCTTTTGTTCAGCTGTAACATAAATAAAATCAGGTCGGAATAAAAATGCTTTTAAAAAAATAGTGTATTTTAGAATAAGCAAAAATTGACACAAAAATGTGAGATATTACTTTTGTGGTTATTAAGTTGCTAAAATTTAAAAAATATACATTTATATAGTAATTTGTTTCAGTGCATTTCTCTCAAAACACATTTTTATCAGTCTATACTTCTTGAAAGGGTTCCAGTGGCATAGTGGTCAAAACATCTGACTGTAGCGCCGCAGGTTGAGAATTCGACTCCCGACTGGGCATGTTTATCCTTTCGGGGTCGATAAAATGTGCACCAAGTTTGGTTGGGAAATAAATACCGAGGATCTCGTGTTAGGCTGTCCGGAACGCATGCTTCATACCAAGCAACTCGGGGCCTAGTGTCAAGAAAACAGGGATGGGCACTGTCGGTGACACTGAGTTTCATCAATAATACGGAGAGCCAAATCATTAATCCAATTTCTGCTGGGACCTCATCACATTTTCAATGCGCGCAATTAATGATTCCTCAATTTTTCTTACAATCATTTTTTAACCTTTTTCGCAAACTTTTTATCATTTTTAGTTATTTCTACACCTTTTGATGTTTTATGAACAATACTTAACAAATGTTTCATTATTTTTTGTTGGGTTTATTTAAAATTTCATTTCTAATTAATATCAATTTAAAAATTTGGGATTAGTAAAATCAATAGATTTTTAATTAAAAAAATATGTTAGTGGAAACTAGCAATTTGTCATAATTTGAAAAGATAATCCAATTTGAAAATATCTACCCCATTCTATTCTATGGGAGAAAATCTATGTTTTGCCAAAAATTTTCGTCGGAAAATCTTTGGCATTGTACCCATGAAAAGGAGTTCTGGATTCAATGTATCAGAATAGGGAATTAGCCCTTCTTATTATTGTTGAGCTCAGTGGTCGGCGCAGATCCTTTAGGGATTGTAATGCCACAGAGTTTTTTCTTATATCTCTTCAAAATGTTTATTTTTTTTTCTTTTATTTCTTCATGTCAAGTGTTTATCCAGTGTTTGTCAAGTAGTTTGTCCAAGTGACAACCTTGAAACATACTACAACAAATCATGCTTGTAACATACTGCAATAAACTCCTTTTAGAGTGATAAAATGGAGAAAGTACATTTTCCAAATTGAAACATTTATTTTTTTAGCTATTTAATAACTTTAAAAAAATATTTTTTTCAGCAAATCGATTTTTTAGATATTTATTGAATTTGTGGTGCAGAACACGTCTTTGAAGAATTTTTGTTGGAATAGCATAAATAATGAAAATATTTTTAAAGTTCATCGTATTTTTTGTGAGCATGTATAATCTTATTTTCCTGATACATATATATAAAAATACCGAAATTCAAACTTATATAAATGAACTTGATAATTTCTTTATCTGGATAATTTACTTCAAACCCTTACAATTGCCTCTTTGCATTTGTTAAAATCATAGTTTTCTCCGTATAGATCATTTTAATATAAGTTCATACTGTTCATAGAATTACATAACTAAGTTAGATAAGTACTTTCTACAGACATTAAAATGCCACTTTTCTAACACGCAGTACTAAATTAGACGTAATATTTTTTTACGTACTCTTGTTAAATATTGCGTAAAAAATTGAGTGGGTACTTACATAAAATTGATCGACTAATTTAACATTTTAAATATATTATGAAACAGAAAAGTCTCGCATAAAATGCTTCTAAGACTTTTTAAAAAATGATTTCAGAAATAAATATAAAACGCTCATTATCACAAATATAAAACATATTTATTCTAGAGCTGTAATTTAAAATTTCATAAGAATAAGAATGTTTTATCTACCGTCGATAAAATACATTAAAATATGTACATATTTTCTTTTTGTAAAATATTAAACTTGTAACAATGATTAATATTTGGAAAATATCTGTTCTTTTTGTGATGATAATGTATTTAAAATGGCGTAATTATTTTTCAATTATCTCATTCCGAAAATGAAACAAAATCAAACTTTAAATTGTAGTTTTTATAAACCAATACCACAGACGCAGCAAAGAAAAATAATTTGGCGAATAACACTTCTCAAAATATCAATCGATCTATTTAGCGACTTTAAAATGTATTTTGTTTACTTTTTATTCATTTATTCGTTAAATGTTATTTCACGAGTAATCACAGATCACAGTCTTTTCCAGAAAGAAACCTTTTCTCCATCATTGGTTATATTCATTCTGAAGACTAATTAAAGTTTATAACAACATTAACCACAGTTAAAATCTTATACAGTGTGTCCGCTCTCAACGATAGCCAATGGATAATTCCTAAATCGCTAGTCATAGATATATAGTTCCAGTTACAAAAATGTTTTAAATGAGGTAAAAAGGTTTCTTAAAAGCGATTTGTGTCAATAAAATCATTTTTTTAAAAGAAGGAATTATATTTTTTATACGGTGGTCCCCGGTCCTATAAGTTATATTTAGTATTTTTTCCTATTACACTAACAAGTAAGACAAAAAAAAAGTACCGTTCATATAACACTAAAATTAACCGAGTTATGAAATTTTAAAAACGCATGATTTATACCACTTTCCAGTATTGAAAACAAATTAATTCGATCATAATTTGAGGGATTATATGCCAAGTGCTTACAGTATTTGAAGAATTTAATTTAATTATAATATTTGTACGACTTTCTTCAAAGTACGAATACACATGAAATAACTCTTATTAAGTTTCAGATTGTCAAAAATAATTGTATTTTAACATATGTTTTATTTTGTAAGAATTTGAGACTTTCTTTTCATGATTCGGATACTATAAAATAGAGGAGATGGCTGTGTTTTTTAACTTTAGATATTTGATTTCTGTGTACTTTTTAGAACTAAATCTCAAAATGACCTTCATTTTTAAGTCATCAAGTCAGAAATTTTTTGTCTAATTAAATGTCAAAGTTAAAAAATAGCGAAAATTTAATACTACAAAATGATGTAAAACCCTTTTTATCAAATTAAATTTTATTTAATTCAAAAATTTTTTTAATTCTTTGGCTCATACTGGGATTCTCATAGCTAAACAGCTGAGAGGTCCGATGAGATGGGTAAGGAGGTTCAAATTTAACTTTGAAATTTAGAATTTGCGAAAAATCCTGACGCGATGATTAAAAATGAAGGCCATTTTTAGTTTCAGCGGAAAGAAACGCACAAAAAATAATTATCAAAAGTTAAAAACATGTTTATTTTATAATTTTAAATTTTCGCCATTTTTTTTAACTTTAAAATTTATGATTTGCAAAAAATCTTTGCGTGGTGGTAAAAAACGAAAATCAATTTGAGATTCAGCGGTACAGAATACATAAGAATCAACGTATTTCAATTTTGGAGGCTATTGTTATGTAATAACATTTTAAAAAATGCGTCATTTTGTAGGTAGTTAATTTTCATCATTTTATTTAACAAAAACTCTGCTTTTAATGTTTATAATAAATTGTATATTTTGTATAATTGTCAGAATTATTAAAGATTTCAAATTTGCATTGCAATGTTAATTTTATTCTCACTCATTTTTTTAATATATCTGACGAAATTATATTTCTACCAAATTTGTGAATGACCCAAATTAGCATTAAAAAAATTTGCTCCAACTTTAAGGGGTCTCAGGGTTTGATCGATACGGAAAAACATGAAAACAGAGCTCTCGCATCGAGTCCATATAAAAACAGAATTATTCAATGTAATTAATTTAAACTTTCTGATATTTTAAAGGTATGTCTGTAGTCTCATAAAATTATAAAATGAAGTACTTCAATGTAATATAATAAGAAATATAGCAAAATTTATGAAACACAATTTTCGAAAAAAAAATTATGTGTTATATCACCAACACCAAGATATCTTAACATTGAATTGACATAAGAATCTAATTTTTGCTTTAAAATGACCCGGAAACTTTACTCTATAGAATGAATTAAGGATATAACTATCACTCAAAAACAGAAAACTAAAAGAACTCTCAAATTTGAAAATTTAAAAAACTCCTAAAAAATACAACTTTTTTTTCATTAAAAATACTCAAAATATTAAACTATCTAAACTATATTAATTCATTCTATAGATAATGATGTTATATGCATGCAAAAAAAATTTAAGCCATTCCATCAAATAGTTTTTTTTAAATCTTGGTGTTAGTCGTCAAAAATCAAGTTTTGAGAAAACGCGACTTAAAGTTGAAATTATATGGGTGCGGCTATGAAAGTGTTGATACATAAATGCTTATAACTCCGTTAAAAATGCAAATATTTTTATGCGGTTTTTTGCATTGAGTTCAGAATTAATTTAATAATAAACCAGATCATAAAAAATCGATTTTTTGAAAAGTTTTCAACCCCTGAGCCCCCTTAAATAGCTATTACTCGGTCAATTTTAGTTGTAAAATAATAGGAGTTTTTTGTCTTACTTTTCCGTGTAATAGGAAAATTTTACTAAATATAACTTATAGGACCGAGGAACCGTATGAAAATTTAATTTTCATAATTTTAATGTTTTTATTAACCCAAATCGTTTTTGAAATACTTCTTTACTTCATTTAAAACATTTTTGTATTGCAATTGTACGTCTAGGACCAACGGTTTAGGAATTAGCCATTGGCCACTGTTGAAAGTGGACACCTTGTATTGTAACACATGGACATACTTAATATATGATAGAAATAAATAAATAATGCAATCATCATATGTATTAGTTCAGATGTCAGCATCCCTTTTTCGATGAACAAATGATACACACAAGTAAGATTAGTGGTATCATACGAAAAGATTTTAAACAGGTTTTACTAAGTACACTCAAATTTTGTATCCCGCGGTATAATTATAAATTGTAATTAATAAAAAGTTAAAGGGAAAATATTAGCAAAAAATATTTAAGGTCATAATACGAAAGCCTCTCATAGGGCCACTGGTTGTTTACAAAGAATAGAGTTATAAAAAGCTGCTAAGAGATAGTTTTGTCGAATTATAGATATTATCTGAGTAATTCTTACTGCATGAAATTGGTTATTTTGATCTTAAAGTTTTTCGGATATCCTTCCCACTTTTGAAAATTTTTCTACATACTTCTTTTGTGTATGTTACTTATGACGTGCTTATTATCTATACGAGGAATATACGACCAAAGGTCTGATGCCCTCCGCGGGGGTCAAAAAGCCTAACCCTTATTTACGAAAGGAAATCCAAGGTTTGAAGAAAACCACGGCAAACTCCAAATGATTAGGCTATCGGGTGCGATTGGGATCAAACCCAGCTCATCCCGTCTACCAGCTTTGGGAGTAAAACTTCCCGGTCGATATGGGGGCCGATTCTTCTTTTTATAGAATGGGATGGAGAAGGAATAAAAAAGTAAGCAATGAAAACATCTGATCAGTGCTCTAGACTAATCATTAAATTCTAAGGAATTAAACCATGAATTAATATAATAAAACTTAATATAAAGCAACATAAAATCATCTTTATGTAAATCATTATAAAAGCATTTTTATACAAATCACCACAAAATCATTTAAAGTGATTTATCGCCCAATCCACGAAAAAAAGGACATGAGGATGAAAATTTAAATTTCTTTAAATATGATTGAAATTTTGCATATTAACTGTTAAGAATGTACTATTTCATATTTTATCAAAAAAGAATTAAATTTTTGTCATTAACATACTTATTTTAATTAATAAAGTGACACTATGACTTTGTCAAATAGACTGCGGCAAAAACCTTTACATTTCATGGTCTCGTACAGCTGAACAAACATTCTGAAAATCTCCAAACTTGGATATATATGATCTGACAGCTATTATTGAGAGTTTTTCTCTACAGAGAAGTGTTCACTAATCTTTATTACAAAAGGTAAGAATATTTAATTACTCTTAATTATTGTGTCACACCCGCAACAAAAAGTTACATTTACATCTGTACAGAAAAATATTTTTGATTTAAAGTTATGAAACTTTATATTCAAAAATAGTTTATTAAGATACTTTGAATTACAGACACAAAAGAAATTAATTAATATTTTAATCATAATTATTGAGCGTTGCGGGCGTGACATGTTCCTGTTGCGGGTGTGATATTTAATTAAAGTCACACACGCAACGTCTTTTAAAATTGATTACAAATGTATATTTGAACAAACTATATGTAAATTTATAAAAGAATAATATGATAGAAAACATGTACTTGGCAGCTATAACTATACCCTTTGATTTAATAGAGGGAAATCCAGTTAATAAATAAAAATTTCCATCATCCGAGCATGTGACACTGTGTGGAGTTGATTTATTCAGTTTGGATTGATAAAATTGTTGCTTTACTACAAGAAAATAATTTTATTAGTGATATATGATTAAGAAATTAATTTAAAAGTTAAGATTTTAATAGAAATTAAAAAAAGAAAATTACGAAACAATATTTTAGCAATTTTCTTTAAATTTGTTAATTTTGTTTTGTTTTTTATATACATTTTTTAAATTTTGTTATTTGATAATATTTATCTAATATGTATATTTTTAGTTTTTTAAAATAAGTAAATCAATATTAGGGGAAGATTTTTTTTCTCTTTTAATTCAAATTAAATAAAAAGTAGAAGTAAGAATAATAGAAACTGTTAAAATGTTTATTAAGTTAGCATAAAATGTATATAGTCAGTTTGAAATTAACCATAATTTAGCATAATTAACTTTATGTAAGATTAGAAATTTCAAGGGATAAATATTAAAAATTTGTTAAGCTTATATTTTTGGACTGGAAGTGCTATATTTATTCAGTTTATACATTAATTTCTTCTCTTTTGCAGAGAATGAAGAGTACAGAAAGATGACGATATCATCGAAAAAAGATTAAGGAAACCCCTTTTAAATATGAAGGATATCTACAACAAGAGAAAGAAAGAGACAAAGCAAGGCCAGAAAAGAAGAGACTATTTTAAAAAATCATGGTAAAGGCTGGCAATCCTTTTGCATTTCATCTCATGGTAAAGGAATTGTCGAGGGGGTTGGTGCAGTTGCCAAGAAAATTGTAACATTAGCAACACACTGCAACTATAAATTCAGCTTCAGATTTTGCCATGTGTGTAGAAAAAGTTCTAAAAAATATAAAAGAACTTTGCTGAATGTGAAATTTCAGAAGATATTGTGAAAACGCTCCATGAATGCTGGCACCAAGCACAATCGGAGCTCAACATTCAATCGATACATCATGTTGTTTTTATTGACGTAGGAACAATTAATGTAGCAATAACTTCAGAAAATGATCACAAGAGAATTTGTTTGTTATCATATTTTGTGAAAAATATAATATCCATGATAAGAGTGCAGTTGGAGATTTTGTAGAAGTTGTTTTGTCCTCCACATTTAAAAAAAAGCGAAAATTTTGATGGACAAATAAGATAAATGAATGGGGATGTTATAGAATAAGAGTATCTGAATAAAAATCAAGAAAATATGTATATTTAGCTCAGTCAGTTAGGTGTATCCATACTTTGACAAGGATATAATATCCAACGATTAATGTGCAGTTGGAGATTTTGTTGAAGTTGTTTTATTCTCGACATTAAAAAAGTGAAAACTTTGATGGACAAATAAGACAAATGGATGGTGACGATATAGAATTAGAATGTTTAAAAAAAGTTTAAGAAAACGTACATATTTGGCCCAGTCAGTCAGATGTACCTTGGAAAAAAAAGAGCATTTTTGTAAAAAAAGCTACCCCCACCAGAAATTATAACTTCAAGATTGGAAATGAAATTTGTTTGATATTTTCCTCTCTAGATATTATAATTGTAATATTGATTAATTCTTTAATTGAAAAAATCTTCCTTGAAAATATTTGTGTATGTCATTATTTTATTGGCTGTACAAGTCACACCCGCAACAGGGCGTCACACCCGCAACGAAAATTTTGAATATTTTCCACAAAAGCAAGAATTGAGTAAGTAATTTAATTTTTTCACAGAATAATTATTTAAGTATTACTGTCTAATATATAAAAATATCAATTCACTCATTTGTCATAATTCACAGAGTTTTGCATTTTTGCACTGAAAGATGAAAATGCATGTCCTTTTTATGTCACACCCGCAACAGGTGGAAATTATTATTATTTTTTTTTTTTTTATAAATAAATGATACATTGGACAATTTTCAGATTTGGATAAACGTATGTGTAAGTGGTCTACATTGAAATTCATACAAATTGAAACCAATGCTCAAAAATATTTTTGCTGGTGACTAAATTAAGTTGTGTAAATGTCACACCCGCAACTTTGGATTGGGCGGTATATAAAGTTTCATTATTTTAATTGTGATTTACCGCCAGTTTTTGGTGCTGTTACAGCAGTTAAAGCATTGTTGATTAGCTGCGGGAAGTACACACTATTCTAAAACGGGTACCGATTAATGATGGCTTTAAGAGTTCTTGTAATGATGACTATGGCTATCATTCTTACATGCTTTGGCTGTTGCTGGAAGAGGACTTTTTTAAGCGATATCCAAAAAGAGGTTTTCTGGTTTCAGTCTTTTATGTGCATGTGTGTATGTAAATATAGAAGGTACCATAATTATACTACGTTATGTATTTATGGAAGAGTTACGTCACACCAGCCTTCATAAGCTATTGACATTTGCTCTCGCATTTCTTTAAAAAATGGAGGTGGATGATGCTGACCATGGAAAGCTAATGGGAAGATGAAGCCCACTTTTACTTGAATGGATGTGTAAATATCCAAAACTGCCAAATTTGGTATTCCAATTCACCAAATTCATTCAAATAATTTCCAATCACCAAATATAACTTTTTATGGTGGTTTCATAGCAGAAATGATCGTAGGTCCAGCGTCTATAAGAACATTACGCCGAAAGGACCGGTGAGCTGTTCTTTTATTTGAGAAAATTATCGCCACATATGGCCACGTGGCATTTTATAAATGGCTCAATTCTCACAGTTTCATTAAGCTACAGAATACGCTGAGTACTCTCAGTGTAAATGTGCCTTCTTGTATTCCATGTATGTCCGCAAAATTCTCAACAACCTTTGGACGAATTTGAATATAACTATTTATACTACAATTATAGCACATCACCATGGAAAGTGTCAGCTAAACATAGCCACCGTATCGAATATAGATTTTTGGGGGCAACTTCAAACATTTTACCACATGATTGTCAATTGCATATGAAAAATAAGTAACTAGAATGCCTAAAGAGAATGCCGATATATCGGTACTGAATTTTGATGGGACGCGAGAATTTTGGAAAGTAGCTTGACGAGCCTACGGTTACCCCCAAACTAATATTTGTTGACTAGTCTCACTCATTTAATTAAATTTTTACAAGCGAATACTGCGAAGCTCTGGAATGTTGATCATTATAGTTGTAAAAATCTTGCAATATGAGAATGCATCATATACGTATGTCACCGCTCTCTTATTTATGCAGGAGCTCTACTGATAACTGCATATATTAATTCAAATATGAATAAAAATTAATATTTTCAGAAATAACATTCCGTTATGCCTAACAACTTCAGTTAATGAGGGTTTCTCACATACGCGTATTTCATTTCACTATATTCGCATGTCGACATTCTCTTATTTATGCAGGCACTCTACTGGTAACTGCGTAGATTTAACTGAATGGGAATAACAATTAAGTGTTGTTAAAAAAAATAATCTATTGCGCCAAACAACTTCGGTTATATAAGTTCAATATATAGGCATAATACAGTTCCCCACATTTTTATGTCGGCCCCGCCACTCTCTTATAAGAAAAGGGCATGTTTGCAACCACTAACCAATCTACCAACAACATTTTAGCTTTAGTGATCGTTGCAGTATTTATCATGGCAATTCTCACCATTCGTATCACAGAGTAGTTAATCGTAGACTAATCAGATCACCTGAATACTTATGTACAGTTGGAGTCGTAAGTAGGACAGGAAATTACTGTGGAGGCACAAAAGTTTTTCTCACAGTAACGTCAGTTTCCCTTTCCTTTTTTAAGATATTTATTTTTCCATTTCCTTTTTTCCTTACTATATTTAACAAAGGAAAAACAATAATGTATTGCCAAAACAAAATCTGGTGTACTAAACCATTTCAGTTAATATGAAAATTGGTGCAAAATATATAAATAAAACAAGAAATGGTAGTGTCATGAGTATTTAAACACAACTGCAAGAGTAAATGTCCACTTGATCTTGTTTTCATTTTTTATTGCTTGCCATTGATTCTGTCTGTCTTTTCACTCAATAATTTCCCAAGGAAATGATTCATGATTTCACAAATTCAAAATACAAATGCATCGTTTTATCTGGTCATATTCACAAATAGGAATTCGGACCCGAAATCCGCAAGAGAATAATTTGAAACTTATCTAATCTTTCGGAGACCCGAGTCATTCTTGAAACATAAAAGATTAAAACAACTTTTATTAAATTGCTATTTCCAGTAAGTTTTTTTTTATAAACATAAGCTGAAAATCAGTTATACTTCTAAGAAAAAGTACCGAGACTAAAACAGAATAATTTTCAGCATCTACAAAAAGACCATATTTTTCTTTTACATAAAAGAATAAAAGAAATTTTCTTTCGATGGATTTAATTATATTAATTTTAAATAGTCAGAAATTTTTTTTAAATTATTATATACACTATATTGCCATTGATTATGGGACACTTGCGATTTTAGACATTTTACTAAATATCTAAAAAAATACATGAGGAATCATCTCGAAACTCTTAGTGTATAAATATAGTAGTATACGTCATACATCTCCGTGAAGAGTTTTTACCGAAACTCCATAGGGGACCATCAACAAATTAAAAAAGAATGAATATCTTTTGAATAACCCTGTCAAAACTAATGTAGCAAAAGCGCTCAAACTCTAGATTATGATTGAATGCCTTATTGTAATACACTGTGTTCATTTTTATGCAAATAGCATGCATACTCGCAGAGTAATTAAGGTTTTTATAAAAATGGTCCCAAATTTTTCCAAGTTTTTTCCTTATAATTTTCAGAGTTCTTAATATAAAATAATATTTTTTTCAGAAAATATGACAAACAACATTGCACACAGTACCCTGTAATCAGAATTAAAAAATAATGAAAATTGTATACAAAATGAGTTGGTTTACTAAATAATTTTTTACTGCGCATGCGTCAACGATATCAAAATTTCATTTGCATATTATGTTAGCTAAATGTATAGAGCAACTTTTGTGAAAGTCACAAAATCATAACTTGAAAATTCTGAAAATAATCGTCAATTGAATAAGTTGAAAATCCGTTATTCTCAAAATGAAGCAAAAACAAGAGGGGTTGTATCCATATATTCATTGATTAGTGTCAATATAGAATACACAATACAGGATGTTACGACTACTTTTGGATAAAATCCCTCATTATTTTGCTTCATTTTGGAAACAACGGATTTTGTCCTTTTTCTATAGACGATTACTTTCAGAATTTTCAAGCTATAATTTTGAGACTTTTACAAAAGTTGCTCTATACATTTAGCTAACATAATATGCAAATGAAATTTTGATATCTTTGACGCATGCGCAGTAAAAAAATTATTTAGTAAACCAACTCATTTTGTATACAATTTTCATTATTTTTTAATTCTGATTACAGGGTACTGTGTGCAATGTTGTTTGTCATATTTTCTGAAAAAAATATTATTTTATATTAAGAACTCTGAAAATTATAAGGAAAAAACTTGGAAAAATTTGGGACCATTTTTATAAAAACCTTAATTACTCTGCGAGTATGCATGCTATTTGCATAAAAATGAACACAGTGTATTACAATAAGGCATTCAATCATAATCTAGAGTTTGAGCGCTTTTGCTACATTAGTTTTGACAGGGTTATTCAAAAGATATTCATTCTTTTTTAATTTGTTGACGGTCCCCTGTGGAGTTTCGGTAAAAAATCTTCACGTAGATGTATGACGTATACTATTATATTTATACACTAAGTGTTTCGAGATGATTCCTCATGTATTTTTCTAGATATTTAGTAAAATGTCTAAAATCGCAAGTGTCCCATAATCAATGGCAATATAGTGTATTAAAATATATTTTTATATTAAAATTTTATTCACGAGGAAGATGTTATTCCTAAACACTGTAAATTCCAAAAATCCAAACACGCGTGCAATTTTTTATTAATTTATCCATAAAAAAATTCTACTTTGAAATAAACAGTTTTTCAATTTTTTAATTACGCTCATTTTACAAACCTATCAAGATTGTCGTTTTATTTATTTTACAACCTTTCTAAATTCTAAATTTAAAATTTTAAAATATCTTAAAGTACAGATTGATTCTTAAAATATTATTTTATTCGAAGAATATCAGACCCCACCAAACACACACCTTTAGGATTAAATTTCTCTTTATTTATATTAGTATCCTCTTAAAAATTTTAATAAAACATATGGCAATTCTGAAAAATGATTGTAAAGAATTTCTATAAAAGTTTTCTCTCTGGAAAACAAAAATAAACTAACTTGTACTAAACATGTAATATGCATTATATAAATATATGTATTCAAACAAGAAAGACCAATTATATATATATACTAGCGAGCTACGCCCGCTAACTGGGCCACTTTTTCCAAACGAACCTCGGTATTAAGCAGTATATAATAAGCAAAAAAATTCATTTAATAAGCAAGACTTGGTGTTCGAATCCTCAAGCACAAAAAAAGTAAATTAAAGAGCCATGGTCCCGTTAAAAATATATGATTTCGCACTGTGGGCCACGTGCACTTGAAAAAAAAAGATTGTGGGTCGGAACTATGGTCGCTTCGCGCCCATAGTCCCGTTAAAAATATTTGGTTTTGCACGGTGGGCACTACGCGCCCTTAAGATATTTTTCCGTATTTTTTAGTTCATAAGAAGCAGATTTTTACGCAGATTCTGAATATCTAATCAGTTTTTTTCTACTTTAAAAACTGTCTGCATGATGGTTTAAGAAAAAACGCGCAAAAAAAACGCAATTAGCGCCGGTAGAAAAAGCGGTTTTCGACTGTTTCTTCTTTTAGCCAAAGGGGAAAAGTTCAGGTTCTTCACCGCAAGGTAGCGCAGTGTTCTGCCTCGGAGCTCCGTTTGAGCGCCGTTTGGGATTTGAGACATTTTTCGTTCTGATTCCCAAGGGGTTTTTAATTCATAACTTTTTTAATTTTGGTCCCACGGTCTCGAAAATGCCCGAAATGACTTCCCCGGAATTTTTCCAATCGAAAGACACCTCTCGCGACTTCCAACTCGCCCGCGTTGCGAACTGTAATCGGCTTCAAGCAGACAGACAGACAGAGGCGCACGGATTTTATTAGTATAGATATATATATATAGATAGATAGATAGATAGATAGATATGTATATACATATATGAGTGATTCGCAAAATAAGGGACAATTTCAAAAGTGAAATCTTAAAAAAATTACTGTTAGCAAAATTTCTGAAAAAAATAGGTGTTATTAATATAGTATTAGGTATACTTTACATGTAGTCAGCAGAGCTAAATATTTAAAAATTAACTTAAAAAAATAATTAGTATTTTTTGAGCCATGCTAATGACAAAACAAATTGCATGGAACAAATATATTAAGAAATTCTTATTTTCTTCCTGTTTAAATATTTTTTTTCTATATTCATTAGCCTTCCTTTCCAGCAAATGGTTTCCATTTTTACATATATACATATAAGGAGAATAAAAACATTACCAAAGAGCAAACTTTGTTTACATGAGCAACATTCTGACACTAACAATGTAAGAAGCTGTCTTAGTGATTTTCTGACAGATTTAATGCATATTTTAGGGATAAATGTAATACCTAAATTTATATGTAAAATTAAACTTTATAAAAGATACAATATAAGCAATGGTTACATTTATGCACATAGGAGTCTTTAGCATGGACAGAAAAACCATGCTAAAGACACTGATATTTGTCCATGCTAATGACAAATTTTAATTTAAATAAGATTATGAGCCATAATATAATCACAATGCAATAGTCCTTTCTGGGGCTTTTTAAAACACAAAAGTCCTATGCAAATAAGTAAAATAAAAATTTTAATTATAAAATAAACATGAAAATTATTATCCATTCTAATGACATACAATTGATGTACGCCCCTAATATTCAACTTCTATTCTTAAAATACAATACATGCTTCTATTTTCAGGCTGGAATAAAATGGCTACTTGTTGCCATGGAGAAACTTTATATTTTCAAACTATTGTCATATGTGAAAATGAAATTTTGATTAATAACCAGCTGTTAATGTATGACCTTGTTTTGAAAATAGAATATGGAGGACAAACTTTAATTCTTTTTTTATATACTTTAATTTTATTTTTAAAAAGAAATTTATTAGATAAATCCTCTCCTTGATTAATTTAAAGAAAGAATAACATTTGTTTTATTTTATAAACATGATATTAACTCTTGAAAAAACTAGTATATACAAGGCACAGCTGCTGTGGACATCCATGCTAATGACATTTTGAACATTTATTCTGTTATTTTAAGGTGTTTTTAACTAAAAAGTTAGTAATTCTTGAGTGCAAATAATGAATAATATTGAGACAAACATATCTAAATATAAAAACATGACAGAAAACCTCTCAATTTTTTTTTGTATGTCGAAAGACATAAATTGTCCCCTATTTTGAGAATCACCCATATATATATATATATATATATACAGGGTGTCCCAAAAGGTCATTTACAAACTTAACATGCTGGTCTATTATATCATGACGAACAATATTAAATAGGAAACTAAGGGTCCCAAACGTCTTCCAAAGGAGATATGCGTCATTAAAGTTTAGGGTCCAAAAATTCAAATGATTATAAAAAACAGAAAAATTGGTCGATTCGTTTGCGATTTTCACTAAAACTATTCTTTATGTCAGTATTTTCTTGAAAATAAATTATAAAGATAAATTTCAAAAAATGTCGATAGAGGGCGCTTTAGACTTTGGAGTAACGATAAACTAGTTTTTACCATTATTTTTTGCATCTCATTAAATTTTTTTAGAAGCTTAGACATAAACTTAAATTTTGAGCTCAAAATCTAAATCGTTGGAAGTGGTTAAGTAGCGCAAACTGAATTGTGGGGGAAGGTTCAAATTTCAAATGATTATAAAAAACGGAAAAATTGGTCAATTGATTTGCGATTTTCACTAAAATTATTCTTTATGTCAGTATTATCTTGAAAATAATTTATAAAGATAAAATTCAAAAAATGCCGATAGAGGGCGCTTTAGACTTTGGAGTAACGTACAACTATTTATTTCCGTTATTTCTTGCATCTCATAAATTTTTTTAGAAGCTTAGACATAAACTTAAATTCTGAGATAAAAATCTGAATCGTTGGGAGCGGTTAAGTAGAGCAAAATGAGCTGTGTTCAATGGGGGTGGGGAGGTTCAAATTTCAAATGATTATAAAAAACGGAAAAATTGGTCGGTTTTCGCTAAAACTATTCTTTATATCAATATTTTCTTGAAAATAAATTTTACAGATATCTTTCAAAAAATTCCGTCAGAGGGCGCATTAAACTTTATAGTAACCAACAACTATTTTTAACCGTTATTTTTTGTATCTAATAAAATGCTGGTAAAAGTTCAAACTTAAATTTTGTGCTCAAAATCTGCATTGTTGTGAGTAATTAAGCGGCCAAAAATTGAGCTACGTTCGAGGGGAGGGAAAGGTAACATTTCAACTCCGGAACACAGTTCAGTTTGCACTTCTTAACCCCTCCTATCGATTTAGATTTTGAGCACAAAATTTAAGTCTAAACTTTTGCAAGCATTTAATAAAAAAAAAAAAAAAAAAAAAAAAAACGGCTAATAATAACTGTAGGTTATTCTAAAGTTTAAGGCGCCCTCTAACGGATTTTTTAAAATTTATCTCTAAAATTTATTTTCAAGGAAATATTGACATAAAGAATAATTTTAGCGAAAACCAACCAATTTTTCCGTTTTTTATAATCATTTGAATTTTGAACCTCCCCACCCCATTGAACACAGTTCAGTTTGCGTTACTTTACCACTCCCAAGATTCAGATTTTCATCTAAAAATTTAAGTTTATGTCTAAGCTTCTAAAAAAAAATTATGAGATGCAAAAAATAACGGAAAAAAAAAAGTTGTACGTTACTCCAAAGTCTAAAGCGGTTACTCCAAAGTCTTCGGCATTTTTTGAATTTTATCTTTATAAATTATTTTCAAGATAATACCGACATAAAGAATAATTTTAGTGAAAATCGCAAATCAATTGACCAATTTTTCCGTTTTTTATAATCATTTGAAATTTGAACCTTCCCCCGGAATTCAGTTTGCGCTACTTAACCACTTCCAACGATTTAGATTTTGAGCTCAAAATTTAAGTTTATGTCTAAGCTTCTAAAAAAATTTAATGAGATGCAAAAAATAATGGTAAAAACTAGTTTATCGTTACTCCAAAGTCTAAAGCGCCCTCTATCGACATTTTTTGAAATTTATCTTTATAATTTATTTTCATGAAAATACTGACATAAAGAATAGTTTTAGTGAAAACCGCAAACGAATCGACCAATTTTTCTGTTTTTTATAATCATTCGAATTTTTGGACCCTAAACTTTAATGACGCATATTTCCTTTGGAAGACGTTTGGGACCCTTAGTTTCCTATTTAATATTGTTCACCATGATATGATAGACCAGCATGTTAAGTTTGTAAACGACATTTTGGGACACCCTGTATAATTGGTATTCATTAAGGTATAAACTATCGATTTATTTTCTTTCATTTTCAAGTATAAATTTAAAATGTCAAATCAGAAATGTTTTCATTTCTGCATTAACGAATTCTTTGGGTAATCTAAATATTGTTTTATGAAAATAAAACGTTCAGTTATATGATATGAGGTTTAAATTTTAAAAGTATTTTTGTTGAGCAAACAAAATAAAAAATCAGTTTCTTGAATAAAAATACGAATATATAGCGTTTGTTTTTCCATTTAAAACTAAAGAACTCAGATAAAAGTTATGAAAAAAAGAAAAATTAAATTGAAACCTAGAAAAAAATTCCAGAATATTTTAACTTTTAAAAAGACCCAAATTTTATGAGGATAATTTAATGTTCTAGAAAAAACACCAACAGAAATATTTTTATTCAATCGATTTCTAATTAATTCTTAATGGAAATGAATGTTTAAGTGATATTAGACATTAATTTTGTTGAAAATTTTAATAAATAAACACGACACTGCGATGATAGAATTATTTGTGTGTTACAATCACCTCAAATAAACATTGAAACTAATATTTACGAAATGCTTTGTATGCATCTACAAAAGTACATACAGTTTGCAAGTACTCAATTAGAAAATGTAGAATATTTGCAACCAAGTGCGTAGCCAAGGTAGGGGTCTAAAAGCTCTTGATACCACTTTTTAAAATAGAGTCCATTCTATGGCAACTGGCCTAGAAAGTCTTGCTCGACAGCTTTCAATTTTGATGTAATTGTTACAAGATTTACATACAGGTCTAACATGGACATCTGCAAATTTTCAGAGTCAGAAATAGTATAGTTGGGTCACACGAGTTCCTTCTGTAAAGTTTAATGTTTTACAGTTGCAGAAAACAAATTAAATAGTCTGTCATCTTATTACTCAGGATACAAGAAATCTTACATATCGAAAATAGATGATCTAGTACAACTGTTTGTGTCAAAAAATTAATTGAACTATTAAACATCACAAATCAATTACTTCGTAATTGTTTAGCTGAAAAGCAAGCTATAAGGCCAGTCGTGATGAATTTCACCCTTACTGTAACAAGTTGTAGGTAACAAAATATTATTTAAAAAAATTGTCACTTTACCAATTAGATACCTATGAATATGTCATAGAGCTTCTGAAGTTGTTTCTCTCCTGCTAATATATTCACTCCTCTTTGAAACTCCTTCAAAAATATTTCATAGATTTCATTTCAAAACCCAGTAACTCAAAAGGGACAACTGTTATTTGATTATCGTTTATACCGCAAAAACAACTTTAATTGACGAGTAAACTTTTTTTTTTCCATTTTAGGCCTTTTCGGTATAATATAAAACAAAGCAAGGTTCCAAACGCGTACTTAGTGTGAGGTTCGAAACTGCGCTACGTGACATTGAAAATGCAACACCAAGAAGGAATGGCCAGAAAAAGATGAAACTCGACAAACAGAGAAAGACATCAACGAATAATAAGCGATCTTTTTTTCGAAATTATATTCATGATATAGAACGAGAACAGCGTTGACTCAGTAGGATGTATGACCACCGTGGACGGCATTATGCAAAGTAACACTTCTAGGCACAGAATCAATGAGAGCACAGATAATATACTAAGGAATTGATTTCTATTCCCTGTCAACTATTTGTCCTAGTTCTCTTTTAAAATGCGGCAGTGACAGAATCTGCAAATGGCATCCAATCACATCCCAAATGTGTTCGATTGGTGAAAGATCAAAAGAGTACGCTGATCAGGGAAGCATCTGCGCTTCTTACACTGCACGTTGGCTGGAGTGAGCAGAGTACGGTTGGACATTACCCTGTTAATAAATGCATTGTGCACCCTCTGAAAGTAGGATAGTGCTACCAGCCGCAGCACATCACCCAAATATCATTGAGCCGTCATAGTGCTCTGAATACGAACTACAGATGACCTGGAATCATTCGCAATTGCGCCCAAAACCGTAATTCTGCGTTATCGCATGGTAAAGCTTTCCACACTTGCTGAAGAATTCAATCTGTCTCCATTTCGACGCCACACTCATAACATAAGCGGTGACTGTTAATTCAGAAACAGAAGGGTGACTCATCTGAGAATATGTTTCTGTGCAATTCCGTCATACATATCGCCTTAGACCGGCACCATTGCAGACATTGGCGTTTTTGCTGAGCAGTTAATTACAGTCCTCTTAGCAGATGACATGAATGCATGCCACTAGCAATCAATCGATAGGAAACAGTTTTGATCGATATGGGAACATCCAGAGTGTCTTAAACAGGCTGCAGAATGGAGTTAAAAGCTGTTAGCGGATTCGCCATAGCTTGTCGGCGGATGTGTCGATTCACATGTGCTGACGTCACTCTGGCAGCACCGGCACCCCTCAAATTTGACACATTTCCTTATCCCAACCATTTTCACTACAGCCGGTGCACTGTGGACGCGTCCAAGTAAGTCTCAGAACTGATTTGCCATATGGACCAACCTGCTACTCAGTCCATTCACCATGTCACTGCTAAAATCTTCTGTCTGCTGGAATTGCCCCTGTTTGGCGTTGGCCTGGCATTCACTGATACTTCGATCGTACTCAGAGACAAGAAAAAAGTTTCTACAATTATTTCCCAGGGAGAATTAACGGCACTAATATTGCCTATTCTGCAAGTTTCTTCCCTTATATCTCATTCAACGTACGCTCGAGAGGTGCACTTTTCACATCGTTTGAATAACTCAGTGACGCGCGTCTAACCTGAAATTTACATAAATTTTTAGCCAATCCTTCTTGGTGCTGCATTTTCAATTTCACGTAGTGTATTTCCGACGTAGAAGTTGACTTAAAAATATCTCTGAAAGACTGAAACGACTGATGAACAAAGAATATCAAACGGTATCTATAATAATAAAGAATGCGAGTCATTTCTTGTGAACTTGGCCTAGCAAGCTCCTGGCCAGGTGCAAAATAATGTCCCAGTAAAGTCAAATATCACTTGAACGCATAAAGCTGGAATAGTGCAGCAAATGCCTATCTATACCTATAGTAAAATGACTACAATGGTGTAAAAAATTAGAAAAACACTTGAAAATATGATATAATTAAAACAAAACATGGAACATTTATGAAATTTCATACATATATATTATATTCTACAAGAAAGTAAAGAATAAAAAAAATTCATTAATAACTACATTAATAAAAGGTCAATAGAATTAGGAAATTCTCAGTACAAAGAAAGTTGGAAACAATTATAAAGTCGATACATGTATTTCATTAATAATCGAGACACCTTTTTTCGATGACTTTGACTAGTATCTTGTTCATTGAATCTATCATACCGCACAAATTATTTGTATCAATATTGTTCCAGCAGTTTTTGATAGAATTTATAAAATCTAATTTTGAATTGAATTGGCGTTCATTTTTGTAAACATTTCGGGTTAAAGTTACCATATATTATCTATTACATTCTGATGGGGATAAAGCAGAGTTATAAGACACAAGGTCTGTGGTGTGACGTCTGTAATTATACGCTAAATCCCTTTATTATGCTATGTGCCCATTCAGGACCGCAGAAAAGGGTGGTTTGCTTGGGGAGATAAAATTACTTAACCCTCAAATCCTTTTCTAAGCACAGAAAAAAAATACCACTTTCACCTATAATGAATATTTAGCCATCTTCTGAATCTCTAAACTAGAATTTTAAATTTCTGAACTATGCGAATAGGGTAAACAACTCAGGTGAATAGACGAAATGATAGAATTCCTAATTTCTTGCTTTCTAGGTGACGAATGGTTTGTGTAACGAGAAATTATCGTTCGATTTCTGGAATCGTTCTATAAACTAGAATTATACTTACTAAAACAAACCTCTTGTCTTTGCATCTATTTTGCAGAGATTTTTAAATAAGTGTCACCACGAGAATATAATAAAACACTCTTGTGGAGTCTCTAGAACTCTCCTATCAAAGGGAATTTATAAGGATGATATGGAACTAATTTTTCTAGAGCCACAATTTAGATTCTAGATGCCAGAACGATATTTTTTTTCTCAGTGTATGTTTTAATTGTTAAGAGTTTTACACTTTTGTGAATGTTTTTACTCCCACACGCGAAGCTAAATGCTATAATTTCATAATATAGTAAAATCATGCACTTTTGCCGAGATGCGTCATTTTTATTACGGGTGAACGATATAATCAAATTGCCTTTAAATCAAGTAAGATGAATAAATTTAAGGTTATAGCTATCTATAATCCAATAATTGAAAACGTTAATGCAAACGCTTTAACATTTTCATGTAACAACCCAAATAATTTTTAATGTAAAATTGCATTGCTTTTATTGCCATTCTTTCAAAAATCGATATCAAAGTGCGCATATGAAAAGTTGAAGTTTTCAATCGATTTATTATTTCCGACTGTACTTGGCATGATAAATATTTTCTTTTATCTTTCAAAACGTAGCAGAACTATCGAATTACTAAATACATTCTTGATTATTTAAATTTCAGACACAATACTTGCATTCATAAAAATATCATGTTTCAAGTTGAATTGGATTATTTCAAGTTTAAAATTTATTTGTTAAAAGATAGACAAAAATATTTACCGAGAGATAAATTTAAACTCGTTACTTTGTAGAATGTTTTAAATTTCATGTTCATTTAATAAATTGGCCAATTTTAATGTTATATCGGTTTATTATTTGGGTGTCGTGGGAGGAGAAAATAGTAAAAACATTCAGGACATATGTTGTTTTCTTTTATCTAAGGAAACTTAAATAATGCTGAAAAAATGTGTGCAATTAGTTTTTAAAACGAGTACAAATGAGCATACAGAGTGGTTAGTTATTAACGCCAGATGTTCAGAGCCCTATAGCGAGTAAAGTTTGGTAAAATTGATCTGTACTGTATTTTTTGCCATTTAATCATTCAACATTTGCACTAATACACTTTTGGTGCGCCAAAATTGCTGATTTTATGCAAATTAAATACATTTTAGTCGAATTTTAGCTAAAATTGCCCCTAGTGGCGATTTTTTAAACTTTTTATTTTCTTTATTTTTTTTAAGAATTCGAAATCTCATGGTCTACTATGTATGCTGATCAAATTTGGTTATGTTTCGCCCAAAACTTTACTCGCTAGAGGGCTTTGAACACCCTGTACATCAAGCATAGATTATAAAACATTTTCTAACAGAAACAGAATTGTATTAAGATATTATATTTTTCTTACAATGAAATGAGAAAGCTTAGTAAGCACTTTAAAAAACACATAACTCAGTAAAAAAAAAAAAATACATTTTTAAAAATCGGTGTCCGTATGCAATAATGTGTGTATTTAGGCTGATAAGTTTTTCATACACATTTCAAATCAAAATTAAACCTAAAGTGTCTGTATCTTATCGGAGACTGGAAGATTGATGAGTTTATTGGTGTAACACTCTGTTTTATTAAATAGAGAAGCTCTACTAATAGAATCGCAAAACGATTTTAGGAGAGCACGATCTTGTATACACAGTATATTCAACCTGAAACAACTTCATTCAAAAGTCGAGAATTAAATTTAGAAATATATGTTGTTTTTATAGATTTCGAGAAAGCTTTTGACTGGGTAGATCGAGAGAAAAATTGTCGAAAATTATGAATTACATGGGATTACTCCCGATCTTATCAAATCGTCACCTGAGAATAATAAGGTTCTAACTGAAATTTTGAAAAAAATTGACTTTTTGGCATGGGAATGTTCTATTTGTATCAATGAATGCATTTCTGCATTAAAATTTCTATATATATGATTTACATCCGCTTGCGAAAGAGAATAATATAGTTCCATCAGAAATCGTTGAAAGCAGTCAGAATAACCGAGTTCTATGTACAAAGTAATCGGCGATCGACAGCATGTAAGATAATATTTTATTATTTTATTTTACAATACATAATGAAAACCGGCAATCTTTTATTTCTTGTGTGAAAGAACTCTGTTGCTGAGGTTATATACAGGGTCCAATTTTTTGTGATTTTTAGAAAACGTGATCAGCAGGCTGAAAAATTGGTTCTTGAATTAATGCAGACATTTTGTAAATTTTTATACTAAAAAGCGAACCAATTGCATAAATTTTAACAAATTTATAAATAATTTTAGCAAATCATAATTTTTTAAATAAATAACTGTGTCATTTTTTAAAAATTAATTTCAGTCATCGATCGATAAGCGACTGAAATTTTCCGATAAATAGGTATCTGTAGAGTTGTTTATCGCTCCGAATTCCACAAATACATGATCTTCTTTCAGTATAGTGCAGTAAAGATCACTGTTATAGCAAGCTTTATCAAAAACTGCTTGGTTGTACCAAGCTTTACAGTCCATTAGGTCACAAACTTGCTTGAATATCACAAATCCGGTAATGTAACAAGCCCCGTTTTCTGTCAACATTCGAGTGAAATACCCACCTTGAACTCATCATCATGCTGCTTCCAAATCACTAAACTCCTCTGAATTTAGATGCTTTGTATGCAGCATTATATACAGGGTGTTATCATTACACTCAAGCTAACATTACGCAGGCGATCAGCAATTTTTCTGCAAGCCAATGTAACATGCGATAAACACAAGATCCAATCCGCCTGACTAAACGGAACTTGATTCCAATAACACTCGAAACACGCACAATCAACTACTCAAAGTGTGAGATCAATTGCACAGGTACAAAGGTCTGTTGCTGAGAGTAAATCGCAGTAATCCATTTACTACCCTGAGAATGAAATCAGAACAATTCTTAGATTTCAACTCGTGAAGCAAAAAATTTGCCTATAATCTCGTTCCGTAGACCAAGGTGATACAGGTATGAGTCACACAACTTCTTTATAAAATTGAGTTTGAGACAAGCAATTGTTGAGACCAAAATTGCACAGCGGTGAATTATCAAAGGAGCCCCTCCAAACGACGAGGAGTATCAACATCATTTACACAAAAGACTTAACCAAATCCTAAAGTAGCACAGAGAAAGAAGGATTGCATTAACAAAGATAAAATAAAAGACCTGCAGAGCATGCTAAAGTAGTTTGCGAAAAATGAAAGGTTCTATTTTCAAAATATATTTAAGAGAAGTTAGCCTAACTGTAATGTAAAATAAAGCATGGTTTTCTGGAACATTCCAAAATTTCGACTAACAAAAGAGTATCAAACTTATTTTGTTGTTTTAAAAAGAACAAGAAAGTTTTTTCCTTAGAGATATAGGCTTTTCTTTTGATCAAGAGTATATTTGGCTGTAATACGAAATTTTTTATTTATAATTCATTTCAATTTCATTTATCAATATAATCACAGTTTTTGTATTAATTTTCGTACTCCCCCACTGAAATAGCAAGCTGAAAAAGGAAAACTGTTGGGTTCCTATTTAATAAAATTAAATATTTAAGCTATTTTATATTCAGTTAAATAATATATTTAACTTACGTACATTCAATAGTTTTGTGAAGATGGTTTAATTAGTATGAATAAGTGGAAGCGGTAATTTGCTGTTATTGTACTACAATACAGAGAGTAATAAATATTTTACGATCCACTGAAGTTTAATCGAATTAATCAACGAAATTTCATTCTGTTAAACTATAAAAAATTACACAAATTAAGAAAAATATGGTTTTTTAATGGTAGAACCATCTTATTCTAAGGATAACACGACGTTTGAGAATAATATGGTTCTATCAAATTTTTTAAACGTACAAAAATCCATGAAAATGTTATTAAAAAACTTTGATTTTCTAAAATTACTGTCTATACCTACATATAAACCTATTAATGCCAAAAGTTTTTTTCAAACTTTAATAGCTGCACGCACACAGCATGCTGATTTTCAAAGTCTTCTAACTCGAAATTGATTTTTGGCCAGATAGAACCATCTTATTCTCAGGTGACGAAATGTATTAAGAAACTATATAAAGGACATTTATTGTTAATTTTATGGCTTTGGATAAGGGTTTTAAAGTTAAAGAAAAATAGTCATAAATTAAAGTGCACGACAAGTATGTAGTTTATCACCACATCTATTTAATATGCATATTGATTATATTATAAGAATTCAGAAAAATAAAATCAAAACTGGAATAGATCTTGGAAACATCATGTTTAACAATATTACTATTTTTAGATTATCTTTGTTTATTTCAAGATAATGAAAACAAATCACAATGTGCAATTTTTATTTTAAAGAATTTGGTAACGATTATAATTCAAGGAATTTAGGTATTTAAGCATAAAGATTGTATAAGAAAGAAAATTATCCTAGAAAATAAACCAATTGAGTAGATTTCACAGTTTAATTATTTAGGATGGGATGACTATGAGAACGATATACAAAGTAAACTTGATAAATTTCAATACATCCCTGGTACTATAAGAAGAATATTCATCAAAATTTTAAAACTTTACTATACGAAAGTAAAATATGAAACTCACAAAAAATGATAATAGACAAATACAATCCTCAGAGATAAAATTATTGAGGAATGTGAAAGGATGTTCGATAATGGACAAAATAAGGAATTATTAAATCAGAAGAGAACTTGGGATTAGGTCAATATTGAATAAAATAGAAAATTACTGAAGGAAATGAGAGGACCACTTTGATGGGATGGATTCTGATAGCATACCAAAAGCAGCCTTAAATTATAGTCCAATGGGGAAAAGAGACAGGGGAGGACCACGAAAAAGATGGATTCAGGTCGGTACAGGCTTATAGCTTTAAACCATGATTGGGGAGATGATGAAGATGATTTCCAGAATAACATCATATTCATCTTTTTTTTAATTCTTATTTTATCGAAATTTTCAATCTCAGTCTTTACTCAGCCCGTATTAAAATCATTGTCTCTGACTGATCTAAACAGCATTAAATATGTAAAATTTTGCTCACTCAAAATTTTTACGATAAAGGCATAGATTTTGAAATAGCCTTTATTTTACAAAAAAAAAAAAAAAAAAAACTTAATTTTTTTTTAAAGAATGGTGTATTCAAAGGCAAAAGAATTAAATGCAATAAAACCAATGAAAACAACCTGTCCATTACGGAATCCTACCTTAAACGGAAAATGTGCTGATCCTTGCAAAAAGAAAATAATAACACATGAGAAAAAAATAAATTACATTTACACCTTCTAAGTTATAGAAAATTGTCTATAACGTATTTTTTTTCCTTTCCCATGTGATTCCGCTTTTAAGGTCTCACTGTATAGTATTTTTGAAAGTCCCCAATGCATGGAATATGAATTAACGATATTAGAATATAAGTAAAACATTTACATGTAAATACAGATACATCGATAAAATAAATATATCACAGCCTTTGGCACTTATAGGGAAAATAAATTATAAATGTGAAAAATGAAAAGCTATAATAAGTATTTTTATTCAGAACTCCTCCATACAAAACAATTTTTAACCATATCGAAGTAAAAAACCATGTAGAAATTCACGGCAGAGTTGAACAATGATTTAAATTTTTTTCCAGGCTGGGCCGGGTTATAATTTTAATATTTTTCTAGGACGGACCAAACTTTTTCCCCGATGTATGGGACCGGACCTAAATATTTTGACCCGTGCAGACCTCTAGTGCAAATGCCATCAGCATATTTTCATAGAAATTTAGCCTAAAATCTATACGCTGCTATTTTATGTCCAAAGAAAAAGAGCCCTATCTTAAATCGATTTTTATTAAAGTTCAATTTGTGAAGGTTCCCGATGTAGCGTTGAAATTGAGTCAAGAAATCAGTATTTAGAGGCAGCGAAAAGTGGTGTAAGTCACGAATTTTTGAGGATTTTGGTTTTTAATATCTCAGTAAGATTTTTAGATATGGAAATGAATTTTTTTGTTTAATTCAAAAATGGATAAAGAATATTTTCCTAACTGGAAATTTTTTATCCTTCGGGGGCCGTATAAAAAATTAATTTTTGTATTTTCTTAATCAGACCACCCCCATGGAGTTGCAACATATCTCATCAAATTTTCGACCTTTTTTATGAAACTTTGGAATTAGAAGTATGTGCCTAGGGGGCAATATTTGAAGAGATAGACTATTGTTTCGCTAGTTATGACTCACCCTGTATTTATATATATAACCAAAAAAAATCATTATAGGTCAGACTATAATAAATGTTTTTCTAATACTTAGTAAAAATATTTTATTTTTTCTCTTAATGCCATGTAAATAATGGTAAGGAACTTTGTAGCAGCACGGCAATTGCATTTTTAATCAATCGACCTAGATTATGTTAGGTTGTTAAGGCAATAAAATGTTGTGATAATTTAGATTTATCACAGGCTTTTAAAGACATTTTTTCTGAAAAGAGATTTCACTATGGAACTGAAAACACAAAATGGCTTTCATTCTCAAGATGAAAAGAGCGGCGATTTAAAAGGATCGCTAAATCATCATCGATTAGCTGAAAAGACAGGCGGGCGACACTAACGTGAATAGGGGACCACACGAGTCGCACCTTTGATGGCACGCCGACGCAAAAATGAAAGCACAAAGACCAGACATATTGTCGCCATAGGCGTGTATTTTCAGGTACGAATGATAAGACGATGTTACGAATCTCTTAATGAGAAAGATCATTAAGGTTGATGATTGGTTCGTGACCTTTAGGGGAGGTCTTGGCTGAGAAGAAAAAGAGGAAGCCAAGGTTAGCAGGGAGGATTTTGATCTCGGAGTGAGAAGAGCAGAGAACAGAGTTCGGAGCTCGGATTTGTTCTCTGAGAAAAGTGGATCGGCTCGGATCGGGAGCTGTAGAGGGTGACGTCACCCAAATGAGACGGAGGAAGAGAACTCTCGCTAGAAGAGTGCCGGTGACAAGTCTCATCTTCGGTGTTAGAGAACGCCGTGTTGTTGATTTGTAGAAATTTACGTGATTTATAAACTGAACATTCTGTGGACTGAAATAGAACTTTGGACTTGGAGCTGGTGGATTAAGATCCTACGAGTTCTAAAATGATTTATGCTGTATATAAAATTTAATACAGAGAACCTTTTTTATTGTTACAAATAAATAATTGATTCTCCATTAAATTGCCTGGATTATTTGCCGAGCGGCACTTACGCTACCAACCACTTAGCTTTAATCTATAAGAGGCAAAGTTATTACAGCTGGTGGCAGCGGGAGCCACTAGCCCAGGACTATAGTTCGCCGTGCAGTTCCAGAGTTAATCATCGATAGAATCCAGCGCCTAGCTGACGAAGGCACCCAGCCGCTAAGAGAAGCCCAGCGCCTAGCTGACGAAGGCACCCAGCCATAACCGGAGATACAACGCCTAACCGACGAAAGGCCACCCAGCCGCAACCTGCCCGTAGCACCCAACACCCTCCGACGGAAAGATGCCCCAAGAGAGATGCAGACGACGGAAATAGGTAAGCTCATTCATTCTAAATTTTGAGTGGCTCTGTTTCATAATTATCGCACAAAATTAAATTCAGTAAGGAAATTTATGTACTATGTTTCTATACTTTTATTATTTTAATCTAAAATTAAGAAATTAGTAAAGAGTATTGCAAAAAAAAAAAAAAAAAAATCCTTCTCTTTTTTAATGATAAAAACATTAAATGTTAAATGCATTTTTTTTCCGGACAAAACGGAACAAATTAGAAAGTTTTGAAAGAAAAAAAAAGAGTGTACAACTCTTGTAAAATTGTAAACTCTTGTAAAATTGTAAAACTTTTTTTAGCAGCATAAATGTTATGAGGTTAGTCATAAATTTAAATTTTCTTTAAAGGCTTCTAAACAGAAAGGAATATTGTTACCTGTTGATCTAAAATTATTTATGTTTACATTTTTTAAAGTGTAGTTTTCGAAAAATCTGAATGCTAAAACTGGCAATATTTTTCTAGAATTAGAAATAAGTACAGGTACTTGTATTGTGGTCGGTTGAAAAAAAAAAAAGTGTTGAATCGGTAAATTGTGTACTTTTCATGTATATATTTTTCATTTCATTCTCATATACTGTGTTTAAATTGTGTAGTAAAGTGTATGTATAAAATTAACATTGCATATATGCTAGGGTAATTTTATAGGTTGTTAGGAAATAAATAGAAATTTCGGTTAGGGCAACTCAGTCTAAAAATGACAGTCATTACTGATTTAAAGCAATGTAGAAAAATCGATTTGCAAATGTTAGCAGACGAGTTGGGAATTGATATTGATAAGAGTGATAAAATAGCTGTAATCATACAGAAAATTGAATCAGCTGCAGATTATGATAAAGAGCTTACTTTATCGCAGGCTAATTATATTGTACAAGATAGGGAGACTCAAGCAGTCGAGCAAAAAGAAAGAGAAAGGGTCGAGCGAGAATTAGAGGCAGAAAGAGAAGGGGCGGCGCGGGACAGCGAAGAAAAACAGAAAGAAAGGGAATTGAGATTAGAGAAATTGAGATTAACTCAAAATGCGAATAGACGTGAATCTACGTCAAGTAGCGGATCTGAGAGGAGTCAGAAACCCCCTTTAAAAGCGTTAATGCATAAATTCGATCCAGATCGATCAGATATTACTCTGTTTTTAAACCTCTTTGAACGGCAATCCTCTCGAGCAGGCATAGAAACAGAAGAGCTTGTGACTCATCTTTTATCGCTGCTCCCGGCAGATATTGCAGAATTAATTTTGCGCGAGCCCACAGAAAAAATCGACGATTTCGCGCACGTGAAATCAATTTTGTTAGCACGCTTTCGGCTAAGTCCTGAAGCGTATCGCCAAAAATTTACAAGGCATTCTCGGATACCAGGCACCCCTTGGAAGGATATTATTTTCGAGTTAAATAGTTATCTAGAAGGATGGTTAACCGGACTAGAAATTTCAAATTTCGAAGACTTAAAGAAATTATTGGTAACAGACCAAATTAAGCGTCGTACGCCGATAGAATATAAAAAGCATTTTATTGACTCTTGGGCAAATTTCAAAGACCCATTAGTTCTAGTTAAGTGTTTAGACGAGTTTGAGGCAGTCAAAGGGCCCTCAAAAAAAATCTGGAACCCGAGAAATTTTCCCATAAAATCAGAAAAACCGAGACTCGAAGATAAACCGCGTGTTGAGAAATCGGCCGAAACTAAAACGAATTGGAGAGACAAGGATCCCGATAAAGAAAGAAACCGTGTTTTTGAGCAAAAGAGAGCAAACAAATGTTTTATTTGCGGAAGTTTTTCGCACTATCGTGCCCAGTGCCCGGAAAAACACAAGAGGGAAAATAACGCCACGTCTGTAGGGCATTTAAATAAAAATCAAGAATTTGAAAAAGGTTTTTCGCCATATTTAAGTAAGGCTCGTATTAACGGGGAGGAAATTACGGTATTACGAGATTCTGGTACGTGTGTCGATGTTATTTCCAGTAAATTTATAAACCACAGTCAATTAGATGGGGAATTTATGTGGATAAAACAACCACTCTTAAATGATGTTCGCTGTTTGCCCACCGCTAATATAACGCTTGAAATTGACGAAATAGGAAGAATCTCGACGAAGGCTATAGTAACTGATAGAGACGTAGATATGTCCTATTATATACTAGGGAATGACACGCAGAAGCTCATCGACGAGAGAAAAAAACGCGAAATCAAAACATTGAACGCAGTAATGACGCGCGCGCAGGCGAAAAAAAGCGAAACTAGCTCCGGGAGTGACGGAGGCGAACAAGAAACCGAAACTAACTTAGGGGCAGGGGGAAACGATTTCACGGAACAGGCAGATCCGGGGGCGAATTCTGCCCCTGTCGGATCGGACGACTTTCTCGAAATCCTCCGAGAAAGTGATAATTTCTAATTCTGCCCCTATCGTCTCGGAATCCTCTCCGGTTTGACGGGCTTGTTTTCTCGTAATTCCTCCGACTGCTATAGGCAGCCGGAAACCCACTATCTATGTCGGTTTAAGATGGCGGCGTTTATATTAGCAGATCTTCTATGTGAAGATAGAGACTTATTTTTTATTAAATGTATATTCGCATTCTATTATTAGTATTTTTGTTTTCAGTTTTGTTATGTTCATCAGTAGAAGTAATTTTAGCTTCAATTTAATATAAACTAATTGTGATTGTAGCATATTTTTTTAATTATTTGAGTTAAAGCTGTTTGTATTTTAAAACGTGTATTTAAATATATATATTTATTCATTTATGCTAAAATATAATAATATATATATTGAGATTAAAACTTATCAGAGTAATACAAAAGTGTAGGTTAGTTGATTGTGTTTATGACGGCCATTTTATCAACACGGGGAATATAGATAAAATAATACAATTTGTAAAAATCACCATAAATAAAAATAAAGCAACTCCTTTATTTTTTATTTATGATGATTTTTACAAAGTGCATTATTTTATTTATTCATTATCGCCTGTGTTTTCGGCGTTTTTTCACGAAGAATATAGACATTAAGTGGAGGAGTGCCCTCTGTGGGAGTCTTTCTTTTGGAGCCTAAGCCGTATTTACGTATGGTAAACCAAGGTTCTAAAAATTCCAAACGATAGGCCAACGGGCGCGATTGGGTTCGAGCCTAGCACCTCCCGTCTACCAGTTTCGTTTTTAGAACCTCTCGGCCGCTGATCAGGGAATACATAAGTGTAATTACAAATGGTGTGTGCTTAAAAAACGCCTTTATTTTGATCTAAACAATAAAATATATATAATTGTGAATGTAAAATAATAAAAAGTCAAACATAATTTTCAAATTATGTTTGCCTGATATAGCTCGTATTTTAAAAATTATAATTTAAAGCTTGTATTTAAAAAAAAAAAAAAAAAAAAAAGCTAAAATATATTTTTGAGAAGAATATAACTTATTGCACTGAATCAAAAAGAGTGCTTACACAAAAATATTAAATACCTCATGAAGTAAAATAAATAAATAAATAAATAAATAAAATAAAATAAAATATAACAAAAACGCTATCTACATAAGAAAAAAAAGCATTAGTGCAAACAAGCAAGTTATAAAAATATGAACAGGGGAATAAAATCAGTTTAAAGTTTTTGTTAAGTATGGGTAATTGCGCTAGATCTATTAACAGAATTAACAATATCTCGCGATATATTTGTAGTAAGGTAAAAATGAGGTATCAAAACAACAGCGCCAACTTTTCAAGAATATTGAGTGGGCTCAAATTTTTTTTAGTAAAATAACGCATATAATTTTCTTTTCTTAGTGTGTACATGTGGGAAGAATAAGAGGGGGGGGGGCAAATGATTAAAGATAATTCAAAATTAAATTATGTTTTTCTAAGCAAAATTTTCAAATTATTAGAATTATATTTTATAAATAATTTTATTAAATTATATTCTTCTATGTTTTTGTTGTATTTACTATAAATAACATTGGAATTGCTAATTATTCAAAGTGCATAAAGCAATTTTAAGAAAAGCATACACTTTAGTAAAGATGTTTTATCAATTCAAGACATTAAGGCAGATGGCAAAATATGAACGAAATTCTTTTTCGCGAGAAATTTAACTATACATTTTTTCAGCGCTCTTGTAAGTCTAATTTTGTATCCTTACTATTTTTCAAAGAAAAATATTTTGAGAACATTAATAAAAACAAATATCATTTCAGCGATTAAATAATTAAAAAAAAAAAAATAAACAAATTAAATCAATTAGATGGGGCGGAGATTTTTCACGAGGAATATATGCCCTAAGTGGAGGAGTGCCCTCTCTGGGGGTCTTTCTTAGAGGATCTAATCCTATTTACGCATGGAAAATCACGAAAAATCCCGAGCGATTAGGCCGACGGGCGCGATTGGGTTCGAACCTAGCACCTCCCGTCGACAAGTTTCGTGCTCAGAACCTCTCGGCCACTGTGGGGTAAAACAAAAGCGTAATTACAAAGGGTTTGTGCTTAAAAAATTCCTTTATTTTTATCGAAACAGTAAAAAAAATATATAATTGTAAATGTAAAATAATTATAACAAGTCTAATTTTCCAATTATATTTGATTGATATAGCTCGTATTTTATAAATTATATTTTAAAGCTTGTATTAAAAAAAAAAAAAAAAACTTTCAGCTAAAATATATTTTTGAGAAGATTATAACTGATTGCACTAAATCAAAAGAGTGCTTATAAATAGTTTTTCTTTAAATAATACCTTGATTTTACTCTAAATATAGAAAAACCATTATTATTTGACTGGCACAACTTGTATTTAAAAAAAGAAAAAAAAATGCTAAAATATATTATTGAGGAAATTAAAATTTATTAAAATCGAAAAGTATAGTTACAAATAGTTTTTGTTTAAATAATATCGGTAGATAAAGGATTAAATAACAATAAGAATTTTGTAATTATAAGTACAACATATGATGATGCATACTTTTTCAATTATTGGACTATTATAGCTTGTATTATAAAACTTGAAAAAAAAAAGTTCGAATTAAAATTGTTATTTTAGTAAAGTATACTCACATTATTATTATTATTTTAAATTTATATTTGAGAAGATTAAAATCCACTGTATAAGTTCAAAAGAATAATTACAAGTAGTTTTTAATTAAATAATTCCTTGATTTTAATTTTAATATTAATAAAAATTTTATAATTGTAAATGAGTGAAATAAGTTTTCAATTTTTTCGCTGACATATATTTTGTATGTTGAAGCTTATATTGGAAAAAGAGAAAAAAAAATCATTAAAATATATTTTTTAGAATATTAAAAATTGAGCTAATCTAAAATTGTTATTGAAAGATGTTTTATTTTTAATATCTTTTAGTTTTTTCTCTAACAATTAAATTTTATAATTGTATCTTAAAACTTCGAAAAATACTTATAACTCATCCCACCTGTTAAAACTTTTTATACTGTTTATAACGGTATTATATCATTCCCTTACAGGTATTTAATAATACTGCGGTCTTTTTTTAAAGGGCTTGCTACTTGCAAACACACGTGTTTAGATCCCCTGTAAATAAACAAACTACGTGTGCCCATGGTCGAAACTGGTTCACCTTGAAAGGGAGGGGTTAAAGGTTGCTTGAAATTCCGCTCTCAGGCCAGAATCGCGACGGATTAAAAATCGGTCTGGATTACGGGAGCGACTGATTCCGTGTAGTTATATTCCGCTTAGGCCAGAATCAGCTCACCGGAAAGGCCAGATAACGAGTTTTTACCGATAGCAGGGGAAGACTCAGGGATTGTCGAGAATTAAAAGGGCAGAATTCATAACCGAACAAGAGACGGATTCCTCGCTGCGAGACATTCGCGAAAAAGCAAAACAAAAGAAATCAAATTTCGAAATTAAAGAGAATTTAGTAATGAGGAAAGTAACGGATCATCACGGATTCGAAAGAAAACAGTTAGTTGTCCCAACTTAGTACAGGGAAGCGATACTTAGTGCTTGTCACGAAGGTATAGCGGCTCACATGGGCCAATCAAAAACAAAAGATAAAATATTGAGATATTTTTTCTGGCCTAATATTATTAGGGAAATCGAGGATTTTGTCAAGTCATGCCATGCTTGCCAGGTAGTGGGAAAAGCGGGGGAAACTAAGAAAGCCCCATTAAAATTAGTTCCCATAATTTCAGAAGTATTTTCAAAATTATCGTGCGATCTAGTAGGTCCCTTACCGACGTCAAAAAAAGGGAATAAATATTTACTCACAGCAATATGTGTTTATTCACGTTATCCAGAAGCAATACCGATACCAGATATGCTCTCGGAAACGATCATTGAAGCGATGATCATGATTTTTAGTAGACTTGGTTACCCGTCTAGCATACAAACGGACCTTGGGAGGAGTTTCACTTCGAATTTAACGACAGCCTTCCTAAAAAGGTTTGGGGTAAAACTAAACCATTCAAGTGTATGTCACCCCTCCTCAAACGTTATCGAGAGATGGCACAGGTCAGAAAAAAGGCTTTTAAAAGTGCTATGCGTGGAAAACGGTAGTGACTGGGAAGCTAATCTGCCCCATGCGCTAGTTCATGGGAGAAATCTCCGTACTCCGGAAACCCCACTTTTCGAACAATGGACGGGAGAAAATGAGGAGCATGAATTAGTTACTGAGTACGTCTTCAAACTTATCAACCGACTGAAAGGCGGTCAGGAGCTAGCGGTCGAAAACATGACAATTACTAGAGATAAACGGAAAATGTGGTATGATAGAAATGCTAAAGAACGAAAATTTCAACCAGGAGACGAAGTGTTAGTTTTAGCAACTAACAAGAAAAAAAAAATGTCTGTAGGTTGGATAGGCCCCGGTAGAGTAGAGTCTAAAATTTCTGAGACGAATTATATTGTGAGTATACCAGGGAGAAGAGAGAAATCGCAAATCTATCATGTAAATCTATTAAAACCCTATATCACAAGAGAAGGTAAAATAAATATTTTGACAAAAGAATTTAATGAGACAGATGAATCTCAGGATTTGGAGATAGCTTTCCCGTTAGCAGATTCAAATAGTTATAACTTTGACGAAGTTATCAAACAAAGTGCATTAAACGAGCGGTGCACAGCAGGGGAAATTCAAATGTTAAAACAGGTATTAGACGAATACAGGGAAGTTTTTTCGAATGACCCGGGCTTAACGGACCTGACTATTCATGATATTGAGCTAACTGAGGAAAAACCGGTGAGAATTAGACCGTATAGGGTATCTCCTAGACAGAATGAAATACTGAAAAAAGAGATAAAGCGCATGCTTGAATTAAATATAATTAAGGAAGGGGAGTCTGATCATATTCAGCATCTAAACACGGTACTAAGTCGAATTAAAGAGGCGAAACTTACCGTTAAGATTTCGAAATGCAGATTCGCACAAAAAACGGTTAAATATCTGGGACACATAGTAGGGGAAGGAAAAAGGAAACCTGCAGAAGCGAAAATCCGTGCCATAACGGAACTCCCAGACCCTAAAAATAAAACGGAAATTAGAAGATGCCTCGGCATGGCAGGGTATTACTCCCGTTATATAGAAAATTATGCGACCATCGTAGAACCGCTCACACGAGCATTAAAAGGAAAAAACAAAAAAGAAAAAATTATATGGACCGATGAAATGAAAGAGGCTTTCGAAACCTTAAAATCTAAACTCACCCAAAAACCCATCCTATATGCGCCAAATTATAATCTAGAATTTGTGGTTCAGACGGACGCGTCAGATAAAGGGATAGGGGTAGTTTTAGCACAAAGACAGGGCTCAGAAGAGCATCCCATTATATATTTGAGCAGAAAATTTTCGGAACAAGAGAAAAGTTATAGCGCCACAGAGAAAGAATGTGCAGTTATAATTTTTGCCATAAAAAAATTACGACACTACATTGATGGACAAGAGTTCAGTATCGAAACCGATCACAATCCTTTAGTGTTCCTGAAAAACAATGCAGGTAACAATTCCAGGTTGTTAAGATGGTCCTTATCACTGCAACCGTTCCTGTATGCCATAAAACACAGAGCGGGCAAGGATATACCGCACGTTGATTGTCTGAGCAGGGCAATAAAATGAAAAAAAAAAGCTCAAATTTTTTTTCGCTCTCACATTTGTAAAGTTTTCTTTTATTGTATATATAAGGTTTTCTTAATGTATTTATACTGGTTTCAACACCTTTAAATTATTAGAGTTCTCCAAACAAAGCAAAGTCGTTAAAAGAGTTTGAAAATGTTTTTTAAAGTGTATTTTTAGAATTGTTAAAATTTTATTTTGAGTGCAAAGAGCCACCCAAAATGAATGAGCTAACCATGTTCTGCTTTTTAGATTTCACGCCTTTCAGACGTTAAATCATCTTTAGAGGCGGGGGTAGTTGTGATAATTTAGATTTATCACAGGCTTTTAAAGACATTTTTTCTGAAAAGAGATTTCACTATGGAACTGAAAACACAAAATGGCTTTCATTCTCAAGATGAAAAGAGCGGCGATTTAAAAGGATCGCTAAATCATCATCGATTAGCTGAAAAGACAGGCGGGCGACACTAACGTGAATAGGGGACCACACGAGTCGCACCTTTGATGGCACGCCGACGCAAAAATGAAAGCACAGAGACCAGACATATTGTCGCCATAGGCGTGTATTTTCAGGTACGAATGATAAGACGATGTTACGAATCTCTTAATGAGAAAGATCATTAAGGTTGATGATTGGTTCGTTACCTTTAGGGGAGGTCTTGGCTGAGAAGAAAAAGAGGAAGCCAAGGTTAGCAGGGAGGATTTTGATCTCGGAGTGAGAAGAGCAGAGAACAGAGCTCGGAGCTCGGATTTGTTCTCTGAGAAAAGTGGATCGGCTCGGATCGGGAGCTGTAGAGGGTGACGTCACCCAAGTGAGACGGAGGAAGAGAACTCTCGCTAGAAGAGTGCCGGTGACAAGTCTCATCTTCGGTGTTAGAGAACGCCGTGTTGTTGATTTGTAGAAATTTACGTGATTTATAAACTGAACATTCTGTGGACTGAAATAGAACTTTGGACTTGGAGCTGGTGGATTAAGATCCTACGAGTTCTAAAATGATTTATGCTGTATATAAAATTTAATACAGAGAACCTTTTTTATTGTTACAAATAAATAATTGATTCTCCATTAAATTGCCTGGATTATTTGCCGAGCGGCACTTACGCTACCAACCACTTAGCTTTAATCTATAAGAGGCAAAGTTATTACAATGTGTTTATATTCTCATACAATAACAATCTATATTGAATGACCTATAAAATAGCCGTTTAGGTAGAAAAAGAGCAGATAATAGAAGTTTTTTCTTTCGACGATTTGGGAAAAGTCTAAAATCATGAATATATTTCAAGTTAGTTTTTAAGATAAAATGTTTATTTATTTTATTTTATTTTTGGTATTACAGGCAAAATTTTTATTGCAAATATTTATTCTATAAACGTTAAAGCATATAATGGGATTTTAAATTCCTTCGTTAAAAGTAACAGAAAAGGAAGCTCGTGGCTGACAGTAGACCCGGCTTTAAATTTATCAAGGAATGAGCTTAAATAACGAATCTATTAGCAAAATTCAGAAGGACAAGCGCTTTCTATATACATGAAATAAAGTAAACATTTATCCAAAACTAAGATATTATCCGAAAAAAGTTTCCTCGCATTTTGATTCTGTAGTTTTATTTTTTTATTTTTTTATTTTTAAACTGGAAAATCGTTCTTCTTGAAATTTCCAAAGAATTTGTCACCATTATTTCGGATTAGAAAACTTCTATTTAATATTTTAATCTAAATCAAATTCTTTCAAATTCTCAATTATCTCGTTTCTTCATAGAGTTTGTAACATTTATCTGCAGTCAAATAAGGTAAAAATTGTACACATCTCTTTCTCAATACATTTGAAATGCATTCCTTATTTCGGTTTACCTGTTTCACACTTTCTTAAAAATATTTGCATTGGAGCAAATTTTTAGCATACAGTATTTATTTAAATATTTTTTTTAATTAAAGGCTTATTATTACTTTTCTATCTCTATTTAATACATAAAAGTGGTTGATTTAATAAATTATTGATGAAAAAATTCACTACTACAGCACTTTCGTAGTAGACGGACGAATGGGTATTTATTTGTTATAGGGGCCTTAGAGCAGTAGAGAAAAAGAAGAGGTTGAATTTGACGAGAAAATAAAAAAATTTATAAACTTTTTTTTGGAGCTACCCGTCGCCGAGCGTGCATGCGCTTTTGTTTACCACTATACTATTGTCAGGTTCGATTTCCGACGATTTCATTGCACAATAGATGAAGCTTCCGCCTCTATTTGTGAGACATGTTTTGGATATTCTAACCCAGGGCTGCCACTTTGTATATGGAAGAATAAATAATCAAAATATATATGTAAAAATAAAGAAGAAGAAACGTACCAAGTATTGTGTTCTAAGACAATATTAATAAAATGGATCTTAAGATCCCTCTCTTTATATCAAAATATATTCATAAGCATTAAATAGAAATCTAATACAAAATAAAAATCTAAAATTCCTTAAGTGTACCGGCCCCACCACAGTGGCCGAGAGGTTCTGTTCCCGAAGCTGGTAGATAGGTGGTGTTGGGTTCGAACCCATCTCGCCCATCGGCCTAATCGTTCGGAGTTTTCGGTGGTTTTCTTCAAACATTGGATTCCCTTGCGTAAATACACAATGAATATTAAGTTCCCTTATAAAGACCTCCAAGAAGAGTATCCCTCCCCTAGAGCCTATATCCCCCGTGCAGATAACTGGCCGTCATAAACACATCCAACTAACAACCTTAATTGTACCATTCTCAGAGCAAAATTCGGAAAAATTGCACCATATGATAGGGGAGATATGATCCCATGCTTATTCATTTATTTTTAAATATTCTTCTATTGTTCGCAATTTTTCTGCTCAGCCCTAACCCTTAATTTAAATTACATAAGTACAAAAAATATTTTTTGAATTTATTCATTATAAAATATAAAACATAGATCACTCTGCTTTTCTCAATTTTCACAGTCTAACTTGTAATTTCCAGTTTAACTATATTAAATTGTTGACTTTTGCTTAGTTTCGAAGTCTAGTTTTATAGCTAGAAGCTGATGATACAGATATGGGTATACTTTGAGATAACAGAGCTTTTAATTCATGTTTCGACCCAGCGGTCCCACAGACCACTTCACAGTACTTATGCGGCAATATCTGTCATGTCATTTAAAATAGTGCTTTATGCCAGAAATCTGTTCGCCACCACAATATTTGAAAGTTAATATTTGGTTTATTTAACTGTAAAGTTTCTGTCACGTGATAAATAAAATTATTCTGTATGAAAACAGTGGTATTTTGGTGGCCAGCCGGCTACCAGTTGTGCAGCCTTCATTTAAAGATTAATTAAAAATTTTATTCATCTTTCGTTGGAGCACACAGTTGGGGCGTTTTCATAATCTAGGAGCGCAAATTCCAAGTTTCCGATCATATGGGAAATGTAACGAAACCACGTATACTGGTAGCTGAATGTCCCTATTTTCAAGATCCGCACAAGTTTAGTAGAAAAAAAATCTGAGATGTCGATTAATTATGACCGTAAATTTTAAAGACCATCCTTTGCGAATGTGTTTGAGGGAGTTTCAACGGTTACACTAGCATCTTCTAAGTTTGAAAGCTCGTCATGACTATTCTGTTTTATTTGAAAGCATGAGTTTGCTGAACATATATCACATGTTTGTCAAGGTCAGATTTAACCCGTTTTTGTTTGAAAATAAGCGATATTAAACCCATTTAACCCATTTTTTAAAAGGTTGTGATTGTGGGTGATCCATGATGTTGTTTACAAATTTTATCTTGACTTTTAACAAAATATACAGCATTATTTAGAAAAAGGTCTTTTTCTAAATCAAAGTACGATTCCTATAGCATTGGAAACTAAAAAAATATCCTGCAAATGTCTTCAAATCATTAAGTTATTGTTAATAAATAAGCTTAATTAACATTCTTAAACTTGCAGTTTAAGAATGCAGGATTTGTTCAAATCTTGCTAGTCAGTTTTAAACCACTTTTAACTATCTGATTGAGCTAAATCTTTAAATATATGTGTAGTTTTAATGACAATGAAATATTATTATAATTTCAAATGCGTAGAAGTTCTACATTTTATACAGGGCAACACAAAACTATAGTTTAAATTTTGAAAGTTAATTTTAAACCCCTTTCAGTTATTTTACTGATCTGAAACTTGCATATGTAATTTTAATAACAAAGCAATATTATTATAATTTTTACAACATAGCAGTTAGAGTTTTTTTTACAGGGTCACATAAAGATTAGTTCAAAACTTGCAAGGTAATTTTACACCAATTCCAAACATTTGATTGTTGTGAAACTTTGTCTACAAGTGTTTATCCGAAGACAATTCGATTAAACAATAATAAGACGGACAGAGAAATTATGCATTTCTTACAGAGCCACGCAAAACATCTCGGAAAGATTGTTGTTAATAGGCAGACATTTTAATTAAATTTCAAAAGAATTACTATACCCAATACTGTAATTACCGTACCCAATAGCATTTTTTAATTGAAAATAAAGTGCGTAGCAGTTGTATTTGTTTTGCAGGGTCACAGAAAATTTATTTCAAATTGAATAAAATTTATATGGGTTATTTACTCACACAACAGCATTTTTTCAACCAAAAACAATTTGGGTGGCAATTATATTTTTTACATGAATACACAAAACATAAAACTTTTAATGTGATTTTATTTTTAAATTTTTATTTTTCAGGATGATTACACAAATTTCTAGAGAAATTCTGAGTAAATAAAAATAAAAAAGAAATGAATGTTAATTTACACGTGTGTATTAAATTGCTTTTTACTTAATAGTAAAATAAGTATGTTTAATGCATTTTTTATAATTCATTAGATTTTTATTTTAAGACATCATTTATATATATATATATATATTACAAATTTTAAATTGTTTTCGCCAAAACTAACCTTTATACTATCTTAATTTTCTTATAATAATATTCCGTACTTACTTCAAATTATTAAATTAAAATCTTGTTTCTAGATCTAATCTGTTAATCTTTATGCAGACGATATAAATTCTTAATTCGCCTTAAAAATTCTTAATTCGCTCTTAATTCGCCTTAGTCTCGTAGCTGGACAAGAATTCTGTTTACATAAAAGAATGAGGGTTTGAGGTTAGAGAATGTTCTAGAATTTTCTTTTAAGATTTAAATGAGGAAGCTCGAGAGGTGGTAAGGGAGATGAGAAGACGGATTCTTGGGTGCGCTCTTGCATGAGTACGACTTGATGTAGTAAAGCATGGAATATTTTTTGGATGTTTCGGTAAAATATCGTCTGCAACAGGAGCTTTTCCTTCTATTATAGCTACAGTTTAATAAAATGAACTTGCAGCAGCCAAGGAGTGATTATTTTGACCTTCTACATTTATTTATTTTTTTTTTTTTCTCGCTGGCCATGACTTCTGTGCGGAGCAAGGGAAACCTGGCGATGATGTTTCTGCCCCCCCCCCCCCTAACTTCAAAATGTCACATATATGTGATAACTATTTGAGTATTTTATTAGAGATATACACGAAAAATCCAGAAAAACTAATTAAACTTCAAAGAAATAATTTTGTCCACCTAGATCGTCAAATCAACCCATTGTAAAGTAGTCTCACAGACTCTGTCAACTGTCGGTGAAGCGGTCTCACAGACAGCTCACAGTAGTTATGCGACACTTTCTGTCACAGCAGTTAAGAGTTTAACAATCCGATTGGCTTTAAATTTTTATATACCAGATTATTAAGCAAAGGCAGAGTTTTGATTAGTTGGAATGGCTAAATGAAAGATGAGATATACACAATGCATAACAGCCGTTGCAATATTTCCGGGAAAAATGATAAACTAGTAAAGCGTAAACAAAAAACAAAAAGTTTCTATTGGAGGTTTGTTAACATTATCTATACATATGTAAAATCGCTTTTCCTGACTGACTGATAATCAACGCACAGGCCAAACTACTAAACATAGAAACATAAAAATTAGGGAAAATATACTTCTTATGATTCAAGCAAACACTAGAATGGGATTTTTGAAAATTTCCCCTCTGAGGGGGGTTGAAAATTCTGGAACCTATACCTATATCTCTTCCTATATCTCTGCAGCCGTTTAAGCTAGCAGCGTGAAATTCCAGAAAATAAATATATTAAAAAAATAATTAAACACATATTTCAGCGTATACAGGTATTGCCACTCTGAGGGGGTTAAAAGAGGGGTCGAACAATCTAGAACATTTGACACATCTCAGCAGTTGTTTTAAGTAGAAGCGTGGTACGGAAGAAAATAAATCTACTAAAAAAATAAATAAAGATATTTTTCAGCGATTTTAAAATTTCCATTCCCGGGAAGGGTTAAAGAGGGGGTAAAAAATTCCAAAATTTTTTTGGACTCGTCATGGGACATATCATCGGAAAGCTCTCAGACCGCTCTTTCATATTAAGAGCTTTTCTTCTTGCACCCAAGTTTGCCCCCTTCCTTATTTATTTTTTAAACTGTAGCGTTTTCTCATTACAGATTGGATTTTTTACAGGTCCCTCTGATAAATAATAGTTATAATATTTGAAAATTGCAAAGGGAGGAGATGGTTTAAACCGGGGGAAACGTGATAATTGGAACTCTGGGGGGGGGGGGATTTTCTAAATTTGGCCTACAACCCTTATGTAATGTATCATTGGAATGCTCTCTGATTATTATGCCAAATTATACACTTCCAGCGCATCAGAGATATTTCGCCATATTTCAGCAGCAGGTTTAGGTAGAAACGGAAAATTAAAGATAACACACCTACTAAAAAATAGTTAAACATAGGTCATTTTAGAATTTTTTTAGCCTATTATATCTTCAACATCGACTTAGAACAAGATAATGTAAGATTATATGAATAAGACAGCAATTATGAATATTTAATTAAAAATGAAGGGTTTTTTTTTTCTTTTATTATTAACTTTTCAATCTTTACAAGACGCACTTCGTTTATTTCAAGATTCTTTTAAAGAAACCGACCGGCGTAGCTACCGAAGACTGCTAGTTGTATACATTTTAAAAGGATCTCTAACCTTAACAAAATAAAACGTTGTGGATTAATGTTAAGCTCTTTTTACAAAAATTCAGCGGATGTCAGATTGAGTTATTAAATTTTGACAAAGTAAGCGGCTATCAACAGGATGGGTATCCATTTCTAATGTGTTTAGCTTTATGCACTTAATGCTCCATGCGTTGACAAAAGGATTTTTCATTTTAAAAAGGGAAAAGCAGAAATTTTAATGTTTCTTCTGGTTTTTTTCTTTTTTTTAAATTTTTACAGGAAAAGAGTTTCATTTTTATTAATGATTTAGAGCTCTTTCTGAAAATAAAACAGTGTTTTAAAACTAAACTTTGCCTAAAATTTTCCTTTCTCTTAATAATTATCATTACTGCTTTCAACTTCTACTTAAAGAGATTTTTTTTCAGTTAAATGCAAAAATTACTTTGAAGAAACTTTTTGATTAAATTTACATAGAGTGGTTTAAAAAAGTGCAAGTAAGGCTGAAAAAAAAATTTTTTTTGTTTGTATTTTGTTTCAAAATCTCTAAACTGTAACAAAATATAAGATTAGTATATTTATAAATTTTCTAATGTTTAGTTTAGAAGTTTGGTAGACGAAAAAGGCCTTAAAAATAAAAGTAATAACATTATGATATGTTTTATTTTTAATATACTCCCCACACAATTTAAAATTCAAAACTAAAGGGCATTTTAATATCAATTCAGCTCATGAAAATTTGACATTTGTCTAGCAGTTTGTATATCCATAGATTTTCATTAATTTCATTCTCGTACTTTCTGTGATATTTTTATTATTTTTATCCACATTTGCATATTTAATATTTTGAAATGCTGTTAAACTTTGTGACTTACAATAATTATATATTTTTCTTCAAATATTGTTGTACAAACCAATATATTTTTAGTAAATAAAAATTTGATCCTTGTTAAAACTGACGTTGAAATCTTCAAAAGTGTCAGATGAATTATAATATTTGTTTTAAATGAATTATATTTTGAAAGTGTCGTAAAGGTTTTGTGTGCATGTGATGACTATAATATGTTAAAAATAAATACCAGTGAGGCAAATATTTATAAGTAAATTTATCGATCTCAAAAGCTTAATTAATAAACAAAACACTTTTTTTTATTATGAAAAGAAAAATTCTAAATTTTAACTTTTAAAATATTCAATTTATGAAAGGAGGGAAAAAATGAGCAATACTGCATCACATTTCTTTCAATTTATCCTTAGATGAATTTTTTAAGATGTTTTTTCTAATTTATTTAATTTACCAATATGTTTTTGTAGTAAATACAGGTTGATTGACTCATTTGACGTATAAAATTTACAAATGTTGTGAAACAGTAACATTTGAAAGCATGGATCACAACTATAATTGTTAAATAAAGATTGTTAGATTACGTCCCGTTACAGAGAAATGTGATTTAGGCGGTCGCGTGCGTATCACGTGACAAATAATCGAAATTGCAGCGTTTATAACAGGAGAGGCGTTTCACGCTCTCATATTTCATTCTTCAAATGGAGGGTTCGCCCCACATTAGTCACTCAACATACTAAATTATGAACATCTATTTCGATGACATATTGAAAAAGACACGTACAACAACTTGTCACAGACTAAAACCCAATAGAAGTAAACTCGCCTTTTAATGAGGTTCCCGGGCTATAAATGAGTAATTTCAGACAGTAAAATACCAATTAATTGAGTAGCCCTTTTTGCAATGGTATTTTAAGAATATTTTTTTGCCGCGTTTAGACAATTCCAAAAATAAACTTATATTATCAACCTTAACACCTTCTAATATTTTTGCTGTAAAGTTTGAAATACCACTGCACGACTGTTATGACCATTATCAGCTTTCTTGATATAGTCAAATATTTGTCTCAAATTAACAAAATGTTACCTTATAGGAGAAAAATTCTTAACATTTTTATCACCTATCCTGGGGAGAATTTCTTTTTTGATTTTGTATAATTTTCTTCGATAATTTTAATTCTTTGAGAGGCAAGAAAATATTTTTCTATGCTGTTTAATTTGCACCGGAAATTTGGAAAGTTTTTAATTGAAAATAAAAAAGCAACTCTATAGATCTTTTTCACTAAAGTTATAAAAGTAAAACTTAATTAGAAGTTTCTGGTGGAAATCTTTATTAAAATGTGGTGGAATATCATATATCCCACCGCCTCTCAAAGGATGTTAAAAACAATGAAAATTCTCACAGCGAATCACATGGACTTTGGAAAAGAAAGCTCAGAGTTGTAATGCATGACTTTCGTCGCAGTATGTAGTCTGTAATCAACCTAACGTTATGTAAAAAAAAAGACTTCCCTTTTTCTATCATCCCTTTCTTTTTGATACACATGAGCCGAAATCATGTATCGCATCTACTATTCCCATGCGCTTGTTTCAGACATCTTAATTCGTGACTTGGCAGAAATGGCTTAGAAATACAGTTCTGAAAAAAATTATAAAGCCGGAAAAAAATTTACAAAAGTCGAAAAGTAATGCAATTGTTGATAACCCAAATTTTACTTTCATTTGTATGATCAACATCGCAATAATATGCATAAAATTTTTTTAGAAAAACGGAAGGGGGGAAATAAATTATGCTAACTTCTGAAAAACAATGAAAAACAACATAAAATAATTATAAAGTCGACGGTTCTAGCATCATTTTACATAATGCCAGACTTCAGAAAACAGGTCAGCAGGAAAGTTTAGGTAAATGTAAACGTATTATGTGTATCCATTTTGTATTTGGTGTGTTTAACACAATGCCAAGAGGAAAAAAGATAGCCGATGATGAGCAAATTAAAATATTAACTTTAAATGAAGCTGGAAGTCTGGTTCTAATTTCTATAGATAAATAGGAAGGTTCAAGACTGCAATAATTAGTTTTCCCAGATATCTTGAAGATTGCCTGAAGATTATAGTAAGAATCGTATAGGAAGGCCGAAATCCTTAACTGTAAGGCAATCAAGACAAACCCGGAAGCTAGCTTGCGGACAAAAAATGTCGTCAGCCCAAATTCAAGAATTGTTACAATTACCATGTACAAACCGAACGGTAAGAAATGCTTTAAGTAACAATCCCATTGTTCAATTTAAAAAAAAAGTAAAACCCTCTCTTTCTAAGCACTACAAAAATGTTCGCTTAAACTTTTCAGAAAAACCTTTAACCGAAGGCATAAACTGGAGAGATGTTGTCTTTTCAGATGAAAATAAATTTAATTTCGATGGATTTCGATGGGTTCGACGGCTTTAAATTCTTTTAATGTGAATTTACGAGAGCACCTTCATATTTTTTCTAAGCGTCAATTTGGAGGCGGCTCGGCAATGGTTTGGGCTGCATTTACTGCGTATGGAACCACTCCAACTGTTTTTATGCATAACAAAATAAATTTAGTTATGTATCATTATATGTTAGGATATAGTTTATTACCCATTGTTCCTCTTATAACTTCAGGAGACTGAATATTTCAGCAGGACAACGCTTCCGTTCATGTTTTGAAATCAACTAAATCTTGGCTGGAAGTTAATCAGGTGAAATGCCTTCAATGGCTAGCTCGTAGATCCGATCAGAATGTAATAGAAAATATTTAGGGAATTTTAGCCCGAAACGTTTACAAAAACGAACGACAATTCAGTTCAAACTTAGATTTGATTAATGCTATTAAAAACTACTGGAACAACATTGATGCAAGTTCTTTGTGTAGTCCGATATATTAATTGAACAAGAGATTATTCAAAGTCATCGAAAAAAGGGATCTCGCATGAATTAATAATGAAATACATATATTGACTTTATAATTGTTTCCAACTTTCTTTGGATAGAAAATGTTCTTAATTCTATTAACCTTGTATTAATGCAGTTATTAGTGAATTTATTTTTTCCTTTACTTCCTTGTAGCATATAATATATATATGCATGAAATTTCTTAAATGTTCCATCTTTTATTTTTTAATTATATCATATTTTTAAGTGGCTTTATAATTTTTTCCACATCTGTATATCGTGAGACTACGCTTTCACACAAAATGACTGTCTCTAACAATCTTGATTACATTCTGCTGCAATTCTGTAAGAAGTAATATAAAACAATTTACATTCTTTTTCTTTTATAGTGTGTTAAAATGTGTACTTCTTTATGGATGACCTAGTCTTATTTAATAACTATTCACTTAAATGTCTTTGTGACTGTATTAATTGCTTATTGATGTTTTTAAACATTGTCGGAAAATTTTATGACAAAAAAGAAATGTACATTTTGACATTTTTTATGTTTGATGTTTTAAATACTTTTAAAAAAATTAAATGGAGTTCGATATAAAACGCAAACAAATCTGGGTTCAAAAAGAAATGTTTTTCTTAAAGCTTCTCTGTGGAATACAAATTTAACATCTTTTGTCAATCCTTTTTCTCAGAAGAGATATATATATTTGTTTTAAGAAATGAGAACATAGTTTTTAATTAACATGTGACTACGAAATAAAGTTTAAGGAAATCTCATAGGAATATGCGTCTTCGATTAGCTTCATTTATTTTCTAGCTTCTTTTCATCGTTCCAAGTATTTGAAATGTGTGTTGAATAAAACGAAAGAAATCTGTTTTATTGCTAGAGGAGTCTAAATAGAGATGAATTTTAAATAAAGAGGAATTAAAGTAATTTTTTTCTCAAATTAACAATACTTGATTTTATTAGATCAGGAAATAATTTTAGGAGAAAAGAATCTCTCTGATAAATATAATTATTACTATTATTTATCTTATTATTATTATTATTATTATTATTATTATTATTATTCATATTTGTATTCTGACCAAAAAAAGATGATGCATGTAAATTCTACATCGGACATTATAAATGTCATATTTATGCATAATAATTCTAAATTTATTCTATATCTCAACTTTATATGTAGTGACCTGAGAAAATATGTAAGAAAATGAGATACTTTTTATTAATATTTCAAAACTAATATACCAAGCTGAAACTAACCACTTACATTTAAAAAAATACAAATAATTTTTAAAAGTTTTAAAATTACAAAAAGTCTTAAAATCTACACAAATTTAGAATTCAGATCGCGCTATTCTCAAACTTTAATTTTAAAGAAATCTGCGTATTCTCCTTGAACTTTTATGGTATAAAATTTTCAGATTTCTTTGCTGCTTAATATATGTATACATATTATTTTTCACGAATCATCTTTAATGAAATTCTTCAGTGTCCTGTTTTCAAAAACATTTGCTCAAGTTTTTATTATCAAAGAGCCTCGACACAGTTTCTCGCCAAGCAAAAGAAACAACAAAACAATGAAAAGTAAATGAAAAGAATTTCTGCCAACCGATATAAAATGATTTTATAATTTTTTTAGGTGCGTTCGTAATTATATAAATACGTAGCATTTATCGCCATCGTTCAGTCCGTCCGTCTGTCTGCATATAACAGAGAAAAACTACCTAATCGAATCGTTTGAAATTTAAAAAATATATTTGTTGAGTAATTTTGTCATTTCAAATTTTAAGATGATCGGATGTATAGTTAAATTACAGGGACAATCAAAAGTATTCCATTCCATTACGGTCAATGGGAAAAATTGTTTCAAGTGCATTTTAATGATGTTACACGCTTTCGAACATAATAGGATATATATGAATCTATGGAGTATACACTAAAATATACATTCTGTACAATCTGTGGTGCAAAGAATATTTGTTATTAATTTACATGGCCACACAAAGGTATTTCACTTCATAATGTTATAGGGGAAGCATTGTTTGGGACACACTTTAATTACAGTAAACTATTTCACATTTTATGAAATTGATATTGGTTGGAATGAGGTTTACTACAAGTTACTTTCTGTATAATAGAAAGCAAATGGTAGTTATTGGTACCCAGAAAAAATTTCGATCACTATACTGTATCCAAAGTACTGTATACTATAACAGCAAGATTTGAATATTTTAAAAGCTTCTTTACAGTATGAACGCACCTGATTTGCTACGCTTGACATGCAATTTCCAATCAGTACTCTGTCTAGTTTATATTTTGCGGACTGACTAAAACGGCATTTTGACACCTCTACAGCTCGAGTTCTATTTATGTTAGAAACAAAATTCTTGCTTCTACGGAACGAGACGTGTCACGTGACTGAGAAAACAAAAGTAAAGTGAAATCCCGTGAATAGCTTTTTAATAAATGCTATTTTAAAAGTACTATCCTTTGCTCTTTTTAAATTCTTGTTCAGGCCAAAAATTGTTGATAGAGCTACAACATCCATGTGTAATTATTGGATTTTTTCGTGGTTTACGGCATTTGAATTGTTTTTATGAATAGTTCAAACCTTTGTAAGTTTGATATAAAAATATTTATTAGATTTTGGTTTATATCAGTTTAAAGTAATTGATTCTTAAAGTATTAAATGACCTAATTCTTATCGAAATTGTCACAAACACGTGATATTGAAATATGTTACTTTAGTCGACCCAAGCAAGCTTCCTATTTTAAAACAGAACTGTAGCATTTACGGATCGTAAATAGGCTCACTCATAAGATCTTTAGCTATGGCTACAGAATTGTGTAAGTATTAGCGTGGGTCAAAAGTATACAAACAATTATTTCCCATTTGCAATACCACGGAAAAGTTGCGAATTCGGGAGACTAACAATTGAGTAAAAAAAATAAATCAAAGTGGTATATATCTTTCAGTCGCGCATACGCTGTAAAGATTACCGAAACGTTGAAAAATTCACAATATTACAATTTTTTTAATTAGCCTTTTCGCGTTTGTAATAGCCGAAATTCTTATGTATTATAACAACAAAACATAATACTGAAATATTATTTAAATCGATCAACATCTTCCGGTCGCGCATTTGCTCTAAATGTTGGCAAGAATCACAATTTTACGCTAATCCTTCATCTTACTTAGCGCGTTAATGTCTAATGCTCGTATTCACCATCTACCTCAACCTAGAAAACCTCGGTCGAACGCTCAAAAGAAATTCATTATACATTTGATTGGACATTATCAAGGAGACGTCCAATCAGGAATAAAGATGAATGCCGTTTGAGCGTTCGACTGAGGTTTTCGGTATAACTCGGGGTTGAAGTAGTTGGTGAATACGAGCGTTAGTGTAATAGCTCCTTACAACTTTAGGGCATACACTGTAAAAAAAAATTTGGGCAATTACAAAAATTTTTCTAGTAGAATTGTATTCCAAGAACTTTTTATGTAACGGCAACAATAAAAATTCATGTAACAGATACAGATTTGCACTTTGAATCAAACAAATTTTAAGGTTACTAAGAATTTTTTTGGGAAATCGTATTCCAAGAACTTTTTAAGTAACGATAACAAGCATTATAGATAAAATTTTAGTAAAGTTACCAAAATTTTAGTAAATTCTTTTGTAAAGTTACAGATGGTTTTAGTTTTGCTTACAAGTTTTGTAGATTGACATCATTTTCTTGTACAGTGTACACATAAAATTTTAGTAAGCATAAGAGATTTCGGATAATTTAGATTACTAAGGTTACAGATTTTTTTTACAGTGTATGCGTGACCGTAAGATTTTGATGGATTTAAACAATATTTCAGCATTATATTTTGTTATTATAATACATCAGAATTTCAGCTATTAATTCGTGAAAACGCCAATTAAAAAAATTGTAATAATGTGAATTTTTCAACATTTCGATAAATTTTATAGCACATGCGCGATCGGAAGGTATAAACAAATTTTATTTCTTTTTTTTACCAAATTTTTATTCTCTAGAATTCTCAACTTTTCTGTAGTCTTACGAATTGAAAATCATTTTTTGCGTTTTTTCGGCATACCCTATTGATTATATAACTCTATAATAGTAATTTTATACGAATATATTTTTATTTCAGAATCTTTTCTTTCTGTTATGAAGCTAATATTTATCTTTTAAAATGTCGGATAATTTTCATTGAAATTCTAACTCAACAATAACTTTTAATTTAATTTATCAAAACTTGGAAATTTTTTGTCAAATTTTATGCCCACCAAGTATCATAATCCTTGGCAAGGGGAGGGGAGCTTCTGACTATCCGTGGATTTTTAAATAATATTAATTTAATGGTCCTTGATGATTTCAAAATTTTTCGGATGATTGAAAAATGATAATATTTTTTCTACTTAGAATAATTAAATCTCTAGTGAAAAAGAAAGTAAAAAAAGTGTGTCTGTGTCAAGGACACCCTACTGGATCTCTTGTGCAACATTATTATTTTTTCTTTTTAATGTGAATGTACGGTGATAGCTAATAATCATTGCTTTCCTGTTATTTCACTAAGATATGTAGATTTGGCTTACGAAAATTTCTTAATGAAGCATTTTAATTATCTATTTAATCAAATGTTGAATTAGAAATTTCGGCAAAAAATGTTCTATTAATGAATATTTTAGCTGAAAAATATAATTCCAGAATGAATTATAATTGTTAACTGAAGTATCATTACAATTAAACTTTATTTTAAATGAACTGCTTAAAGGGATAGCTACACATAGTACAGAAAAAGTAGTTTATAATTTTAAGTGCTCCCCCCCCACACACACACAAAAAAAGTATAAAAGATTAATATTGCATCATCATTAACCTTTTATATCATATTTTATCATGATATGTTTAAAAATTGTTTTATGCATGATTATAACAAAAAAATCTTATTTTAATATATGTAGTGTCTGTATTCTCCTTATCTTCTGAAATGTAGGAATTATTTTTCTAAAAATTCTAATTTGACTGCGCACTTTTGTTTGATTTGTGAAAAATTGGAAATAACTTGCCAAGTTGTATGCCCAAGTCTCATGCCCACTGACAGGAGAGTGTGAGGGAAATGTCCTTTACCACTCTCTTGGTTTTAAATTTTTTCGGAGACTTTTTATTACCTTCGTTGGTTTTAAATGTCAATATAAAATTTATTATTCCCAAAAGAATAGGAATTTATTGAAAACTAAAAGAAAAAGAAACTAAAACCTTCTAGAAGATGATGCTCTGTTCCCTTGAATTTCTTGTATAACATTACTTTTATTTTATTTTATTTTTCATTCATTTAGAGTGTTACATCAGCTAATAATCATTAGCTGATTGTCTCCGTTTCTCTGATTTTGCTAAGAAAGATTATTCTAGCTTACACTCTCTTCTTTGAGGTGGGTGGTGGGGGTTACACCCACTATCATAATGCAGCAGCGCTGAAATTTAGTTTGGCCACAAAATTAGTCTCCGTTAATGAACAAGTTTGATAATAATTATGTTTGTTGGTCGAAGTATCACTGTATTTAAAAATTATCTTAACTTTCCTACCCTGCTCAAATTTTACTCAATCTTGATAAAACATTTCACACTAGAATTGTTATTTAAAACATTATAATATATTTAATTGACTTATTTCTCTAAATCAGTTATTTAACTTTCTTTATGAAAAAAGTTCTGGTTCGAATCGTAAAAAACAAATTATACGTATGGGTCGATTAGAACCATTCAGGGTAGGAAGGTTAAACAAAGTGTTCAGGGAGATAGCTCTACTTTATGAAAGAAAAACAAATGGTTCCTAATCATCTTAAGTGCCCAATAATAATAAATATATACAAGATTAATATTCCTTCATGGGTGACCTTCTCTCGTGCTTGTTTGTGTCTATATATTAAAAGTGTCTTTTGCTCCGGATTATAAAAAAAAATTATATTTAATTTAGTCTATTTCATACCTATCTTCTTCATTTTCAGAAATGCTGTAGTTAATATATAAAGTAATTAATATATAAAGTATAAATATTTTGGTATAAAGAAAAACAAGCATTTCCTTGAACATTCAATCAGACAATTGATTGAGAAGCAGCATTTTAATCTTTTTTAATCGTCTAAAAAATTTTTTTAAAAAAAATCTTGTTAAGCCTAGATTGCACACCACTGGCATAGTTGGTTTAATTTCATTAATTGTATTTCAGTTCTAGGCAGTGGTATGCACCACCACAATCTTAAACATTATTCTAATGATGTTTTGTCTTACACGAAAAACAGTGTGAAATATTAACGAAAGAAATATACAATTTTTAAAAATAAACGAAATTTTTGAATTATAAATATCTTTTGTAAATTCAAAGTTAGGTTTAATATTTATTGTTTATTTTACGTTAATTTATATTTCTAAAACAGATTGTTTACTAATATAAATTCTTCATTAGTAGCATTTCAAGTATGTTTGTTTTCTTAATGTTGACATAATATTCATTTTAAAACTATTAAGTAATTAACATAGTTTTAAAGGGACTTAACATTTAAAGTAGTATTAAACTTTTAATTTTTCCCCAAAAAGGTATGTTTTTGCTTTAAATATTTTTTTAATTGATCTTTTCTGGCGCAGTGTGTCTCGTCCGGACACACCTAATTTTAATCCCAAACTTGCAATTGGCACCAATAATATTTTAATAAAATTTTGCTTTTACAATAAAAGCTTAACCTCTTCAGACCCGAGGTGCAGATTTGTGTACCTCTGATTTCAACTGCGTATCTCACTTAATATTTGAATTTGTTTTACTGAGACAAATGAATGTTATTTGTGTACGTTAGCTTTTTCTAGTTTCAGCAAGAAATGGCGCTAGCAGTCTTAATTCATATGATTTTGGCGGAAAAAAACGAGCAGTGGGGAAAGATATAAAATGTCGAAAAAGTAACTACATTTTTATAATTGGAAAATTAATATTTATTCATAATAATTTTTAAGAATGCTTATAAACTCTTCAGTATTGCATATATCATTTGAATTTTTTAGCTAGATCATAATATCTGTTTAAATTAGTGCAATTTGTAAGGTACACATATGTGAACCCCCGGTTTCAATTCTGTGTTTTTGGAAAGAAGTCATCTCACATGAAAAAATTGTACTGAATGATATTTAATTGGTGCAGTGCTAAAGTTGTGGAATTATTTAAAAATTTATACTTCATTATAAATAAGAACTCATTTTGTTGATGTTTTAAATTTAACATTAATTTTTAGAAATAATAATTATTATATCTTTGTAAGAGTAAATACTCTGATGAGGCCAATGGTGATGGTGAGTCTTCTGGCAAAAAAAATTTGATGATACAGATATAACTATTGAGGATATTGCTCCAGTATCTATCACAAATCCATGTAACAATAAAGTTTAACCTAAAAAGCCTTTGTTATGGAAAGCTGAAAATAAGTAAATTTTTAAAACTTGTGTTACAGCACAGTAGAATAATAATGCTGAGAATAAAACTTTATCTTTTCGCAAACATTTATTTAATCTTTTTTTCTTCTAATAGTATTCCGAGGATCATTTATTGATGAGGATTACCTAAAAGCAGATTTTCCAGCATCATAAATCCTTTTGAAGCATTTCTAGATTAGTTAAATGAAAATTTTGGGGAAAAAGTTTCAAATGAAACCAATTCCGTTCAAACAATTCCAATTCCGTTATATTTTGTTCAAACACGAAACCGTCGCTCAATAAATGCATCTAAATATGAAATTATAAAAGTTGAAGGCGTACACATACACATGGGAACTTTAATATATCTCCAAGCAAGCTTCTATTGGCAAAAATACTTGTCAGTACTTAGAATTGCAGCTAGTATGTCACGTGTTCGAATTCTTGAGATTAGAAAATTTCTTCATTTTGCAGATAAATCAAATGATCTTTAAGCAGATGATAAATTATGAAAAATAAATCTAATTTTGAATGCAGTAAGAATTAAATGTTTGTCCCTAACCAAGCCAAAACCTTTATCACTAGATGAACAGAGATCACTAGATCCCATTTGCTGGACGTTGTGGATCTAGACATTATGTGCCGTTAAAACCTAATTCGTTGAGATTAAAAAACTTTATTTTGCCATGCCAAATATATCATGGAAAAGAAATAGTACCAGCTGATGATTCAAAATAATTATGATTAGGTATAGGTGGAGGCATTGTCAAATTGTTTTTTAAATTTATACCAATAGACAACACACGGGTGATTTACTAGGACAGTTTTTTTTACTGGTGTAAAATGTGTCGACTTTTTATTGAGGAACAATATCTACCAAACTGGAAAGATTATGAACAAAAGACTTGGAAGAACAGATAAAAAAATCAATGATCGAGATTTGCAACGCGGAAAGTGGGATGAGAGACTAAGGGAATGGAAGGATATGTGTATACTAAACGAATTCGACTTGCATCGATAGCAATCCCGAGAGGAGTAGTGTTAGGTGTTCTAAAGATCAAAAATGTAAAATTAATGTAACACAACCTGCAATTGTGAATACAAAACGTGTGTGGGGGGTGCAGATTTAAAGGATAAGTGTTTAGCTTACTACCGGTGTTCTATTCACATATAAAAGTAGTCAACAAGAGTTTTTATACATTTTATAGATTTGGTTATTTCCATTTGTTGGATAATGTATATCAGAAATTGCAAAACAGGTGAAGTTCCTCGAAAAGACAGATTGTCTCTCCTGCTGTATTTTTAGAGATTGCATGAGTATTGGTAAAATATAAGGGCAAAGTAAGTGAAGAACAACGACCATGGAGACCACGCAAAATTTATTCATCTGAAAACGATTTTGAAGACAATTCTGCAAATAAACCACAGCGAAAACAACGTAAGGGTATTTAAAAGCCAATTTACTACATTAGATATGACAAAATTGAACAGTTTCCTCGTTCAACAAATGGTAACTTTGCTTCAAAATGTAAGTATGAAGGCTGCAAATCAAGAACAAGTGTTATTTGTACAAATTGCAATATGTATCTCTATATATAAAAAAAAAAAAAAAATTCGAAAATAGATCGTAAAATAAGCTTATATGTATCAATTGTCCACCAAATTTCTCGTTTAAATAATTTTTTGAGAAATGGAGTGTTTTTTTGCAGTATGAGCCCGAGGTGCACATATGTGCACCTACTAGTAAACATAAACTAATAATAATTATTTTACTTTTTATTATAAAATTATGTTTCTATACGTATAAATAGATGAAACAAAGTGTTAAATAATTTTTACGATGGCTTAAAATGTGTCAGGTCTGAAGAGGTTAAATTAAAGAGTTCTTGATTTCTTAAATAGTCTTTTGTAAATTCCAGTGTCAGTCGATAATTTCTCATTTTACTAAAAGAATTTGTCCGCTCCGGAAAGGGTTAACAACATCAGATTATAATGCGTTTTATTACAGATTACAGGTTACCAAAATTTTATTAATGGTGAAATTTTAAGGTACTTCACTTAGAACACGCTTTTTTTTCCTGTGTTATTCAGTAGGCTTTGAAATGCCCCACAATTAGAATATCTCGTCACAAAATTCATATTTTTTTATTATTTCTTTTCCTTTAGATGCTTAAAATATCATTCTTTCTTTGTTGCTTTCTGAAATTTCTCAGAAATGTTTTAATATATTTTATTTTAATTTAGAAAAAATAAATACTATTTTTTTAACAATCTAAATAAAATATTAGGATTTGTAGCTTCATCTATTGGCGGCTATTGCAACTATTTTGTATTGTTCCATTCTTCTTCCCCCTTCTCGAATAGTGCATGCACCGATTTTGGTTTCATTTGAGTTGTTCCTTTAAGCTACAGGCAGATCCAATTAGAGATACATAATTATAACCGTCCTTTATTTTTAAGACAGCCTATTTTTAGTTTTATTTTTCTTTTAGAAAAATTCTGTGAAACTTGTGCTTTATTTCTTTACTGTAATAAACGTACATTATGATACTGTATGCTTTTTTTTTCTTCGTGATATTTTTTTATTTTTGAACTGTTATTTTAAAAAAAATCGCCTTTTTTTAAGTTACTTTTGAGACGCACTGTATTATTTATTATGATATGAACGAAGTTAGGAAAGGTATTTGTTAGCACATGATTACATATATATATTTTTTTTTCTTGACAGAGATACTCTAATTCCCCGACTCTTTCCTACACGAACCGACTGCTCTAAATGATTCCTGCACTTTTCTAGTGTATCAAATTTATGCCTGCAACATTGCAATACTTATCAGTTATTCTGCTAGCGTATTCTAAATTAAATTCAAACATCATACGTATACGTATATTATTATTTAACGATAGCATTAAAATGTTTAGATCGCGTTCTAATTCTGTACATCATGAATTTTGTCGAACTAAGGAAATATAATTAATTACACTGCAAATTCTAAAAGTTAATATCTTATAAGAAAGTTATTCAAAAACTTGATTTTAAAAGTTTCTTCGATAAAAAAAAAAAAAAAAAAAAAAAAAAAAAAAAAAATCATGGCATATAAGCTGTTCTGCTTAAATAAAATGATATTATGCCTTCTTAGGTAATTTACTTTTATTGCTTAGTTTCAAATTTAACCTTACTTATATATTTTCCAATTTTCTTACTATAAATGTTGATTCCTATAACCTTATTATAAATCTTAAATTACATGGATATCTCGGACTTAAGAAACGATGGAAAAAGTTAAATGTACGGCACATTATGATAAGAAATTCTTTAAATTATAAATTTTGTGCTTCAATAATGTATTTTATTTTTAATAGCTAGCCTGTAAGTGTGAATCTAGAGGAAAATGACCCCCCCCCCCCCAATAAGCAAGGAAGATTGCATAAGAAAAACACATTTTTGTCTATGGAAATACCATTAACATTGAACATATTTCATGAACCAATGTGATATCTGCCCTCTACTCCCGACAAAGAGAAAAGAAAACTGCATCTTCAACTACAGAAATACATATTATATTAATTCTTTATACTAAAGCAGAACAACTTAGAGATCTTGCATCTGCTTAGTTTTATTTTAAAAAGATTCAAAATAAAATATTGTATGAAAAGGAGAGAAGTAATTTCTAATGGTAGTAACTTCTAATCTAACTACCCAATATGAATGAATAAGTTGTACTCATTATATAATTCCTTATTTAATACAGTGAGCACTTGCCTAGATTAAAACTCAAAACTTGATAATTCCATTTTCAGTTACAGCTATATATATGCAGTTTTCTAAAACGCCGACATCATATTTTCAAAAATAAAAATCAAGCTTTGTTAGGTTGATCTATAAGAAGAAAAAGGGCGTTGTAAGTCAACATAAGATTATCTGTCTTTTCGTCTCATTAACTGCAATGAAAACAATAAAAAATACTATTTTTTTTTCCCTCAAAGCACTGACAAATATAATGTGTAATCCCGTAAATAATACTCTGCGTTACTGGGGTGTATTAACAGAATGTCATTTATCACCAGTCCATCACCTGGAGTATTATTGGACAAATTGCTTTCTTCTGCTTCAGGGTCAGTTTTTCTTCAAACTCGTAAAAATAAGAAAGATGGGTGCAGACAAAATGAAGCTACGAAACAATTTGGTGCGGCATTTCTTTGACGTAAACCTTGTTAACAATAACTGTCTTTTTCAAACTGTCTAAAATGTACGTTTTTCTCAATTTAGCTCAACTTTAATAAGAAATTTTTATGTATGCTGGCACATGATAAAAAAATTTTTGCCGGATTTTTTTTTCTCTTTTAAATGTAATTAAATAAATTCTATGAAATTGATATATGTTGCTAAGACTTACTATGAGTTACTCCCTGTATAATAGAAAGCTGACAGTATTTACAGGGACATGCAAAAGATTTCGGTTACAATACTGATCCGAAGTACTGTATAACTATTAGACCAAGATCTGAATATTTTTAAAACTTCGTTATAGTACGAACGCACCTCGTTTGCTACGTTTGACGTGCAATTTCCGACATGTTTAAATGTTATTCTTTTATCGATTTTTTCCTCTAATGTGCAGATAACTTACTTCTGTAATTTCTGATAAGCGCTTTTTGAAAAAAGAGAATTGTCTTTGCGCGCAATTAACGAAAACAAACAAAAACATTTAACTGCATAAATCTCAAAGAGTATAAGATAATAATAGCGACGTTATTATTTTCTATGAATTATCAAAATAATATAGCTTAAAGTATTTCGTTATCCGATATGATACAATTACTAAGCACTCTCTTAAACGATGAATATATAAAACTACAATGCAATGAAGACATAAGTGGATGATTCTACGATAAGAGGTTTCAAAAACATAGAGGATTCGGCCAAAAAGAAAAGTTTGAGTTTGCTCAAAAACCTTTAAATTATGATTTTTGTCCCGTTTATTTACTTTTTCATATAAGGGCAAGTCACTTTATACATACAGTAAACTCCCGCTACAACGATATCCGATACCACAATAACTCCCTGTACTACAATAATATTTCCTGGTCCCGGTGAACTTGCATATAAACTAATGTTAACCTCCCCTCAATATTACGATATTCTCTAGAACAATAAACCTCTGTAAAACGATTTTTCTTTTAAAATTTCAATGTTATTTTCCCCCTTTATAACGATATTTTGATTTTTTAATACTGAGAAAAAATCTTTGTCATTCATCATCTTTGTCATTTTTTCGGTTTATTTTGTTAACAGAAGACTCACTGTTGATTTTCAATATATCTTTAAAATGTAAGATTTGCTGTTGTTCAAATTTAGATGGTGGGGAACATATGAAGTCCTTCTTGAAAATGGAAGGGGAAAAAACACAACCCTTGTCATGGAACATGTGTCAAATCGTTGGTTTGCCATCTTCTCATTGCTATACGAAAAGGTAAATTAAGGTATTTATAAGTGACATTCTAAAAAAGAAGAATTCGGAGCTTTTAAAAGGTGTGCAGAGTTAGACGATTTTAGAGTTTTAATAATTTTGAGTTCTAAACGGAAAATTTTATTTTTGATTTCCTTTCTTTCATCCGTGTATTATCCTTTAAAGTGGCAAAGCGAAAACAACTATACTTTCGAGATAAAATGAATATTATCAATGATATTAATGAGAGAATGAAACTGACTGATGCAGTTAAAAAATAAGGATTATCGAAATCTACAATTAAAATGTTCCCAAAGAAGAAGAAACATACCGAAGACATTATAAGTTCAATTGCAATTAACGCATAGCGAAAACGACTGAAAGTTGCCACAAATGAAAACATTGATGCTGCTGTTTTAAAATGGTACCAAGAGGTGAAGGCAACAAATGTTCCAATAAATGAACCCTTTTTATGTGCACAAGCACGTAAATTTACAGCAACGCTAAGGAACGAAAATTTTAAAAGTAGTAACGGTTGGCTATCGTCACGGAATAATTTTCCAGGAAATTCACGGAGAGAAAAAGTTTGGCCCAATTATTGACGCATTTGATTAGTGGAAAAAGAAGATGAAAAATATCTTATAAAAAAGTATGCTCCAGAAGAAGTTTCTAATGCACATGAACCTGGACTGTTTTTCCAACTCCTACCGATTTTACGCAGGCGTTCAAAAGTGAAAAGTGTTATGGAGGGAAGAAATCGAAACAGAAACTTACTGTTCTTCTGTGTACAAAAAGCACAGGCACAAATAATTACCAAAGTGCTTTAAGAACCTGAAAAGTCTTTCCGTGGAATATAAAGCCAATAAAAATCTTGGATAAATTGTAAATTTTTTTCTGAATGGTTACAAAAATTACAGAAAAAAATGAAGAAGAGAAAGAAGAAAATCGTTTTGTTGGTAGATAATTGCTGCGCTCATGCATCATTTCCAAAATTTCAAGATGTAAAAATTATTTTTTTTTTCCCTGCCAACTGTATTTCAATTTTACAGACTCGAGATATGGGTATAATTGGGTGTTTTAAGGGATATTACAGAAAACTGTTGGCAGACTTGATACTTATACATTTTGGTAATAAAATAGAAGACCCTTTTAAAGCTGTAAATGTGAAGAAAGCATGTGACAATATTGCTGGAAGTTGTTCAGAAGTAACAGAGAAAAACAATCGTAACTGTTTGAAAAAAAGTCGGGTTTTGCCACGAAGATAAAAAATATCATTGTGATGAAAATTTCCTTGAATGAGATCTTTCATATGATCAAGAATGTGTTTTGAACATTCAAAAATATTTATCCTAACTTGCAGTGGCAAAAAATCTGGAATTAGCGAGGAAGACTATTAAACAGCAGGTAACGATCTTATGGCTTTCACTGCAGATGCTGATGAAGCACTGTTGAATTCAGACACTTTTCTCCGGAGGAACTTCTGTGGCTCCGGAGGGACATTACAGAGTTCCGGTGGGGGTGGATTGCACTTTTTGACCACTGAAAATCCAAAATCTTAATTTTTCCAGGGGGGACATTCCATTGCTTCGGGGGGAATGTCCCCCCCCCCGGGCCACCCCTTGGGTTCAACATTGTGATGATGACATTCTCTGTGCTTAATGCATACCTTTTTCATTGACTTAATTGTTAAAAGATGAATAAATATACCACAATATTGGATTATTTTTAATAAAAATAGTTTTCAGGCATGTGAACATTTTTTTACTCATTTTCTGAATTCATTTACATTTATTTTGCATCATTTAATTATTACTATTAACACTCTGCTAATGATTTTCATCTAAATATAAATATTAAAGTAGTATGTACCTTAAAGTAAAAAGGAAACTTTTATTAAAAGCCCAAAATATGTAGGCCCTCGATATAGCAATAACCCCTCTACAACAATATATGTATAAGGTCCCTAAAATATTGTTGTAACGAGGTTTTACTGTATTTTATAACTTTTTCTGGTCAGTGACTCGCTCCCCTGTCAATTATCTTGCCAGGGGAAATACGGCAGGAGAGAGACATTTCTATATAAATTCAATTTTTTTAACTGACTAAATTAGTTTTTGGGTTAATTGTGTATTTCACTTTAATTATTACCGTATTGTTTAATTAGGGCAGTAAATGCAATTGAATTAAATGAATATTATGAATTTTATAAATGAAATATTATAAATGAATTTTATGACTTACCAGGGGAGATACACGATCACCGTGCGAAGCCACTACACCGCACGCCGCGTCGCAACAACTAAAAATGGGTACTCTTAAATAGCTTGGGCGTTTAGTATTGCTAACTTCAAGCCGATAGATGTCCTTAAGCGCTACTTCCGATATAACTATCCTTGAATTTATATTTGTTTCAGCGGAACGAAATTTGATAGGGTATATACACAAAAAAAGCGGGACAAAAGTTAATTTTAAAAATTATTTGAAATTAACAAAATTATTTTATTTTTTATTTTATAATACGTAAGTGTAATTACTTAAATTCCAATTAAACATACTTTTGTTAAGCATCTGATGGAAAAAATATATGTAGTGTTTAAAAGTTAAATTGAAACCAGCAAGGGGACATGCCAGGGTAGAGACTTTTTAAGACTTTGTATGAAATTTCAGAAAAAATGTGTTTTAATTAGGTGTTCAATCGTGATGTTATTTAATAAAGTATATTAAGATGATGCGATTCATTGCAAAAAATAGTAACATATAGAATAAAAAATCTGTTTTAAACGGATTGCCATACAAATTACCTCTTATCCTAGAATCACCCAAGTATAAATTTTTCTAACTATTTCTTAACTCACAACTTTTAGTAGATAATTAAATGCTTGATATTTGAATGAAACACACTTTATTACAAGGAAGCCTGGCTTCATTAGATCATTTTTTCATAATCTTGCTTTTAAATTAAATTTTCTTTTGATATTTGTAAGAGAGCTTTCAGAAATTATATTATAACGCATGTTAATGACATATTTTCTGGAGAGTCTGTCGAACAATAGTGACGAAATTTCTATGAAATATCGCTAGTCTCACATTAAAACAAATTTAAATTTTTAGAAATGCTTTACTTTATGAGCATACTTATTTTTATTCTTTGCCGCTTTCAATATATGTTTGCGCATTGAATAAATAATACAAATACTTTTATTTTCTATTAATTCAGTATATCAAAAGACAAGTTTGTTTATTCTGCTTAATTTGATTACTGTAGCCTATTTATTCTGAAATATTTTAAAAAGCATAAAAAAATACATCAGAACAATAAAAAATATACAATACCAAATCAATTCTTTAAAATCTATTGTAATAATTGTTTTAGAAAATACTTGGTTTTGTAAACAATTTCCATTATATACCTCAATAAAGTTTTTAATGTGTTGCTTTGATAAACACTACACCATTAACACGCGACACAATATTACCTTCAAGCCCACCATCTTCTCAAAAAGGTAAGGCTAAAATTACTATTTAAAAGTTAGCCACTCCGAATACTAATTCGTGTTAGGATGGCGGCTATTATCATTTGTTCTTACAGTATACTAATTCTAGTTGTAGGTTCCGTTTGCCTAGCTCTCGCATGTAAAAAATTACCGTTGTGCGTTTTTTATGGAGAATATGTTATTTTCGCGTCCAAAAATGTAAGACGAAAGAAATTTTAACATGAAAGAAAAATACTGTAAATAAATCTGCATTTCAAATAGAGTAAGAAATTTATTTACATTATCTTGTATGAATAGTTTATAAATAAATATTTTGCCATATTTGTCTGCATTTGTTTATAGTAATTTTTATAGTAATTTTCTTAGATGGGAAATATTTAATGTTGAAAAAACTCTGTATTTTTTACGATTTTTCATTTTAATATAAATAAATTGTATGATAAAGCACGATAAAGCTCAGTTTTGATACCATTAAATAGCTTGGGTTATTACCTTTTCTTTCCTATTTAATTTGTCTGCTCTGTAGCTCTCCTTTAGTTTTTAGCTCACAGGCTATCATAGCCTGAGAGCTTATGTGCCCGTCCGTTCTGTATGTACGTTCGTACGTTCGTTCGTGCGTAACGCGATAACTCATGATAAAAATATCGGATCCACTTGAAATTTTGTATATAGGTATATCCTGATAAGGCGCTTCCCTGATTAGTTTTTGGAGTTCATTCGATATGTATAAAAGGGGGAACGGGGGGCTCATGCCCCTCCCCTTAATTGATATAAACGGGATTTTCATGCAGAATTAACAGTTTTCGTTCAAAATTTAGATACAGGATCATTCTGATGAGGCGATACCGTGGCTGTTATTAGGTGTTCATAGAATAAGTATAAACAGAGGGAACGGGGGGCTCATGCCCCTCCCCTTAATTGGTATAAACGGGATTTTCATGCAGAATTAACAGTTTTCGTTCAAAATTTAGATATAGGATCATTCTGATGAGGCGAGTCCGTGGCTGTTATTAGGTGTTCATTGAATAAGTATAAACAGGGAGAACGGGGGTTCTAATGCCCCTCCCCTTAACTTGTATAAATGGATTTTTCAATCAGAATTGTCAGATTTCGTTCAAATCTCTGAATAGTTTTGGAAGTTTAATGTAAAAGAGGAGAATAAATCCTCTTAAATTATATAAATGCTAAATGGGTTTTTATTAAGAATTATTCGATTTGCTCTGAATTTTGGATATAGGTTTTTAAGCTATTGCATAGCTTTTATCACGGGCTTTGAGCGCGGCGACCGAATCCAAAAATTCCGTAACACGAAAAATCCTAACACATCCGTAACGAAAAAACCTAACACTCGGCTAACGTCGTTTCAGTTCGGCAAACTTCGGCACGGTATTCTTCGGTAGACTTCGGCAGACATTGACGCGGTATTTTTCAGATATTAGGATATCAAGTCTCAAACTTATGTTTCTTATGAGCTAATTTTCATACCAAATTTTGTTTGGTAATTTATTATGAGACAGTGTTAATTTTTGGTTACAGGAGACCCCCCCCCCCCACCGTGAAGGTCGAAAAATTTAAAATGCTTATAACTCGCGATCTAACTTTCGTAGCGCGGCCAAATTTAGTTTGGTCATTTATTATTGGACAGTGTTAATTTTTGGTGACAGGAGACCCCAAACGGTGAGGGTCGAAAATTTTAAAATGCTTGTAACTCGCCATCTAATTTTCGTAGCGCGGCCAAATTTTGTTTGGTAATTTATTATGAGACAGAGTTAATTTTTGGTGACAGGAGACCCCACAATGTGAGGGTCGAAAAATTTAAAATGTTATAACTCGCGATCTAACTTTCGTAGCGCGGCCAAATTTTGTTTGGTAATTTATTATGAGACATTGTTAATTTTTGGTGACAGGAGACACCCCACGGTGAGGGTCGAAAAATTAAAAATACTTATAACTCGCGATTTAATTTTGGTAGCTTGGCAAAATATTGTTTGGTAATTTATGATGAGACAGTGTTAATTTTTGGTGACAGGAGACCCCCCCCCCACGGTGAGGGTCGAAAAATTTAAAATGCTTATAACTCGCGATCTAACTTTCGTAGCGCGGCCAAATTTAGTTTGGTCATTTATTATTAGACACTGTTAATTTTTGGTGACAGGAGACCCCAAACTGTGAGGATCGAAAAATTTAAAATGCTTATAACTCGCGGTCTAATTTTCGTAGCGCGGCCAAATTTTGTTTGGAGATTTATTATGAGACATTGTTAGTTATTGGTGACAGGAGACACCCCACGGTGAGGGTCGAAAAATTTAAAATGCTTGTAACTCGCCATCTAATTTTCGTAGCGCGGCCAAATTTTGTTTGGTAATTTATTATGAGACAGAGTTAATTTTTGGTGACAGGAGACCCCACAATGTGAGGGTCGAAAAATTTTAAATGCTTATAACACGCGATCTAATTTTCGTAGCGCGGCCAGATTTTGTTTGGTAATTTATTATGAGGTAGTGTTAATTTTTGAGGATAGGAGACCCCCACGGTGAGGGTCGAAAAATTTAAAATACTTATAACTCACGATCTAATTTTCGTAGCGCGGCCAAATTTTGTTTGGTAATTTATTATGAGACAGAGTTAATTTTTGGTGACAGGAGACCCCACAATGTGAGCTCGAAAAATTTAAAATGTTATAACTCGCGATCTAACTTTCGTAGCGCGGCCAAATTTTGTTTGGTAATTTATTATGAGACATTGTTAATTTTTGGTGACAGGAGACACCCCACGGTGAGGGTCGAAAAATTTAAAATGCTTATAACTCGAGATCTAATTTTCGTACCGCGGCCAAATTTTGTTTGGTAATTTATTATGACACATTGTTGATTTTTGGTGACAGGAGACACCCCACGGTGAGGGTCGAAAAATTAAAAATACTTATAACTCGCGATTTAATTTTGGTAGCTTGGCAAAATATTGTTTGGTAATTTATGATGAGACAGTGTTAATTTTTGGTGACAGGAGACCCCAAACGGTGAGGATCGAAAAATTTAAAATGCTTATAACTCGCGATCTAATTTTCGTAGCGCGGCCAAATTTTGTTTGGAGATTTATTATGAGACATTGTTAGTTTTTGGTGACAGGAGACACCCCACGGTGAGGGTCGAAAAATTTAAAATGCTTGTAACTCGCCATCTAATTTTCGTAGCGCGGCCAAATTTTGTTTGGTAATTTATTATGAGACAGAGTTAATTTTTGGTGACAGGAGACCCCACAATGTGAGGGTCGAAAAATTTAAAATGCTTATAACACGCGATCTAATTTTCGTAGCGCGGCCAAATTTTGTTTGGTAATTTATTATGAGAGAATGTTAATTTTTGGTGACAGGAGACCCCCCGCCACGGTGAGGGTCGAATAATTTAAAATGTTTATAACTCGCGATCAATTTTCGTAGCGCAGCCAAATTTTTTTGGTAATTAATTTGAGACAGTTTTAATTTTTGGTAACAGGAGATCCCCCATGGTAAGGGTCGAAAAATTTAAAATGCTTATAACTCGCGAACTAATTTTCGTAGCGCGGCGAAATTTTGTTTTATAATTTATTATGAGACATTGTTAATTTTTGTTGACAGGAGACCCCACGGTGAGGGTCAAAAAATTTAAAATGCTTATAACACGCGATCTAATTTTCGTAGCGCGGCCAGATTTTGTTTGGTAATTTATTATGAGGTAGTGTTAATTTTGGGGATAGGAGACCCCCCACGGTGAGGGTCGAAAAATTTAAAATATTGTTTGGTAATTTATGATGAGACAGTGTTAATTTTTGGTGACAGGAGACCCCCCCCCCACGGTGAGGGTCGAAAAATTTAAAATGCTTATAACGCGCGATCTAACTTTCGTAGCTCGGCCAAATCTTGTTTGGTGATTTATTATCAGACATTCTTAATTTTTGGTGACAGGAGACCCCCCACGATGAGGGTCGAAAAATTTAAAATGCTTATAACACGCGATCTAATTTTCGTAGCGCGGCCAAATTTTGTTTGGTAATTTATTATGAGAGAATGTTAATTTTTGGTGACAGGAGACCCCACGGTGAGGGTCAAAAAAATTAAAATGCTTATAACACGCGATCTAATTTTCGTAGCGCGGCCAGATTTTGTTTGGTAATTTATTATGAGGCAGTGTTAATTTTTGGGGACAGGAGACCCCCCACGGTGAGGGTCGAAAAAATTAAAATACTTATAACTCACGATCTAATTTTCGTAGCGCGGCCAAGTTTTGTTTGGTAATTTATTATGAGACTGTTAATTTTTGGTGACAGGAGACCCCCACGGTGAGGGTCAAAAAATTTAAAATGCTTATAACTCATGATCTAATTTTCGTAGCGCAGTCAGATTTTGTTTGGTAAATTATTATGAGACGGTGTTAATTTTTAGTGATAGGAGACCCCCCAAGGTGAGGGTCGAAAAATTAAAAATGCTTATAACTTGCTATCTACATTTCGTAGCGCGGCCGAATTTTGTTTTGGTAATTTATTATGAGACAGTGTTAATTTTTGGTGACAGGAGACCCCCCCCCCCACCTTGAGGGTCAAAAAATTTAAAATGCTTATAACTCGCGATCTAATTTTCGTAGCGAAACCAAATTTTGTTTGGTAATTTATTAAGCTATTGCATAGCTTTTATCGCGTGCTTTGAACGCGGCGACCGAATCTAGGTATTCCGTAACGAGAAAAAAATCCTAACACTCCGGCTAACGACGTTTCAGTTCGGCAGACTTCGGCACGGTATTCTTCGATAGACTTTGGCAGACATTTACGCGGAATTTTTGCATAAGTTGATAAAAAATGCTATGCAATAGCTTTACCGCGGCAGTCCCCGAGTGCCACACACATTTTTTTTTAATATGATAAAGCATGTACTTGATAGTTTAGGAGGTTCAATGATTAAGTATAAAAAAGGAGAAAGGGGAGAGCTGTTTCCCCTTCTCAATTTTTTTTTCGAATGGAATTAATGAAAATACAAGGCTGTAATGTACAATTAGTATGCGTAGCCTGTGAGCTCAATGCCATCAGTTTAACTGGGCAATATTCTTTTTAAATTTTAAAACTGAAATTTTTCCTGTAAGTGAAATTGACGAAATGGCGCAAGAAAAATTAAATTAACAATTAAAACATTTGCAAAAAGAAATAAAAGAGTTATACTCATATCTATATAATTTACGATTGAACATTAAAATATACTCTAAAAATTATCTTCACCTGAAAAAAAAAAAAAAAAACATTATTGCGACCATTAAGAACCTAAGTCAGGCATTAAGTCAGTAGTGCATTTTCGGCTTAAAAACACATTCTTTGGCGACAAAAGCAAGATGAAAATGGTATAGAAACGAATAGTAACTCACAACTTACAATGTCTTTTACAATCAGCTCTGCTTTTTTCTGCTGTAAGTTATATTATACGGAAATTCGATAAAAAAGAGAAAGAAAATAATAAAAAGGGAAATAACTATCATTCAAAATCCATTTAATCAATTTCTGAAATTCATGTTTTTATTAGAATTGTTTATCGATTATAAAGTTTAAATCCTTTTTAGCTCACAGGCTATCATAGCCTGAGAGCTTATGTGCCCGTCCGTTCTGTATGTACGTGCGTTCGTGCGTAACGCGATAACTCATGATAAAAATATCGGATCCACTTGAAATTTTATATGTAGGTATATCCTGACAAGGCGCTTCCCTGATTAGTTTTTGGAGTTCATTCGATATGTATAAGAGGGGGAACGGGGGGCTCATGCCCCTCCCCTTAATGGATATAAATGGGTTTTTCATGCAGAATGAACATTTTTTGTCCAAAATTTAGATATAGGATCATTCTGATGAGGCGATTCCGTGACTGTTATTATGTGTTCATTGAATAAGTATAAACAGGGCGAACGGGGGGGATCATGCCCCCCCCCTCCCCTTAATTGATATAAATGGGATTTTCATGCAGAATTAACAGTTTTCGTTCAAAATTTAGATATAGGATCATTCGGATGAGGCGATACCGTGGCTGTTATTAGGTGTTCATTGAATAAGTATAAACAGGGGGAACGGGGGGCTCATGCCCGTCCCCTTAATTGATATAAACGGGCTTTTCATGCAGAATTAACAGTTTTCGTTCAAAATTTAGATATAGAATCATTCTGATGAGGCGAGTCCGTGACTGTTATTATGTGTTCATTGAATAAGTATAAACAAGGGGAACGGGGGGCTCATGCCCCCCCCCTTAATTGATATAAACGGGATTTTCATGCAGAATTAACAGTTTTCGTTTAAAATTTAGATATAGGATCATTCGGATGAGGCGATACCGTGGCTGTTATTAGGTGTTCATTGAATAAGTATAAACAGGGGGAACGGGGGGGCTCATGCCCCTCCCCTTAATTGATAGAAATGGGTTTCGTTCAAAGTTTTCGTTCAAAATTTAGATATAGGATCTTTCTGATGAGGCGAATCCGTGGCTGTTATTAGGTGTTCATTGAATAAGTATAAACAGGGGGAACGGGGGTTCTAATACCCCTCCCCTTAACTTGCATAAATGGATTTTTCAATCAGAATTGTCAGATTTCGTTCAAATCTCTGAATAGTTTTATAAGTTTAATGGTTAAGTATAAAAGAGGGGAATAACTCCTTTTAAATTATATAAATGCTAAACGGGTTTTTATTAAGAATTATCCGATTTGCTCTGAATTTTGGATATAGATTTTTTAGTATGATAAAGCATGTACTTGATAGTTTAGGAAGTTCAATGATTAAGTATAAAAAAGGAGAAAGGGGAGAGCTGTTTCCCCTTCTTATTTTTTTTTTCGAACGGAATTAACGAAAATACAAGGCTGTAATGTATAATTAGTATGCGTAGCCTGTGAGCTCAATGCCATCAGTTTAACTGGGCAGTATTCTTTTTATTTTAATTTTAGTTCAAGTAAGGTGTTCTGGTGTAATAACGCCAGGTGGGGTAATAACGCCAAGTGATAATATTACGCATAATTAAACAATTATCCTGTAAATGGCACCTATAGGCTGTACGCAGAGGGTCTCTGAGTGATATAAAACAGGAACAACACTTTTAAATTAATTTATTCCATTTACAGGCTTATCGTTTTTAGAAGCAACTAAAATTAACACGTGATCTAAAATTTTCGAGATAAGTTATGTGATATGAAGACTATATATTTTTCAGGAAAGATTTTTTTATTACATAAATTTGTAATGCATTTCATGTTCTTTCAAATTGTTATAGAAAATTTTGGATATTTTCGCGAGATAGTTCGTAGTTTAAAATGTACTGCGTAATAAGTATACCGATTGATTCTTTACTTTGGCGGGGCTACATCCGAAGGGGTTTTATTTTTTACTTTATGTATGAGACAGCATTATTATCAATGTTGAAATGGTTAGATTGTAAAGGGTCCGATACCCAAAACTAACCTTTTTTTTTTCTTTTTTGTTTGTTTGTTTTGTTTTGTTTTGTTTAATACTAATGTAAAAACAATTTTAAACTCTTATAAATAAAACGACATGAAATGTTTTCGATATTCTAATTCCAACATTTTTAAAATCAGGTTTCTATAAAATTCCAACTTGATTATTCGATTGAATTCTAAATTTTAACTGTCTGCTTTCCCAGCGTTCTGTTTTTCAAAGTTTTACAAACTTAATCTTTAACTGATGTGACAGAAATTATAATGTAACTAGTATGAAACGATCTGTGAGATCGCAAGATTAAAGGATGAAGAAAAGGCGTAAATAAATCATAGGATGGTGTTTTTTGTACTAAACTTTTTGTACAAGATTATTATATTTACATTGACTTATTTAAAAGTCTCTGGTGATAGTAGTTAAATGACAAGTTAACCCATTAGTGCCTAGCGTCCCATTTTTGGGACAGTTTTAAAAAATTCAAGTAAGCGCTTTTCACACCAGTAAAAAGGAGGATAAATAAATACTTTCTTTCTCGAGACGAATTCTTTGATAAATTAAGATACAAGTTATTCTTGTTTTAAAAGTGGTGGGAAAGTGCGAAATTTGAATTTTAATATAGAAAATAATTCAGGCATTAATGGGTTAAGCTATAAAAATTGAAAAAATCAGTGGTCTGTGAGACCGGTAACATTAGTTTAAAGTCAAAAGGCGATCAATAATTAAAACTCCCAGAGTACTGTTTCTGCACTTAATTATTTGTATAAGATTAATTCTAATTAAATTTAATCTTTTGAAATATTTCTAACGATAGTACGAGGACTCCAAAAGATATCGAATATCAGTTGTAGCTATAACTTAACATGAAAATACAAGTTAAACTCTAAAATTTGAAAAAAAAAAGAAAGAAAAAAAAAAACAGCGTTTAATGAGATTTTTAACAGCAGCTAAAGGTTAACTTTGTTGCTAATATAATTTTTATAACCACATGAATCATGTATAAAATTTAATGAGGGATCTCTCACAGATATTAATTTTTATAGAAAAATCTTATTCAATTAATTAAAAATACAAATTTATTAAAGATTTTTTTATATTAAGTCGACTTTTTAACGTTAGGTTTCAGTGAATCCGCATTAGTGTTGAGTTTACGAGTTAAAAAGAATTTACAAGATTTCTATAACAATGTTAACAAAAATGTTTATTATACATAACTGTAGTTATAAAATTTCACTTAATAAAAATATTACATTAAAAATTGTTAAAGCCGTAAAATGTTTCTTATAATTTATATTTAAGTGAAACATTTAAAGCAAAGATAAGCTCAGGGTGCTATATTCTGTTGAAGCTCCCTCTCCCTCCCTTTTCTTTCACTTTCACAAAAAATTTAATATTTTCTCTTGCATAGAATTATACATGGAAACATAAATACTGATTTAGAAAAACTTAGTTGAAAAGTGCAATGTTTCTAATAATTCTGTTAAAGCAAAAAGAAGATCAAGGTCTGATACTCTTTTAACTCCTCCTCCCCCCCCCCCTGTTTCTTTATCTTACACTTTTACAAAAAATTTAACAGTTATTATTGCTTAGTCAACTACACATTTTGTCAATTTCTAGGGCTATAGAGTTTGTATTTTTAGAATTGGGCAATCTACATTATTCCACCTTATTTTATAGTTTTGTTTGCATGGCGTTATTACCCTCATAGGTGGGTAATAACGCCAAATAGTATGGGTCGAAAAATCACTCTATTATTTTTTATGAATACATATCCGTTAAATTATTGTTTTATATAGATAGCTAATGAGTTGCTGTATACAATCCTACCTTTGTTTGAAAAATACAATCTAAAAGTAAGCTGTGAAAATTGGTAGAACCTTAACCTGGCGTTATTACCCCAGGGCACTACCATTTTTATTTTATTAAAGTCAGCAGAACTTAATTTGATCATACAAATAAACTTTTGTACCATTATGCAACGGCAACAAAATTTTAAATTTAATGAAAATGTGAATTTGGTAGAAAATATTTTGTTTATAGAGGAAATTTAAATGAAGGGCACATCAAGATTGGCAGTCACGAAATGTTTAAATTTATGACCAAATTTGAAAAAAAGTCGCCAGGTGTATGTAAATATCTCAGGACAAATATATGTAAAATGTGTTACTTGGCAGAAAATTTCGATTGGTTACAAAATGGCTTCGCAGTGCAGAGACAAATATACAATAGAATATATAACGCAACTTTTTTCATTAAAGCTGTTTAATATTTGTCTCGTATTTTAAACTAAAACAGAATTAAAAAAAAATTCTTTTATGATTTATTGTTATAATAATGCAAAAATAGTTCAATCAGTTTAGCTAACATACTCATAATAAATTATAGTTAAAATTACTAACAAAAAATGTAAAATCATTTGCTAATTAGATTATAAAACATTTTTCAGCACATTCAGATTACTATAATAAAAGTTAATAGTTTAATAACGTGAAAAACGATGGGCAAACAATAATTTGTAAACAGCATAACACGTATGAACACTCAGCTTCAACCAAACTTTAAAAAGAAAGGAAAATTTCGTGCATTCCTGTATATCAATTGTAGATTTATCATATGCATAATATGCTAAAATCGAAGCAGGTTGTTTCGACGCCGACGGTTCGACGCCAACGATTCGACGCCAACGTTTCGACGCGTGGTCAGTTCGACGCCGTACTTTTCGACGCCGGGGCAGTTCGACGCCATATATTTTTTTCCGTATTTTTATTTATTTTTAGAATAAATATGCAATATGCCTGATATAATATATATATATTTTTGTTATGTATATGAAGCGTGATTCAAATAAATAAGCAATATGACTGATTTTTATTTATTGAATTATCGATTGTTTGCATGCATATTTGAAATAAATATATGTGTGAAAGTGTTCTAGATTTTTTTTTTTTTGTCCCAGATTAGTGAGAAGCCCCCTCGCCAACGTCAAGGCCCTGGGACATGAGGGAGGTTGTTTTTTTTTATTTATTTATTTCACAAAACAGCATCAAAAAGGCAAAATACAGAAATGGTAAATAAACATATGGTTACAAAAAAGTTATATTGCAGACAAATTTAATTACAGAGTAACAAGATTACACATAAATAAGATTACATCACAAAACTGTTATTATACTAATCCATTGCAAAATTATGCGCCACACCTTTCAGGTATTCCATTATTTCTCGATTTTCAAAATCTTCAACTATTACTTTAATTCTCATATCAGCTCGCAGATACTTATTCCGCTTGTGCGGCGGTTCATCTCCACGTACAAATTGCTCATAACATTGGTCAATTGTTTTTTGAACACGTCTGAGACCATCTATGAATTTCCATAATGTGGGGTGTGAAACACCAAATTCGGACTGTAAACGTCTGTGTGCTGCTTCCGCGAAATTATTGGTGCGTCCTTCGTTATTTAAGGTTCTAGCATAACATGACCACATTTCTGGTTTAAAAATAGGACGACGGCGACGATTATTTCTCTGAATCCTTCCAACATAATAATCTTCAAAGTAATCTAAAATTGGGGTTAACTGATTAGGTAAATTCTCACTCAAAACTTCTAAAGCATTTTCAAGTTCTTCGATAGGCACAAAACTTAACGCAGGAATCATACGTGCATAGAGAGCAAAATCAGCATCGGTATTATATCGTTGCATTAAATTGAATTCTGCTAATTTGCGCTTCATATTTTTCACAAGGTGGAACAAGCACCCTTGAATTTCGGCGTCTGGAAACTTGCTTGAAAAAGTGTTAATTAAGGCAATTTCAAAATCTAAAGAAATTTTTTTCGCCTTAAAAAATGGCCAACTGTCTTGAATCATTTCAAGCATTCGTGTATATGTTTCTTCCGCCTTGTCGGGTAAGAGGGCATAAATGATTGGCAATACAAAACCTCCACGTTCGGCCATAATAACAAAAACCTGGTAAAAATGATGTGGTGCTAGACTAAAAGTTCCATCAACGTAAATTTTTGTTACGAGGTGAATCCAATCGCTGACACTGGCTTTTCCGAAAATTAAAATTCGGTCTTTATCCCCCACTCCCGAATCGGCGATAACAAAATTTTCCTTATTTTCTCCGTAATATTTATAATTTTCTGGCAATTCAATGGAAGCTCTGTCAATTGGTTGCGACGGGAGTGCATTTATGTCTTTTCTACGTCTTTTAATAACTAATCTTACAGCTTCTCTGCTTGGAAACTGTCCTAATGCTCCAACAGACAGCTCTTGCGTTTCTTCAATGCGAATTACTGCGGGAGTTTCTTGTGTTTCACCTGCCCTTCGCTTTATTGATGTTAAAGTGCGGACAACTTCAACACGTGCTGCATTTCCTTCATGAGCATGATTGCGAACAAGTTTTAAAAATTCACTCGTAACTGCATCAGTGTAAATTCTTCCTTTACATTTATTGTTTTTGGAAAATTCAACTTCACAACGCCACGATTTTTTTGCTCCATTTTCTATATATTTATCGAAACAATATAAATATCCATCGTGCTCATACTTTTCTTTACCTCTCTTAGTCATATATTTTCGGCTTTCAGACATTTCTTCGGTTGAAAGTGCTAACATTGAATTTAAAAATATCGACAGGCTTCCAAATAGATTACGGGCGCTTTAGAGAAGATAAGAAATGCGCATGCGTTGACAATCGGCAATACTTAACGACAAATCTGAGGCGATTTCATAACCCCCAACTGGAGGAGGGGGGGGGGGGTTGCACTTGTCAAAAAAGAGTTAGAGTTATTTACAAGCCTGTAATATGTTTCAAAGAAAGAAGAATAGATAAGGATAAGCTAGTCACAGGCGTCAATGCGAAGTTTCAACCCGTTTCTTCTTATATCGGCAAGGGTTTCTAGGGGAAGCGGTGTTAGCTTTTCTGTGCAACATTTCTTCCCCCCTGAGTGGGAATGTCACGGTTCCTTTGTACATTTACGTGCGCCCTCATTGTCCCCTTTATGGACGCTCCCTATCCCTTTGTCAAGGTGAGGACAAAGGAATTGCATGTGAATTCTAGTTAATACGTTATGGAAGCTGCTTTACTTACACTAAAGGTATTTCCAAATTCTGAACAAATAACGTTAACAGTTTTACTGCGTTTTAGTCTTTAAAATTTACACAACTATTCAAGGATTAAAAATTACAAAACAGGTCTTTATTAAAGAGTTTCATTTAATTAGTACTTTTAAAATGTGGATATTTGTGAATTATATTCCTATAGCAAAAAATAGAATAAAATACATTGTAAAGGAATTTAAAAGTTTTGAAGAAAATAGCTCATTAGCAATTAATTTAAATAAGAATGGGTGTTTTTTAGTAAGAACATAAAAATAAAGATATTTTACATTGTAAACATTTTTTCTTTTCTTTTTTTAACACAGAAAAGTAAAAAAAAAAAAAAAAAAAAAAAAAAAAATATATATATATATATATATATATATATATATATATATATATATATATATATATATATATATATATATGCTGTTAGAAAGTCTAAATAAGCTGTGCAAACGTAAATAAAATCGGAAGTTCCTAAGTTTCATAAAAAATATATGGCGTCGAACTGCCCCGGCGTCGAAAAGTACGGCGTCGAACTGACCACGCGTCGAAACGTTGGCGTCGAACAGTTGGCGTCGAAACGTTGGCGTCGAACTGACCTGTACCGTGCTAAAATTCTTAACTCGGGGAACGCACAGCACAATTGAAAATTCCCTTTCAACAGTTTCCGTCAATAAACGGAAATGTGCTTTTGATGTTTTGTGCCGTCCTGTATTTTATTTCTGGAATTTATACACACTAAATAGTATGCATTTTTTTTATTAAATAAAAGCGTTCCACAACTGAAAACGCATCTCCAGCAATTGTTGTTCATAGAGAGAAATGTAGCAGATTTATTTTGTGTATCCCTGTATATAAAAGATGAATACACATAATATCCAATGGTAAGTGTCTTATAGAGCGCCTCGGAGATAAAATCATTTTCAAGACGTTTGAAATAGTGTAACATGAACAAAATACACCACAAACGAATTTTCACCATAGACTGTAATGTAATGTAATTCTTTTTGGTGTTCCTGTAAATGACCGATAAGTGCTATCCATTACCGTATTCTCTAGCAATCATCTTGTAGTGCATTTCATATATATTTATACAAGTTTCACTGTGTTTGAAATTATGAAAAATCAATAAAAAACCACCGCAAACGATTTTCCCCATAGGCAGTAATGTAATGAAATTCTTCAGAATGCCCCTGTAAAGAAATTATGACTGCTACACGCTGCATTTCACAATACCGAACATTCCATCGTGGATATTAATAACATTTTTCAACTACATGGCGATGCGACTATATTGAGGCCAACTAGAATCAGTAAATCACCCACTGTGAAACTGTCGTAAGCGGATATTTTGAACGTTTGTACTTTAAATTTGAGTACCAGTGTTATCGAAAAGATTCTTCGCCTTCAATAAAATAAGAGGATTTCTGTATCAAAATATTGGTATGAAAATTCAAGGGATCTTGCGAACCTAAAAATAGTCCGCCTATTACACTCACCTTTTTTTAATCAACCCGTATGTCTGCTTTTCAGAGGCTATGGTTTTGGACATACGTGCATATTATATAAATCAAAAATCTGATAAAACTGAGTAGGACAACTAGAAAGTCCATAACACACCAAAGTGTGCTAACTAATAATTTTTATATACTAAGAATCTTTACTTATAGCATGAAATATCCAAAAATCTACAAATAACTTACAAGGAAAGTTTCCATACGGCGGCGTATTAAGAGAATTCTGAAAAAAACTACAGAATGTTCTTCTCGTATGGATATACACTGATGTCCAAAAGTTAAGCATAATTGGTAATTAAGTAATTATTTTTAAGTAATGAAAGAAATATAAATCGAAATGTGGTGAAACTCCAGGTGTGTAAACAAAATAGTACGCGTCATATATTTTCACGAAGAGTTTTCCCCGAAATCAAACAGGGGACCGTCAACAAATTGTAAAAGAACGAAGATCTTTTGGATAACCCTGTCAAAACTAATATAGCAAAAGTATTCAAACTGCACATTATGATTAATTGGCTCATTGTGATGTACTGTGTTTATTTTTATAAGGATAGCATGTACACTCGTAGAGAAATTAAGGTTTTTATAAAAACAGTCCTAAATTTTTCCAAGTTTTTTGCTTATAATTTGCAGAGTTCTTATTATAAAATAATGTTCTTTTCTGAAAATATGACAAACATCATTGTACACAATACCCTGTCACCAGAATTTAAAAATAATAAAAATTGTATGAAAAATGAGTATGTTTAGTAAATAATTTTTCATTGCACATGGGTCAACGATATCAAAATGTCATTTGCATATTGTGTTATCTAAATGTATAGAGCAACTTCTGTAAAAGTTTCAAAAACATAGCTTGAAAATTCTGAAAATGGGAGCCTATAGAATCAACTCAAAATCCGTTATTCCTAAAGGAAGCAAAAAAATCAGGGGTTTTACCTAAATATAGTTGTACGTGCAATATTGTGTAGGCACTAAACAATGGAATATGGATACAGCCCCTCATCTTTTTGCTTCATTTAGGGAATAAAGGATTTTGATCTCACTTTATCAACGATAATTTTCAGAATTTTTAAGCTATGTTTTTGAGACTTTCACAAAAATTGCTCTATACATTTAACTAACATAATATGCAAATGAAACTGTAATAGCGTTCACGCATGCGGAGTAAAAAATTATTTAGTAAACCTGCTCATTTGTCATACAATTTTTATTATTTTTTAATTCTGATGACAGGGTATTGTGTACAATGATGTTTGTCATTTTTTTGAAAAAGAACATTATTTTATATTAAGAACTCTGCAAATTATAAGCAAAAAACGCAGGACTGTTTTTATAAAAATCTTAATTTCTCTACGAGTATACATGCTATCCTTGTAAAAATTAACACAGTACATTACAATAAGCCAATTAATCATAATGTGCAGTTTGAACGCTTTTGCTACATTAGTTTTGACAGGGTTATCCAAAAGATCTTCGTTCTTTTTCAATTTGTTGACGGTCCCCTGTTCGATTTCGGGGAAAACTCTTCGCGAAAATATGTGACGCGTACTATTTTGTTTACACACCTGGAGTTTCAGCACATTCCGATTCATATTTCTTTCATTACTTAAAAATAATTACTTAATTACCAATTATGCTTAACTTTTGGACACCAGTGTATATGTTTATAAAAAAATTCGGCTGAACCCTGATAGAACTTTCGTAAAAAAATAATGAACATTTTGTTTAATTGGCAATTTATCACCGGTTGGCGACTAAATAAAAATTCAAAAAATACTTTTTTTGTCAAATACTTTTTAAGGTAAAAATATTTCTTGAACTATTTTTAAAAATATTTATTTAAATAACTTTAGTAGAGTTTTAGTTTGTTATAACTATAGTTTTGTCATATTATATTTATAATGAAAATTAACAATGAAATTTTATAAATTAAAAACGAAAATTAAATTAATTAAATTTGTTTCAAACTCAAAATCAAGTCCAATTGAGACTGTCTATTCTATTTCGTTGCTACGGTAACAAAAACTTTTCGATATTGAAATGTCTTACAGCAGCATTCATCTGGCCTTTAATTTTGGAATACGCTTAAATATCCGGAAATCTATTTTTCAATATGAAAATATTTTTTAAAAATAAAATTATTTTTACAGTATTAAGATAAAAAAAACTGCTCTTACAAGCACAGGAGTCGCAGCATCCCTAAAATTTTCGCACTTTTCTACCAGCATTTTAAATCAAAAATCCTTTTGAAAGATTACTTTAACATTTACAATGAAATTCTACAATAAATATTATCGTTTTAAAATTGTGGTAGGAAACAGCGAAAATTTTAAGGACACTGCGACCCCTGCAAGCAATATATTTATGTAATACAATATAACACATATATTAAACTTTCTCATTGTTTAAGTTTTGACTTCATCAGATACTATTTACAGGCATTCTAAATATCTATTAACAAAAATTTTTCAACTGCATGAAAATTGTTAGCTTTTGGCGAGAAAAAATGCTGCTCGCCAAATCGCATGACACTTTCGTCATTTTACGCCACATATTCGAAAGTATTTTGTTATTTTACAAATTTTTTACTGTAATTCCGCTGTTAATTTTGACTGAAATCTTTATTACATACATAAGCAGTTTAATTAGTTTTTAAGCTATTGCATAGCTTTTATCGCGGGCTTTGAGCGAGGCGACCGAATCCAAAAATTCCGTAACGAGGAAAATCCTAACACTTCCGTAACGAATAAAACCTAACACTCGGCTAACGTCGTTTCAGTTCGGCAGACTTCGGAATGGTATCCTTCGGTAGACTTCGGCATGGTATCCTTCGGTAGACTTCGGCAGACATTGACGCGGTTTTTTTCAGATATTTAGAGGATATCAAGTCTCAAACTTATATTTCTTATTTCAGTTACAATAAATCTATAGTTTCAATGATAAAAATTCCTGATAGAATGTGTATAGAAAAGAATCGTCTTAAGATAAAACAAGGTAGGATAATGTAGCTTTTGGTGATTGGAGACTCGCCCAATGGTGAGAATCGACAAATTTAAAATGCTTATAACTCGCAATCTAATTTTCGTATCGCGGCCAAATTTTTTTTGGTAATTTATTATGAGAGAGTGTTAATTTTTGGTGACAGGAGACCCCCCATGTTGAGGGTTAAAAAATTTAAAATGCTTATAACTCGCGATCTAATTTTCGTAGTACGGCCAAATTTTGTTTGGTAATTTATTATGAGACAGTGTTACTTTTGGTGACAGGAGACCCCCCACGGTGAGGGTCGAAAAAGTTAAAGTGCTTATAACTCGCGATCTAATTTTCGTAGTGCGGCCAAATTTTGTTTGGTAATTTATTATGAGACAAAGTTACTTTTGGTGACAGGAGACCTCCCACGGTGAGGGTCGAAAAATTTAAAATGCTTATAACTCGCGATCTAATTTTCGCAGCGCGGCCAAATTTTGTTTGGTAATTTATTATGAGACAGTGTTAATTTTTGTTGACAGGAGATCCCCGCCATGGTGAGGGTCGAAAAATTTAAAATGCTTATAACTCGCGATCTACCTTTCGTAGCGCGGCCAAATTTTGTTTGGTAATTTATTATGAGACAGTGTTACTTTTGGTGACAGGAGACCCCTCCTTTACAGTGAGGGTCGAAAAAGTTAAAAGTCTTATAACTAATATAAAAGTATAATATAAAAGTCTTATAGTCTAATTTTCGTAGCGCGGCCAAATTTTGTTTGGTAATTTATTATGTGCCAGTGTTAATTCTTGGTGACAGGAGACCCCGCACGGTGAGGGTCGAAAATTTTAAAATGCTTATAACTAGCGATCTTATTTTCGTAGCGCGGCCAAATTTTGTTTGGTAATTTATTATAAGATAGTGTTACTTTTGGTGACAGGAGATCCCCCACGGTGAGGGTCGAAAAATTTAAAATGCTTATAACTCGCGATCTAAATTTCGTAGTGCGGCCAAATTTTGTTTGGTAATTTATTATGAGACAGTGTTAATTTTTGGTGACAGGAGACCCCCGCGGCAAGGGTCGAAAAATTTATAAATGCTTATAACTAGCGATCTTATTTTCGTAGCGCGGCCAAATTTTGTTTGGTAATTTATTATGAGATAGTGTTACTTTTGGTGACAGGAGATCCCCCATGGTGAGGGTCGAAAAATTTAAAATGCTTATAACTCGCGATCTAAATTTCGTAGTGCGGCCAAATTTTGTTTGGTAATTTATTATGAGACAGTGTTAATGTTTAGTGACAGGAGATCCCCCATGGTGAGGGTCGAAAAAATTAAAATGCTTATAACTCGCGATCTAATTTTCGTATCGAGGCCAAATTTTGTTTGGTAATTTATTATGAGACAGTGTTAATTTTTGTTGACAGGAGATCCCCCCATGGTGAGGGTCGAAAATTTTAAAATGCTTATAACTCGCGATCTTATTTTCGTAGCGCGGCCAAATTTTGTTTGGTAATTTATTATAAGATAGTGTTACTTTTGGTGACAGGAGATCCCCCATGGTGAGGGTCGAAAAATTTAAAATGCTTATAACTCGCGATCTAAATTTCATAGTGCGGCCAAATTTTGTTTGGTAATTTATTATGAGACAGTGTTAATTTTTGGTGACAGGAGACCCTCCACGGTGAGGGTCGAAAAATTTAAAATGTTTATAACTCGCAATCAATTTTCGTAGCGCGGCCAAATTTTGTTTGGTAATTTATTATGAGACAGTGTTAATTTTTGGTGACAGGAGACCCTCCACGGTGAGGGTCGAAAAATTTAAAATGTTTATAACTCGCAATCAATTTTCGTAGCGCGGCCAAATTTTGTTTGGTAATTTATTATGAGACAGTGTTAATTTTTGTTGACAGGAGATTCCCCCCCCCCCAAATGGTGAGGGTCGAAAAATTTAAAATGCTTATAACTCGCGATCTAATTTTCGTATCGCGGCCAAATTTTGTTTGGTAATTTATTATGAGACAGTGTTAATTTTTGTTGACAGGAGACCCCCACGGTGAGGGTCAGAAAATTTAAAATGCTTATAACTCGTGTTCTATTTTTCGTAGCGCGGCTAAATTTCGTTCGGTAATTTATTAATGTAATGCATAGCTTTTATCGCGGGCTTTGAGCGCGGCGAAAGAATCTAGAAATTCCGTAACGAGAAAAAACCTATCACTCCGGCTAACGTCGCTTCTGTTTGGCAGACTTCGGCACGGTATCCTTCGGTAGATTTCGGCAGACATTGACGCGGTATTTTTCAGATATTTTGAGAATATCAAGACTCAAACTTATGTTGTTTATTTCAGCTGCCATAAACGTATAGTTTCAATGATAACATTTCCTGATTAACCTACATGTAGTGTAAGATAATAAAAATATTTTAAACGATATGAACTTGTCATTTATTCAATAAAAGAAAAAAATTGTTATCGGTCATCACGCTCAAAAAGTGTAACTTGAATTAATTTTCAAAAACAAAAAAAAAACTTTATAAATAAAAAATAAATAAATAAACATAATTGCATAAGTTGATAAAAAATGCTATGCAATAGCTTTACCGCGGCAGTCCCCGAGTGCCACATGTTTTTTTTAATATTCTGAGTATGCCAAGTACGGAGACCTTCCTTGTTAGTAGTACTACCAAAATCTTTTCAAATTAAAAAAATTCAAATTTTGTTTAGTGCCATAGAATACAACATCAAATGTTCATCATAAATTTAATTTCATTAAATAAAAGTAGTTTAAATTTCAGATAAATCAAAGTGTGCTAACTAATCATTTTTTATACCAAGAATCGTTACGCATAATAACATGTATCCAACAATCTGTAAATAATTTAATAGTTCTGTGAGAAACTTTTCAAATAAAAAAATGCAAATTTTGTTTGGTGGCATAGAATGCAATATCAAATGTTCATCATAAATTTAATATCATTGAAAAAATAATTCAAATCGTCTATGATCATTCCTAGATTTCTCCAAATCGGAAATTAGACAAGCTTCTCGTTTAAATAAAAAAGCTTAACTGAAGATATGAAAACTGTTCAACACTTTGATATATCAACATAAAAAGGCAAAAATTGTATGTTCTTAGCGCAATTAATATTTTATTTTTTATATCTGGACCCTATTAATATCTTCCTTCTGATATTTCTTTAACCTCTGTGTGTCCTCAAAATTATGGTATGAAAAACTATTTATTATTATTATTATTATTCAACCTGAAGCAATGATTATTTTCAATTAATCTTCTACGTTATCAAGCGCATTCAAGGTAAATACTCTCCCCGAATGCCTCTAAATAAATCGAAGATTATGAGGTACAAGTAGAATCCCGAGAGAGTTAATACCGCCCATTTCCTCTTTGGATTGTTTCATAAGATAAACGATCCAAAGAGTAAACTAAAAGAATACTAAATAGGCGTCCCAGATTTTAAAGCATTTCATTACAGCCTTTGACATTCTAGTCACTTAACTATAGCTATTCTAATTTAATTCAGATATACACAGTTTGTCTAAAACAATTAACCCAAATTAACGCGTCCGTCAGATCATGAACAAAAGCAATTTGTTATCCAAATGGAAATAGAATTCAGTTTTAATAATTAAATATTTTTTTTACATATATTACTAGTGGATCTTCGAGCACTTTGCTGATCGGTTTTTCCCAAAAGAATCTAGAATTAATCAAACCTGAGGTTGGATTCCCACTGCTTTTGGCAGCGTACACCCGTACAGACTACACGCTTTGAACATACATAACGAACTACGATTTAAAGATACATAAATTCTTTTCTTCACTAAATTCAAAGTGGAAAATTTTATTAAATTATTCTAGGGCCATATAACACTTTTAAATTAAAATTAAGTTATACAAATATACCAACGTCCGGCAAAGGAATAACAAGATAATTTTTATCTATTTATAGGGGATGTCAGTGTAAAATTTTCGAAAAGATCTTCGCATTTTTTAGATAAAAAATTTCTCTGTCGCTCGATTTCAAGGCCGCTTAAGTAAGAAGCTACTTCAATCAAGTGAAAAGATTGAAGTAATCCTCATTCTATATGCTATTCCTATCGAAGAAATTTATAAAGATATCTCAGTTGCATTTCAATATTTTTAAAGGATTTTTTTCATTGCATTTAAGGTGCAAGATTGCTAAGGTCAATCTGTACGAAGGTGCAGATTGCTAAGGTCAATCTGTACGAAGGTGCAGATTGCTAAGGTCAATCTGTACATAGGCCGTCTCTTACTTTTTCGATTTTGTTTAGGGTTATTTTTAATGAGCACACTATCATTTTCGGAACTGGTTTCGAAAGTGAAAGAATCTTCATAAAAAAATCTGCAGTCAAAAACAAAAAAGTAAAAATCGTGCTTCGTACATATCGATCTCAACAACACAATGAAAAAAAGAATTAAAAATATTGAAATGCAACCGAGATATCTTTATAAATGAAATACACTGACTGAAGTTATCGTAGAAAAACATCTGGTGAAACGATGAAAGGAACAGATTATTGCATGCTGTAGCTGGATAATATATTTTTTTTTATCTCAGTTAAAAATAAGCGCATTTCCATCTATGTCGTGACTTGAAGATTAAGGCAGAGGAATCAAAATATTGGGTGATTTCTCCAATAAAGTGCAAGATATCAAGTCTTAGTCTTTTATTCTTTGATCATTTCCATAAACTATTCCACATTCCAAAAGTACTCGACCAGTTCTCATTAAAACACTGATAGAACAGCTAAGTCACATGCCGAGAATAAAATAATAAAATGTTCTTTAACCAAACACTTCTGTCAACAATACATGGAAATCGACAAACAGCTTCATTCCAATTCCGCGTTACATTAATTTTAAAAGGAAAATAAAGAATATGTCCTTGAAACTACGCAGCTTGGAACACATGACGATTCAAAGAACATTCGAAAACAGACTCATACTTGGTGGAGTTTTGTTTAGCAGTTAAGAAGGCAGCGAATTCTGATATTTTTCCCGCGCGTTCCGGAGTTTTTCGCGTTTTATACACTCTTGTTCCAGCTAAGGTTGACGTAAGCATGGAACGTAAGCATGGAACGTCCAATTAACGGAATCAGGGGGCGTAGCTACAAAGTTTCCAACTACTTCATTGGTTAGTAGGAGTGGCGACACAACAGAATTTAAAAAGAATTCTGCCGATAAAATAAAAAATCCTGCAGAGGTAGGCAAACCCAAAAGAAGTTCATTGCCCGCAAGATCTAAGTCCTTATGAGATTATGCAAACGATTTTTTAATAAAATATTAAAAATAAAGCTTCCAACAAATGTTTTTTATTCTAAAAAGGAGAAATGGAATAATTGAATAGATTTAATATTTCGAAATAAGAGATAGGAAACTATAGTTTATGGTATGTTTTTTCTGGTTTTATTTTTTATTTATTTTTCTATCTAATTTAATAATGTTACGATATATTTTTAATGTTTTTTCTCCTTTTAACTTTGGTTTTATGTGTGTTGGTATCCCCAAATTCGTATTGTTTTGCTTTTTCATGGTTAATACGAAGATGAAACCACAAATTTTATTTGTAGTTCCAAAGTATGTATGGGCCAGCTGATTCTGCTTTGGTTCTGCAAATATCAGTTGTATTAATTTCATTTAATTTTTTCCCCATATTTCAATGTGGTTATTTTGTATTAAATTCAATGGTTCTTATATTGTTTTACAATTAATGGTATTATATATATATACAGGGTGATTCATAAAAGATGGGCAGAACTTTAAGGGGTTATAGTACACTTAAAGACAAATAATATTAAATAGGAGACTAAGGGTCCCAGACGTATTCCCAAGGAGATAGGGGGCATTAAAGTTTAGGGTCCGAAATTTCAAATGATTATAAAAAATGGAAAAATTGTTCGATTCGTTTGCGGTTTTTGCAAAAAATTTTCTTTATGCCAGTATTTTCTTGAAATAAAATTTTAAAGTTCAATTTCAAAAAATGCCGATAGGGGGCGCTTTAGACTTTGGAGTAACAAACAACTATTTTTTAACGTTATTTTTTGTATTTCTTTAAATGATTTCGAAAGCTTAGACTTAAACTTAAATTTTGATCTAAAAATCTGAGTCCTAACGAGTAGTTAAGTAGCGTAAACTGAAATTTGAAATTTGAAACCCTTCTCCCCCCAGAACAAAAATCAGTTATTCCCTATCTTTGTGTCGTAGATTAGGCTCTAACTACTGCCGCGTTTTGCTAAAATTATTCTTTATGTCAGTATTTTCTTGAAAATAAATTTTAAAGAAAATTTTCAAAAAATTCCGATAGAAGGCGCTTTAGACTTTGGAGTAACGAACAACTATTTTATACCGTTATTTTTTGTGTCTCATTAAATGCTTTCTAAAGCTTAGACTTAAACTTAAATTTTCAGCTCAAAATCTGAATCGCTGAGCGTGGTTCAGTAGCGAGGGGAGGGGGTTCAAATTTCAACTTCTGAACATAGTTCAGTTTGCACTACTTAACCATGCCCAACGATTCTGTGCTGTGATACGAGGCAAAAATACAACTTTCGTCAAGGACTGCATAGTCGGAATTCACTCATAAAGGCACTGGCACAGTTGGAAACGTCGCTCATGCAAACGTTAAAGCTCCATTCCTGACGCTAGTCACCGGGTGAAGAAGGAAACAGAAAGTATGCAAATGTCAAATGGGGAATAAGAAGAACACATATGCAAAATTTCGACACGATTCAGGCATAAAAACCACTGAACGGTGAGTCAAGTGTAAGTCGATGTAGTAATGAATCGGAAGATGGTGCCCTTCACGAATAAGGAAAAGGCTGAGATGCATTTAATTTACGGAGCGGCAGATGGAAATGGTGCAGAGGCACAACGAATGTACGGAGAGCGATTTCCCAACAGGCGGTTGCCTAACCGCAAAACTTTCGAGCGCTTGCACAGACAGTTGTGTGAGACGCGATCATTTCTCGCTTCCCGGTCGAATGCAGGTCGTGCAAAAAAGGACGAATCAGTAGTTGTTGCAGAAGCCATTCTGGATGTAGTAGCGGCGCAGCCAAGTACAAGTACACGAACAGTGTCTAGGCAGGTGGATACCTCACAGTCCATGACTTGGAGGGTACTGAAGGATGAACATTTGCTCCCGTTTCATGTGCAACGAGTCCAGAAACTGTCTCCAGGGGATTATCCAAATCGTATTGAATTCGCCCGCTGGTTTCTGCAGCAGAACGCGCTAAATCCACATTTTGGACGAACTGTGCTTTTCACCGATGAATGTACCTTCACACGTGAAGGTACATTTAACACACACAATGCACATGTATGGGCGGATGTCAATCCACATGCTACGTATCCACATGCTCATCAGAGACGCTTTTCCATCAATGTTTGGGCAGGAATCCTCGGAGACCACCTAATCGGACCGTACCTTCTTCCTGAACGCCTCAACGGTAAAACATACCTCACATTTCTGCAACATGTGCTGCCAGACCTGTTAAACGTTGTTCCTCCACGCATCCGGCGGGTCATGTGGTTCCAGCACGATAGAGCGCCAGCCCATTACGTACGAGACGTCCGCAACTATCTGGACATCACATTTCCGAACAGATGGATTGGTCGAGGTGGTCCTGTTGCTTGGCCTGCTCGCTCGCCAGATCTTTCACCCCTCGATTTCTTTTTTTGGGGACAATTGAAGGCTCTTATGTATGAGACACCCATTGAATCCCCCGAGGAACTGGTCGCCAGACTTTCCGCCGCTGTAGGGGAAGTGCTCGAAAAGCCTGATGTTTTCGCGAATGTTCGCCGTTCCATTCTTCGCCGTTGTTCTGCGTGCATAACCTCTGGTGGTCACAATTTTGAACATTTATTGTAATTACATGTTAATAAATATGCTTTGGTAACATAATCCTAATTTGTGTCTTTTAACCTCGTATCACAGCACACAATGTGTGGACATGGTAAACTGAACTGTGCTCAGGAGTAGAAATTTCAAACCCCTCTCCCCAGAAACTTAACCACGTCTAACGATTCAGATTTTGGGCTGAAAATTTAAGTCTAAGCTTTAGAAAGCATTTAATGAGACACAAAAAATAACGGTATAAAATAGTTGTTCGTTACTCCAAAGTCTAAAGCGCCCTCTATCGGAATTTTTTGAAAATTTTCTTTAAAATTTATTTTCAAGAAAATACTGACATAAAGAATAATTTTAGCAAAACGCGGCAGTAGTTAGAGCCTAATCTACGACACAAAGATCGGGAATAACTGATTTTTGTTCTGGGGGGAGAAGGGTTTCAAATTTCAAATTTCAGTTTACGCTGCTTAACTACTCGTTAGAACTCAGATTTTTAGATCAAAATTTAAGTTTAAGTCTAAGCTTTCGAAATCATTTAAAGAAATACAAAAAATAACGTTAAAAAATAGTTGTTTGTTACTCCAAAGTCTAAAGCGCCCCCTATCGGAATTTTTTGAAATTGAACTTTAAAATTTTATTTCAAGAAAATACTGGCATAAAGAAAATTTTTTGCAAAAACCGCAAACGAATCGACCAATTTTTCCATTTTTTATAATCATTTGAAATTTCGGACCCTAAACTTTAATGCCCCCTATCTCCTTGGGAATACATCTGGGACCCTTAGTCTCCTATTTAATATTATTTGTCTTTAAGTGTACTATAACCCCTTAAAGTTCTGCCCATCTTTTATGAATCACCCTGTATATATATATATATATATATATATATATATATATATATATATATAAACACTTGTTAGGGTTAATTTGATTAATCTGTTATCATTAATAACCAAATGATATTCAAATAAACTGGTTAATATGATAAATTTATGAGAATTTCTCAAATCAACCGGTTATTATTAATAATTACCAATCAAGGTTGGTAAATACAGTAAATTTCAACTCGCTTAGCTTGAGATTTTAATTTCGTATACATTTTTTCTAAATATTTATTGCTAAAATTATGCATTTCAAAGTTGTATAGTTTATTCTTGGATATTTCTGCGTTTAAAACTTTTATCTAATTCATTCAGTAATTATAAAAATAGTTATTTTAAACTGTTTAGTCTTTTGCGTCGTATTAATAGAACACTTCTTTTGATTGAGTATTATTGTCTCTTAACAATTATTTTTGTTATTAGATTCAACTGTTATGATAAAATTCATTAAATTTCATTCAGTAAATTTCATTAGTATGCAACATTTATCAAATTTACTAAAAGATTTGGTTATATTAATAATTGCCGAACTTATCAAATTAATCCTAAAATATGTATCAAAACTATAAAGTAGGTAGAGGGGACCTAAATAAACATATTTCGGGTAGGAATTTGTGTGCGGTAATGACACATTAAAGCACTTGCCTTGTAAAGCAGTATGAATCAAAGGAAACTGAAAACATAAGTAAAGACAAAAGAAAACAAAAAATTATTAACAGTTTACAAGAGGTGCTCGAAACAGCGGCCACCAACAGCGATACAAGACTCACAGCGACGGCGCATAGATCTGCTTACATTAGGAAAGACGTCATGTATGTCGAGCACATGTAAAGCAGCAACAGACAAGCGGGCAACAAGATCTCTTCAGATGTGACGGGATTCTCGTACACCAGGCTTTTAATATGATCCAAAAAGAAAAAAATCAAGCAGGTTAAATCAGGTGAACGCGGTGGCCAGGGAACTGAACCGCCCCGTTCTATCCCATTCTGGCCGTAGACATCGTCCAGGTGATTCCCAACGTCTCGACTGAAATGAGCTGGGGCTCCATCGTGCTGGAACCACATCGTCTGCGAACAGCCGAGGTATATCTACCAGAAGTTCAGGTAAAACCTCCTGTAGGAATATGTTGTATGTATAGCTAGTTAAACGACTATGTAGAATGTATGGTCCTACTAAGTTATTGTGTACAATGCCTGTCCAAATATTAATGGAAAACCTTTCTTGTACGCGTGTGCTATTGTGCCATGTGGGTTGCCATGAACCCACAGGTGAGAATTATGGGTGTTAAACATACCCGAAAGCGTAAATGTAGCCTCATCATTAAATAAAACGTCTGCTGGGAAGTTTGGATTGGCTGCCGTCTTCTGTAGGTACCCACGAGCAAAGTTGAGAAGTGGAAGATAATCGTCAAGGGTTATTTTTTGCACTCTCTAAGTGATACGGATGCATTCAGTCTTAATGTAAAGTCCTCAAAATACTTTGATGGCTTACACCCAACGCACGTCCTACAGCTCTTGAGTTTGTCGAAGGATTATCCTCTACTGTGTTTAGTATTCTGGTTTCCACTGGAGAAGTTCTGAGATATCTTCCAATCCCAGCTCCAAGCCTGGAAGCATAAAATGATCCACTTGTGCGAAACTCCCGATGAAGACGCTCGAATGTTCGACGATCCGACTTATTCCTATCCGGGAATCGCTCCCTGTACATCCTTTAACCAGCTAATCTGTTTTCTTATGCAGCCAGCCCCTTACATGAAATGCATGTCGGCAAGCTCCACATTTGTGAAGCGATGCATGCTGTTTGAGATCCGTGTGGGAAATTCTGAATCCAGCTAGCGAAGCACTTTTATACGCCGCAGTCATCAGCGCTCACTACCGGCTCAAGGCGGCATTACCGCACACACAATCTTATATTAAATATGCTTATTTAGGCGCCCTTTACCTACTTTTACATTTTGACATATAATTTTAGGACCACCCTGTATACATATATACACTGCTCAAAACAATTAAAGGATATTGCAGTTTTAGGTGGATTTTGTATCTGGGAAACTTTTTAGCTGATTGATACATGGTCGACAGACATAGTAGGTTATATGAGAATAAATTACACATGTTTGGCAGAAAAAAATGCATTTTATTGCGCATTTGTGTACAAAAGGAAAAAAACACAATTTGAAGAAGAAAATGAGATTATGAGAAAAAAAGAATAAGAAAAGGTGTTTTCTTCAAAGAAAGTCATTTTCAGTAGGGGGTATGGTTTCCACGGGCGGCCAGCAATGTTGAACACCTTTGAGGCATGGACTCAATGAGGCTATTAATGACGAGTTGGGATATTCTGCCCCACTCTTCCAGAAGAGCTCTTTCCAGTTCTTGGAGAGTTTGTGGGGGTTGTTGGCGACCGGAAACTCGTCTTCCTAGAGCGTCCCAAATGTGCTCGATTGGATTCAAGTCTGGAGAACACGCTGGCCATTCCATTCGAACGATTCCTTCCTCGAAAAGGAAATCCTCCACCAGGTTTGCACGATGTGGCCTGCAGTTATCGTCCATTAAAATGAAGTTATCTCCGATTGCTGCAGCGTAAGGGACTACAATAGGTCTGAGGATCTCATCCCTATATCGGCGACCAGTCAGAGCTCCATCTCGAATGATGTAGAGGTCAGTGCGCCCGTCAATGGAGATGCCACCATACACCAACACTCCTCCACCGCCAAATCTGACACTTTCGTGAACGAACGCAGGATTATTCCAACTGTCACTGCCCCTCCAGATTAAAATACGCCTATTATCTGGATGCACAGAAAAACGGGACTCGTCAGAAAACAGAATATTTCTCCATTCATTTCTCCTCCAGTTGACATGCTCGGTTGCCCACTCCCTGCGGTCGCGACGATCTCTTGATATTAATCTAACACATACCATCGGTCGGCGAGCATACAGACCTACAGTATGGAGCCGGTTTCGGACAGTCTGAGTTGAAATCGTGGTGCCTGTAGCCGAGCGAAGGTGTTGTTGGAGAAGAGTAGCGTTCATGTTTCGGTGTCTCCGAGCTGTTAACGCTTAATACCGATTTTCATTGGGCGTTGTTACCCGTCTACGACCTTGCCCTGGTCTTCGGCCTGCACATCCACTCTCCAAAAAACGGTTCCAGATCCTGGAAATGACACTTTGTGACACTCCAATGGCTTGCGCTACTTCGGCTTGAGTTTGGCCCCCTTCTAACCTACCATCAATTCTCCAAGCTTCTCAATCTGTCAAATGACTTCGCTGAGACATCGTACTCATCGAAACAAAGCAATCACTGAATGCCGATCATCCTTGTCTTCATTCTCTTTTATCCAGTTGAAAGTCAAATTTCATTCGCTGCGCTGAAGCGACGTTTTTGACGTCGAACTCAAAATTTGCATACTCCACAGTTTGAAAACCAGAAAAATTTGCATTTGTGATTCTCTTCTTCTATTTTCGGCAAAAAAAATTTCGTTTATATCTTTATTTTATATAAAACTTCAAATATCCTTTAATTGTTTTGAGCAGTGTATATATATATACATATAAGGTCTGTCTCAAAAGTTTAAGCACAAGCATAAAATGTCGATTTTAAAACAAAACTGAAATAAGGAGATTCTTGGGAATGACAGGTTATTATGCCCGGTACATCAAAAATTATGCCGACATCGTTGAACCCCTTACGAGTGCTTTAAAAGGGAAAAAATAGTTTGGAGCAGCGAAATGGGGGAAGCTTTTGAGAAATTAAAAAAGAAATTAACTGAAGATCCCGTGCTATTCGCCCCCAATTATGAATCAGAATTTATAATACAAACGGATGCTTCAGAAAAGGCTATGGGTATAATACTGGCCCAGAGACAAGGCTCAGAAGAACATCCGATACTTTTTCTAAGTAGGAAATTCACTGACGTAGAAAAGAATTTTAGCGCTTCAGAACGCGAATGCGCCGCTATAATTTTTGCAATAAAGAAGCTAAGACATTATATTGACGGTCAGAAGTTTTCTATACAGACCGACCATAATCCTTTAATATTCTTAAAGAATAATGAACCCTCGCCTTTTACGTTGGGCACTCACCCTGCAACCCTATCATTACGCTATAAAACATCGTCCAGGAAAGGACATACCCCATGTGGATTATTTAAGTAGGATAGAGTAAAATCTATCAGAAAATCCAATTGTATATATGTTTTCATGTTAATTATCTGTATTTTGTAATTTATAATTGTGTACTTTACTGTGTAGATAAATAAAACGGATACCGAGGGAAAGATCCTGTTAAATAATTTAAAAAAAACAGAAACAAACTAAAGGGATTTTAAAGATTTAAAAATATATCGGGGCCACCCAAGTTTAATGAGCTAACCTTTCCCTTACAGATATTGTGTCTTGCAGCCCAATATCAGACTGGCGGAAGGGGTGTTGTGATGAATTTCATTCCCACGCTTCCAAAATTACCCCCCACGTCGGGAATGCTCGGAGAATTCTCAAAAGGAGAAATACATCTTTCTTCACTCTCAAAGTAGACATAAGAAAGTCAGCCGATTTCCATAGAGCACTTAAAGTGAACTCTTCGACTAATGCATATGGTCGTTCCGCCGATTTTAGACCCCACGGAAGATGGGCCTTTGAAATGTTGAGAGAGACCGCTATAGCGATGATTTCCACAAGTAGGAGAAAGATATTTCCCCAGTAAAGACGACCGCTGTGCAAGAGGGAAAGAGGCGTATCTTCCCGAGGGATGATGGATGAGGGAAAACGGGATAAATAGAGCGAGGAGATGCTCTAAGGGACTTGTGCTGTTCGGATGCTGAGCGTGAAGACGGAGGAGTTGACTCCTCGGACACAGAGAGAGTAGTGACCGGTGTCTTACTCTAGGAAACGAATTAGTAGGCAGCTAATGCCTATGGTCAAGGACTTGTGGATAACAACTCCGGATAAGCTTTTATTATATTAACGAGTGGCGGTAAAGCCATCTCAAAAAGGTGTACGAACCATCTTTTCAATCTGTTGTGGAGAACCCATCTTTTATTTTGTTATAAGTGGAATAGATTTCCTTGTAATGAACTAAATAAATTCTAGTGAAATCTGATCCAGCCTCTTGCCGCTATTTTTCGACCCGCTACCACACAACGCGTCTTATATTATTTTAACCACCCAAAATGGCTTATTTAATTTTATTTTGATTAAATGTAGAGCATTTATTGTAAACTAGAAGATAGCCCGTTAAAATGACGTGTTTCTATTTTTGAAAGGATGATAAAACATTACAACAACTTTGGTCAATCATAGCCACTTTAGGCTTAAACAATTTTGAAAAATACAACATGAGGAAAAAATCTAAAAAAAAAAAAAAAAAAAAAAAAAAAAAAAAAAAAAAAAAAAAATTCAATAGAAATCTGCATTTAAAATTATAACAAAAATATCTGGAGGATGGGGAGGGATTGTAATGAACAAATGGTAAATGCATAAATTTTAAAAGAATAAAGTAAGGTAAAATATCAATTATAAAAGAATACATTGTGAAACTACAACCAAAAATATTTTTAAATACTCAGAGAAAATAATAAAAATATCCAAAATGTATAAAAAATTTTCCCATTTTGGCCATTTCCAGACGAATATGAGAGGGTAGCCAAATTATTAATTGAATGGATAAAATAATGGCATAGAATATGCCGCTAATGAATTTCACTCACAAAATTACAGTAATTATTTCACAAAAACATGCAAATTAACATGCATTAATAATGCAAAACATGTACTAATAATGCTATTTTAAAACATTTGTGAATTAACTATTTTATACCATTAGCTAATACTTAAAAGAAAATACTTTATAAGAACGAAAACAAATGTCAACAAAAAAAAGTAAACAATCGTGATTCGTTATGTGACAATGAAGTCATTCACGGCTGCAAAAATAAATAAATAAATAAAAATTTCAAGACAAAGCCGCCTGATTTGATTTGATTTATTTGATTTGAGGTAGGCGCTACAGCTAATCGCCGGCATAACCTCCAATGATCACAAGAAACCATACAGAACACTTTATTATAGAATATACAGTACATACATTATCACAGGGACAACACAGACACCCATGCCGCTAGCTGGACTCGAACCAGGGACCAGCGGTTTGGGAGCAGCCGCCGCTACCATCCACGCCACTGGGTCGGCCCAAAGCGCCTATGGCGAAGCATAAGTCTCAAGCCGCCTGCTAATAAAAATAAAAAATAAATAAATAAAGCAACACGAATATAAAAATTCTAACAATATTGTATTTAAAACGCACCTTAGCTTTTCTTAAATAAAAAGTTTTAATTAAACACTGTTAAAAATTTGACTGTTTTGCTGCATCGTCATTACACAGCTTTTATAGAAAATGATTACTTTACAGTATTACACTGTTAAAAATTTGACCCATTTGTTGCAGCGTCACTCCACAGTTTTTATAGAATATCTCTTTTATGACCAATGAGAATGCTCCATATCACAGTAAAATTAACCGCTTTATATAAAAGCAGTGGAGTGATGCTGCAGCAAATGGGTCAAATTTTTAACAGTTGCTGCAGCATCACTCCAACGCTTTTACAGAAAACGGTTACTTTGTGTGTGTTACTTACAGTGTATTCTATAAAAGCTGGGGAGTGATGATGCAGCAAAAGGGTCAAATTTTTAACAGTGTACTGCTAAAAAATTGACCCATTTACTGCAGCGTCACTCCACAGCTTTTATTGAATGTCTCTTTTATGACCGATGAGAATGCTCCATAACACAGGAAAGTAATCGTTTTCTATAAAAGCGGCGGAGTGATGCTGCAGCAAATGAGTCAAATTTTTAACAGTGTGAATATTGTGTTTGAAATAGGGAAAAGATTTCAAAGCACAGTAAAATGTAGTGACGTCATTTACAGCTCAAACTGTAAATCTGACAAATGAGAACGCTGCATTACGACTCTGGAACGTTTGCATTGGACAAAAAATTAATAGCCTTAAAAATCGGAGATAACTTTTCACAATGGAATTTGTCATTGGTCACAATAAGTGTTTTTTCTCGTGGATGGGTTGACCCCGGAATCGTTATACACGGAGGAATTTTATACATATAATTGGCATAAAATATTTTTTTCATTTCTTTTAAACAAGCAGAGTGCTTAAACTTTCGAGGCAGACTATATATATATATATATATATATATATATATATATATGGCTAAATATTATATAAACGTGCATTTTGGAATTTTTTATTATTTTTTTCTCAAACTATGATGAACTATCATTCAAACTATATGAGTTTAATTTTTTTAAATAAGTCTGAATAAGTCTATCTTAGACTTCCTGAGTTTGGCAGAGATCAATCATAAATTAAAAAAAATTATTAAAAATTTTCAATAAAAGTTCATAATTTTATTTACCTTGTAAAATCAAAATTATCATAGAAAAAAAATTATTTTGGTTCAGATTCATTAAGAAACATGACCTGAAGCTTTTCTAAAAAGTACTTCTCAATTTTAAAAATAAATAAATATAAAAAGCAATTTTTTTTAATTTCTTAAAAAATTAAAATTTTTAAAAATTATTTTTATAAATATGGATTATATTAATGGTAAATATCATTGACTGCCAGGGGCGTAAATCCCGGGGGGGTTTGGGGGGGTGCAACACCCCCCCTAGAAGAAATCAGTCGGAAAATTCCCAGATCTATCGGGAAAATCATGTTTAGTCGGAAAAAAATGGTATTAACCTATAAAATCTTATAAACTGGAAAATCATTCGGAAAATTTCCTGTTCCATCGGAAAAGGCGTGTTTAGTTGGAAAAAATAGTATTACGTATTATCCTTTAAAACTTATAAATTGGAAAAATAGAAAAAACAGTCGGAAAAATTCTTGTTTGATCGGAAAAAATGTTATTAACCTATAAAAACTTATAAACTGAAACTCATTCGGAAAGTTTCCCGCTCTATCCGAAAAAGCGTGTTTAGTCGGAAAAATAGTATTACGTATTATCCTATAAAAACTTACAAATTTGAAAAAGGGAAAATCAGTCGGAAAAATTCTTGTTTGATCGGAAAAAATCGTATTAACCCATAAAAACATATAAATTGGAAAAACGAAAGTATCATTTGGAAATGTTTCCGTTTCAATCGGAACAGGCATGTTTAGTCGGAAAAAATAATATTACGTATTATCCTATAAAAATTTATAAATCGGAAAAATTCTTGTTCGGTCGGAAAAAAATGGTATTAGCCTATAAAAACTTATAAATTTGAAAAACGAAAGTATCGTTCGGAAAATTTTCCATTTCAATCGGGGAGGGAAGGCATGTTTAGTCGGAAAAAATAGTATTACGCTATAACCTATAAGAACTTATAAACTGGAAAATCAGAAAAATTCTTATTCGATCGTAAAAATGGCATTAACCTATAAAAAATTATAAATTGGAAAAACGAAAATATCAATCTGAAGTTTTCTGTTCCATCGGTAAAGGCATCTTTAGACGGAAAAAATAGTATTACCTATTAACCTATAAAGATTTATAAATTGGAAAATCGGAAAATTCAGTCGGAAAAATTCTTGTTTGATCGAAAAAAAGTAAGTTTAACCGAAAAAAAGGTATTAATCTATAAATATTTATGAATTAGAGAAATATTTTTGTAATTTTTAATTAAATAAGAAAAACAAGTTAGGTCGAAGAAAACCTATAAAATCTTATTCTTAGTCGGATTTATCCCCGCTTGCAGTTTCTGATAAGAAAAATAAGAAAAAAAAAATTAGGATGAATAAAACATAAATTTATTCTTAGCCGGAACTATTATTAATTAATTTAACTAATTGCTAATTCACTATTTACTTTAATCTACTTATTAATTAATATAACTTATTAATATATAGGATTTTATTTTTCTGATAAAACTATTCAGAAAAATTTTGATTTGTCAAATATTGTGTACTCGGAAACTTCGATATGGCGAAAAAAAATATTCTTGTACATTTTCTAGCAATGTTAAAGTTATACCGTTAATTATAATAGAGATATTTGAGTAAAACCTTGATATTCCGTTTTTTTCCCTTTTTTTTCCTGTGTTTTTTGACTTGGAGATATCGAAATCTAATTGTATTTATTTACTGTTGGAAAGTTTTTAGTTAGTCCCGAAATTTTTAGATATACAGTTCAAAGTAAAAAAACTTTTTTTTTTTTTTTTAATTTAAACTTTATATTTAGTTAGAAATATGTATCACGGAATTTAGGTGGTATCCGATGAAAATGCAATTATTAAAGTACAAATATTTGGTATTTTTTCATATCAAAATCTGGATATTTTCCATTTTATTCAAATTTTACCTTTAATTGAAAATAATTAGTCTTATTTTTTCCTGCTAACTAAATTTAAGTTTTCTTTTTATTTTATTTAAAAAAAGTAAAATAAAATAGTGTGAAACTGTTTTTATTTACTTTTTTACGTAATTTTTGGTTGATTTAAAAGATTAAGAAATTTATATGATTCAGGATGAAAATTTAAAATACCCAAATACTTTGAATTTTCATCTCGAAATAATCTGGTTATTTTACAATCTATAGGAGTTTACTTCTCTCAGAAGTAATACTTTCGTTAGCTTTTTCATCAATCAATTGTATTCAATTTTTTTTAATATTTTTATTATTATTACTACATTTTGTTTAGTCTGGAAAATGAGGAGTAACACCAAATTGTTAAGCTGCTTTTAAATTTGTCGTTAGGAAGAATTAAAACTTATATTAAGAAATACCGTATTTTTGACAATTATTTGTCTCTGAACTATTGCCCAAGCAAGCAGATTTCAATTTTACTTAAAAGGGAAAAAAAAAAAAAAAAGTTAAAGAGGTTTTAATTGAATGCTAAAATTTAGAAAGATAGAATACTGTTTTCTCTTCAACGTAAAGCTTGGGCACCTAGATGACTGGACGTTGCACCTCCCGCCCTATGTATCAGTTGCAAAACAAACTGCGCCTGCGTTAACTCTTTGTTTAAACTTAAACCGTTAGTATTCTGGCTCATAGTACGAAATCATTCAATTAAAAAGTGTTGATGCGAGAATATTTTGGTATATAATTAATTGTTAAATATTTTTTTGTCAGTTATGCCCCACCTAATATAAGAGACAAAATGTGCAATGTGGGTTATATAATTCCATTTTCGATAGTGATTACAGGAACACACTTCATAAACAAAAGCATGCTGATAAAATTTCAGCCCATATACATGTACCGTTTTGCATTGTTGGAGCTCTAAAAAATCCTTTTGAAGTAAGCTAGCTATTTTATTACAGAATATTTTAGATATATAAACTGAATTGTTTTCATATTTAAAAATGAATTTTTTATTTTATTTATTTATTTATTTTTGAGGGGCAGATAAATTATTTAATAACTTGTAAAAATGTACTTTTACACTATATTGCCATTGATTATGGGACACTTGCGATTTTAGACATTTTACTAAATATCTAGAAAAATACATGAGGAATCATCTCGAAACTCTTAGTGTATAAATATAATAGTATACGTCATACATCTCCGAGAAGATTTTTTACCGAAACGCCATAGGGGACCGTCAACAAATTAAAAAAGAATGAATATCTTTTGAATAACCCTGTCAAAACTAATGTAGTAAAAGCGCTCAAACTCTAGATTGTGATTGAATGCCTTATTGTAATAAGCCTTGTTCATTTTTATGCAAATAGCATGCATACTCGCAGAGTAATTAAGGTTTTTATAAAAATGATCCCAAATTTTTCCAAGTTTTTTCCTTATAATTTTCAGCGTTCTTAATATAAAATATTATTTTTTTCAGAAAATATGACAAACAACATTGCACACAGTACCCAGTAATCAAAATTAAAAAATAATGAAAATTGTATAAAAAATGAGTTGGTTTACTAAATAATTTTTTACTGCGCATGCGTCAACGATATCAAAATTTCATTTGCATATTATGTTAGCTAAATGTATACAGCAACTTTTGTGAAAGTCACAAAATCATAACTTGAAAATTCTGACAATAATCGTCAATTGAATAAGTCGAAAATCCGTTATTCTCAAAATGAAGCAAAAACAAGAGGGGTTGTATCCATATATTCATTGATTAGTGTCAATATAGAATACACAATATGGGATGTACTACTGCATTTGGATAAAATCCCTCATTTTTTTGCTTCATTTTGGAAACAACGGATTTTGTCCTTTTTCTATAGACGATTACTTTCAGAATTTTCAAGCTATGATTTTGAGACTTTTACAAAAGTTGCTCTATACATTTAGCTAACATAATATGCAAATGAAATTTTGATATCTTTGACGCATGCGCAGTAAAAAATTATATAGTAAACCTACTCATTTTTCATACAATTTTTATTATTTTTTAATTCTGATTACAGGGTACTGTGTGCAATGTTGTTTGTCATATTTTCTGAAAAAAAATATTATTTTATATTAAGAACTCTGAAAATTATAATGAAAAAACTTGGAAAAATTTGGGACCATTTATGTAAAAACCTTAATTACTCTGCGAGTGTGCATGCTATTTGCATAAAAATGAACACAGTGTATTACAATAAGGCATTCAATCATATTCTAGAGTTTGAGCGCTTTTGCTACATTAGTTTTGACAGGGTTATTCAAAAGATATTCATTCTTTTTTAATTTGTTGACGGTCCCCTATGGCGTTTCGGTAAAACATCTTCACGGAGATGTATGACGTATACTATTATATTTATACACTAAGAGTTTCGAGATGATTCCTCATGTATTTTTCTAGATATTTAGTAAAATGTCTAAAATCGCAAGTGTCCCATAATCAATGGCAATATAGTGTATTCGATAGGGGGAAGTGGGGGACATTGATACATGGGGCACATTGATACAATCCCTGTACTGCACACGGGGTCATCACAGGAATTTTCACAACAGCTCCAAAAAATGATACTAGTGCACTCAACTATATACAGAAAGTTTTGGAATGATTCAGTTGTCTGTTGAAATGGGACGAGTGATTAATTGTTTTTGTAGGTCAAAAGTAAATTTGAGTTGTACAATTGAAATGGTATTATACAACTGTTACAGTATTTTCAACCGAATAAAATACTCTCTCTGGTAAGTAAAACTACTCTTTATCAGTTTCTGATTCTTTTTTGTTAGTTAAATGATGAAGTATTGGATTTGAGACTCATTTTATTGAAAATGGCTGAATGGGGCACATTGATACAGTCTTTGTCGGGGCACATTGATACAACCTAAGTCTTTTTCTAGTTCATTTTTTCATTACTTTTTTTATTATTTTTTCACAATGCACTCCTTAATCCAACCATTTTCAGCTAAAAATTTTTAATATTAGTTTTTATTGAAGTGAAACAACTTTAATTTCTTTATATTAAAACATTTTATAGTATTTTTGCAAAGAGAAGACGTACGAACTTACCCAGCATATAGTGCTAGTAGAACTAATTAAAGAAAAGGACGACAGCCCGAAAAATCTCAAATTTATATCAATTCTCCAGAGAAAAAAGTATTTTCTACATGAAAAGTGTTACGTAAGCGAAGCAAGCTGCAGAACAGCACAGGATAATTATATTATTCTGTATATAAACCGATTTATAAAGAGAAAACTTGGTAATTTTTCATCTTTCCTAAGAAAGAAGATAATGCTGGGGTTGAAGTATCAGATATGACCAAGTTACTACTGTCAACAATCAGACAAGGAACAGCCAGAACATCAGGTCATTAAACATTTCGTTTTGATTGCTTTAATATTGCTTAAAAATAAAGTGTGGGTGATTTGAATTTTTTAAAATAATATAAAATGGTTTGCTAACTATTTTTTTTATGAAAAATATGCATTGGTGTTATTTTGTCTCCATTTTTTCCAGATGTATCAAAGTGTATCAATCTGCCCCGGGGATGGGGCACATTGATACAAATTACTTTTTTTTTTATTTTTTAAAAATTACATGCAAAAATAATATATAAAACAACGATTGTACATTTTTATAACACACTGTACAGGTGTTGCTGACATCACATAGAAAAATAACTTGACATTTCTGCTTTCTAGACACCAAAAAATTTTTAGAAAAAAGCTGTATCAATGTACCTCACTTCCCCCTATATATTATTTTTTTTAACAGTTAGTATCGCAATTCCCTAACTATTTAGTAGTTTTGTTTCAAACTGGAGATGAAGCTAGTTGTAATTTAAATTTCATGAAATTATTATTATTTTTAACTACATTATTTTTCTTTCAATATATTTGCCTTCTTTTTTGCCAATCATTTTACAATTTGCAATTGCAAGTCAATGCATTTAATATTATACATGAAGTTAAAATTGTATTATAGATCTTTTTATATTTTATAAATTTTATTTCATCAATATTTAAGAGTAATGTAGTATTTTAATAAATTTTTGCCCACATGACTTTTTATTTTTATTATCTCAAGGTTCAACAACTAAGAAAGTTAATTCATTTTTTGAAGCTCAAATGTCAATATATGTAAAATATTCTATATTTTTAAAACTTTGTTATAGTAGAAGTATAATAATTTTGTCTCACTACATTTGATTATTTGATTGGTATTATTTTATGATATTATTTTATGGATAGATTTTTGTGTGTGTGTGTGCATAGATAAGAATCAAAATTTAATCATTTGAAACTTGAAAATAATTTTAGCCTTGGGGGAGGATAAATCAGCGCAACTTTTGACTGTTTAAAGCTAATTGATGATTAAATGGATCTTTAAACCTTTCTTTCAATTTGAAATTTTTAAAAGGCATTTCAACTTTACTGGTACATTTTTTGAGCCAGATGTGCCTATGTGTGTGGGAGGTAGATGAAAAAGGAACTAGAATTTTACTTTTGGATTATGCATTTCGTTCATTTGTTTGATATTTTGCGCATGTTTTCTCAAGGAGACAGGAAAAATATGTACAATTGCCTTATTTATTAAAAAAATTTAGTATAATTTGAAAAGCCAATGAATTCGCTCCTGAAAATTTATATACTTTGCTTTAATATTTTATTTGTTATTTATCTATATATTGCATCTAATATATTTATAAGATGTATCTAATTATATATTTTATCTAATGCCGGGCAACGACGGGCGGGTCAGCTAGTATAGATAACTATAAATATATAAAATACTTTGTCTTGACTGACTGCTAATCAACGCACACCCCAAACTACTGAATCTAGAACCATGAAAATTGGAGAGAAAGTACTTCTTGTGATGTAAGCATGCACTAAGATGGAAATTTTGAAATTACCCCCCTTAAAAGGAACAAGCGGGGGTGGTCAAAAATTCTGGAACAAATTGCCATATTTCAGCAAACATTTAAGGTAGGAGCATAAAATTCGGGAAAATAAATCTACTAAAAAAATTATTAAACACATAATCCAACGATTTTAGAAATCCCACCGTAAGGAAGTTAAAAAGGGTGGGGGGGGGGGGGGGGTCGAAAAATTTAGAACATTTGGCACATCTCAACTTTTTTTTTCAAATAAGAACGTGAAACAGCAGAAAATAAGGTTATTAAAAAAATTAAAAAGTGCTTCAGCGGTATTTTAAAATTTCCACCCCTGAGGGGTTTAAAATGGGGGTTGGAAAAATTCCATACTTTTTTGGACCCATCATGTCAGATATCATAGGAAAGCCCCCAGATGACTCTTTCATATTATAAATCTTTCTCCCCCTCCCAATGCCCCCTCTTATCCTCTGTTGGGGACAATTTTCGATCTTTTTCGAAATTGTAATGTTTTATCAATTTAGACCGGATTTTTTTCCGGGGTTTTTCGATAAATATTACGTATAATATATGAAAAAATTATAGTTAGGGGAAGGGTCTATTCTGGGAGGGAGGACAATTTTCTAAATTTGGAATACATCCCTCTTGTGATATATCATTGGATTCCTATTTTGCCTTCACGGGCGACCACTTTTCTAATTTTAGCCCATAACTTTCATGTGATATATTGCTGGAAAGCCCTTTGACTGCTCATTCGTATTATGCACGACCCGCGTCCCGCTCGGGTGGAATGGTTATTGTATTCCATCAGGAGATCGTCTAATAATAGGGAAAATATGTATCGTTATATAAGACTAATAGCAACATAATATAAGCTTATTTGACTATCCCTATACACTAAGTCATAATTATCTTGCAAATTATGATATATATATGTATCATAAAATATATATATATATATATATATATATATATATGTAGCGGCTCATCTCGAGCTCTGCTGTAATTTTCTCTCGCGTATGATAATTTTTTACTTTCAACGAATGGCAACTCAATTAATGGAATTACTTTTTAACGAAGCGCTCTCTCTTTCTCGCAGTGATGTTTTCACGAATATTTATTGTTGTGTTTGCGAAGTTATTAAAGTTTATTTTTTATACAAAATCCTTCTGATGAATGAGTCAATATTATTCAGCCAGCACAACATATCACCATCACAAAATTGGTGACTGCGGACATTTGAACTGTTATTTTTTTTCATCGAGCTTTCGACGAACGGCTAATACTAAAATTTCTTCTCGCTAGAAAAATGGCAATTGAAGCGTCTGCAGTGGTCATTCCACCGTATATTTCTGTCGATCCTAGCTTATGGTTTCACATGCTGGAATCTACTTTTGAATTAGCTACTCCTAAACCAATAACTGAGTCGAAAACTAAGTACAATTACGTTGTAGCTAATTTACCGCCTGCTACAGCTACTATGGTTCGTGATATTATTATGACTCCGGATCCATCTAATCCATATGAAACTTTAAAATTTAAAGTTATTGAACGTTGTGGTGAATGCCGTATTTTAGAAATCCGTAAACTTCTAGCTGGAGAAAGCCTGGGTGATAGAAAGCCGACTGAATTACTTCGATTAATGAAACGGCGAGCTGAAAGCCATAATATCAGTGATGAGCTTCTGTTAGAGCTTTTCACTCAGCAAATGCCAACAAGTGTTCAAACTATTCTAGCTTCCATTGACAATATTACTCCTGATAAAGCAGCTGAGATTTCAGATAGAATTCTGGACTTAACACCAGCTAACATCAGCTTAGTTTCGAGCCGACCAACTTCGCATGATACGCCAACACCGCCAACGATAGAGATGCTTCTGAAAGAAATCCAAGCTTTACGCCAAGAAGTAGCTCAACTTCGACGTTCAAGAAGTGTGTCAAGAGGTGATTATAAGCAACGGCATCGGTCTCATTCCCGACATGGAGATTCTGAAATGTGTTGGTATCACCAAAAATTTAGTGAAAAGGCAGAAAAGTGCCTCCCATTTTGTTCTTACTCGGAAAACAGGGAGCGGGAAGAATACTTGCGACGGAATTCTCCCCAGCACCTTCACGTCGCCTTTTTGTCAGAGACAAAAATACAGGTATGTGTTTTCTCGTTGATAGTGGTTCAGATGCTTCCATCGTGGCCGCGAATAAAAATGATAAAACAAAACCTGTTCTCCAAACTTTTCGTGCTGCTAATGGCACCAAAATTAATGTATATGGTCGAAAGACTATTAATATTAACTTAGGCTTGCGTAGAAATTTTACTTATTCATTTTATGTTTGTGATGTTTCATGTGCTATTTTAGGAGCTGATTTTTTGCATAATTTTAATTTAAAGCTTGATTTAAGGAATCTTCGTGTTATTGATTCCACAACCAATTTAAAAGCTCCTGCTATATTTAATATTTGTAATATATTTTCTGTGAAATCAAATTCTTTGGATAATATTTATGGTAAATTATTACTTAAATTTCCTGAAATCACAAAATTACCCGATCCTAACCAACCGGTTAAGCATAATACTGTGCATTATATAAACACTAAGGGGCCTCCAGTGACTGCTAAGCCTAGACGGCTAGCTCCAGATCGACTAAAAATTGCCAAAGCTGAATTTCAGCACATGCTGCAGCTCGGTCATATTAGACCTTCTAAAAGTAATTACTCTTCACCTTTGCACCTGGTGCCGAAGAAAGGATCTGTCGATTGGAGACCTGTTGGTGATTATCGTGCTCTAAATGCACAAACTGTTAAAGAGAAATATCCTATACCCTGTATCGCAGATTTCACTGCGGAATTACATGGTAAACAAATCTTCAGTCACATTGATCTAATAAAAGCTTACCATCAGATTCCCATCAATCCTGACGATGTTCATAAAACTGCAATTTGCACTCCCTTCGGACTCTTTGAAAGCACGCGAATGCAATTTGGCCTTTGCAATGCTTCCTCAACGTTTCAAAGATTTATTGATGGCATAATTCGTGACTTAGGATTTGTTTACGCATTTCTTGATGATTTGCTTATTGCCTCTGAAAATGAAACTGAACATTTAGAACATCTTGAATTGTTGTTTTCTAGACTTAAAGAATATGGCCTGTGTATCAATGTTGATAAATGTAAATTTGGTCAATCCACTCTAGAATTTTCAGGATTCAAACTTTCACCTGCAGGAATTGAGCCTTTACCTGATCGCGTTCAATGCATCTTAGATTTCCCTCAGCCCTCTACCTTAACTCAACTAAGACGTTATTTAGGCCTTTTCAATTTTTATAGACGTTGCATTCCCAAAGTTGCCTGTATTTTAGCTCCGCTTGTTAAATCTTTAGAAGGACACAAAAATAAAAAAAACCATCCCCGTTCCAAGGCTAACAAAACTGAGCAATTAAAATGGAACGAAGAAGCCATTCTTTCCTTCACTGCTTCAAAAGAAGCTATAGCTCGAGCTACTTTATTGAGACATCCAATTCCTGGCGCCCAGTTAAGTTTATGGGTCGATGCTAGCAATGTCGCAATTGGTGGTTCTTTAATGCAACTCTCCGAAAAACAGTGGGAACCAATCGCATTTTATTCCTGTAAATTAAATAAATCTCAGAGAAATTGGTCTACTTATGATCGTGAATTATTTGCTATTTATAGCTCTATAAAAAAATTCAGACATATGCTCGAAGGTCGTAATTTCATTATTTATACTGACCAAAAACCCCTTATATACGCATTTCAACAAAATCCTAATAAATGTAGTCCTCGACAGTTGAGACATTTAGACTATATTTCACAGTTTTCTACTGATATTCGATATACTAAAGGCTCTGATAACACCGTGGCCGACGCATTATCACGAATTGAAATTGATTCCATTTCTCCTAATGTGCTAGATTTTAAAGAGTTTGCCACTGCTCAGACAAATGATGAAGAGCTAAAACAAATTCTCGAACTCGGTACCACTTCTTTAAAATTAGAAAAACACTATTTTCCACTCGAAGATGTCCATTTATATTGCGATATGTCACAAAAACATCCCAGACCATTCGTTCCTAAAAGCATGCGACAATCTGTTTTTTCTACCTTACATTATTTCTCACATCCAGGTTTCTCAGCTTCGTTAGATTTAATTTCCAAACGGTTTGTATGGCCTGGCATGCGTAAGGATATAAAATCTATGGTTCGCAGCTGTACGAAATGTCAAAAAGCTAAAGTCTTCCAACACACCAAATCGCCAATTGGGACATTCTCTGAACCTGATGCTCGTTTTGCCCATATTCATGTTGATTTTATCGGACCTTTACCATCCTCCGATGGCAATCAGTATTGCATGACCATTATTGATAGGTTTACGAGATGGCCCGAAGTTATACCCACACCAGATATGACTGCAGAAACAACCGCTCGTGCACTAATACACGGTTGGATATCCAGATTCGGTACCCCAGTTACTATTACAACTGATCAAGGTAGGAATTTTGAGTCTTCTCTTTTTAAAGAACTTACTAATAGATTAGGCTGTAGACGCATAAGAACAACGTCATATCATCCACAGTCTAACGGTCTTATTGAGAGATTTCATCGTCATCTTAAGAATTCGCTTACAGCGCACAATCAAAATCAATGGACTGAAACTCTCCCCATTGTTTTACTTGGTTTGCGCACAGCTCTTAAGAACGACATCCAAGCTACCTGTGCTCAGCTTGTTTATGGGACAAATATCAGACTACCTTGTGATCTCATTAATAGCGAGACTGTAAATCAACCACTTACTCTCACCTATGTGACTGAGTTGATTGAAACAATGAGGGCATTAAATCCTGTTGCCACTACAAGGCACGGCAACCCCAAAATCTATGTAAATCCCTCATTGCAAACATGCTCTCATGTATTTTTAAGATCAGACAAAGTGAATCCTCCTTTAGCACCCTCTTATTCAGGACCCCATAAAGTGATCGCCAGATCTAATAAAACGTTTGACTTGGAAATAAACGGGAAACGCTGTACTGTATCAATTGATCGCATCAAACCAGCTTATCAGTTATCAGATTCTTTTCCATCTTCCCTACCTCAAAAACAACATAATCCCATAAATGCTCCTCCTGTCAAACAGCCTACCACGAAATCTGGTCGCAAAGTTCGTTTTCCTCAACATCTCGTAACTGACTATATTGTATAAATATTTTGTATATACATTGTATTTTGTATTGTATAAATATTTTGTATGTGTGTACAAAATTTATTTGTCGATTTATGTTTTCTTAATGTACTGCATATATATTTTATTATTGCATCTTATGTATGTACTCAAGACCTATCTTATGTATCTGTATCAAGTACTCTTTTTTTTGTAATCGTGACTACGTCACTGGGGGCATACTCTGTAGCGGCTCATCTCGAGCTCTGCTGTAATTTTCTCTCGCGTATGAGAATTTTTTACTTTCAACGAATGGCAACTCAATTAATGGAATTACTTTTTAACGAAGCGCTCTCTCTTTCTCGCAGTGATGTTTTCACGAATATTTATTGTTGTGTTTGCGAAGTTATTAAAGTTTATTTTTTATACAAAATCCTTCTGATGAATGAGTCAATATTATTCAGCCAGCACAACATATCACCATCACAATATATATATATATATTAGCTTTCATGTTGGCCATAGTACTCGGAAATTTTCCTTCTTGGAGTCGGAAATTTTTGAGCCCACACCCCCCTACGCGACTACGGTGGTTTACGCCCCTGTTGACTGCGTACCTCTTAATTGTACATTGAAAATAGTTAGTTTATTTATATTCAATTTTTAATTATAGCATTTAAAAGATACTAAAAATGTTGCCACTGAAATGACTGTTTAATATTGAAATGACTCTTTATCACAAAAATGATATTATTTAATAATGAAATAGGAATGTATATATTAAAAACTAAACATATTAAAAAATAGATATAATATTGTGAAAAGAATAAATAGAACAATGAAAAGAATATGAAGTAATTTTATTGCATTAAAATCCTTTAGCTTTTTGCCGGTGCAACTTATAATGTTGTGATGTTTTCTTTTTTTATCTTTCCGGTTTTGTTTTTCCATCCTAAAAATTAAAAAAAAAATCTTAAGCAGCAGTCCAATCAACACAACAATAAAACTTAAAATAATCAGTCCTCCCTCAGAGATATTAACTTTGGCCAAATTGCTTCAGTAATAATCACACATACTTTTCAGAAATGATTAGTTAATTTTTCATAATGCATTTTTAAGTTAAAGAAATAAACTAATACATCCATAAAATCTGTTTATATATGTGTGTACTAATTTCGATATAATTTAACCCTTTCCGGCACGGGCAAAATCTGTACTAAAATGAGAATTTATCGACTGACACCGGAATTCACAAACGAATTTTTTAAGTATTTTGAATTCCTTAATTTAAGATTTTTATTGTAAAAGCAAAATTTTACTAAAATATTACTGGTGCCGTTTGCAAATTTGGAATTAAAATTAGGTATCCCAGACCGGGCACAGTGTGCCGGAAAGGGTTAACTGAAATTAAATTCTGAGCAAGCTTGAACAAAATATAGTTATGCTTCAGATGAAAAGTTCAAGGTGCAGAGAATTAAAAAATAACAGAAAAAGCCTTTTATTTTAGAAATTATTAAATAAAATAATTTAAACATTAAATCAAATTTATTTGAGATAATGTTCTCTTAAAAATATGAATAATATTTTGAGACAGATTTGTAATCATATTGCAATATTCTCAAACTATTTTTATATCCTTTATGTAGTATCAGATTCAAATTCATGCTATGTAATCTTTTTCAATCTGCCTGAATTTTTAATGTTAAACAAAAATATCTTTAATTCCTCTTTTGATCCACCCAAATTAATAATTTAGTATAGTTAGTGCATGTGATTTAATTTAATTTGCGGCCTAATTAATTTAATTTACGGCCGAAAATACGGTACTTTGATTTTCCGTAAAAAATATAATTATTTCCAAAAAAAACTATTTTTTACAAGTGGTTATCATTCTATCCTTTAAATAATTAAAAATAACATAAATCTTATATTAACCCATTCGTGCCCAGGATCTTTTGCGTAAATTTTATTTGGTTGGCACCACTATTTTTATAATATTTAAGTTTAGTTCATTAATCACGAAAAGGCATAATTTAAATAAAATAATTATTGCTTTTCTTTTTTACTGGTGTCAAAAACAGTGCTGAATGTACCTTTTGAAGCGTTCCTAAAAAGGGACGCTAGGCACTAATCTATACTAATAAAAGAACAAAACGCTCTGTCTGTCTGCGTGTGTGTCTGTGTGTCTGCGATGGTTAGCAAAATCTACAGCACGTACGAAGCTCAATTTTTTTTTTTTTTTGAGAGTAGCCCAATGTCTCTCCTGATGCACCTGAAGCTCAGAATTTCAAAATTCTATTTATTAACTGAGTAATTAATTAAATTCCAAAGCTCACTCATAAAAAATCGCCTTTTTTTCGCTTTTTTTCCATTTCATTTTCTTATGGTTGATTGGTTGCATAAAATTTTCGCAAAAATAATTAAAAAAGCTGGGACAGACCTTTAAAATTCATAGACTGGCAAATTGTCAGTTTAAATGAGGTTTTTGTTTTAATCACAGCTGCTGTACACCATGGAGAAAAAGATAGGTGGAGGCGAAGTAAACCGAAAAAAGGTTTGCAACACGGAGTAAGAAGTGTCTTACTCCGTGGTTTGCAATATTAAACCATTTATCGCTGAAATTTTAATGTCTCAAACAAAAGCACGAGGAAGGAATTTTGTATTAATAAAACGAATTGAAAGAAACGAATTACAGCTGAAGCATATTTTACGAAGAAATAATAATTTTTTAAAATGGTTTTTTCTATTATATTATTTAGGTTAAAGTTAGGTTAAAGTTAAATTGCATTTATGTTATGGTTAGAATAAGGATATGTTACAATAAAGTGAATACATTTAGACTAGGTTACATTTCTGTTATATTTAATTTACGGTAGGGTACTGTTAAGTCGCTGTTAGGTTACAGACAGGTTCTGGTTACGGTATAAAAGTTTAAGGTTAGGAATTTATACACAGATTGAACCTATACGCAAGATTTGATTAAAAATAACACTTACTTTTGTTAAATAGCTCTGAAATTATAGCACTATATACCAACCTTTTAGCTACCATCGTGTATCGATTTCATTCATGGTATAGTCGGATTTAAGAGTGATATAATTAGTTTGAAATTCAAAATATTTCATTTGGGATTTGTATGTGAAAATAATAATTAGTTACGTGACTTAACAGTGATTTTTACGGGTAAATATCAACTTTTTTACACGAAAATCATGCAATCGTTGGATACATATTCCCTCCCGCGTTTTTCATTGCTCATTTTGAGTATTTTTAGAGCTTAATATTAGTTGTTTTTAAAACCGATTTTTCACACAGTCAGTGGCTACGTATTTCAGACAATGCATTACTGCATGTAACGAGTTAATAATAAAATCATACAAATTTCAAGTTCGTTTAATATTGTTAATACGGACCCGGGCAACGCCGGGCGGGGCAGCTTGTGGATTAATAAAATAACAAATCGCTCTGTCTGTCTGCGCGCGTGTGTGTGTGTGTGTCTGCGATGGCTAGCAAAATCTATGGGACGCACGAGGCTCAAAATTTTTATGAAAGTAGCCCAATATCTCTCCTGATGCACCTGAAGCTCGGGATTTCAAAATTCTATTAATTAACTGAGTAATTAATTAAATTCCAAAACCCACTCTTATAAAAATTCGCCTTTTTTCGTTTTTTTTTCTTTCATTTTCTTATGGTTGGTTGGTTGCATAAAATTTTCGCAGAAATAATTAAAAAAGCTGGCACAGACCTTTAAAATTCATAGACTGGCAAACTGTCAGTTTAAATGAGGATTTTTTTTATCACAGCTGCTGTACACCATGGAGGAAAAAGGTGGAGGAGAAGTAAACCGAAAAAAAGGTTTGCAATATGAAACCATTTATAGTTGAAATTTTAATGTCTCAAACCATGGAGGATTGAAATAGATGGAGGTGAAGTAAGGCTCAAAAAAGGTTTGCAATATGAATCCATTTATCGCTCAAATTTTAATGTTCCAAAAAAAAGACGTGGAAGGAATTTTGTATTATAATACGAATTGAAAGAAATGAATTACAACTGAAGCATATTTTAAGAAGAAATGGCAAATTTTTAAAATGGTCTTTGTTCTATTATTATTTATTAAAATAAATGTTCGCTTTTAAAATAAAAGAAATTGGAAAATTAGCAATGATTAAATATCAAATTAAAATTAAATTAGATATTGAAAACATTTGTTATGAGCTAAAAATTGTATTATTAAAAGATTCCTTCTTTAATTCAATTTTTAACACTTTATAACGTAGATAAAAAATGTTTATGACTTAATAATTGCATGTAAATAAATATCTATACTAATAAAAGAACAAAACGTTCTGTCTGTCTGCGTGTGTGTGTGTGTGTGTGTGTGTGTGTGTGTCTGCGATGGCCAGCAAAATCTACAGCATGTACGAGGCTCAAAATAATTTTGAGAGTAGCTCAAAATCTCTCCTCATGCACCTGAGCTTCAGAATTTCAAAATTTCAATTATTAACTGAGTAATTAATTAAAATCCAGAACTCACTCTCATCAAAAAAAATTTTTTTTCGCTTTTTTCTCCATTCGCTTGCTTATGGTTGGTTGGTTGTATAAATCTTTTGAGGCAATCATAAAAAATCTGGGACAGAATCAAAGAAACCAATTTAAAAATGACTGTTTTTTTTTTTTAAGACCTTTAAAATTCATAGACCGTCAAACATCCAGTTTAATTTAGGATTTTCACCTCAGCTGTTGTACGTCAGAATGTTGGCACTTCGTAAGTTAGAATGTATGCGTGGTTAATGTTGCAGTAAAAAAAATATACGAGGCTTTTTTAGGAATTATTTTTTTAATCATTGATTAAATTTAAATGTATTATATTTAATTAAAAAAATTATGGCTTTAAATTGCTTTTAAAACGAAAATAAAATGGCTGTTATGTGTACAATTGTTCGAATCGGCAGACGATTAATACACCACAATATATTATGAAATAGCAAGGCAAATTATTTCTATTTAATGTATTTCTGTTGCTCGATAAAATCAGACGATTATTAAAATGATGTTGTCAAACTTGGCTTTTCGAACCAAATTTCCGGACGTGATAGACCAATGAAGATCGCCATGAGAAAACAATTTTTTGTAAATTAAGATTTTTTTTAATGAAATTTTTAGTTTTGGATTGAGTTTATGTCCATGGAAATTATTTTGTCCTGTTCGGATCCGGATATAGTTATTTGGAATAACTTTGTCCGTTTCGGAATTGACTCATTCAGATTTCGGGGTTTTTCAAATTGAATTTTTATGTTCAGCTCAAATAACATGTATACAGAAATTATTTTGTCGTAATTGGATCGGGTTATGGTTTATTGGAATATTTTTGTCCGGTCCAAATTTGCATTGGGTCAGATTCCAATATTTTTTCATATTGAATTTTTAAGTTCGGTTCGGATTGCAATTTTGTCTGGATGGGTTGCAATTACGTTTACGGTTGTCTTAGGTTATATTTAATATCCGGTTAGGTTACAGTTAGATCACGGTTAAGTTACAGTTAGGTTAAGGTTAAGTTGCAGTTAGGTTATGGTTATATTACGGATAAGGTTGCGATAAGATAAAGGCTAGAGGTTACATTTATGTTATGTTTAAGTTACAGTTAGGTTACGGTTAAGTCGCAGTTAATTTACAAACAGGTTATGGTTACGGTACAATTAGTTACGGTTAGGATTTTGACCGCAGTGTGAACATTACGCATGCTTTGATTAAAAATATAGACTTTTTTTTTTTACAATGGCTCTGAAATTATAATATTATATACATTTAGATTAAATTTTATACATATGTGCCTATCTTACATTAATCTTCCGTAATACGTGTGTTCATTTGATCCTGGTTTAATGAATTTCGAATCAGATTTTTTTTTAAGAAATGAAATTAAATGAGTGCTACTTAAAAAACTGAAAGTAAATAAATAAAGATTCATGGAATAATTGTTTTGGTTCGAAATGGGGTTAACCTGGATCAAACTAATCTAGGCATTACGGAAGTTTAGTTGAAAGTTGACAGCTATGTTTATAATATTATGTACTTTTACCTAATCATTCAAGTATCGATTTCATTCACGGTATAGGCGGATTAGAGAGTGATATAATTAGTTTGAAATTCAAAACGTTTCACTTGATATCTCTATGTGAAAAAAGTAATTAGTTAAATGACTTAGCAGTGATTTTTACGGATAAATATCAGCACTTTAACACGAAAATCACGCAATCGCGGCACACATATTCCTTCCCGCGTTTTCCTTGCAGTCATTTTGAGCATTTTTACAGCTAAATACAAGTTTTTTTTTTTTTTTTTTTTTTTTTTTTTAAACCAATTTTTTCACACAGTCAGTGGCCACGTATTTCAAACACTGTATTTCCATATATTTCGAGTTAAAGAGAAAATCATACAAATTTCAAGTTCGTTTAACATTATTATTACGGATCCGGGTAGCGCCGAGCGGGTCAGCTAGTATTTAAATAAATAACAGAACTAAGCTTTAAAAAATTGTGTAGACAACTTATATAAAGCTTATCCTATCCCCCGGCAAATCTTTTAATTCTAAACTAAAAATAAAAACTCCATTAACTCCAGGCCTCATAATAGTAAATCTGGGAGAAATGTCATTTTCACGATAATGTTGTCATTCCAGGCGACGTTAGTCATTGCCGTGACGTCATGAAAATGACCGTCGCGAAAATGACGGATAGCCAATAATTTCTTCCATTATTAAAAGTATGCTTTCGTTAAGCCTACATCGGCACGTTTCCTTCTTCTGATTCACATTCTATATTAAAATAAAATTTTATTTTAAATTTTAAAATAATATTTTTTTATTTTTTAAGCTTCTCGAAAATGACAAGCAATAAAAATACGCATAGAATATAAACAATAAAAATAATGTTACTACTTACCTGTTTTTCATTTTCTTTAAACTTTTTCTGCCACAAGTGATTAATGTAGGTTTCCAATCATCAAAATATGGTTAAAATGAATAGTAGCGCAATCGTTTGACCGTTTATGAAGTTATTTTCGCGTGTCACGAAAATGAATCATAGGTTTGCATGCATACAATTTAATAACTCATGCATGATAATTAACTTAATATTAATAAAAAAAATATTTTCCTTTTAAAACAAAATGTTTTTTTACAATGATTAGCAAATTTTATAAATATTATTTTATTGTTGTTAGAAGAAAACATACTTTATATGTAGACATTTGGTCCTAAATACTGTCACAAAAATGACATTTTTAAGGTTTAAAATTTTCTAAAACATAAAGAAATCGCAATAAAGTCATATTTTTTGATTTATTGATTTTTAAAACAATAGTTCTAAAGACTAATAATAAAATTTTACATTTTATTTCTTAAAATCAATAATAAAGGTCTGAAACACTAAAATGCACATTTAAGTGATATTCAGCCGTATATGTGTGTGCAAGTGTGTATCAATGTCCCCATTTATATAGCAATAATACATATTGTGAAATTTTGTGAAATTCTGCAAATTTGACAAAAATCAAAGTTAATTCATATTTAATTGAGTATAAGTAACAATTATGCACCGGAAATAAACTTCTAAATCCGTTATTTTCGAAGTCCCCAATTGGCGGTGTATACACCAAGTCCTGAGTTTGCACGTCTTGCCAACCTGTGTGTGTGTGTGTGTGTGTGTGTGTGTGTGTGTTTTGGATTCTATCGAGGGCGAATTTAACAAGTAGTATTTCATACGAAATTTACCTAAAACCTAGCTTTTTTGTGAAAATGATGGTTTGTAAGCTTTCTAGATACAATTTTTAAATCTTAAACCCTTGTCTACTTACACGAAGTAGCAGTGACCACCAGTCAGAAAGATCCTGTGATGGAAACTAAGAAGCATTTTCTTATTCTGAATTTCTTGATAGCCTGATTAATTTCTATTTTTTAGGGGATTTGTCGTTTAAAGTTTTCGTAGTCAAATGATTATTTTCGTTTGAAAATATGTTGTCATTTTTTTTCCCAAAAAATCTACAAAGATGGTAATTTACAAACCATTGCAACTGATTCCCTCTTGACCTGTTTCCTTTTTCTTTTAAGTTTTTTTTAATATTTCGAATGTTGCTAACAGTTGCCTAATTAATATTTTATAGGTTGGGATTATTGTTTAGAGGATGTCTGGTGGTCTAGGTTCCGACAACAGCCAAAACGAAGGGGTTCGGGCGACAATACGGAAACTGATTTATGCCGAACTGTGCCAACAGAATATTATTCAAGACACCAAATGCTCAAAGCAGAAAGTAAGTATTTTTGATAATCACACGTCTGTACAAAGATATACAAACAGTAAAATATCCCTGTCGACTCGGCCTACAAACGCAGATAGATTTCGAAGTAAAGTCCTAATTTCACCAACAAAAAGCAAAATATATTTAGAGATAAACCCAGTTTAACAACTTTATTTATCAGCTTTAGAAGACTTTTTAATTTCAATTTCCTTTACGAGCTGGTTTTACCAGAACCATCTTAAGACAATATTCAAAAAATATTTTTCCGCGCTTAACCACTCAAAATTTTCTAACACTGTTTCAGACCCAATTTTAAAAGAAAAATATAAAAGTTTCTGGCATGACTTTTGAAGGCACCTGGCGACCTGGTGTTTTTAATTCCATATTATTGAATTTGATTTATAAACAATATTTCCTGGATCACATTTATCATTTCTACTAGGGGCGATCAAATGAAATGGTACGAAACGCCCTAACTACCAAACCGGTTGAAATTTGAATATGCCGCTTTGGAATAAAGTAGTGAGACATCGAGAGATGCGATTGGAGTATCTAGCGTAGTTGTGAACATGCGTAAGGCGCTTGTGCACGAAGGGGGAGAGAAGCAGACAACAAGTGAGCTCCGTCTAATTGACGCGGCAGTGCCTGTGAGGCCATGATGGCTTTCAAATTGCAAAATCCCATGATTAGAGAGCAGTGAGGTGTCTGATCAAAATCTGATGCAGTGAGAAATCATCGGATTGGGGAAGCCCCATTTGCATTGGGAAAGCCATCATGGCCTCACAGGCACCGCCGTCAATTGGACGGAGCTCACTTGCTGTCTACTTCTCTCCCCCTTCATGCACAAATGCCTACGAATGTTCACAACTACGCTGAATACTCCAATCGCATCTCTCGATGTATCACTACTTTATTCCAAAGCAGCATATTCAAATTTCAACCGGCTTGGTAGTTAGGGCGTTTTGAACCTTTTCATTTGATTGCCCCTAGTAGTACGATCGCTTTGGGAAACTCGGATTAAAATGTCCCCTTTCATAGCATTTTATAACCAGTGGCGGATCCAAGGGGGGGGTCATGGGGGTCATGACCGCCCCCCCCCCTGGAGCTCTTCAAATAGGAATGTACAGTGTAAGTAAATAGTGCTAAAACAGGAACGCAAAATGTTTTGGGTGTGATCGACGAAATTTGAAAATTTTCCACGAATGGTCTGCGAAATTTGCAATTTTTCTTCACTTGATTAGCAAAATTCACGATTTTTTCGCACTCGATCGGTGAAATTCGCGATTTTTGCAAAGCCGATCCACGAAATTCACAATTTTTCCATGCCTAATCGAAGAAATTCACGACTTTTTGGGTGTGATCGACGAAATTTGAAATTTTTCCACGAATGGTCTGCGAAATTTGCGATTTTTCTTCACTTGATTGACAAAATTCACGATTTTTCCGTTCTTGTTCGATAAAATTTCTTCAACCGCTCAAAGATTTTTTAAATTTTTCCGCGCATCATCGACAAAATTAGCGATTTTTTCGTCCCGAATCGACAAAGTTCGCGAGTTTTTTGTACTCGATCGCCCGAATCCGTGCTTTTTACGAAGCCGATCGACCATATTCGCGATAATTCCTTTCCCGATCGATGGAGTTGTCAACTTTTGTTCGCCATATCAATGTAATTCTCGATTTTTTTCATTCCCGATCGACTGTATTTGCGCTTTTTACGAAACTGATCGACCATATTTGCGACTTTTTCGTTCCCGATCGACAAAATTCGCAATTTTTCCGTGCCCTACCAAAAGCGATTTTGTTGTTCCTAATCGGATAAATTCGGGCTTTTTACGAAAGCCATCGACCATATTCGGGATTTTTCCGTGCCCAATCGACGAGATTCGCGCCTTTATCCGTTCTTGGTCCCTGAAATACCGCACCGAACAATAAAATTCGCGATTGTTAACTGACTGATGAAATCTGTAATTTTTTTCTCGCGATAAACTGATAAAACTCGCTATTGTTCTGCAGCCGCTCAAAAAAATTTTCGATTTTTCCGCGCATCATCGATAAAATCTTCGATTTTTCCTTGCCCTATCAACGAAGTTAGCGATTTTTTTGTACCAATTCGACAAAATTCGCGAGTTTTACGTACCCAATCGGCCGTATCGCTCTTTTTACGAAAACAATCGACTACATTCGCGATAATTTCTTTCCCGATTCACGATATCGGCAACTTTTGCGTTCCATATCAACTCGAAATTTGCGATTTTTTATTCCCAATCAACAAAATTTGCGATTTTTCCGTTCCCGATCGAATAAATTCGCGCTTTTTACGAAGCCGATCGACAAAATTACTATTTTTTGTGCCTTATTAAAGAAATTTACGATTTTTTCGTTCCAGATCGACAAAATTCGAGATTTTTCTGAGACATACAGAGAAAATTCGAGATTTTTCCAAGGCCGACAGACAAAACTCGTGATTTTCCAATGTACAGTTGACGATATTCGATATTTCGCGCTTTTTACGAAGCCGATCGACAAAATTACTATTTTTTGTGCCTTATTAAAGAAATTTACGATTTTTTCGTTCCAGATCGACAAAATTCGAGATTTTTCGAAGGCCGACAGACAAAACTCGTGATTTTCCAATGTACAGTTGACGATATTCGATTTTTTCGCGCTCGGTCAACGAAATTCGCGAGGTAAACAGACAAAACAGGCAACTTTTCTGCAACCTATGAACAAAATTTGCAATTTTTTCAAGTATTATAAAAAAAAATTTAGACTTTTTTTTCCTTGCCCGATAAACGAAATCTGAGATTTTTCGCGTCCGATCGACAAAATTTGTGATTTTTCCGTGCTTAATCGACAAAATTCGCGATTTTTTCATGCCCGATCGGCGAAATATGCTATTTTTTATGGTAATTCCGTTTTCACAAGATTTACTGTATTTTAAAATTGCTTCATTAAATCATCTGCCAAAAGTTGTGACCCCCCCCTCGATGTTGGGCTGGATCCGCCCTTGTTTATAACCAACATTGGGGGTTGGCCATATAACTTGCATTGGCCATATTTACATCACATACCTTGCTATAAAATAGAGGAGATGACTGTTTTTGTTTTGTTTTTTAAGCTTTTGATAATTGATTTATATGTATTTTTAGCACTGAATCTGAAAATGAATTTTGTTTTTAACCATCTACTTAGAATTTTTCTTCAAATCATAAATGTATAAGTTAAAATATAGCAAAATCTGTCATTATAAAATCGATATAAAACTTTTTTTTATTTGAATTTTATTTAATTCGATAATTTATTCAATTTTTTGGCTTATACTTGTAGTATTAAAACTAAACAGCTAAGGTGTCCGAAGAGGTTCAATTTTAGCTTTGAATTTTTTAACTTTGAAATTTACAATTCGCGAAAAATTTTGACTTGATGGTTAAAAATGAAAATCATTTTCGGTTTCAGCGGTTAAAAAAGAAAGCAAAAATTTGTTATTAAAAAATAGATTTGATTTTTGTGTTTTTAACTTTTGATAATTCATTTTTATTTTTTATTTATTTATTTTATTTTTATTTATTTATTTTTTTTTTTTTCTTGAAAATTCAGGATTGACAAAAAAATCTTTACGTGATGGTAAAAAAATGAAGGTCAATTTCGTACTTAGTGGTACAGAATACATAAGAATCAACAGCTAAAAAAATGACATAGCCTAACTTTTGCAAGCTAGCATACTTTAATAACATTTTAAAATATATATCATTTTGTAAAGAATTGAGGCTGTTAATTTTCATCATTTTAGTTAACGAAAATTCTGTTTTTTTTTTCCTTATATGATTATTACAAACTGTATATTTTGCATTAATATGTCACAAGCATTAAAAATTTCAGGTTCATACAGCAATGTTAATTTTACTCTCAAACGTTTTTTTTAATATACCTGGCGAAATTACATTTCTACTAAATTTGTGAATGATCCTTAATTTGCAGCAAAAATATTCTCCAAATTTAAAAAGTAATTACTCGGTCAATTTTAATCGTAGAATAATGGGACATTTTTTTGTCTTACCTGTCAGTATAATAGGAAATTTTACTAAATTATGGGACCGAGGGACCGTATAAAAATTTAATTTTCTTAACTTTATAAGCAATGTTTTTGATGGCCGGATCGCTTTTAAAATATTTCGTTACCTCATTTAAAACTTTTTGGTAATGTGAACTATATGGCTATGACCAAAGGGTTAGGAATTAGCCATTGGACACCGTTGAGAGTGGACATCCAGTATACATCAAGGCTTTTATTTTACATTAGAATATTTAGTCATTGGAATACAACTGTAAAAATAATGTTGGGATTTTCGAGATAATGAAGGATAAATAAAGTACACAGAAATTACTTTAAATAATAATAATTATAATATAATTTTATTTATTAGGTCCTGCTTACATTCTGCCGCCTAGTTCCCACGGCCAAAAAGGTGCTGCTCCAGTTTACACATATAGACCCGGAACGTCAACAACACAGTTACAAAAATCTTGGCCCACAAGAGCTCACGATGGTTCCATGGAACAAAAGAACATCAACAGACGAGAATCTCTCGGTTATTCAGAAGGAGAATCTATTTGACAACATATATATGTACAGTTTACATGGTTCGTACGGGTAGGATACAGTTATTTTCCAGGGGAAATCCCAGCATTTCTTTATAGAAAAATAAATGTAACTAAAAAATCGAAATTTCACCTAATTTAGTCAGATTTTCTATAAGAAAATACTGGTACCGAAGAATTTTCTGGTCATGAAGTTCCAGGACCCGTACGATCTGTGGTTTATTTTGAGTGTTTATTTTGAAGGCATGGATGTTTATACGAGAACTTTTTTAACACCGGACTTTATTCATACAAAAAAACTTTCCAAAGTTGCTGTTAACATTATAGAAAATTAGAAAAACGTTGCAGTTTTCATATTGTATAACGGAAACGAGAAATTTAGTCCTTCGCTATGCTTAAATGACTGGGGAATGACAATTATGTAAGAATTGATAAGCCTGGATATTTAAGCGGTTCACTAGTTAATACTGCTTAATTAGCAAAAAGCATTATTTAAATTGCTAGTTTCCCATATTATAAATTGTGAAATGATGCTTGAATCACGAACGTAAAAGTTTATAAAAGCATGTTTGACGAGCTCACAAATATAACTTTCTAATGCGGCAAAAGAAAAATAATGTTATATTTTTTAACCATTAATCAATTTAATATTGAAACACTGACGGTAATAATTACCTGTTTTTAACCATGATTTCCCACTTTTGCATTGTTTTAAATTTTATAATAGTAAAAAAAAGTACCACTTTATTTTCTTTGTATGTGACAGCTTTCTGTTCACAGGCTTACAATAAAGAATTTCGGAATAAGATATTAGAGCGATTTGTGGAATTCATTTTAAGCAGAGCAATCTTACAATTGCAAATTATTTTTCAGGATAGCAATTACTGGCTGAATATCACGACATGTCAGATTTTGATCATCTGAGATATTGAAAGTATCCATTGAAAACAATTCAAAATTTCAAGAGGTAAATTTATTTTCTATTGGGTAATAAAGAATTTTACATGTAAAATTGCTGAATTTTGAAGAATTATTTTTATGTAATTATGTCATTTCGTGGCATATGTATGATAGGATAATGACAATTTCTTTCTAAAACATTTTTTTACATTCTTGTTTTTTATTTTTTTATGTCTAACATTTTAATTTTGTTTAAAGGAACATGTTTTAATATAATAGCTCAAATTTCATGTAATGTTCAGTTTTATTTGTTAATTTATGGAAGCCAGGAAAATGACATAATAAAAGTCTACTTAATTTTTGCAAAGACTTTAATCACATTTTATCAAAGAAATATCTAAAAGATCTTGTTGGTAGCTATGATATTACCATTTCTGACTTGAACTATGTCAAAATACGAAGAATCACTCTGCAGCGCTATATTTATGCATGATATAGAACTAAAATGCATGCCAGGAAAATGATATTCATTTTCAATGAAAATCATATTTAAAATATGAAAAATTACTTGTATACAGAATTTGTTACCTTCCTCATGTATTTGTTTCATAAGGTATAAATATTAAATAGAAATTAAAAATCCCAGTCGGCTGGGCCTATAGGCGGAGGTAGATTTCGAAGAGTGCTCATTTCAAAAAAAAAAAAAAAAAGTATATATATGATTAGAGATAAACCCAGTTTAATAACTTCATTAGGCCGTTTATGAAAAATTTTTAATTTCATTTTTCTCCAAAAACTGGTTTTATCAGAATCATCTTAAGAAAAAATCAGCTCAAATGCCCATTTTGACAACATATTTTGAAATAAATTCTGAATTTATTAAAAAATTGACCAAAACAGTACATTATACAGTTCCTAAATAACAAAAAACTGTCAGTTGAATTCATTTGAGAAAAAAAATTGAATTTAAAAATGAGTCATAAAATAACCGACTTGTTATTTGAATACATCCTTAATTCTTTAATCATGATTGCTTCGGAAAATTTTGTGCGAAATACTCACTTTGACAGCATTTTTAAAAATATATTCTATCTTTATCAAAAAACTAGCCAATGAATCACAGTATATAGTTCCTAAATAAGAGGAACTGTAAACTGGATGCGTTTGAGAGCGAAAATGGATTTTAAAACGAGTCATAAAAAACGCAATTTGCTATGTGAAAACTTCCTTAAATTTTCAGTCATGATGATTTCGGAAAATTCTGTTCAAAATACCCTTTTTGGTAGCCTTTTTTTAAATATATTCCGTCTTTATCAAAAAACTGACCAATGAATCACATTATATAGTTCCTAAATAAGAGGATCTGTAAATTGGATACGTTTGAGAACAAAAATGGATTTAAAAACGAATCAGAAAAAAACGCAATTTCTTATTTGAATACTTCCTTAAATTTTCAGTCCCGATGACTTTGGGAAATTCTGTTCAAAATACCCTTTTTGGTAGCCTTTTTTGAAATATATTCTATCTTTATCAGAAAATTGACCAATGCGTCACTTTATACAGTTTCTAAATAAGAGGATCCAGCATTTGGATGCGTTTAAAATCAAAAATGAATTTAAAAATGAGTCAGAATATAAGCAGTTTGGATTTGAGGTTCTTTTTTTCCAACTCCTATTTTTGTTTAATTTCTTTTTGCTATACGAATTGGTCCAATTAAAAACTTGTCAATATAAAAGTTGTAGATATTTTTGAGAAGATGTAAAATAAATTTAATCAGATTTGATATCTTAAAAATTGACCGAGTTATGAATTTTTCTCTTTTTTCACCGCCCTTTTTCTTTTCGTTTTTAATTTTTTTTCATCGGTAAATGTTGGTCCTATCAAAAAATACGTGTGGCACTCGGAGACTGCCGCGGTAAAGCTATTGCATAGCATTTTTTATCAACTTATGCAACTATAATTATTTATATATTTTTTTATTTATGCAGTTTTTTTGTCTTTGATATTAATTCAAGTTTTTTCTTTTTCTTTGATATTAATTCAAGTTACACTTTTTGAGCGTGATGACCGATAAGAAAACATTTTTTTTTCTTTTACTGAATAAATGAGAATTTAATATCGTTTAAAATATTTTTATTATCTTACAATACATGTAGGTTAATCAGGAGTTTTTATCATTGAAACTATAGATATATGGTAACTGAAATAAGAAACATAAGTTTGAGACTTGATATCCTCTAAATATCTGAAAAATACCGCGTCAATGTCTGCCGAAGGCTACCGTAGAATACCGTGCCGAAGTCTGCCGAACTGCAACGACGTTAGCCGGAGTGTTCGGTTATTTCTCGTTACGGAATTTCTAGATTCGGTCTCCGCGCTCAAAGCCCGCGATAAAAGCTATGCAATAGCTCAATAAATTACCAAACAAAATTTGGCCGAGCTACGAATATTAGAACGCGAGTTATAAGCATTTTAAATTTTTAGACCCTCACCGTGGGGGGTCTCCTGTCACCAAAAACTAACAATGTCTCATAATAAATTACCAAACAAAATTTGGCCGCGCTACGAAAATTAGATCGCGAGTTATAAGCATTTTAAATTTTTCGACCCTCACCGAAGGGGGTCTCCTGTCACCAAAAATTAACACTCTCTATTAATAAATTACCAAACAAAATTTGGTCGCACTACGAAAATTAGATCGCGAGTTATAAGCATTTTAAATTTTTCGACCCTCACAGTGTGGGGTCTCCTGTCACCAAAACTAAAACTGTCTCATAATAAATTATCAAACAAAATATGGTTGCGCTACGAAAATTAGATCGCGAGTTATAAGCATTTTAAATTTTTCGACCCTCACCATGGGGGGGGGGGGGGTCTCCTGTCACCAAAAATTAACACTGTAACATAATAAATTACCAAACAAAATTTGCCCGCGCTACGAAAATTAAATCGCGAGTTATACGCATTTTAAATTTTTCGACCCTCACCGTGTGGGGTCTCCTGTCACCAAAAACTAACAATGTCTCATAATAAATTACCAAACGAAATTTGGCCGCGCTACCAAAATTAGATCGCGAGTTATAAGCATTTTAAATTTTTCGATCCTCACCGTGGGGGGTCTTCTGTCACAAAAAGTTAACACTGTCTCATAATAAATTACCAAACAAAATTTAACCGCGCTACGAAAATTAGATCGCGAGTTATAAGCATTTTACATTTTTCGACCCTCCGTGTCTCCTGTCACAAAAAGTTAACACTGTCTCATAATAAATTACCAAACAAAATTTGGCCGCGCTACGAAAATTAGATCGCGAGTTATAAGCATTTTACATTTTTCGACCCACACCGTGGGGGGTCTCCTGTCACCAAAAATTAACACTCTCACATGATAAATTACCAAACAAAATTTGGCCGCGCTACGAAAATTTAATCGCGAGTTATAAGCATTTTAAATTTTAGACCCTCACCGCGGGGGGGTCTCCTGTCACCAAAAATTAACACTGTCACATGATAAATTACCAAACAAAATTTGGCCGCGCTACGAAAATTAGATCGCGAGTTATAAGCATTTTACATTTTTCGACCCTCCGTGTCTCCTGTCACAAAAAGTTAACACTGTCTCATAATAAATTACCAAACAAAATTTGGCCGCGCTACGAAAATTAGATCGCGAGTTATAAGCATTTTACATTTTTCGACCCACACCGTGGGGGGTCTCCTGTCACCAAAAATTAACACTGTCACATGATAAATTACCAAACAAAATTTGGCCGCGCTACGAAAATTTAATCGCGAGTTATAAGCATTTTAAATTTTTCGACCCTTAGCGTGTGGGGTCTTCTATCACCAAAAACCAACAATGTCTCATAATAAATTATCAAACGAAATTTGGCCGCGCTACCAAAATTAGATCGCGAGTTATAAGCATTTTAAATTTTTCGACCATTACCGTGGGGGGTCTCCTGTCACCAAAAGTAACACTGTCTCATAATAAATTATCAAACAGAATGTGGTTGCGCTACGAAAATTAGATCGCGAGTTATAAGCATTTTAAATTTTTCGACCCTCCGTGTCTCCTGTCACGAAAAATGAACAATGTCTCATAATAAAGTACCAAACAAAATTTGGCTGCGCTACGAAAATTAGATCGCGAGTTATAAGCATTTTAAATTTTTCGACCCTCAGCGTGTGGGGTCTTCTATCACCAAAAACCAACAATGTCTCATAATAAATTATCAAACGAAATTTGGCCGCGCTACCAAAATTAGATCGCGAGTTATAAGCATTTTAAATTTTTCGACCATTACCGTGGGGGGTCTCCTGTCACCAAAAGTAACACTGTCTCATAATAAATTATCAAACAGAATGTGGTTGCGCTACGAAAATTAGATCGCGAGTTATAAGCATTTTAAATTTTTCGACCCTCAGCGTGTGGGGTCTTCTATCACCAAAAACCAACAATGTCTCATAATAAATTATCAAACGAAATTTGGCCGCGCTACCAAAATTAGATCGCGAGTTATAAGCATTTTAAATTTTTCGACCATTACCGTGGGGGGTCTCCTGTCACCAAAAGTAACACTGTCTCATAATAAATTATCAAACAGAATGTGGTTGCGCTACGAAAATTAGATCGCGAGTTATAAGCATTTTAATTTTTTCGACCCTCACCATAGGGGGTCTCCTGTTACCAAAAATTATCACTGTAACATAATAAATTACCAAACAAAATTTGGCCTCGCTACGAAAATTAGATCGCGAGTTATAATCATTTTTAATTTTTAGACCCTCACCGTGGGGGGGGGGTCTCTTGTCACCAAAAATTAACACTGTCTCATAATAAATTACCAAACAAAATTAGGCCGCGCCACCAAAATTAGATCGCGAGTTATAAGCATTTTAAATTTTTCGACCCTATTAGGTTTTCTCGTTACGGAAGTGTTAGGATTTTCCTCGTTACGGATTTTCTGGATTCGGTCGCCGCGCTCAAAGCCCGTGAAAAAAGCTATGCAATAGCTTAAAACTTGTAAATACAAAAGTTTTAGATAATTTTAAGAACATTTACAAAAAATTTAGTTGGACTTGATATCTTGAAAATTGACGAAGTTATGAATTTTTTTCTCTCAAAACCCCTGTTTTTTTCGCCCCTTGAGCCCACTTCTAAATTTATCAAAAATCTGTCATGCATAAACTTTTGGCCCATTTTTAAGAAGTAATATAAACTTTAAACTGATTCGATATCTACTTTAATTAAGAAGTTATGGCATTTTTACGGTTTTCACAAAAACGCCCCCTATTCCGACCCCCTTGGTCCAATTTTGCCCATTAACGAACTTAGCCGAGATTTTAACCCCTTTGATTTTATGTATCAGTTTGGTGGAGATTGGTGAAGAATTATAGAAGTTATCGTGTCCATAAAAAGTCAGATATATAGATAGATAGATATATAAACTGGTGCGGTTGCAATAGGTAGTATTTCATACGAAATCTACCTAAAAAACAGAAACAACTAGAAAAAATATTTATACAGTATAGCAGAAGCCCTTTACTTTGAATACACCACAGTGTGACATGCCAGGAAAATGGCAATCTGAAATTTTAAGCCTTTTAATTGCATTTAGTCTTTAGCATTAAGTCTTTTAATTAATTTGTATTATTAGAAATGTAATGTCTCTTAAAAATACTTTCAAGGGTATTTTTTGTTAGAATGTATAAAAAAAAATCGTATTATACAGTGGCGGTCAAAAGTTTCCGGCCACTTAGTTTTTTCGATTTATTTACCAAAAGGTTTCCGCAAAGAAGAAGTACAATTGCTTCAAAAGTTAGGAATATGCGAATGACCTCTGACCACGTGATAATTTTGATTCGATACTGAAGATGCTTCATGCAAAGGGATAAAATTCGAAGTTCGCGTGTGCAAGAGTTTCCGGCCATTTATCATTCTTTAGTTTTTTATTTTCTATCGGTAAACTGTTTTTTGGTTGTGTTTATGAATGAATCAACGTGTATAACATAGTCTGAATTCAAAATTGAAAAGTTCAACAATTTTTGTTCATAAATAAGTGATTAGTTTGTCGCTAAAAGGCCAATCTTCTCGAGATATTGCGGCAAAGTTATCGATCGGCAAAATCGACCATGAACGATATTTAAAAATTATATAAAGATGGCCGTGGCCTTCAGGACTTTCAGAGGTCCAGGAGATCCCGGAAAATTACTATTCCTGTGGACAGAATGATCAGGAGAAAAACAATTGATAAACCGCATAAAAATTCCGCTGCAATATACTGCGATTTACTTAATGAAAATATTGCTGAAATAAGTTAGTCTACCGTGTTATGATGCTGACGTGATACAGAACTTTATGGAAGAGTCGGTGTCAAAAATTTTTCAGAGGTAAAAAAAAATACAGACGTACCCTACTTTCATTTTCCAAGGAACACAAAGTCTGGGCAAGTGAAAACTGGAAAAAAAGTTCTATTTTTCCATCAATCGAATTCGAAACAGTTTTGGAAGTGATGGCAGACACAATGTCCGATGAACTAACAACAAAAGATATGATTCGTCCTATGTTATTCCTACAATGAAGCATGGCGGAGGACACGTTATGCCGTGGGGTGTGTTTTCTTCAAAAAGTGTCGGTCCGTTATTTGAAATCCACAGCCAGGTGAATGATACAATGTATAAGGATATCTTGCAAGAGTTTCATTCTGCATTATTAAAGCAAAAAATTTGGTCGCAACTATTTTTCTTAAGATGATAACGACATAAATAATGTATGCAAACCTCGATAAGCAATGGTTTTCGCACAAAAAAAAATCATTTTTGAAATTATCAGCCCAAGCGTACAACATGAATCCATTAGAAAATCTTTAAAAAGAAGTTGACAAAAGCCTGCGGAACTATAAATATTCCATCTCAGCCGAAATTTCGCCAAAATTGCAAGAAATGTGGGGAAAACGTACCATAGACGATCTTTAACCGTTGATTGTATGAATGTCACGTTGCTGCGCCGCTATACTTATTACTAAAGCTAATAAAATAGTAATACGATAAAATACTAATTGTAAATATTGTTGATCACTGTAATTTTCTATTACAATACCGTTTTTTTTTTTTTTTTTTTCAAACTTCTGAAGGTGGCCGGAAACTTTTGAGAACATTCGTTTTCCTTTATACTTAATTTTGTCAGTTAAATTTATTGATATTTATATGTTCTTCTATAAGTAAGTTCCTAACAATTATGTCAATAAAATGTATAAATATCACTTTGAGATTCCTCTTCATATATGTATATTTACAAATTTACTGAAAAATTTTTGCTGGCCGGAAACTTTTGACCGCCACTGTACAACATCAAATAGGAATTTTACTGTGCGGACTGCGATTTAAGTATTTTTTTTTTTTTTTTTATATATATATATATATATATATATATATATATATATATATATTCACCCTATTATAGAAATAATATTTTGATTGTATAGAAATGTACCAGAAATAAAATCAAGTGTTCAGATGAAGTCTCCGATTAAAATAAAATTTAAACGTACTTTCTGCATATGAAATCAAAAATATTTTAAAAATTTATACTGATAGATTTATGATTGCATCGGGATTTTTTTCTTCAGAAAAAGAGTTGTGATAGCATTGTATTTATACAAAAAAATAATTGAAGCAAAATATTCTGAAACAAATATTTGTAGAAAATAAAATAAAAATCAATTATGCAGGAGTTTAATGTATTATTTGTGTTCTTTGCTTTCTTATTTCAAGTAAAAACAAGAATAGAGTAAAATTAGAAACAAAAGTTTGTCATTATTCTCAATGAATTTTTAATCCTTTCTATTCTCTTCCATTAAGGTCATTGTGTCTAAATGAGATGCAATTCTACAGTGTTTCGTCACATTTAGGGTATATTTGCCATTTTATTAAATAAATATATCTTTTAATAAGCAGAAAGATATTGAATTATTCACAAATTAACCTGTTTTGTAGAAATTAAAACATTATCTGTAATTGCCGAAACGTCAGTGAAGTCTTACCGTGGAGACACGAAATTTTTTGGTTTCTGTCTGTTTGTTCCGCGATAACTGCCGCAAAAGCATCCGATTTGCTTGAAATTAAGTATGTACACAGTAAAAAAATCCGTTAGTATACGCAAATTCTTCCGTAAAATTTCACGGAATAGTTTTGTTTTTCCGAAAACACAACATAACTTCCGTTATTGACATTTTGAGGTTATAAATGATGTAAATTTCCGTAAATTGCCTGGAAACAGTACTCTAAATAAAAAATCTTGTGGCGCCATCTGTATCTAAAATAGAAAAATATTATTGCTATAATAGTTTTCTTTTTTTTTCATTATGTTTTAATAATAGAAAGCTAACATATTTTTACGATATTAAAAAAAATAATAAAAATTATAAAATTTTATGAATCCTTTTTATGTTTGAGATAGCTCAAAAGAAAAGTTAGTTTATTTTCATCATGATTTTAAAATAATGTTTAATTCATTTATAGGATATATTTTTTAAAAGTGCATTGGATATTTAAAATGGAAAATAATTCTGCTTTTAATTTTAATATATTTTTTAAATTTATTCACTTTAAGAAATTCGCCCATAAGATTTAAAACACCTGATTATATTATGACAATTGTATTAACGAAATTATTATAATGTTGCGATTATCTAAGTTAAATACAATAAGGGAAATTGTTTTAATAACCCGTAATAATAATTATTATAAAAGTGACATTTATTTCTCACTTTCTTTCTTTTCTTTTCTTTTTGTAATAAATATCTATAAAAGAGTTTCTAATTTTAACAATAAAAAAAAAAAAATGAAAAAAAAAAAAAAAAAAAAAAAAAAAACCTCATTCATTCTTTTTCTGTGTTTGAAGAAGTTTAAAAAAAAAAAAAGAGTTACACTTCACATTTCATTATAATTTTAAAAACATGTTCGACTTGTTATTATTATTTTTTTTTTAAATCTCTAAAAGGTATTTTAATAATGAAAAAATCTATATTTAATTTTAATATTTTTATTATTATTTTAATATTAGAGTCCATTTAGTAAACGAAGGCGGTTCAGTTCTCCGACTGGTCTTGCTTGCTATGGTGAAAATCACTCGCCGCTCTTCTTTTTTCCCACTGCTGTTCCGCAATGACAGTTCGGTCAGGAGCCGCGAAGACATATATTTGGTGCTAATTTGATTTCTTCATTAAATTTTATGCATTAGCCCAGGTTTTACCCGGGTTTGAATGATATTTATTAATGGATATACATCGTGAAATTTATCCTACATATTTTTTTTTTTTTCTAAACATCATTATGCTGGATTTTTTTCGATACATTTAATATTTACTTTTAAAATATCATCCTATAAGACATCTTTTAATTTTTCATTCAAAGGAAGTGTAAACGAACAACATGAGTGCAATCAATCAACTTTTATTAATTATAGAGTTTGTAGATAAATAATTTTACACCTTGTCAACAACCCCCCCCCCCACCCCTGCTTCCTCTTTGGAAAAAAATTCAAAGCTTTATTTATTTATAGCTGATTTTTTGATGCAGAATCAATAGTTATATGAGACAATAACAACTTAGAACAGTCAGTGAAAGATAGATTGCCAACTTTAAGAAAACTTTTATTAACAACTTAATCATAAATATTTCTTTTTAATTTTGACAACTGAACATGAGGTCAGGGTACAAAAAAAGCACACGAGCGTATATTTACGATAAAATTTGTAATAAAATAATTATTTTGTATTTATAGTTTTATTGTATAAAAGCATAAAATTTCCATGATGCTTGGTTTTAATTCCTTTAATCCCGTATTAATCCTTTCCGTATGTATGTGCCCAGGGGAGGGGATCTTTCTAAAGGAACTTAACTCACATTTACGGGAAAGTTCAAAGAGAACCACAGAATAATCTGAATTATTAGGTCGACGAGCGCGTTTTGGATTTTGGATTTTTCTATAGTTAAGTGTATGGGGACATTTTTTACAAATTTCTTGCTTTAATTTTATATATATATACAGGGTGTCCCAAAAGGTCGTTTACAAACTTAACATGCTGGTCTGTCATATCATGGTGAACAATATTAAATAGGAAACTAAGGGTCCCAAACCTCTTCCTAAGGAGATATGCGCCATTAAAGTTTAGGGTCCGAAAATTCAAATGATTATAAAAAACAGAAAAATTGGTCGATTCGTTTGCGGTTTTCACTAAAACTATTCTTTATGTCAGTATTTTCTTGAAAATAAATTATAAAGATAAATTTCAAAAAATAGGGCGATAACGATAGAGGGCGCTTTAGACTCTGGAGTAACGATAAACTAGTTTTTACCATTATTTTTTGCATCTCATTGAATTTTTTTAGAAGGTAAGACATAAACTTAAATTTTGAGCTCAAAATCTAAATCGTTGGAAGTGGTTAAGTAGCGCAAACTGAATTGCGGGGGGAGGTTCAAATTTCAAATGATTATAAAAAACGGAAAAATTGGTGAATTGATTTGCGATTTTCATTAAAATTATTCTTTATGTTAGTTTTATCTTGAAAATAATTTATAAAGATAAAACTTTAAAAATACCGATAGAGGGCGCTTTAGACTTTGGAGTAACATACAACTATTTTTTTTCCGTTATTTTTTGCATCTCATAAATTTTTTTAGAAGCTTAGACATAAACTTAAATTTTGAGATGAAAATCTGAATCGTTGGGAGTGGTAAAGTAGCGCAAACTGAGCTGTCTTCAATGTGGGTGGGGAGGTTCAAATTTCAAATGATTATAAAAAACGGAAAAATTGGTCGGTTTTCGCTAAAATTATTCATTATGTCAATATTTCCTTGAAAATAAATTTAAAAGATAAATTTAAAAAAATCTGTTAGAGGGCGCCTTAAACTTTAGAATAGCCATCAATTATTTTTAACCTTTTTTTTTTTTAATCTAATTACATGCTTGCAAAAGTTTAGACTTAAATTTTGTGCTCAAAATCTAAATCGATAGGAGGGGTTAAGAAGCGTAAACTGAACTGTGTTCAGGATTTGAAATGTTACCTTCCCCACCCCTCGAACACAGTTCAGTTTTTGGCCGTTAATTACTCACAACGATGCAGATTTTGAGCACAAAATTTAAGTTTGAACTTTTACAAGCATTTTATTAGATACAAAAAATAACGGTTAAAAATAGTTGTTGGTTACTATAAAGTTTAAGGCGAACTCTGACGGAATTTTTTGAAAGATATCTGTAAAATTCATTTTCAAGAAAATATTGATATAAAGAATAGTTTTAGCGAAAACCGACCAATTTTTCCGTTTTTTATAATCATTTGAAGTTTGAACCTCCCCACCCCCATTGAACACAGTTCAGTTTGCGCTACTTAACCACTCCCAACGATTCAGATTTTTATCTCAAAATTTAAGTTTATGTCTAAGCTTCGAAAAAATTTTTATAAGATGCAAGAAATAACGGAAAAAAATAGTTGTACGTTACTCCAAAGTCTAAAGCGCCCTCTATCGGCATTTTTTTGAATTTTATCTTTATAAATTATTTTCAAGATAATACTGACATAAAAAATAATTTTAGTGAAAATCGCAAATCAATTGACCAATTTTTCCGTTTTTTATAATCATTTGAAATTTGAACTTCCCCCCGCAATTCAGTTTGTGCTACTTAACCACTTCCAGCGATTTAGATTTTGAGCTCAAAATTTAAGTTTATGTCTAAGCTTCTAAAAAATTTAATGAGATGCAAAAAATAATGGTAAAAACTAGTTTATCGTTACTCCAAAGTCTAAAGCGCCCTCTATCGACATTTTTTGAAATTTATCTTTATAATTTATTTTCAAGAAAATACTGACATAAAGAATAGTTTTAGTGAAAACTGCAAACAAATCGACCAATTTTTCTGTTTTTTATAATCATTTGAATTTTTGGATCCTAAACTTTAATGGCGCATATCTCCTTTGGAAGACGTTTAGGACCCTTAGTTTCCTATTTAATATTGTTCATCATGATATGACAGACCATCATGTTAAGTTTGTAAACAACCTTTTGGGACACCCTGTATATATATATATATATATATATATATATACAGAGTTTCCCCCAGGACAAGGGCGCACAGGCCTTCGACCAGTAAATTTTTGATCTTCCATCAGTAAATTTTTGAAAAGAAATGTTCCCCTTATTTTTGGCATTAATTCTGTATCTTTAAGAATTTAAATAAGAAAAAACCTTCTGCTAACATTTACCGGTGGACGTTTCCCCGAAGGCCTGTGCGCCCTTCTCCTGGGGGAAACTCTGTATATATATATATATGTGTGTGTGTGTGTGTGTATATATATATATATATATATATATATATATGTATATATATATATATATATGTATATATATATACACTGGTGTCCAAAATTTAAGCATAGTTGGTAATTAAGTAATGAAAGAAATATGAATCGGAATGTGCTGAAACTCCAGGTGTGTAAACAAAATAGTATGCGTCACATATTTTCGCGAAGAATTTTCCCCGAAATCGAACAGGGGACCGTCAACAAATTGAAAAAGAACGAAGATCTTTTGGATAACCCTGTCAAAACTAATGTAGCAAAAGCGTTCAAACTGCACATTATGATTAATTGGCTTATTGTAATGTACTGTGTTAATTTTTACAAGGATAGCATGTATACTCGTAGAGAAATTAAGGTTTTTATAAAAACAGTCCTAAGTTTTTTGCTTATAATTTGCAGAGTTCTTAATATAAAATAGTGTTCTTTTTTGAAAAAATGACAAACATCATTGTACACAATACCCTGTCATCAGAATTAAAAAATAATAAAAATTATATGACAAATGAGCAGGTTTACTAAATAATTTTTTACTGCGCATGCGTGAACGCTATTAAAATTTCATTTGCATATTATGTTAGTTAAATGTATAGAGCAACTTTTGTGAAAGTCTCAAAAACATAGCTTAAAAATTCTGAAAATTATCGTTGATAGAATGAGATCAAAATCCTTTATTCCCTAAATGAAGCAAAAAGATGAGGGGCTGTATCCATATTCCATTGTTTAGTGCCTACACAATATTGCACGTACAACTATATTTAGGTAAAACCCCTGATTTTTTTGCTTCCATTAGGAATAACGGATTTTGAGTTGATTCTATAGGCTTCCATTTTCAGAATTTTCAAGCTATGTTTTTGAAACTTTTACAGAAGTTGCTCTATACATTTAGCTAACACAATATGCAAATGACATTTTGATATCGTTGACGCATGCGCAATGAAAAATTATTTACTAAACATACTCATTTTTCATACAATTTTTATTATTTTTCAATTCTGATGACAGGGTATTGTGTACAATGATGTTTGTCATATTTTTAGAAAAGAACATCATTTTATAATAAGAACTGTGCAAATTATAAGCAAAAAACTTGGAAAAATTTAGGACTGTTTTTATAAAAAACTTAATTTCTCTACGAGTATACATGCTATCCTTGTAAAAATTAAAACAGTACATTACAATAAGCCAATTAATCATAATGTGCAGTTTGAACGCTTTTGCTACATTAGTTTTGACAGGGTTATACAAAAGATCTTCGTTCTTTTTCAATTTGTTGACGGTCCCCTGTTCGATTTCGGGGAAAACTCTTTGCGAAAATATGTGACGCGTACTATTTTGTTTACACACTTGGTGTTTCAGCACATTCCGATTCATATTTCTTTCATTACTTAAAAATAATTACTTAATTACCAATTATGCTTAAATTTTGGACACCAGTGTATATAATATATGTATATGTACATTTTTTTGCATGGGATAACTGGGAACGATCTATAACTGAGCTAGTTTTTACTTTTTCGATTTTAGTAACAGTTTTGTATAGTCCTTTTAAATAGTGGAGGCACTTAACTTTCCTTTACCTTTACCAGCCATAACCGAATTATTATATATATAAATAATAGTAAAAGTGAATGTTATATAAAGAAAAACCAAGCTGTTATATTAATTTAATTCCATATCTTCATTATTACTTGTTGTATGCATTAAAATTGGGGGGGGGGGGCTGCTGATGAAGGGGTGAAACGGCTATTTCGTAGTCTTCGCACAACTTGTCTAAGCACAACTTGTGTTCCAATCAAAATGTAGCGGTGATTATCACCAAGAAATGAACGGAGAAGTTTTTAGAGAATGGTTTCTAGATTTATTGAGGGGTTTGGAAGAGCCAAGTTATCACTCATGTCTCCAAGAAAAAATTCCATCGACAAAAACAAGAAAGGCTGATATTATAGCATGGATAAAAGAAAAAAAATATCATTCACGATCAAACAAATACAGTTGCTGAATTGCTGAATGTTGTTAGACAACACAAAGAAAAATATTCAGGATATGAATTAGATTTTATAGCCAACGAAATGGGACATGAAGTAGTAAGATTACCACCCTATCACTGCCAGTATAATCCGATAGAATTGATTTGGGCGCAGGTAAAGGGAGAAGTAGCCTCACGAAACAACACATTCTAAATAAATGACGTCAGACGTCTTGTTCTTGAAGCTCTCGAACGCGTAACTGTTGAAGACTGGAGAAAATGCGTGAAACATTCCGAGACATTACAAAATTTTATTAAAGAAGATGTAAGGGATGAAAAGCTTCAACCAATCGTAATTAGTTTACAGGATGATAGTGAGAGTGAAAGTAAGGATTATTTTCCCGTTTTCATGACATAAAAAAAAATAAAATAAAAAAGAATAAACCCATAAAAAAGTCCTTTTGAGGACTAAGCTCTATCCAGGGCTAAAAAAAAAGAAAAGAAAAATCACAAAACAATTATTACACTTCACAAATTCTCATTTCTCTGCATCCCATTCCCCCTCTCCACAAAAGGCTGAAAATTTTTTAACGTCTGAATGGGCTGTAACAATAGCCAAGACGTTCTTCTCTCTAAGCTGGTAGACGGGAGGTGCTGGGTTTGATAAAAAAAAACGCGCTCGTCAGCCTTATAGTTCAGAGTACTCTGTGGATCTTTTTGAACCTTCCATAAATATGAGTTAGGTTTTTTTAGAAAGATCGCCTTCCCCCAAGCACACACACACACACAAAGCCCCACTAAGGCATACATTCCACATGTAGATACAGTAATCCGTAGCATAAATAAGACCGACAGCTGAATCACGAATTTAGCAAGGTTTTTCCAACAACCGATTAGCACATTTTGCATAATTTTTCTTTTGCCGATTAGCAAATTCTCCATTTACCATAAAACAAAAGATTATTATTTGAAAAAGGATAATTTTTTTTTTTGTTTTGCCTTAATCGAAAAACAAAATAAAGGATTCAGAATCAAGCATCATAGAAATTTCATGCTTTATACAATTAACCTATAAATACAAAATAATTATTCTATTACAAATTTTAACGTAAGAATACGCTCGTGTACTTTTTTGTTCGCTGACCTGTTGTTTAGTTTAAACTTACTTAAGTCAATATCAAAAAGAAATATTTATGATTAAGTTGTAAATAAAAGTTTACTTAAAGCAGGCAATTTATTTTTCACTGCCTGTTCTAAGTTGATATTGTTTCACATAATTATTGATTCTGCATTAAAATTTAGCTATAAATACATAAAGCTTAGAATTTTTTTCCAAAGAGGAAACGGGGGTTTGAGGGAGGGGGGTAAAGGACAAGGAGAAAATTATTTATCCACAAACTCTATAACTAATAAAAGTTGATTGATTAAACTCATGTTGTTCATTTATACTTCCTTTGAATGAAAAAATAAAAGATATTTTATAGGCTGATATTTTAAAAGTAAATATCTAATGTATAAAAATAATCAAGCTTAATGATGTTTAGAAAATAAATGTAGAACGAATTTCACGATATACATCCACAGTGCTGCAGTTGGAAAAAATACGTGTGGCACTCGGAGACTGCCGCGGTAAAGCTATTGCATAGCATTTTTTATCAACTTATGCAACTATAATTATTTATATATTTTTTTATTTATGCAGTTTTTTTTGTCTTTGATATTAATTCAAGTTTTTTCTTTTTCTTTGATATTAATTCAAGTTACACTTTTTGAGCGTGATGACCGATAAGAAAACATTTTTTTTTCTTTTATTGAATAAATGAGAATTTAATATCGTTTAAAATATTTTTATTATCTTACAATACATGTAGGTTAATCAGGAGTTTTTATCATTGAAACTATAGGTTTATGGTAACTGAAATAAGAAACATAAGTTTGAGACTTGATATCCTCTAAATATCTGAAAAATACCGCGTCAATGTCTGCCGAAGGCTACCGTAGAATACCGTGCCGACGTCTGCCGAACTGAAACGACGTTAGCCGGAGTGTTCGGTTATTTCTCGTTAAGGAATTTCTAGATTCGGTCGCCGCGCTCAAAGCCCGCGATAAAAGCTATGCAATAGCTCAATAAATTACCAAACAAAATTTGGCCGTGCTAAGAAAATTAGATCGCGAGTTATAAGCATTTACAATTTTTCGACCCTCACCGTGTGGGGTCTCCTGTCACCAAAAACTAACAATGTCTCATAATAAATTACCAAACAAAATATGGCCGCGCTACGAAAATTAGATCGCGAGTTATAAGCATTTTTAATTTTTCGACGCTCACCGAAGGGGGTCTCCTGTCACCAAAAACTAACAATGTCTCATAATAAATTACCAAACAAAATTTGGCCGCGCTACGAAAATTAGATCGCGAGTTATAAGCATTTTAAATTTTTCGACCCTCACCGAAGGGGGTCTCCTGTCACCAAAAATTAACACTGTCTATTAATAAATTACCAAACAAAATTTGGCCGCGCTACGAAAATTAGACTGCGAGTTATAAGCATTTTAAATTTTTCGACCCTCACCGTGTGGGGTCTCCTGTCACCAAAACTAAAACTGTCTCATAATAAATTATCAAACAAAATATGGTTGCGCTACGAAAATTAGATCGCGAGCTATAAGCATTTTAAATTTTTCGACCCTCACCATGGGGGGTCTCCTCTCACCAAAAATTAACACTGTAACATAATAAATTACCAAACAAAATTTGGCCGCGCAACAAAAATTAAATCGCGAGTTATACGCACTTTAAATTTTTCGACCCTCACCGTGGGGGGTCTCCTATCACCAAAAACTAACAATGTCTCATAATAAATTACCAAACGAAATTTGGCCGCGCTACGAAAATTAGATCGCGAGTTATAAGCATTTTAAATTTTTCGACCCTCACCGTGTGGGGTCTAATGTCAGCAAAAACTAACAATGTCTCATAATAAATTACCAAACGAAATTTGGCCGCGCTACCAAAATTAGATCGCGAGTTATAAGCATTTTAAATTTTTTGACCCTCACCGAGGGGTGTCTCCTGTCACCAAAAATTAACACTGTCTCATGATAAATTACCAAACAAAATTTTGCCGCGCTACGAAAATTAGATCGCAAGTTATACGCATTTTAAATCTTTCGACCCTCCGTGTCTCCTCTCACGAAAAATTAACAATGTCTCATAATAAATTACCAAACGAAATTTGGCCGCGCTACGAAAATTAGATCGCGAGTTATAAGCATTTTAAATTTTTCGACCCTCACCGTGTGGGGTCTCCTGTCACCAAAAACTAACAATGTCTCATAATAAATTACCAAACGAAATTTGGCCGCGCTACCAAAATTAGATCGCGAGTTATAAGCATTTTAAATTTTTCGACCCTCACCGTGGGGGGTCTGCTGTCACAAAAAGTTAACACTGTCTCATAATAAATTACCAAACAAAATTTGGCCGCGCTACGAAAATTAGATCGCGAGTTATAAGCATTTTAAATTTTTCGACCCTCACCGTGGGGGGTCTGCTGTCACAAAAAGTTAACACTGTCTCATAATAAATTACGAAACAAAATTTGGCCGCGCTACGAAAATTAGATCGCGAGTTATAAGCATTTTAAATTTTTCGACCCTCACCGTGTGTGGTCTCCTGTCACCAAAACTAAAACTGTCTCATAATAAATTATCAAACAAAATATGGTTGCGCTACGAAAATTAGATCGCGAGTTATAAGCATTTTAAATTTTTCGACCCTCACCATGGGGGGTCTCCTGTCACCAAAAATTAACACTGTAACATAATAAATTACCAAACAAAATTTGGCCGCAATACGAAAATTAAATCGCGAGTTATACGCACTTTAGATTTTTCGACCCTCACCGAGGTGTGTCTCCTGTCAACAAAAATTAACACTGTCTCATAATATATTACCAAACAAAATTTTGCCGCGCTACGAAAATTAGATCGCAAGCTATACGCATTTTAAATTTTTCGACCCTCCGTGTCTCCTCTCACGAAAAATTAACAATGTCTCATAATAAAGTACCAAACAAAATTTGGCCGCGCTACGAAAATTAGATCGCGAGTTATAAGCATTTTAAATTTTTCGACCCTCACCGTGGGGGGTCTCCTGTCACCAAAAATTAACACTGTAACATAATAAATAACCAAACAAAATTTGGCCGCGCTACGAAATTTAGATCGCGAGTTATAAGCATTTTAAATTTTTCGACCCTCATCGAAGGGGGTCTCCTGTCACCAAAAACTAACAATGTCTCATAATAAATTACCGAACAAAATTTTGCCGCGCTACGAAAATTAGATCTCGAGTTATAAGCATTTAAAATTTTTCGACCCTCACCGAAGGGGGTCTCCTGTCACCAAAAATTAACACTGTCTATTAATAAATTACCAAACAAAATTTGGCCGCGCTACGAAAATTACATCGCGAGTTATAAGCATTTTAAATTTTTCGACCCTCACCGTGTGGGGTCTCCTGTCACCAAAACTAAAACTGTCTCATAATAAATTATCAAACAAAATATGGTTGCGCAACGAAAATTAGATCGCGAGTTATAAGCATTTTAAATTTTTCGACCCTCACCATTGGGGGTCTCCTGTCACCAAAAATTAACACTGTAACATAATAAATTACCAAACAAAATTTGGCCGCACTACGAAAATTAAATCGCGAGTTATACGCACTTTAAATTTTTCGACCCTCACCGTTTGGGGTCTCCTGTCACCAAAAACTAACAATGTCTCATAATAAATTACCAAACGAAATTTGGCCGCGCTACGAAAATTAGATCGCGAGTTATAAGCAATTTAAATTTTTCGACCCTCACTGTGTGGGGTTTCCTGTCAGCAAAAACTAACAATGTCTCATAATAAATTACCAAACGAAATTTGGCCGCTCTACCAAATTTAGATCGCGAGTTATAAGCATTTTAAATTTTTCGACCCTCACCGAGGGGTGTCTCCTGTCACCAAAAATTAACACTGTCTCATAATAAATTACCAAACAAAATTTTGCCGCGCTACGAAAATTAGATCGCAAGTTATACGCATTTTAAATTTTTCGACCCTCCGTGTCTCCTCTCACGAAAAATTAACAATGTCTCATAATAAAGTACCAAACAAAATTTGGCCGTGCTACGAAAATTAGATCGCGAGTTATAAGCATTTTAAATTTTTCGACCCTCACCGTGGGGGATCTCCTGTCACCAAAAATTAACACTGTAACATAATAAATAACCAAACAAAATTTGGCCGCGCTACGAAAATTAAATCGCGATTTATAAGCATTTTTAATTTTTCGACCCTCACCGTGTGGGGTCTCCTGTCACCAAAAACTAACAAAGTCTCATAATAAATTACCAAACGAAATTTGGCCGCGCTACCAAAATTAGATCGCGAGTTATAAGCATTTTAAATTTTTCGACCCTCACCGTGGGGGGTCTTCTGTCACAAAAAGTTAACACTGTCTCATAATAAATTACCAAACAAAATTTGGCCGCGCTACGAAAATTAGATCGCGAGTTATAAGCATTTTGCATTTTTCGACCCACACCGTGGGGGGGGGGTCTTCTGTCACAAAAAGTTAACACTGTCTCATAATAAATTACCAAACAAAATTTGGCCGCGCTACGAAAATTACATCGCGAGTTATAAGCATTTTACATTTTTCGACCCACACCGTGGGGGATCTCCTGTCACCAAAAATTAACACTGTTACATGATAAATTACCAAACAAAATTTCCCCGCGCTACGAAAATTAAATCGCGAGTTATAAGCATTTTAAATTTTTCGACCCTCACCGAGGGGTGTCTCCTGTCACCAAAAATTAACACTGTCTCATAATAAATTACCAAACAAAATTTTGCCGCGCTACGAAAATTAGATCGCAAGTTTTACGCATTTTAAATTTTTCGACCCTCCGTGTCTCCTGTCACGAAAAATTAACAATGTCTCATAATAAAGTACCAAACAAAATTTGGCCGCGCTACGAAAATTAGATCGCGAGTTATAAGCATTTTTAATTTTTAGACCCTCACCGTGGGGGGTCTTCTGTCACAAAAAGTTAACACTGTCTCATAATAAATTACCAAACAAAATTTGGCCGCGCTACGAAAATTAGATCGCGAGTTATAAGCATTTTACATTTTTCGACCCACACCGTGGGGGGGGGGTCTTCTGTCACAAAAAGTTAACACTGTCTCATAATAAATTACCAAACAAAATTTGGCCGCGCTACGAAAATTAGATCGCGAGTTATAAGCATTTTAAATGTTTCGACCCTCACCGAGGGGTGTCTCCTGTCACCAAAAATTAACACTGTCTCATAATAAATTACCAAACAAAATTTTGCCGCGCTAAGAAAATTAGATCGCAAGTTTTACGCATTTTAAATTTTTCGACCCTCCGTGTCTCCTGTCACGAAAAATTAACAATGTCTCATAATAAAGTAGCAAACAAAATTTGGCCGCGCTACGAAAATTAGATCGCGAGTTATAAGCATTTTTAATTTTTAGACCCTCACCGTGGGGGGTCTTCTGTCACAAAAAGTTAACACTGTCTCATAATAAATTACCAAACAAAATTTGGCCGCGCTACGAAAATTAGATCGCGAGTTATAAGCATTTTACATTTTTCGACCCACACCGTGGGGGGGGGGGGGGTCTTCTGTCACAAAAAGTTAACACTGTCTCATAATAAATTACCAAACAAAATTTTGCCGCGCTACGAAAATTAGATCGCAAGTTTTACGCATTTTAAATTTTTCGACCCTCCGTGTCTCCTGTCACCAAAAATTAACACTGTCTCATAATAAATTACCAAACAAAATTTGGCCGCGCTACCAAAATTAGATCGCGATTTATAAGCATTTTAATTTTTTCGACCCTGTTAGGTTTTCTCGTTACGGAAGTGTTAGGATTTTCCTCGTTACGGAATTTCTGGATTCGGTCGCCGCGCTCAAAGCCCGTGATAAAAGCTATGCAATAGCTTAAAAAATATTTGTGGGAACTTATTTTTTTTAGAGTAGATGTTGATGGTACCGCATTTTCACGAACCCAAAATCCAATTTAAAACATTTAGTCAAAAACCAACTTTTTTCAAAACAGAAACATAACTATAATGGTTGAATTTAACAATCATAATTATTATATTATAGTTATTATAGCTCTATAGTTTTATTTTAACTCTTTAGGCTCTTTTCTAGTCTCCAGTGTCAATAAATTTGATAATTTTCATCATAATTAATGACAATAATTATCGTTTTGCTCGGGAAAAGAAAAAAAAAGTTAGTGCTCGTGCGCGATATTTTAAAATTTTTTATAGTAATAAACCAAATATTTCTGGGAAAGGCGTTCCCACCCAATTACAGCACTGCATATTTATTAAATATACATCACTCAAACCCGAGTAAAACCTGAGCTAATGCACAAAATTTAACGGAGAAATTAACACCAAAAAATGCTTCCTCCCGACTGATCGAACTGTCAGAGCGGAACTGCAGTGGGAAAAAAGAAAAGAGGAGGTAATACGCTGATTTTGGCCATAGCAAGCAAGGCCAGAGGGAGAACTGAACCGCCTCCGTTAAGTAAATGGACTATAGTCCATTTCACTTTAATATATACGCACACAATACTTAAAACAAGTCCGAAAAATTATAATAATATTATTATAAAAGTGATGTTTATCAAACTTATAATCTTATACTAAGGAACAGGGTCGTACTGACCCACTGGGCAACGAGGCAAATGCCCGGTGCGCCCCTAGTCGAGTTTTTTTTTTTTTTTTTTTTTTTATTTTTTTTTTTTTTATGCATATTTAAAATAATGTTTTCTGAGCAGCAAAAGAAAAAAAAAGACATTTTCAAAACATTTCAACGATATAATTTCTAAGAAAAGGATTTTAAAACTATTAATTGTTTTTATGTGTTATATTTATCATGTGTTCTGCATTTAAGTACTTATTGTTGCCCGCTATTTTTTATACATGCGCCCTCGGACAGATTTTTTTTTAGCTATATCAGTATAGGTGGCTTTGGTTTTCTTAGCGCCCTAGGACCAGCACCGAGCGAAAGGGGCACTTGCCAAGGGCGCGGAAACTTAGAGGGCGCCAATTTTATATTACAACGTCATATTTGGCCTATTATTGAAAAAATTTGCATGACGGGGGTTCCAAATTTGAACTTTGCCCCGGGCGCAGTGTTCTCTTCGCATGCCTCTGCCTCGAACAGAATTCTTTTTTTTTCGGCGAGTGATGCCTTCTAAAAAACTTATACTAAGAATTATTGATTTATTTTCTTTCTTTAAGTATTTGCCGCCTTCTATGGTTGCCCCGTATTTTGGAATTTCTACCTATTGAGCCGATGGAAGCGATAAAACAGGATTGAATGCCTGATCACCCATCCGAGGCACCAACCAAAATATGGCATAGGTGTGTTACCCCTCGGAGGAAAACAACCCCTGTTAGCACCAGACAAATCAATACAAAGACAAAAAGCTCGAACTACTGGCCCTAAAAAATACAAAATAGAATAAAAGAGAAAGACGTGCCCTAGCACGAAGTAATAATTATAAGCAACTTAGAAAATCTAATAAACAATCTTTTTTTTTCCCTTTTTTTTCCTTACTCTTTTTTCCCTTTTCTCTGTCTCTCTCTCTTTTTTTTTTTCCTTTTTTTTCCTCCTTTTTTCTTTTTCCCTTTCTCTTTTTTCTCTTTTTTTTCCCTTTTTTTTTCCCTTCTTTTTTTTTTCAAGGCATTTTACATACATAAAGGTCTATAAATTTGATTTTCGTATATACAGAGAACACATTGTAAATTCAGATATGTTACAAAATACAATAATCTGGCAGCTAAATGAAATGAAAAAAAAAAAAAAAAAAAAAAAAAAAAAAAAAAAAACAATGATGCACACAGTGCGAAAACAAACATGAAATTACATAAGCGAGCGAAAAGTACTGTGCATGTATATATATAAATCTTTAAAAATTATTAAAGTGTCTACAATTAAATCTGAAAAATGTACAATCAAAGCTGAAAACTGTCCTAATAACTAAAAGGATGTCTGAAAAAGTTAAATAAATGTCCAAGTCGATCAGGCTCTGTAGAAGGTAATAGTTCGGGGTAGTTTTATACCATGCTATATATTAAAATAACATCAGAGCAAAAACAGAAACAGTCCATGAAATTTTACTCAAAAAGTGTATTTAATAAACGAATAGTTCCTGTTAAGTTCATTGTAAATGTCACACAAATTTCGGTAATTCGAACGAGACATTACTACATTTCTGATGTTCCATTCAAGAGAACGATTTTTAATGTAAGTAAAAGAAAATGGCACAACCTGGCATCTATCAAAGAGAAAGTGTCGAACATCTCCACGAATACCGCAGATACATTTATCAGAACTCCGTTTACCAATTTTATGTAAATGAGCTGGAAAAGCACCATGCGTCGAGATAAAATAAGCGCAAACTTGGGAATAACATAAAAAATCCTTATTGACTTGTTTAAAAATGCCATAGGTATCTCTACCCTTCGTACTGTTAGTCCATTGATATTGCCAGTCCTGCATACATTTATTCTTGAAGTGATATTTTAATTTACTGATTGGAATAGGTATGTCCACTATTTTGTCATAGATATTTTCCTCTATTGCGGATTTAGCCAAATAATCAGCACGCTCGTTACCTTTAATCCCAACATGTGCCTTGACCCAGCCTAGATGTACTGTCTTATTTTGTAAAAGTCGCAATTTCGTAAAAATGTCAAACAAAAGGTAATTGTCGGGAAACAGACATTTAATCGAAGAAACTGAAGAAAGACTATCCGTATAAATATAATAATGATTAAAGTTACTTTGTTGACACCAATGCAATGCTTCAGAAATTGCCACAAGCTCAGCTTGAAATATAGAGTTTAAAATATTTAATTTGATTCTAAGCTCATAAATTATCTCATTTCTTTGAAACACAGTAAATGCCGCTCCCACACCTCCAGGCATCTTGGAGCCATCTGTAAATATAATTGGATGTTTATTAGCTGGCACTGAACGAATTATTGGATTAATAAAATTTATATGGTGATTCTCATAAAAATTCGGATAATAATAAGATGGAATTTTCTTCATTACTGTACTAGACGTAGCCACCATTCCATCAAATGAAATTGATTCATCACCTGAGATAGTTGCAAAATAATGTGCTGAGTTTGACAGTTCAAGAGCAATTGGTATGATACCAGCTAAGACGCACAAGGCCTCTGTTGAAATTGTGCGATAAGTTCTAATTATTGTCAAAAGGCAGACACGTTGGCATGAAGACAAACGACTCAAACCAGGAGACTTTAGATCGGAATACCATATCTCATGCCCGTAAGAGATCTGCTTTTTTAAAACCGTATGATACCAAATTTTTAAAAAATTTAGTGAAATTCCCATATCTCTAATTCTAGTTTTTCGAATATTACAAGTGAAAGAAGTAACTTTAGTACGTACCATATCTAAGTGGTCTACCCAACTAAACGTACTATCTAAAAGAAAACCTAAGTACAGCATATTATCTCTCACCGGAATACTCAGATTATTATGTTTGAATATTGGTCTTCTCTTCTTCATGGTGTATTTGCCAAACAACATAGCGACAGTTTTTGTATTATTTAATTCTAGATTGTGATTTCGACATACTGACGTAAAATCTTGCACACATCTATTAACTCTATTCTCCAACATCGATCTAGTGTTTGCACCCTCTACCACTACTGAGTCGTCAGCATATGAAATCAAATTTATTGACAGAACTTTACTCCGTTTTAGCAACCTGTCCGCAACTACTGTCCAAATTAATGGTCCCAAACAGGAACCCTGTGGGCAACCAAAAAATAATCGGAACCAGCGAATTCCGTTAATAAACTTAAAACCTATAAGCCGATTAGAAATATAGTTTTTAGACACATCCTTTAAGTAATCATAAATAGGTAAATTATTTATAATATCTGCCGTTAAATTCCAATCCAGACAATCAAATGCTCCAGAAATGTCAAACGAAACTGCTACACAATACTTAAATGTAGCAAGACCATCTTTAATTTTCTTCCTTAATACTGAGAGAGCTGTCAATGTGCTTTTCCCCTCACGGAATCCGTATTGATCATCGTCTAAATATGATGCTGCCTCTAGCATTGTCATTATTCTAATTTTTAATAGTCTCTCATAAACCTTACCCATAATCGGGAGCAATGTTATTGGTCTGTATGAACTTGAGGAACCTTCAGGTTTATTGCGTTTTTTAAAGAAAATGACAATTCCTTTCTTCCAGCAACGTGGGAAATGAGCAAACCTAAGACATGTATTAAATAGTAAAAGCATTAAAGAGTAATATTTATTGCAAAGATTCTTTACTATCAAAGCATCCATATCATCGTAACCCGGTGATTTATTATTATGTTGTTTAATAAGAACAGTTCTTAATTCGCGTCTAATAAAAGGACGGAAATCATCATGATATTTATAATCTGTATTGCTTATGAACTCATGAATATTATCAGGAACAGCATTTATCTTGAAATGATCTGACATTAATTGGCTTGCTATATCGTCATAAGTATCAAATACTGTAGAATTTTCCAGTGTTGTAAACATCATATCCTTGTAGTTAAATTTTTTGCCAGATACAAATTTAAAGATATTGCCATATGCATCGTCTGTACGTTGACAGAAACTTAACCATCTTTTTTGCTTGGTATGCCTAATACGTCTTTTATATTCTCTTCTAGCCGTTAAATAGGCATCTCTGTACTGCTCGTTGCCTAGATTTTTTCTGTATCTTTTATAGAGAGCGTTTACTTTATTTCTATGTATTTTTAACTCTGGAGTAAACCAAGTTGTAGATGGCTTATGAGATAAGACACCGCGTCTAAAAGACTTGTTCATGACACTGATAAGATAGTCATTGAAATTTTGCAGCCAATCCTCCAAGGAATCTTGATCAAAAACCCTTTGAAGAGATGTATATAATAGATCATGTTTTTCATCAAAATACTTGTTGAACTTATTCATTGATTTATTCTTAGTCTTGAAACGAGTAAAAAGCCTTTGTAATGGATTCATCCTCAAGGAAAACACCAGATATCTATGATCACTGAATGAAAAAACTTTATCGTCAACTTTCCAGTCCACTAGGTGTGGGAGACTATCAATACCAGCTAATGTGATGTCAGGTCTACCCTTTCTCTCGTTTTGGACAAAAGAGTGAGGTGCATCTGCTGCGTTCAGCATACGAAGATTGCTCATCATTAAGTACTCCAGGAAGACATCCGTTCTATCATTCTCACGTGGATATCCGAGTGTAAGAATTTGAACATTAAAGTCTCCTCCGATAATCATGCGGGAACAGTTCTGATAGTAGTTATACCAAGATGAGAGATCCTCCTCCAAATCACTCGAAGGCGCCGAATAGATGGATCCAATTATCAATGGGCCTTGCTGTAGAGTAACCGTTATAAAAATTGAATTGTTTGAAGAAAAACCTTTCACATACGCAAAAGCATCATTTGTGCATAAAATCATCGCTGTAGATGAAATAGAAGAAAAACAGATCCACCCAGGAGGAAGACCGACAAAATTGCCATCTATTACATAAGGATCCTGGCAAAGGAAAAAATGGACCCCATTACTCTCCGCGTAACACGCCAAAGCGTCATTAGCGTCTGAGCAATGGTTAAGATTTATCTGTACAAAAACTAAATCCTCTACACCGACCTGAACAGACGAGACAACCGTTATAATCTTTTGGAAAGCAAATCGTTACAATAGGAAATGAAGCTAGGGCACTCGCGACTATCAGATCGGTGTGTGGCATCTGTAACATCATCCTTTTGTAAACAATTAGCACAAGTCTCTGTTTCCACTGTGCAATCTCTCAGACTATGTCCTCCCGCACACTTGCTACATTTCTGATCTTGATCACACTTAATCGCCGAGTCCCCAAAGGCCTGGCAACGGAAACAACGAACTATAGGAATAAAACCCACTACACGATATCTCTCCAAGTTGATACATAAACGTCTGCGCAATAACAAAAATTTCGAGCTCTCCTCATCTACATCCAAAATCCACTTCACACGACCCATTTTGGTGGCATACCGCCTGATTATTTCTACATCACCACTCTTATTTAGACCACCATCCAAAAGAGCCCTCTCAACCGATTCCACCACATCCACTCCTTCTACTTCCTTGTCTACACTTAAAACCAAGACTCTTTGCCGTCGACGCATTGGAACTGTAACAGTAATTCTTTCTTTAATAGTGTCTGCATTCTCTACTACATTCTTTAACTTTTCTGAATCCGATTTTGATGAAACCTTTAAAATGAGCTGGCCTGCCTTTGTTGACATTACGTCTACCGGAGTAGGCACATCCTTAACATCCTTAACATCCTTCCAGGGTTTCCTAAGGTCATTCTTTACATCCGTCACCGTTTCTCCCTCTTTTGGAGTTATCATTACAGTAAAACCCAGGTCACATGTCACAGTCTTCTTCTTCGATGCCGGAATTTCCGACACTATCGAAGTATCCTGAGCACCAGAGAATCTTCTAACTAATGCCTCATAAGCTTTGCTGTCCGTCACCATTGTTCTCATCTTCGTCTCATTTGCCACACTCTCCCTATGGGCTTTCACCAAACGCAGGTTAACGTAGTCAAAGCACTTCTTGACCATTTGCAAAATCTCTATTGTCACTTTATTAGAACCACCACTCTTCTGCTTTTGAGCATCTAACGTTTAATAAATAAAAACATTGACTTTCTGAATTGCTGCTGGGTAATCCTCCTCCACCAACTCCTCAAAAAATTTGTCCAACTTATTCATAGTAACTTTCTGTAAATCAAGTAACCAAAAAATGTCGCAAAATTCCTGCCTAATAAAATGAACAACAATCCAAACACAAAATACGCAGAAACCAAACTCACAAGTCAATCCCAGTGACCGCCGCAATGCCCGAACATATATATATGATCCCTCCTCATAAGGTGGGAATCCAACAAGTAGAAAATACAAAAGCTATAACTATCGCCATAAAAAAAAATCAAACACCGTAAAGATTAAACTAACAAGGAAGGTCTCCATACGGGCATACTCAGAAAAATCTGAAAAAATTACAGAATGTTCTTCTCATATAGTTATACATGTTTATAAAAAACATTTCGGCGGAATCTCCTTATAACGTCCGTAAAAAAATAATAAAAATTTCGTTTATTTGGCGATTTATCTCCGGTTGGCGAAAAAACGAAATTTTGAAAAATACGCTTTTACGCTTCGAATACTTTTTAAAGAAAAAACTTTCTATGTTCAATTTATTTAAATAAGTTTAGTTTAAGTAATTTTAGTTTTGCATTTTTACTTTACTTTAAGTGTAATTTTGTCACGTACGTTTATACGTACTTAAACAAAATGAAATTAATATATTTTATCATTTAAAACACAATTTAAATTGATTAAAATTGTTCCAAATTGAAAAATACACTGTTAAAAATCTGCTGCATTTTGTTGCAACGCACATCCCTTGCTTGTATAGAAAACGGTTACTTGGCCGTGAAATGGAGCTTTCTCATTGGTTGGAATAGAGATATTATATACAAGCGGAGGAGTGCGTTGCAACAAAATGCAGCAGATTTTTAACAGTGTATGACACGGCCAATTCACGGTGCTATGGAGCATTCTCATTGGTCAGAAGAGAGATATTCTTTAAAAGTAGTGGAGTGACGTTGCAGTAAATGCTGCAGATTTTTAACAGTGAAGTCAATTGAAATCAACTTTCAGATTCGTTAAAATCGTCTGCTTTTGGCGAGGAAATGCACTGTACGCCAAATCCCGCGTCGCTTTCAGCTTTTCACGCCAATTATTCCAAACTATTTTATTTTTTTACGTATCTAATAATGTAATTCCGCCGCTAATTTTCACTGATCTTTTATTACCTACATGAGTACTTTAATTCGTATTTTTTTTCAAAAAATTCTGAGTATGCCCCCAATGGAGACCTTCCTTATAAGTTAAATACCGCAACCTGCGAACTTGATATACCAGCAAAAGGATACTATCCTCTGACACAAGACAAAGTTCAACAATCAGCTACAATTCAATGCCTTAAAAATTATCCTCTAACACGTGACACAAAACTATGAACAACGGAAAATTCAAATTATCCTTTAACTCGTGACATAACTAAACAAGCAAGCAATAAAATATTCAACTAAAACAACCCTAAGCACAAGTCAAATAAAATAAACAGTAATTAAACACAGCTATGGAAACCTAGCAACAGAATGACAGCCAAGTGCAACTCTAAATCAAAGCCACAAAAGAGGAACACTCCACAAAGGTCAATCTCCTCCGAGAAAAATAAACTTCAGTCAAGAAGAAGCAAAATTACTCAACTCTACTAATTTTCAAGATGGCGATGTAAACAAAGATGTGCCAAACGCCCACCGGAAAAATGTTAAACAATATAAAGAGGAAATAATTAACATACAGACGTACAACTAATATGAAAAGAAAGACGAAAGCCAAGGTAAAGATTAGTTTAAAAATATTTTGTAAAAATATACTAAAAATATGTTAAATTGAGAGAAAAAGAAATGAAACTGAATCCGTCACCATGGAAACGAGTTTCGGCGGCAACCGGAAAATTTCAAAGTTTTTAAAACTCTGAATAATTCAAAACAATTGACAGATAATGTATTATATGAAAGGAAAACACACAAATGAATACTTTGCATATGCTAATAAGTATAAATAATTATATTTACCAGAATTATAATACTTTAAACCAGAGCACTAGAAAACACGTCCGACACATATGGCCGACAAGCAGAAAGTTTGAATGCCTTAAAAATCATTTTATTCTACATATTGACATAGGTGTCTGTGGGCATCATGGCGCCCTTAGACAGATTTCTTTTCTTGTTTTAAGCGCCCTTACAAATGAAGTCTTCTAAAAAACTGATATTAAGAATTATTCATGTATTTAGAATATTTTCTTCCTTTAAAAATTGGGCTCTTCGTAGGGTTGCCCGGTATTTTGGAATTTCTACTTATTGAGCTAATGGAAGTGATAAAACAGTATTGAATGCCTGATCACCCATCCGAGGCACCAACCAAAATATGGCATAGGTGTGTTACCCCTCGGAGGAAAACAATCCCTGTCAGCACCAGACAAATCAATACAAAGACAAAAGGCTCGAACTACGGGCCCTAAAAAAAATACAAAATAGAATAAAAGAGAAAGACGTGCCCTAGCAGGAAGTAATAATTATAAGCAACTTAGAAAATCTAATAAACAATCCTTTTTTTTCTTTTTTTTTTTCTTTCCTTATTTTTTTGTTTCCCTTTTTTTTCCTTTTTTTTCTTTTTTTTCCCTTTTTTTTCTTTTTTTTCTTACTCTTTTTTCCCTTTTCTCTCTCTCTCTCTCTTTTTTTTTCTCTTTTTATTTCTCCTTTTTTTTCCTTTTTTTTTTTTTTTTTTCAAGGCATTTTACATACATAAAGGTCTATAAATTTTATTTTCGTATATACAGAAAACAAGTTGTAAATTCAGATATGTTACAAAATACAATAATCTGGCAGCTAAATGAAATGATAAAAAAAAAAAAAAAAAAAAAACCAATGATGCGCACAGTGCGAAAACAAACATGAAATTACATAAGCTAGCGAAAAGTACTATACATGTATATATATAAAACTTTAAAAATAACTAAAGTGTCTACAATTAAATCTGAAAAATGTACAATCAAAGCTGAAAACTGTCCTAATAACTAAAAGGATGTCTGAAAAAGTTGAATAAATGTCCAAGTCGATCAGGCTCTGTAGAAGGTAATAGTTCGGGGTAGTTTTATCCCATGCTATATATTAAAATAACATCAGAGCAAAAACAGAAACAGTCCATGAAATTTTACTCAAAAAGTGTATTTAATAAACGAATAGTTCCTGTTAAGTTCATTATAAATGTCACACAAATTTCGGTAATTCGAACGAGACATTACTACGTTTCTGATGTTCCATTCAAGAGAACGATTTTTAATGTAAGTAAAAGAAAATGGCACAGCTTGGCATCTATCAAAGAGAAAGTGTCGAACATCTCCACGAATACCGCAGATATATTTATCAGAATTCCGTTTACCAATTTTATGTAAATGAGCTGGAAAAGCACTATGCGTCGAGATAAAATAAGCGCAAACTTGGGAATAACATAAAAAATCCTTGTTGACTTGTTTAAAAATGCCATAGGTATCTCTACCCTTCGTACTGTTAGTCCATTGATATTGCCAGTCCTGCATACATTTATTCTTGAAGTGATGTTTTAATTTACTGATTGGAATAGGTATGTCCACTATTTTGTCATAGATATTTTCCACTCTTACGGATTTAGCCAAATAATCAGCACGCTCGTTACCTTTAATCCCAACATGTGCCTTGACCCAGCCTAGATGTACTGTCTTATTTTGTAAAAGTCGCAATTTCGTAAAAATGTCAAACAAAAGGTAATTGTCGGGAAACAGACATTTAATCGAAGAAACTGAAGAAAGACTATCCGTATAAATATAATAATGATTAAAGTTACTTTGTTGACACCAATGCAATGCTTCAGAAATTGCCACAAGCTCAGCTTGATGTATAGAGTTTAAAATATTTAATTTGATTCTAAGCTCATAAATTATGTCATTTCTTTGAAACACAGTAAATGCCGCTCCCACACCTCCAGGCATCTTGGAGCCATCTGTAAATATAATTGAACACATATTGAATGCCTGATCACCCATCCGAGGCACCAACCAAAATATGGCATAGGTGTGTTACCCGTCGGAGGAAAAACAACCCCTGTCAGCACCAGACAAATCAATACAAAGACAAAAGGCTCGAACTACTGGCCCTAAAAAATACAAAAGAGAATAAAAGAGAAAGACGTGCCCTAGCACGAAGTAATAATTATAAGCAACTTAGAAAATCTAATAAACAATTTTTTTTTCTTTTTCTTTTCCTTACTCTTTTTTCCCTTTTCACTGTCTCTCTCTCTCTCTCTTTTTTTTTCTTTTTTCCTTTTTTTTTTTCAAGGCATCCTATTGAATGCCTGATCACCCATCCGAGGCACCAACCAAAGTATGGCATAGGTGTGTTACCCCTCGGAGGAAAACAACCCCTGTCAGCACCAGACAAATCAATACAAAGACAAAAAGCTCGAACTACTGGCCCTAAAAAATACAAAATAGAATAAAAGAGAAAGACGTGCCCTAGCACGAAGTAATAATTATAAGCAACTTAGAAAATCTAATAAACAATCTTTTTTTTTTCTTTTTTTTTCCCCCTTTTTTTCTTTTTTTTCCCTTTTTTTCCCTTACTCTTTTTTCCCTTTTCTCTGACTCTCTCTCTTTTTTTTTTCTTTTTTCTTTTTTTTCCTCCCTTTTTTTCTTTCCTTTTCTCTTTTTTCTCTTTTTTTTTCCTTTTTTTCCCTTTTTTTCCTCTTTTTCAAGGCATTTTACATACATAAAGGTCTATAAATTTGATTTTCGTATATACAGAGAACACATTGTAAATTCAGATATGTTACAAAATACAATAATCTGGCAGCTAAATGAAATGAAAAAAAAAAAAAAAAAAAAAAAAAAAACAATGATGCACACAGTGCGAAAACAAACATGAAATTACATAAGCGAGCGAAAAGTACTGTGCATGTATATATATAAATCTTTAAAAATTATTAAAGTGTCTACAATTAAATCTGAAAAATGTACAATCAAAGCTGAAAACTGTCCTAATAACTAAAAGGATGTCTGAAAAAGTTAAATAAATGTCCAAGTCGATCAGGCTCTGTAGAAGGTAATAGTTCGGGGTAGTTTTATACCATGCTATATATTAAAATAACATCAGAGCAAAAACAGAAACAGTCCATGAAATTTTACTCAAAAAGTGTATTTAATAAACGAATAGTTCCTGTTAAGTTCATTGTAAATGTCACACAAATTTCCACAATTTGTCACACAAAAACTATTGAATGCCTTAAAAATCATTTTATTCTACACATTGACATAGGAGTCTGTGGGCGTCATGGCGCCCTTAGACAGATTTCTTTTCTTCTTTTAAGCGCCCTTACAAATGAAGTCTTATATTAAGACAGAAAACTGATATTAAGAATTATTCATGTATTTAGAATATTTTCTTCCTTTAAAAATTGAGCTCTTCGTAGGGTTGCCCGATATTTTGAAATTTCTACTTATTGAGCTAATGGAAGCGATAAAACAGGATTAATTGCCTTAAAAATAATTTAATTCGACCTAGTGACAGATGCGGCTTTGGCAGTTATGGCGCCCTTGCCATTTTAACTTACTCATCATACGTAGATATGGTAAATCTTGCAATCGTTTTGAAAATCGGGGGAAAAAAACCGGATTTATACGTTTTAGATACTGGAGATTTAAAAAAAAAATGTTTTCAGAAAAAAAAAATTGCTCTCCGTCCGTTTGTGTGTCTGCTATTACCGAATAATAATATTAGCTTTATTTAAGCTGTCATTTGGTAAGCCAAATATTACTATTCGAAAATAGCTATATAATTTTTTTTAATAAAAAAAGTCAACGCAGGATTTAACAGATTTCTTTTTTAAGGGCAATGTTTTTCATGGAATGTTTTTTAGAGTCGAAATTTCTTATGGCTTGTTTATACAACGTCGAAGTTTATAAATTTTGATGAAAAAAACAACAATATATATATAATTTAACCGTACATTTAAATGTTATTTAACGCTTCTTTCGCTTATTGAATGTTATATATACCTTTAAAAATATTAGTTTTATGTATTTTGCATTAAAATAGAATCGTTTTCTTACTGTTGTCATTTTAAAAAATGTATTGTTTATATTTTTAAATCATAATTTAAAAGAGGTCATGAAATTCGTCCACTTTCTTTTTAATTACAAGAGTTATGCGAAGGGATGCAGACTTTCCTAATTTATTAAATGCTTAAAAGAACAATATATTAATAAATTCAATTTTTGAAAGTAAGGCAGCAAATTTTAAATCTATTTTAGTTTGTTTTTTCCAAACAAATTCAAAAGAATTGCACAAAAAAAGTTATGTTTACTTGCTGTATCATCCCCAGTAATGAGGTACAAAGGCACTACTTCAGAAGCTTATAGTATTTTTACTTGGAATTTTCTAAACGAAAACTATCCCACAATCAGCTTTTAAACCGACTTTGTATACTGTTTTATTTATGTGTTACGATTAAAAGGAGTCCGTTTTTGAACACATTATGGACCATCAATCGACATACACACTCACCTGTTGGCTGCACAATAATCGTTTTAGAGACTATCCCTCGGAATATCCCCCCACTTCCCCTAAGATCTTCTTTCATCATTCACACTGTCAATTACACCCTGATTAGTTCCCAAAAATTATCTCTTTTTGGCAAAAGGGGGAAAAAAGAAAGAAAAAGAAACGTCAAATGTTAGACTGATTTCGGACAAGGCTCTTTTCTGAATTCTGATTCTTCGTTTTTCGAATACTAATATAACAAAATGTAAACAGACAGGGAGCCTGGAAAGACCTGGAATATTTTAAAATCTTTACCAAACACAATCACACAGAGAGTAAATTATTGATTCCAATTGGAAATAATACGTTCGATTCAAGAGAAATGTAAGTAATTTTAAAAGATAAAGTTTTTACTAATAATATTATGTTAATTATATGATATGTTTATGTTATGTCTTAAACTTTTCATAAGTGTTATATTTCTTACAAGTATCAATATGCTTCTGATTTCTTTTGTAGAAAGGGATAAAACATGGGCGTCCACAATAGGGTAGGGGGAGACAGAAAAGAGCAATTACCTCTCTCTGAATTTTCGAATTGAATTAATTTTCTCGCCGGTGATTTTGGAAAAACAATGAAATATTGTTCCATTCAAATTATTTGTAATAAATAAACATTAAAAAAAAGAAAGAAAAAGGATAAATCATCTGTCCCCCTGTAATCAACTTTAAAAATTATTTTCAGCTCTGATTTTTATTTACATTTATGCATTCAAAATTATCTAAAACTGTGGTTTGGAAAAAGTAAATAAACTGGGGGAAAAGAATAATAAATTATTTCTGGTTTTTTATGCACCTTATTTTTTACATTTCTTTCTTTTTTAAAAAAAATATATGTATTTTTCGAAATTGTCTTATGCAAGATTCTTGCCAAAGAAAAGTTTTGGTAATGTATTACAAGCACATATTTGTTCGTCTTCATGGATTTTGCTGTGTATGTGCCCATAGGATGAAAACAAATTTATAAATTTTTTTGAAGTATCTAAAATATTTCTCTCCCCCTACCGCAAAGTTAAGATCATATTTTACTAAATATTGGCAATATTGTTCAAATGTGTGTATAATCTTTATAAAATTTGCACCAATAATAAAAAAATTAAAATTTAAAATTCAACATTTTGACACTTTCCAATATAGTTGAAAAGTGTATGACTTCGATTAGTCTGTCCATCAAATACAAATAAATTCCGATTCCCATGTCACTTAAATATATAGTTTACTATAGAAGGTTTCTTAATCCATTTAAGGTCGAAGATAAATGAAACAAAACAAACATGCAATAATTTTATTATGGTATGGTATTAAAGATAAGGCAAACAATGATATAAGAACAAAAAATATGAAAAAAAAAGCCAGTAAGTTTTTTAAGCAAGATAAAACTAAGTGATAAATCTTAGTATTCAATATTTTATGCACAAATTTTAACTCATATTGTCAGTTATAATATACTTGGCTAAAAAAAACACTACTTTTTTACATAGATTTAAAAAAAAACGATAATGTACTTACTTCCACGATTTGTTCATAAGTAGTTTACAACTGACACTAAATCACAAGAAAATATGACTACCCACATTTTCATCAATTTAAAAATACTAGTACACCCTCGTCGAAAATAAAAGAACCTTAGAAAGATTTTATTTCGAATTGCTTTTGGAGGGTGCCCCCCCCCCCAAAAAAAAACTGTACCCAAATGAGTGCGGCTGTCTTAAATGTGTTAAGAGATTACTTCAGTCAAGTAGGACTGGGCGATGTCTCAATTTCTACATCGTGATGCATCGCCTGGGTAAAATCACGATATTCCGATGCATCGCGATGTTACTTCTGTTACAAGTAGTAGCATGGTTTATTCATTTTTCAGTATTCAACAAAATTATCACTTTACTCTTTTAATTGATACATTTATTTAATAATGTACTTTATTTAATTATTTTATGGGAGAGGAATTAAGAGTATCTGCAGTAGAGCATTAGATTGACTGCCACTGATTACTACTGTAATCATGAATTTCTGTTGCTATTTTAGATCATTTATATATTTAAAAAAAAAAAATGAAATAACACAAACATGTTACATAAAACAAACACATGGATTTTAAAAATAGGCTAAAATAAATTATGTATTTATAATTATATACATCAACTATTTTTCTGAAAGAAGAAGAAAAAAAAGGAAAAAAAATTACAATTATTTAACATTTACTTCTCAAAAGATTATGTTAGTATTAATTTAAATCTGAATTTAGTGTTAAATCTCAAATTTTGATGGTTAAATTTGAATGTAAATATACATAAATATCAATATAACGAAATTATACTTAAAACAAACTAAAGCTGACAAAGCCTAAGATGTTTAATTTATCTAAACAAGTTGAACATGAAGGTTTTTTTCCTTTAAAATGCATTTGACGTAATTTTATTTTCATTTTATTTTATTTTATTTTATTTATTTATTTACTTTTCATTTATTTTTTTTAATTGCTTTTCGCCAAATAACGAAATTTTCATTATTTTTTACGGACAGTGTACGGAGGTTCCGCCGAAATTTTTTTTATAAACGTATATATCCTCATAGGAAGAACATTCTGTATTTTTTTCAGATTTTTCGGAATATGCCTGTATGAAGACCTTCATTGTAAGTTGGATTGGAAAATTGGTTGGATTTATCGCAAAAGATCGCCGTTTTTCTGCACATGCACATTCCCTTACTGTAAATGTGAAAGTTCCGATTTCCACGAACCGGCAATCATGAGTTATGAAAGGAATTATGCCTTTCAGGTTTCTACACCGGTCTTACACCGGCATTAGACATCGGGAGAACCGATGTCTGGCGATCGGCGTGACGCATAGCGAAACTGAAGCACCGATGAGTTAAATAATTTGTAAATTGATCCCCCTTCCTTATATAAGATTAGACTGCAAAAAAACCATTATTAATGCACAGAATCGTTGTGTCAGTTTCAAAGTACTTCCTTTACTGTTTGAGCAGCAAATAGAAATAATGATTAAAACAAAAAGAAACAAAAGCAAAATCCCCTTATTTTACTTACAATTTAAAAAATAATTGGTATCTTTGTTGCTAATTGGACGATTTTTATCAAATTTTCAGCAAGTTGTAATCGTAATGAATTAAGCTGCGTATTAATTTTTCATTAAAATATAATAAGTTCTGAGAAAATTATAGTCCCTACAAAAATAGCTCACTGTTAGAACAAAGGGGGGAAACATGTATGATCTGCGGTTTGTTTATTTATTTCAGAGAAGTCCGACGATAAGAGAATCAGATATGCTTTCCATCCACTGATAATGTTTTCTTTTGCAATTCAAAAAGAAAAAGAAAAGAAAAGTATTGCATAGAATTAAAGAAAAGAGCATTTCTTTGAAATATTTTAAACTGGAACAATGTTTGTCATAATTTCACGAACAGGAACATCGTTCAGTTGAATTCAGACTCTTTTCTCCGGGATGGACTTAAGTGGCTCCGGGGGGGGGGGGGGGGCTTTATAGAGTTTCGGGAAGGAAATCTTACTTTTTGATCGTTGAAAATGCAAAATTTCAGTTTGTTTTCCGAAGGGGACATTTCATTTATCCGAGGAGGGGGGGGGGGTGTTGATTATCATTATCATTAAAAAATAGCTAAATTAGAAGTTTCTTACCAAAGATGAAGTAATATTTAGAAAATCGTAAGCAGTAATAAAAGGAAGTATTTCTTACTAAAACTAACAGCGTCAATTGCTATTTAAATTATTATATTGATTACAACAGCTTTGAAATAACAAAAGTAATTTACTGGAAACATGTACATTTGACATAAGACATCGCCGAATTTTTGCATATGCACATCGTGATCAAGATACTGCCCGCTAATCATAAAAAAAAAAAAAAAAAAAAAAAAAAACAGATTTGTAATCGAGAATGTGATTTGATTGTCATCCAATTTAGACAACACCGATCAGCGCCGTGCGAAAGGGAGGGGGGGGGCGAAGGGGGCGGTCGCACTGGGTGCGGAAATTTAGGGGGCTCCAAGCTTATAGTATCAGCGTTATTTTTTGCCCTATTACTAGAAACGTAGGGGGGGGGCGCCAAATTGAAGCTTTGCCCCGAGTGCAGTTTTTTCTTCGCACGCCCCTGACACCGATATCTAAATGAGCGGGGAAAAGTTCGATCGCAAACTCTGTACTTGCGATAGGTCACTCGTCCGATGTCCGATGTGTACCAGACATCGTAGCAGAAACCAGTTACGTTACGCGCCGCTATCTCCGTATTAGGAATGTTTCATGAGAGGGTTTGAAGATCGTATGAGAAAACCGGTCTTACTCATCATCGATGCGATCTCCGTATGAGTGATGATACTTCATGCGAGCGTTGGAAGATCGGAGGTGAAACCGGTCTTGCACATCGGAGGTGAAACCGGTCTTACACATCGGTCTCGTTCCTCATCGATCTGGTATGAGGCATCGTATGGCCCGATGCATCGCTAAAAGAAAGATCCGGAAACCGGTGTGACGATTTACGATTTAAATCGATGTTTCGCGATGTATCGATGTATCGCCCAGTCCTACAGTCAAGCCAAACGAAAAGATCCGTTCATTAATGCTAATCCTGTGGAAGAAATTTATGAAAAATATCTTGGTTGCATTTCAATAGTTTAAAATGATTTTTTTCTTTTTTCTATTTTACAAGAAAAATGTATTGGATTAGAGAAAATTTCTAACTTCCGTTTTTCGACAGAGCTATACGTTTTAAGGATTAACTATCGAAAACCATATTTTTACAAAATGTCTGTCTGTATGAGACAAAAATACTGTGTGCGCTCTATCTCAAGAACTTATGCGCAGAATTTCATAAAAAAAATTATATTCAGGTGGTTTCACAGATGTAAATTAGGGCTGATTAGTTTTTGGTGTAAATCGCCCTACGGGTGGCGCTGCTATACTGCATTTTTCACAATTTCCGCTATAGCTCGATCTCAAGAGCTAATGCACAGATTTTCATCAAACGCCCAATTCAGTTAGTCCTTCATATGAATTGCTGATTATGCTTTGGTGTATATCTTTCTACAGGTGACGCTGTTATGCTGGATTTTCCCCCAATTTTCGCAATAACTCAATCTTAAAAACTAATGCATGGATTTTTACCAAACTTCAAATTCAGTGACACATTGTTTCTAATTAGGTTTTGGTATAAATTATCCAATAGGTAAGCTGTTATGGTGCATTTTATTGGATTTACACGATTTCTGTGATAGTCATATCTCAAGAACTAATACACGGAATTCCTTAAAGGACACTTTCATTTTTGGAATTGGTTGAAATGCAACCGAGATATCTTTATAAATTTCTTCTTTAGAAATAGTATTAGAAAGCTGACTGAAGTAGCCTATTAATGAAAACGGAGTGTCTATAGTACTCACAGTTCGTTTACAGGAATACAAAAAAAAAAAAAAAAAAAAAAAAAAAAATCCGTTAGAATATTTTATATGAGAAAAAATGTTTGTAGTGTATTTTAATGTGTTTCCTTTCTTCAAATACAATTAAATCGATATATATTACTGTGATACACTACAAAGAATACGAATTGAAATTTTTTATTGTTTATTTACAGGGATACACTAAAGGATCTAATTGTATTATTATTCTCAGTATAGAGTAATTGTTTGAAATCGCTTTTTAAATTGATGCAATTGATTTTTGTGAAAAAAAAATTTCCCCACAATTACACCATTGTGTATATTCATATATTTATGTATTTAAAAAAAAAAAAACCTCGAAAACAAGTACATTGTTTATTTTAAACCCTTGAAAAGATGGTTTAATTTCAAACTCCTTTTTTCCAGGCATGAGAGGCGTTCTATCTTTGTAAATGGCCCTGTTTCAGTTTTCATGTGTTTCTGTCTCACGCTTTCCTTTTCTTTAAATTGCATTCTAGGTTTTAATTTTCGTAAAAATTGAGATTGACTAATCTTCATAAAATTTTAATATGCTGTTAATGCTAAAAAACATTATTTTCGCAATTGGATTTTATTTGCCTTCGAGTTTCGGAATGTAGTTTCTGGTACTCAGTGACGTAACATCTTATCGGACGACTTTTTTTCTTTTTTTTCTGTGGAGTTTAATTAATATCGGATCCAATTATTTAAAAAAGTAAAATTCAGATTCAGATGCATTAAGACCTGCATTGAAGATTGAACTATCCTCATTCAAATTTTCAGATCTTTCATGCTGCAAATTTTCTTAGCCATTTTTCCCCTCGCATATATACATTGAGAGAGATTAACTGTTTTTGTGTTATTAATATAAATATTTTTCAAAAAAAAAAAAAAAAAAAAAAAAAAAAACTTTTTTTCTGGCAGAGTTATGCTATAAATATGGCTATTAGTACAAAGGTGTATTTGGCGGATTTTAAAAATTAAATATATCTCTTAAAAGGAAGTTTATTGCCAAATTACTTGGGATGCAAATTAGAGAAGGAAAGAAGGTAAAGGGCGTTTCAGAAACACACATGACAATTTCATAAATCCCAGTCTGTTTAAGTTGGATTTATTTACAATCCATTTAATCTACAAATAAAGGACACATCATTAAATAAAACGAATTATTTCACTCAAGATAAGTAAGTCTCTAGCCGTTATGTCAACCCTTAAAAAAAAAGGGTTTAAAATATTTTAAAATAGTAATTGGCGCCCTTTCGATTAGAAGTTGGCGCCCTGTTAATATAAGATGCCACCGCCCTTTTTGTCATGCCAGTACGCCCCTGCTAAGGAATAAAGGAAATTTATTTTAATACCATGTAGTAATCTTTTATTTGAGTTTAGACAAGATCATCTTACAAACAATTTGAAAAAGTGGGTGTGGAGGGGGAAAGATGCTGGTATTCTTGAAATATATATAAATTACAATTGAATTCTAAAAATCTTAATCAAAAGAAGCAATTATTACTTATAATATATTTTTTCATGCATGTAATATTTTTAAAGACTAAAATTTTTCTTGTACAAAGTATGAAAAGAAAAAATCTAAATATTAAAAAAATATGAAACTTCAGAGTTGTATATTCAACTGAGAAATACTATTATATCTAAGAAAATAGCTCCCTTTTCAGTATAGCATTACTTCATAAAAAGCATCTGGAATAGGTAACAGTATTTGAATAATCGGCTTGTGTTCCCGTGGTCTAGAGGTAGAGATTTAAGCTATAAGACGAAAGTTCCCTGGTTCGATCCCTGCCTAAGGTAAATGTTGTTTCATTAGTGTTGTTTAAATTAAATATAGATGTTGAAATTCATAAAGGTGTTAAGTTTTTCGTTGCAAAGTAATGTGGTTATTTATTTTTTTCCCTCCCTGAAAGAAAAATTTTGAATTTGATAATATGAAAAAAATACGGAATACTTTTGTAAAAAAACGGAATATTTTCTGGAATTTACGGAAAAAATTTTCCGTTAAAAAACGGAAATAGTACTGGCGTCTAGATTACCAGTAGAACTTCAGTTTTTTAACGGAAAATTTTTTTACAGCGTATATTCGTGAAGTACACAGATTCAGCTGTATAGTTTTCTGTTATATTTGATTCATTCGTTCGGAAAATAGAGGACATTTTATTTTGCACCATAATGCTTTCCTAAGGCAATTCAGACGTTTTTGAAATTTTCATTTGTTGAAAGAAAATGACTCATTTAATTAATAGAATTAAATGATAAATGGATTTTGAAATTTACCGATACAGGGCTTTAATTAGTCCTATTATTTTCAAATTTCATCTACACATTTGTCACATTTTTTAAATTACTATTGTAATATTTGGAGATTTTTTATAAATGTTTTTCAATAATATAAATCGATTTGTTTATTTGTTTTAGGGAAATAATTATTTCAAATGCTTTTTTTTTTTAATGTTGCCTAGGAACCATTCATTCTAATCTATACCCAGGGACGTAGCTTTAGGGGGGGGGGAGCCTCCCCTCCCAATATGTTCAGGTAGTAGGGCGCCAAAGAAGGCTTAAGGGCGCCGTCAGGCGCCCGGAAAAAAAGGTTTTGTAAGTAGTAATAAGTAATTATAAAATAACTTAATTTGAAATGTAAAATTACAAAATAAATTACTATTCACTTACAAAACATGAAAAAGGCACTTAATTTTAGGCTTGTTACTACCTCTATTCCCCCACTCCTATCCCGAAGAAAATGTATGCATCCAAAATAAAAAAATTCAAAAACAGGCTTGTAATGAATTCCCGGATAGATGTACATTTATTTTCTTCTTATAGTAGTTGTTGGTCACCCTTAGAAATAGATAGAAAGGGAAAAGAAGTGTGGAAACGACTGTAGTGCGTTTGGATGGTTCTATAATATGTTTCAGTAGTAGGGCGCCACAAAAGGTTTAGAGGTGCAGTCAGGCACCTAAAAGAGAGGGTTTCAAAAAGGGCGCCATGGAAGGTTTAAAGGCGCCGTTTAGGCACCTAAAATATTTATTATTAATGTGGCATTCTTAGATTATTTTCTACACACACACACAAAAAAAAAAAGGAAAAAGAAAAAAATAATGAAATAGCAGTAACATGATTTGGAATTAATATTATTGTACATTTATAAGAAAATAAATTATGGTTTCAAAAAAATATAGGCAATCCATTACATTTGAGACATTTTAAGATTACTACTAGGCGCTATCCCCAGTGCGAAAACAAGAACACATTTCGGAAATGGGCATTGTTCGATCACTACATGTAATGTGATTTTTCGGACAAAAGCTCTCCCCTTATTCCAATTCAAGGTTGGTGGTCCTCGACAGGGTCATCTGACCTTAATTATTTTAATTCCCCTCTTATGTCCTTCCTTGTGTGAAATTAGATAATTTCCGGGCGTCACCTACATACATCTTTGTTGTCCATTGTCTAGTGTTGACAGATTGTACTGAAGCTAATAACGCGACTTTTCAAAACTAGCGATTTTTTTCGTTCAATTTTTAAAATAAAAATAAAAAGCTGTCTTTCGTAGTCATCCAGAGAGAAGAAATTCAGTCATGAATGATGACTGAAATAAAACATAAAAATAAAAAACCAGGAATAAAAGGGAAAAAGAAGTTATGAAGCGAAGAAATGACGCAAATTTATAAAAAAGTGGATGAAAAACGATGATGCAGTCGAAGGTAAAAAATGTACATATTTTCCTTTAATTAAGCATGTTCTTAAAGAACAATGATTATATTTCTGACGCAATTGTGAGTTCATTTATTATCAATCATTGCTATTATTATAGGAAAAAATCGAATAGCATTCTCAGTTTTCCGGCAAATTTAAGTTTTAATGATTTTTATAATTTATTTCCTAAACAGATAGCTATTTTTTGATTAATGGTGATTTCTGAAACTTTTACATTATTAATAATCGACCTAGTTTTAACCCAGGACTGGGCAGGAATGAAGCTTTCCCCAAAAATTAAAAGAAATATATGTTTAAGGGTGTACTCGAAAACATGCTTTTCTACCTTCAACACCTCGAAATTTTCTGATAGAATTTCAGACTCATTTTTAAAAATAGAAACATGAAACTTGCTGGAGTGATTTTTGAAGAGATGTACAAGGTGCCGTATGATCTTATTTTTCGCTCCATTTATTAGAATTTGATTGATAAACAATCATTGCTTGAGCATGGTTCTTTTTTTCGTCTCCAGGTTTTCCGCTTCGGAAAATTCGGTTCACAACGCCCACTTTGACAGCATTTTCCCCTCTATTTTCTGCCTTTATCAAAATATCGAGATTTACGGCACCTTGTATAGTTTCTGAATAAAAGAATCTGTCAGTCTGATGAATTTGAGAGCAAAAGTGATTTCAAAATTAAATGCGAAAATAAGCAGTTTGGATCGGAATGCACAATTATTTACAAATGTTTTTCGAAAAAGCAATCGAACATAGTAAGATGCAATCTAATGGAACCAAACAAATATTCAGTTTTACATGATTTATTATTATTATTATTATTTTTGGTATCCACATACTGCATTTTCACAGATTTTATTTTATAAAACACTGTATATTAAATTGTAACATTATAGTTAAAAATGCATTGTTTATGATCAAGTGATACTGATTTCATTCTTGCAAGGGTTACTGATCATGTGGTAAAAAAAAATGTTTTACAAAAACATTTTCAACTGAGCAATATATATATATTTTTTTTTTGGCTCTATTTTTGTTTTATAATATGATTCCTAAATATAATTTTGTTATGTTTTATCAATTGTACATATACATTTCAAGTTATTGTCACTCTTCTGATGGGTCTTTTTTCTGCCTTGTGGTGGACATTACAGCTTAAATTTGATCTATCTGAAAAATAACAGTTTTCAATTAACTATATAAACATCACGATGTACCGACGTGCACAGTGAACTCTTCTATCTGATATTCCAAAATATATGTGTATATGTCTTTATTTTAAATCCAGATTGAAATATTCTATGCATCTGAGTTTTTTGCGTCGCTAATTGCTATTGTGATAAATTACTTTTGACGAAATTTAATGATATCCGGTATTCAGCATACTATTGCTAAATTGAACATGTTGCTTAAGGGGTTAAAAATGTTTTTGTTCAAGTGATTGGATAAAGGGATTTGGAAATAATTGATTTTTGCTTTTAAAGTAGCCATTGTCAAAAGAGAGAATTAAATTTATTTTGAACGACTGTCTTTTAATATTAAAAAGTGACAGGAAAAAAGTATTCGTTAATGTACTGTATAATTAATAGAATAATCGTGCAACCGATTTAAAAAATGCACATTCGAAAAAAATAACTACTTAAAAGTTTTGTGTTACAATTGCAGTCCAATACAGGTTATTTTTTACTTATCTGTATTTACTGGGGAACTAAGATTATAAAAGGGAAAACATGTTATTTCATTTTACAGAAACTGGAATATTCAGTATATTTGGTATATAGACCACCGTTACTTCCTTGAAAAAGGGTCGAATGTTCATCCAGAGATTTAACATTCCTTTTTTACATAGTTCCTTTTTTACTACTATCACTACTACTATCACTATTACTACTATCACTCCCACCACATTGGTGGGAGTGATAGTAGTGGCCCCGATCTCGGAGGATGTCACCAGAAAAAATTGAAGGCTAAATTCAATTATATTGACCAGTAAGTTTCGGGCGGAAGCTGCGGCTTTGAAACCACTATAACTGTATTGTAATTAACTTTGTGTTCTGTATTTTTATTTTTCTTCCAAATACAATTGTTCTTATCATGTCAGGAAAATGAATTTAAGGATCCAGGATTCAGATTCTCTTCAAACATTCTACATTGCCTTTTTAGACCTTGAAAAAACAAGAACTGGGAGAGATATTTTATCAGCACATGTGCATGCACGCTGGAAATGGAAGTTTAATCATGGCTGCATCACTTATATCACCTAAATAGATGCCATTGACATGAATAATTAACTAAACATAAAAAGTAGCATAACTACCCCTCCCCCTCTCCTAAAAAATTTGCAAATAATTCAAGGGCGCCAAAACACTAAAAGGAGCCAAATTTTGGTTCTCCCCCCCCCCCCAACAAAAATTTCACGCTACGCCCCTGTCTATACCTACCTATACTAGTAAATCTGCATTTCGAGAGCCTTAACGTCATCTCTTCAAATTTTACCACACTTTGCATAATATTTAACTTTATACAAACAGCAATTGAAAGGTTCCAAATAACATAAATACATATATGAATAAATAAGTCGGAAATTGTACGTCAAACCTATCATATGAGGTTCGTTCTTACTATAACGAATTTTTAAAAGTATTCAGATCTCGGGATGAGAGCTGCACTCTTATGCCAAAATGCATAAATTCAAAATTAATTACAAAATTACGTACATTAAATTCAGCAATACAGAAATAATATTACTACCTCTTAAATGGGGTATATACACCATGGCAGGTTAGAATCAATACCTATCATGAAATATGACAAAACTATTTACGAATGATAGGCTTTGCTTGATTGGAGAAAACTTTATTAAGTAGTTTTATTAAGTGACTGGATCTTCATAAAATTTGAAATTATTCAACAAAGTTTTACAACTATTTTACATAATCAATTTCAATTGATTCAGCTATTAATTTTTGTACTATTAAATGCAGAGACGGACAAAGAGATGGATCGACCAGACGACGACTATAGGTGCTATATAGTTGTATAATTGTGATATTTTCCTATAAACCGTTATGTAATAGAATTCTTTTAAGTGTCTCTGTAAATAAACTATAAGCTTTATGTACTTTATTTTCAGTACCGAACATGGCGTAGTAAATCTCAATAATGCGTATCAATTCGAGATCAATCCAACTACGCAAGTTCTTTTTTAGAAAGACAGACAGACAAACATGATTCACAAACTCTTTTTAACTATATTGCAATGTTTTAAAAACGCATGACAAATTTAAATTTCACTTTTATTAAATTATACCAACAAATGGAATCATACTTGAATACTCTTATACAATCCTGCATTTTACCTACCGTTTTTATTTACACACTATTAATTAACTGTTTTTTAATTATTAGCTGTAATTTAATTAAGACTTACACACGCTTAAATTTACTAGAATCGCTCTTCCAGAGATTATTATCCATAGAGACCTTGTATTCAATTCTTTGCGTGGCCTTGTATATTGTTTTATCTATATTGTACAAAGATATCTTAGTGTAATAAATGTAGTTCAGCTTAAAAATGCATAAATAAAAAAACAATCTTTTGGGCTATTTTCGTTCATACTTAATATCCCTTACAAATTCTTTTGTATAACCCTGTATATGATTTACAACATTAAACATATAACGTAATATGCAAAAGTTTAGTTAAAAACTCATATCAAAACTAAAAATGAACTCCAAGCAACCATTGCTTATATACAGTACTTTGAATACAGTATCTGAAATCTTTTGTGTGTCCCTGTAAATACTATGTGGTTTCTGTTATATAGGAATTAACTTGTAGCAGTCCTCAGCAACGTAAATCAATTTAATAAAATTTAAGTAATTCAATATAATAAAACACGCCTCAAACAATGTTTTCTCCTATACCACTATGTAATGGAATACTTTTATGTGGAAAGTAAATTAAGCACATATATTCTTTGCACCGCATATTTTACAGAATATATATTTTAATGTACTTCATACATGCATATCAATTTCATTATATACGAAAAGTGTTACATCATTAAAATGCACTTAAAAGTATTTTTCTTATTGGCGTAATGTAACCATATAATTTTGACTGTCCCTGTAATTAAACTATATATCCGAGACTTATACAATTTGAAATAACCCGACAAAATTATGCAACATTTATATATTTTAAATTTCAAACCATTTCATTGGGTACTTTTTGCAGTAGTTATGTTCGGAGAGACAGATAGGTGTCATGGATCAGTATGTCACGTCTAGAGGTATTTAATTCATTTTTCTGTCTTTATAATTTTTGATAGCGCTAAAGGGCAATGGGATCGAAAGGCGATTCTGGTACAGCACACCGATGAAATCGGAAAATGTCATATTCTTAAAATCCATTTTAAATTTAAGTGTTTTCAATCTACACAAGAATTTACAAAACTTCAATCATATAAGAGTATTGCATAATCCCGTAATCCTATATTTTTATCATTTGCTGAAACTGCTTCAAGGGTAGTATTTCATTTTTGGACGAATTAACTTTCATTCGTAAATACCACATTGGCACCAGAATATTGAAATGAAAATTTTCATTTTATTATGTACATGAATAAAAGCTGCTGCTTATTTTGAAATAAATGTACTTGTATATTCTGATATCTACCACTCATTTCAACCTTTTATGAACAAAAATAAGTTGCCCCAAAACGCTTAAATTATACACAGCTATTTTTATCTCCCACTTTCAATTAAAAATTTTAAAGATACGTGTTTTTTCTGTTTTAATCATTTGAAATACATATTTAACTCTTATTGATTCAAAATATCTGATTTGAAAAATACTTATTCGGATGTTAGAAAACATCATTTTAAGTATGTAAAAAATGATTTAAAAATAAAACATAAACATAAAAACAAATTGAGTAAAAGGTACTTTATTTATATCTGTAACAAACAAAAAATTACAAACTTCTCATAAATATTGCCAATTTTCTAATACAAATTGTAAAGTACACGAAGTTATCTTTAGAAAAAAAGCTTATTTTGAGACATCTCCAATCTTTTTAATTTTACTTGATAAATAAAACTTTGGTATGAAAAATTAACTCAGTATCGCCGCCTGTTGAGAATTCTATGAAAATTTTTTATTGATTGATGTGTTGGAAAATAGCAGCAATTAATTAAATAGCTTTTTAAAGTTCACTGTATAAGTAATATTGGCGTTGTGTTTCAGAAACACAACGTGATGAAAAGAGTTAAGTAACCGGCATAAGAAAATTACTACAGTGTATGATCCTGAAAAAATTCCAAATTTATTAATTAAAAAATGTATATAATCACAATTTCTGCTTTAAAAATATTTTAATATAATATAATATACTTCCACATAAAGTTATCTCAATAAATGTTTTAAAAGCCTCTCCGCATTTAACAAATCCAATTCGTCTCCAATAGATCTCTATAAAAATCGGCCTTTAAAATGCATATAATATTCAAACATAAATCTAATTTGAAATCTTGTCAATTTTTCTTGCTTCCACTTTATATAGATAAAACTGATGTTCAAGGAATTGAAGTCGATTATGTTATTTGACCTTCAGAGTCAAGAAAGCGAACCATGATTCCTGTTTCTGTATTATTCACCGCATTTAGAAAATTCCGAGGGCACTTGTTAATGAACGGTGCATATTACAATGGGTAATTTTTTTTAAGAAACGCTCTTAAATGAAGTGAAATATTTCCGTTTTGTTTCAGAAGTTCGAATATCTCATTAACTAGCATTTTTCTACGATTCTTGCGTTAAGATTTTAAGCAGAAAATCATTGTTGCATTTATGGATCGTCATATTTAGACACAATGACTTTATATTTTATTTATTATAATATTAAATTCGAGCTTTTCCATTTTTGTAACTAACATTTAATAGTTAAGAAGTTTATTCTCACACAATATCAAAGAATAACATTCATCATTCTTTTTTTTTTTATATAGCACACTCTTTAGCATTAACACTCTCAGATTCTATAAGTAGAAAAAAGTACTCAAAATCCTAGACGTCGCTTAACACTATTTCTATCAGTATCAAATGTAACCTTTTTAAACATTAAATTCATGGTTATTTTTCATGTAGTTTTTAATGAAATAAGCATACAAGAGTCTTCAATGTATTAAAAATGTTTTACAAATGGAAAACCATAAATCGAAATATTTTAAAAGGTGTCATTTGTCACTGATAGAAATAGTGGTAATTCGTTTTTCGTCATTTTTTATAATTAGCAAGCTCTTGAAGCACTTCAGTACTTTTCAAGCAAGAGTTGACAGTGTGATAGAAAAATTGTGTTTTAGCACATTCTTTTTTTTTTTTTTTTTTTTTTTTCAATAATGATGACTTTTCCATAGGAGAGTTTTGATTCAGCTCTTTGAGCGTCATTATGGTGTATCACATGTACTTATTTTCCCATTTACTATGACTGCTCATTGAGGAGTGAAGGAAGCATTGTTGTCAGATTCAAATTGTCTACGGCCTTTGAGTTTTATTCTTAGGTAATGGACTTTACCCTTGTGTCATCAGCAGCGGATAAACAAAAGAAAAACACCAATGGGCATGAAGACCATTTTAACATTTCTTCAACTTCGTCCAATAATCAGTCTTTTTCGGAGGGTTTCTCCCCACAGAGGCGTGACTGTTGCCATTCATGGGTAAAATCCATAAGCTTTCAAACAGTTTTTATACCTTTTTAGTTTATCCTCCTCAAAGTACTCAAACCACACAGCTGAAATCCCGCAATCAAATGGTCGACGAAAAATAATACCAATCCAAGAGAAACCAGGGATGTTCCTACAATCCTTCCATCTCTGATAAAGGTGACACTTATTTTTCTTTTACTGGACAGGATCAAGGAGTCAGTCACTGGAAGTCTCATAAGGGACATAAGAGACAGCGCTAGAAAAAACAACTAAATTTTGATAAAAATGAAATTGAAAAACAGTGATACTGAAAAAAAAACTTTTACCATTATCCAAAAGTATACCCCTTTAGGATGTTGAATTTGAATAAAGTAAAAATTTATATAAACCATGATGTTATTTATTTCAATTCTTAACCTTTTCAATGGCAGTTAAATGTGGAAAATATTATTTTAATCTGGAATGAAATTTCAATTGAAAAAGAGTAGCCAGAATAAAATATTTGCTCGCCACTATTTTACATTCATTCAGACAGCAACGACGGCTACCATACGTGCCCAGAAAATGAACTACTGATAACAAATGGAATTTAAATTGAACATTTTTAGAAGGAGCTTACTGTTAAATACAGAATATTTTATATTCATAAAAATATGAATAATTTTTATATTGTTAACACATGTAGTAAGTAATGAAGAACTTTCCAGTGACTGAAGTGATAAAAGAATATAGAATTTGAAAGATCGAAACATGTTTACTGCAAAAAATAATATTACCTCAACTTAAGGTTATCATAAGATTTCAATGGTTACAGAAATTACCACATACCACTAAAAAGTCATGAACAAAAAAGTTCCTGTACTTTTAGCAGTTGATGTTTATATAGCTCTGCCTTTCTGCACTGAAATACCTCTTGTCAATTGCATCTGTAGAGTCAAACACAGCCAGAGTGGATCCATTTATAGAATTCCTGAGAAAATCGTCCAGAGTCTCAGTCTTCATAGAGTTTCCATATGCAGTCTTGAATCCGTAGTGACAGCTGAAGCCTCTCTCGCACAAAGCTGTGCTTACTGGTAGAACAGCACCAAATTTTAGAATCTGAAGCAAATTGGGATAGCTTTCTAAACACTTTTCACTGTAAAATTTCTCCAGCATACCTTTTATATTAGAAAAGGGAGCATAAACTTTAATTCTGACCATTAATACAATATCCATTTTTTTAATAGAAACTTGGGTTCAAATACATGAAGGGTTTCTTTATTTCATCTATCCCAAATTCAAGAATTTTTTTCTTTTGGAGGCCAACTCAAAGTGTCAATAACATGCCGAGATGTTAACACATTTGGTGACATAAATTGCAGTCTCTCTGAAAAATGTATACTTTATCATGTTTAATTAATCTCGCTCTTAAAGTATGAAGTTCTTGCTCCCCATTTTTAACGTCTATTATCTGCACAAACCTTGATTATCCCTGAGATGGATAGTTGGTCTAAGAACTCATGTTCACTTGATCCTACACTAGATTCGAGATCATTAGAACTGACAAGGAAGGTCTCCATACGGGCATACTCAGAAAATCCTGAAAAAAATTACAGAATGTTTTTCTCATGTGGATATATATTTATAAAAAAATTTCGGCGGAACCCCGATAGAACGTTCGAAAAAAATAATGCGCATTTCGTTTATTTGGCAGTTTGTCACCGGTTGACGACGAAATAAAATTTCAAAAAATACTTTTTTTGTCTAATACTTTTTAAGGTAAAAATGTTTCATGTTGAACTATTTTTTTAAATATTTATTAAAATAACTTTCATTTTTTTTATTTTAGTTTGTTATAACTATAGTTTTTTCTCATATATATATAACAAAATTAACTATGAAATTTTATGAAATAAAATGAAAATTAAATTAATTACATTTGTTTCAATCTCAAAATTAAGTCCAATTGAGACTGTTTATTCATTTTCGTTGCTATGGAAACAAAACTTATCCGATATTGAAATGTATTATTGCAGAAGTCTTCATCAAGTGTTTATTTTGGAATACGCTTAATATACGAAACATATTTTTCAATATGAAAATATTTTTATATCTATAATTATTTTTACAGTATTGAAATTAAATAACTGCTTCAACAAGCAATACATATATGTAATACAATATAATATACATAGTCTCTCTCATTGTTTAAGTTTAAATTTATCAAATACCATTTACACGCATTTTAAAAATACATTAACAGACAATTTTCAGTTGCATGAAAATCGTTTGCTTTTGGAAAGGAAAAATGCTGCTTACCAAATCGCGTGACGTTTTCGTCTTTTTTCGCCAAATATTTGAAAGTATTTTATTTTTTTAGAAAGTTTCTACTGTTATTCCGCCGCTAAATTTGACTGAACCTTTATTACATACATGAGTAGTTTAATTAGTATTTTTTTTTAAATTTTCTAAGTATGCCCAGTATGGAGACTTTTCTTGTGAGATGCAATGTTCAATTTTTATTTTCGAAGATAAAATTACAAATTCCTTGTTTTTAATGCTCAGTTAAAGGATTAAATTTCTTGTAGAAATTCAAGAAGGATTGCAAAACTTTAAGAAATTTATAATCCTTCAAACTATTCAGCAAACCTTTAGCTGTTGCATTTTCATTGTCTTTAAATGGGTCATACGTTCAAGATAGCTTACAACTCTATTCCAAGATTCCGAAAGAACTTTTACAGCAGTTTTTTTGCAGGATAGCCATCTAATAGTGTGAATATCGCGCAGTTTAAGAATGTTGTCTAGAATTTCTGCTGTTTCTTTAAACATATTAAATCGTTTAACATATTCATTGTGAAATATAAAAATATTTCTAATCACTTAATCAAATGCATAAAAAGATAAAAATGTAAAAAAATATTCATTCAATTTCACCACATGTATTCGAAGCAACTAACTGTAAACGGTATGCAAGGCAGTGAATGTAATGTAATTTAATACAAATAAGTTTAATTTTCGTGGCCAATCTTGACTTGTTTCTACCCATATTTAGAAAAACATCAGGACCCAAGCACACCCATGTAACACCTGTTTCTACATACATATCAACCCGTAATCTTATGTAGAAAATCAGTTATCGCTTTGAAATAACTGGATAAAGCAGAATTTAGCAGTTCTATTACTCCTAACATGTCTTCTTTGATATGTTTATCTTTTTCATACACATATAGAACATAACACACACGCACGAACATTCTTATATGCTCAACAGATGATCCGTCTGTAGAACAATCAGCCAGAATGCTCATATATGTACACTTTTTTCCCACTAAATCTAACTTCAAAGTTTCAGCATTAAAATTGATTAAATACTTGCATTGTTTTTCATTGCCATACTTTGTCAAAATATCCACATTTATTTTTTCTATTAAGGTCAAAAGATGTACAAGATCTCAGTGTCATTAAATTGAAGCACGATATTCGGAGCGTATATAACTTGATTTGAAGCACAACCTTTTAAAAGACGAAACTTAGTCGCGAACCTTAAATATTTGCGAGCTGGCGAGAAGAAATTTCGCGCCCTGATTTAAATAATTCACGACAATTGGGTTTGTATACATCAATTCTTGAGTTAATATTCAATTGCATTTCTATAGATAAATGCGTTTATCTCTGCTATGTTAGTGCAAATATTTGCTTCCAACTCGTAAGGGTTTTTTGGTGTAAAGTTTTGGTACAGAAAGTACAAACTACAAAGGTACAAACTTCAAGTATAGCTCTTCGCCGCCCCTCCCACGCACAAAAAAATGGTCTAACGAGGTAACGAAGAAACAATGAATTTAAAGAAACTTAAGAACATTGGTTTGCAAACATTAAGGCAAAATTACAAAAAGAGCGATAACTCATTAAAAAGGAAACCTATATGCTCGAAAATTCTATGCGTTGTTAACGAAAAGATTCTGAATAAAATTACAAAATACAAATTAGTGGTGCTGCATTCGTATTGCTTCATCTGTGAGGAGCGTAAAAATGCATACTAGAAAGTATGGCTGCAGGAGTCGTTGTGATTATCAAATAAGAAAACTGAGATAGCCAATTCATAAGAAAAACCTCGAGGTATTATTTATCCGCATAACTGTGATATAGTGCTATTTGAAGATTGCCGACTGGTCAAACCCTAATAGCATGCATGGTCACAGTGACGTCACTGCGAGTCACTTTGGTCACATCACATCTGTGACCAAAATGCCACCACTCAGTGACGTCACATTGTGACTGAGATGCGACTTTTTTAAAAATCTTTAGAAATTTATAAATATCCTTCAAAACATGTTATTTACTTTAAAAAACATGTTTCTGGCAATTTAAATATCGTCGCTTTTGTCGCAGTTTCGTCACAATGTTAATGTCAAATTAGTCACAAATGTCACATTTTTCACAAATTTGTCACATTGTGAGCACTTTGTGAAACGTCACAAAAGAGCTCTAAAATGGCCATAACGACTTCACATTTTAGTCACTGTGACTTCACATCGACGCCACGTGACGTCACATCGACAATCAAACGTCACAAAAGAGCTCTAAAACGGCCATAACGACTTCACATTTTAGTCACTGTGACTTCACATCGACGTCACGTGACGTCACATCGACAATCAATGTGACTTCACAACGACGTTGCAGTGACGTCACCATACTTTACGGGAAGTCAGACAGAGGTGGCCAGATGGCTAAATGTAAGTCCTGCTGTTGTTCATAGACTTTTTAAACAGTTTCAAACCACTGGTTTAGCTTACAGAGTGTTCAGCCAAGGACATGCAAGAGCTACGACAAGTACCGATGACCAATTTTTGCGGTTATGCATATGATAAAATAGATCAGCAATTCCCTCTTATCTTAGAGCCTCTCTTGCTGCAGCCTCTAAAAGAGGGATATCAACGCTTACTGTGCGTATAAGGCTTCATGTAAGTGGTATTTACACAAGGTAATGAGCCATTTGTGCCGCTCACTCAAGTTATCGGAAGAAACATGTAAGTTGGGTACGCCAACATATCACCTAATCAATGGAATCTAATCAATGGAAGAGTGTTCTCTTCACGAATGAGTCTCGGTTCAGTCTCCAAAAGCGATAGTAGGCATTGTTTGATTTGGAGAAAACAGAGAACACGCTATTATCCATCAAACATTCATGAAAGACATTCATACCGATGACGTAGTATCTATATTTGGTTGATATCTCTTTGGGTGGACGTATAGTCCCCCATGTCTTTCCACGTGGATCTGTGAGTACTCAAAATGAAAATGTTTCGGGTCTTAAAGGGATAACCCTTTAAGACCCGAAACATTTTCATCATTAAATATTACTTTCCTCTGGTTATTAACTCTATACTAATCCTAATGACACTTAAAAAAATAATTTAAAAAAAATTCTTCCTTCCCTAGAGTTTGAAGAGTACCCGCACGAACGTGCTGGTTGGGCTTTTTCTGTGAAAGCCACACCTGTACGATTGTGCGGTTTGGGCTTTTCCTGTGAAATCATTACTTATTACATGTTAAGATTTATACATTTTCTGGCTCTAAATGGATAGAAGAGAGAAACAAACAAAATTTTTTTTACAAATATAGTAATTATTGATGTATTATTTTTTTATTTTATGGACTGGTTACTTTTTTACAATGGAAATCTTTAAAACATGTTTTTGTTTTTGACATGCACACATTGCATTTTTCACAACATGTTTTTGAACTGCTTTCGCAGTTTTCAAACCTGCACTTGCGAGGCCTTGAAATGTCATCAACACATTGGAAATGGTTCTAAGAATCATGCCTTTTATCCAAGAATGGTTTTTTGCAGGCGGGTTATAATATTTAGATCTTTTCACAAGAGGAATTACAACACCATCATCTTTATCATCGCTTACCACACGTCTGTTAGCAGATGGAGATGACACAACAGCTTCAGCCACTTCTAACTTAAATTTTAAAAGATCCATTTGATTTTTTGGGGGGAATTTTATTAGATATTGCATCCCGTTTGTACCGAAACAAAGGATTCGTTACTGCTAAGTCAATGAAATGTAAAATGACTTTCCTTGTCCATTTTCTTGTCTTGAACCACGTTCTGTAACACTCCATCTGCTGATCACAAACATCTACTCCTCCCATGCACTGGTTATATGTTTTCACAATAGAAGGACATGATACTTCAATACATTCACCTGTGGTTTTTGACCAGCGTTCCACTTTTTCCAGTGGTTCAGTACCACAACAATTTGATGCCATGATAACTTTCTTACTGTCTTTCCATTCCACAATCACAATTTTATTGTCTTTTGTAACATGTTCTATACATGTTCCGCGTTGCATTTGATCTCCATTAGCTTTTTCAAATCCACTAATACGATTTGGCAAAATAGTGCCGGTTGCATAAATATTCATCTCATTTAATTTTTCCAGCAATGGTAATGTTGTAAAATATCTGTCGAAATACAAAAAACTTTTTTTTAGGGGGGGGGGGCAGTTTTTGTTAGTCTAAGTATGAAGGATGGTGCGAGTTCAGGATGAACCAATCGAGTTGATTGTCCTTGCTATATCTCAAAATCGAGTACTAAGCCAGTTGATGTCAAAAGACAAAGTTTTTCAGTCCAATAGGCCTAGGTTTGTTTTTCACAAATTGTCTGACTGGACAACGTGGGATGGGACCTGTGAATGGGATCATTTGCTCATCTGTAGAGTATAACACATGATCCCGTGGCAAACTTAAACATACTTTTCTGAAGGCATCCAGAATGGGTTCAACCTTCCACAATTTATTTTCATTTAAGTTTGCAGGAGGTATACTAATGTCCACAACATGGAAAGCATTTCTCAACTCCAAAAATCTGTTTCGCACTGACTAACGTAACGCCCAAGTTGCACGATCGTGCGGGTGACGAAATCTTGAGTCCTAAGAGCAAAATAAATAGTGTATAGTTAAAATTTTTCATTATATTACACTTATTTAGACATTAAAGCAAAAGTATTTATCTAAGCAATTAAAAATATATTGATAATTACCTTTTTGCGACAGATAAAATGATGAGCTATATCCGTTGTACTTGTAAACAAAGCTAGACATGCCGCCTGAAAGTAAAACATGGACTACTACCACCATTTGTTGATAAAAAAAGATACTTTACTCTTTCTGCTAACCAGAACGATCGTTCGATTTAGGTTTATATTACATACGACTGTTTCAGAATCAAAAATTTAAATGAATGTCTAACCCGCACGATTGTGTGAGCTGGGTCTTAAAGGGTTATGAAATACTAGATGTGCACCCTCATTCCAGCGCAATAGCTAATGGTTTTCTGTTTCGGGAAGACAACGCTAGACCGCACAGAACTCACATTGTGGTAGATTATCTTCAGCACCAAACGTTTCAGCGCTTGGAATGGCTTGCTCGATCATCGGTCTCTAATCTCATCGAGAATGTTTGGTATACAGTAGGATAATGTGTTGCTGCTCTCAATCTCCTTCCTTTGAAATTTGCCACGCTTACAACTGCAATAGCTTGCATTTCCCTGCGAATGCATCGCTCGCTTAATAGCTTAATTACTTCTACGTGTGATAGTATTCAATATTATAGATACTTTTCCTATACCAAAGTGACACATTTATTTTGTTAATTTTATAATTGTATTAATTTTAATTATGTTTATTCTGAAACGTCACAATCGTCCAATAATAAATATCGTCAATAAATGTCGTTTTATACCTTACTATGTGTTGTATACTGTAGCTCAGTTTTATTAAAATCGACATGTAGTTTATTAAAATATACATTTTAAGTAATCGTTATTTTTGTTCTTTTTATTTAATTAAAAAAACAGTGCAGTTTTCATAGAACACTGGCTTTCCTAATAGGTTTGAATAATTTTAAGAATCGTTCTGTTTGAATACGTATCCCCGATTATGTTTGTCATACACTCATTTTGCCAAATAACACAACATATATATATATATATATATATATATGTAACAATAAAAATATTTTCGCCATTTTCTCGTTTCGATTTCGTTCTAAATTCTTATGAGAATATACTTTCATTATTATTTTCTGTAATCTACTAATATTTAATTATCGGCTAAAGTTCCTTTTTTTCTTTAATTCAGCATAATATATTATAAATTTTCCTAAAAAGAACTAAACTGTGTTACTTAAATATCAATATCTTATTTCGAAATATTAAAATCATTCCATTAATCCATTTCCCTTTTTTTAGAATAAAAAACATTTGTCAAAAGCTTTAATTTTGTTTTATTATTTTTTATTAAAAATATCATCTGTTAGCAATTTTAAAAAAAATCTGCGCCTGGACTGTTCACTCCTGTGTAATTTTGTATTGTACCGCTAGTGGGGAAGGTGTACGTGTCCCAAGCTCCTCCTTCAGACCGATGGAAGTGTTAGAAAGTTTCTACACATTCTTTCTGGTTTCCTCGATTGGGCTTTACACGCTTGCGTCAGCCGGGAGGCGGGACGAGAATCCCTGAATAAGATTGGAGCAGTCAGTTTTGGCGGTAAGACATTCAGAATCGACTGAGCTTCCCACTGTTAAAGTACTCACGGTGCTTCTCCGAATATTTTTAGAACATTTTGCGGAATTGCGATGTTTTTCCAGAAACGGCTTTGCACAGACCCTTTTTTATTCTTTTATTATTTACGGCGATACTGACTTAGAGAGTCAAGAGGTCTAACTGTGATAATGGATTTAATGACTGAAATAGTAGGATAGAGAGCACTTTTCATATTTTAGACCCAGGAGGTGATTTGATTGTTCCATTTTTCTTGAATGGAGTATTGCTGGAGTTTAATATCATGTGGAGTGACTTTTTATAGTAGTAGTGCAACAAATAAAAGATTTATGGCATCAGCTCTTGATTTTTTAAATGACAACACCTTTCATCAAATTCCGTCTGCCAGCTTTCTTCGGCCACGAATATCTGGGAACCCGTAAGACTTAAGAGCCCACAATAGTCACAGAAAAAGTACACAAAAAGACCCGGATGACCATGTAAAGTCTATGGGAGCGTTCTTTTCTAATATCTTGCTCAAACTTTAATATTTTTGCATGATTTTTTTGCACAAGATAGCTGAGGGCAATCCACAACCGGGCTAGTTTTTACTTTTTCGATTTTGGTTATATATTTTTTATATTACGATAGTTTCAGTTTCAGAACCAGTTTAAACCGGTTTCGAAAGTTAAAGTAATTTTTTAAAGAAAATGTGAAACAAAAATTGAAAAAGTAAAAACTAGCCCGGTTGTGGATTGCCCTCAGCTATCTTGTGCAAAAAAAATCATGCAAAAATATTAAAATTTGAGCGAGATATTAGAAAAGAACGCTCCCATAGACTTTACATGGTCATCCGGGTCTTTTTGAGTTATTTTTCTGTGACTATTGTGGGCTCTTAAGACATGGTGACGTCACAGTGACGTCTTTGTGAAGTCACATTGTGATTTTGTGACCGTCGATGTGACGTCACGTGGCGTCGATGCGAAGTCACAGTGACTAAAATGAAAAGTCGTTACGGCCGTTTTAAAGCTCATTTGTGACGTCACATTGTGACCATTTCGTGAAGTCACGGCGTGACAAATTTGTGAAAAATGTGTCATTTGTGACTACTTTGGCATTAGCATTGGGACGAAATTGTGACAAAAGTGACGATGTTTTCAAGTCATATTGTGACAAATTTTTAAAATACACGGTGAGTCTAAAATCATAGAACAAACTTTGAGGGGTGATAGCGCAGCTCATTATAACATACAATTGTTGTATAGGAATATATGACCGGAAATGACGCGTTGAGGTACAAGAACAGGGGAACAATTTGGCTCTTTAGTTTATTTCAAAATTTCGCATTCATACCAGAAAATTTCTATACTATTTTTTTCTTTATTTAGACAGACATTTCCGATTGCATAAAGAAAAAATACTTTAATTTCCGTTGTGACATCGAAATTTTTGAATTTGAATAAACGTAATTTCATGAATTTCTTGTGTCTTACAGATTTGCCAGTTTTGCGTTATTTTTTGAATTTCATATCGGAAATTTTCAAAGAAGAATTTTTACTTTGTGTAATCATGAAATGTGTTTCGCAAATAAAGGAAAAAATAGTTTAAAATTTTCTGGTGTGAATGAGAAATTTTTAAATAAACTAAAGGATCGAATTGATCTCCTGATATTTGTATCTCAACGCGTCACTTCCGGTCATATATTACTATACAATTATCGTTCGTTGTAGTGAGCTCTATCATCCCTCAAAGTTTGACCCATGATTTTAAACTTACCTTATATTATATCATTTGTAACGAAATTGTAATTATCACTGTGATGATTCTGTGACGATTTAACTTTGCTTGACGATTCTTCAACAATTTGAAAGAAACAGGATCATCTGAAATTATATTGCACTTAAAATAACTGTATGATATGTTTCTGTTAGAATTGGTTCTGAGTCCTAAAATCATATGCTCACAGTTTATGAACTAATATTACATAGTAAATATATATAGTCACATACAGTATAAAGACTTTCTTCTAAATTAAAGTTAAAAATTTAATTTACCTTACATGCCTTACAACTTTAACAGCTTGTGTATTTTTTTTCAATGTTTGAAGAATATTTACTTGCAAAATATTTATACATTTTCCTCCAAATGCTGAAAACTGCACAACTTCGATTTTATGACTGACACACAAGAATTATTTTCTTTTGCTGTTTTGTGCTAGGCGATTTTTTTTTTATTTCTTTCATTTTGTAATATGCTATTGAAAATGCTTAGTATTTTTTTTTTACTCTCTTTAAAAGCTTTTACTTACTTTACAATCCAAAGGTTTCAGAACATATGTAACACACTACAGCTTGCCCATATTTCTGACCAATAACGCTAATGCTTATAAATATTAGTTTTAACTATCTTTCGTTGCGATTTTTAGTACTGAGTGAAAGCGTCCAGGTCAGGATTCGAACTAGGGACCTTTCACGCAAGTTGCTAATGATATGTCGAACTATCCTGGATAAATCTGATGGACTCAATCCACTCAGTGAATATGAATCTATACTTAGCATTATTATGTATAAACCGATGTTTAAATTATTTTTCAGTATAGTAAACGCATTCTATTTATATAAATATATAATAATATTTCTCCGGGTAATTTATGTGTGCCAAATTTTCCAGGATAGCTCATTTAGCAGAGAATTAGCAGCATACATCAGCAGTCTATGGTTCGAATCTTAACCTAAACAATTTTTCAACCATTTCGTAAAATTAAAACTCGTTTGTTTAATTTACCTATTAAAATCATTCTCTTAAAGTTAATATACAGGGTGGTCATAAAAAACACTTTTCTGGTATAGGGAGCTCTAGCGGAAAGTCCGTTCAACCGATCGAGGTGAAATTTCAGATATAGCTATTCAGAAGTATGAGCTGGAGATTCTCTGAACGGCAACAAAATGGCGCTCACGGTTACGGTTATAGTTACAGAAACTCGAAATTGTCCAATGGCAACACCCATTTTTTATCGCAAAATACTCAGAGCATGCGAAAACCCTAAAGAGCGTTGGAACCGTACGTGTATAGCAAGAAACGGACACGTTGTGCACGCACAAAGACTGTTCTGCGAATCCCCCCCCCCCCATAAAAAAACACGATTGAGGCGCAAGGTATTACAATTTGCAATACAAGAGTAAATTTGCATATGACACAGAGTCAGTAAGCTAATCTCTGATTACAACACAGATCAGAGAAAACTTTTATTTTGATTACACATTTTCCACATGGGTGCCATCACAGGCAATTACACATTGCATGGTGTCGACTGTGGACAATACAGCCGAACGTTACATCGCATGAGGGACGTTTGCAATCTCACGCTTGATAGAATCTTTCAAATCCGGCAAAGTTTGTGGATTACACATGTACACTCTAGATTTTAGGTATCCCCAGAACCTGAAATCCATAGGAGTGAGATCGGGGGATCGCGGAGGCCATTGACGTTACCAATTAAGGTGAAATGTGCCTTGTCCGTTCTTAATATGCTAAGAGGTCGATCGTTATCTCCATCATATTGGATAAGAAATTCTATAACAAAGTATGTATGTTGTTGATGGTCTCTCACTTCCAACATCTGGGTGCGCTCGTACCGGAAAAGAAACATGCGGATTACAGAGCGCAGTAACTTTAAGACCATTGATTTTGGTACATCAAATACACGAGATGCGCCTTTTGTAGTTTGCATGCGTCCTCTGGTCACAATGTGATGCACTTCCATAACAGTATCCTCAGGAACAATTGGCCGTCCGGATCTCAGACAATCACAGGTGCAGCCAATTTCTTCGAATTTCGTTACTAAATCACGAAGAGCTTGTGAAATGCATAGGTCACGTATTTGGCGATGGTTTCGACGGTAAACGCGCCAGGTTTTCAGCATTCATCTCATTTTGATAATAGTTTTACCAACGCACGACGAACAAAGTCATTTTGTTGGCATCTGCGAGCTCCGATTGAAGAACTAACATTCCCACCCTAATTTTTATCCGTTTTCTACGCTATCTTTCAAACAATGTTACGTGATTGGTATTTCGTCTCTCTCATATTCAAATTTTCTTCGTGCGCCTTGGTCGTGTTTTTTGGGGGGACGGTTCGTAGAGCTGGTTTTGTGCGAGCATAACACATCCGTTTATTGCAATAACCATACCGTTCCAACGCTTTTTAGGGTTTTCGCATGCGCTGAGCATCTTGCGATGAAAAAAAATGGGTGTTGCCATTGGAAAATTTCGAGTTTCTGTAACTATAACCGTAACCGTGAGTGCCATTTTGTTGCCGTTCACAGAATCTCGAGCTCATACCTCTGAATAGCTATATCTGAAATTTCACCTCGATCGGTTGAACGGACTGGCCGTTAGAGCTCCATATATCGGCAAAGTTTTTTTTTTTTATGACCACCTGTAGAGTTATCATTTGATAAATTACATGAAGTTTATACGAAATAATTGTAAAAACAGATTTAAATTTGAAAATCTTGAGTACAAATAAAGACGATTCAAATATTTCTGGTATTACGTTTGGTACTTCCTTATAATAGTGGCCTATGCATGTATGATTACATCAAGGTTTCAGTTCGTAATTAAACGCATATATTTATATCTATTTTTAGATATAATGTACAGATCTTATATATGTTTTATATATCATATAGGGTAGATGTTCTGGTAAAGGGCATCCTAATGGAATTAAAAAAAAAACCAATTCCTTATTAAAAATTATAATTATTAGATTCCATTTTTTTTAAATATTATATGAATCTGTCAATAATATTTAAGTATTCTCATAGACTCTCTTCCCAATATGAAATAAAATATTCTTGTAAATAATAGAAATATATCAAAACATCCAAAATTACATTATTGGTCACACCATAAAAAACAGTACATTACAATTTTTTATGACTATTTCAAACCAGAATTTAAAGAACACATACTAATGAACCAAAATAATTATTTTCAAAACAATGTAACAATTAGGATAAATATATAAAATATATGAGAGTATTGCTATTTTTTTAAATCAATTATTGTAATTATCACATGATCAATATTTCGATTATTTTAGATACATGGTTTTAAATAATACATGTCAGGGAATTACAATTATCTTATTACTGAGACTGCGAGAGATTTAGAAAAGTAACAAAGAAAATTTAAAGAAATGTTTACATTTTGTAAAAATAAGTGCATAAATTAATATATTCTCAATATTAATATTTATAATAGTTTAATACCCGAAACTACTTGATATATTACTAATAATGTGAACTGTTGATTATATATATATATATATATTAATTTATAAAAATAGGATTTTAACTATGTAGATTTAAAAAGGAAAACAAATGTGATTAAAATGCAATTTAAATAAATGATATTAACCATCTAATTAAAATAACTGACGTACTGTTTTTTATTTCAACAAAATAAACGTGACATTTATTGAATCTATTAAGTTTATTGAATTCTTAAAAGTAAATTAAAGATATTTATTGCTTTTATAACATATTTTTATACGAAATCAGCAAAAATATTTATTAAAAAAAGCAGAAAAATTAATAATTTCTTGCATATTTTTTTTTTACATTGTTGTCGGTAATTCCATTGTAATAATCGAAAAAATTAAGAAGATTTCGAAGTCCGGATATCCGAATCTAGTATAATGACATTGACGAGCTCATAACTACGCCACTGCCATTGTATATTTTCGGACCGATATATTTCATGTAAAAAGTCTCCTGATCGCATGTATAGCTTTTGTAAATTATCTAATTTCATAAAACACCGGAACCACGCACTTTCATAACAACATAACACAGCTACAATTTATATTCTACAGCAGTTGCCAATATTTGAAAGAATATATACGCACTAATCCTATTCTAGTAAGACGCAGACGATTTTTTCAATTCAAGAGAAGGTAAAATTTTATTTCGTTTATTTAGTCTCGTTTCTGAAGTTAAATGCTTATTAGTTTTAATAGAGTATCAATAACTAAAATTTTCAGTTCGAATATTTTTTCCATGCATTTCATTTTTGTTTTCAATTAGTTTCAAAATACAGTGAAGCTTCATTTTAACGAAGCCCCTATTTAACGAAGTTTTCTACTTAACAAAGTTTCCTACTGAACATTAACTTTAAAACTCTATTAACATTGAAATTAATATCCATATTACCAAAAATCTATTCTATTTGACATTCTATATTATTACCAAAAATCTATTCTATTTGACATAATTTATTGCACTTCCGTGCGTATACAATATTCAAAAAGAGAAGTTGTTGTTCTGATGGGTGGATGAATTTATTTCAGCGGATGTGGAATGTATTTCAGCGGAAAATAAATTATTTATTTATTTAATCTGTTGGAATTAAACGAAGAAATGCGAAAAGTTTTCGATGCGCTAAGAAGGGGATCCCAGCAGTGTTGAATTCAGACACTTTTCTCCGGGAGGGACTTCTGTGGCTCCATGGGGGATACAATAGAGTTCCGGGGAGGGGGGATTACACTTTTTTACCATTGAAAACACAAAATCACAAAGTTTCCGGTGGGGACATTTTATAGCTCCGGGGGGGAAATAACCCCCCCCCCCCCCCTGAATTCAACACTGGATCCTAGTTTCACGAAAATGTTATACGTGTATTGTTTGGATACTTAAAAAGTGCGAAAATTTTTATGAACAGTGTATTTTTAAAAGAGATCCGCACAAACTAATTTTAAATAATGTATGTGTTTTGCAAATATTTTGCATATTTTATTTTATATTCAGAAAATATTAAATTTATTCAAAAAATCAGAAATGCATAGCAACATTTATTTTTAAAGATTCACTTAAATTAGTTTTAAACATTAACAAAAAAGGACAATGCCATTGAAAGTATAAAAATGATTTTATATATTGTTATAAAATATAATACAAAATCAATAAGAGTCAAGCTTCCAAATACAAAAAGACTCCCTGTTAAAAATATCTTCTTTTTTAAGAGATTTTTAAAATTTATACCGTGATTTTATCACGTTGTGATTTTACAATATGATGGATTTTTTTTCCACATATATTACGTGACGTACGTTACATGTAGTGGCATAACAGTGACGTTAAAATTTCATTTAAATTGCCAGAAACATGTTTTTTAAAGTAAATAACATGTTTTGAAGAATTTTTGTAATCTTTTAAAGTTAGAAAGTCGCATCTCGGTCACAAAGTGAAGTCACCGAGTGGTGGTTTTTTGGTCACAGATAAGATGTGCTCACAGTGACGTCGCTGTGACCATGCATGCTATGAGGGAAGTAATATGTTTTCAGATGTGATTAATAATGACATATCGACTGTCTACATTATTCGTACCATCATTTTCACTTCATCAGATCGTCATACTTCCGCGGGATCTCCCATATCGCTTTCCATATCGCCCAGGGTGTTTCTAAACTCATGGTACAAACTTTAAGGGGTGATAGTACACATCAAGACAAAAAATATTAAATAGGAAACTAAGGGTCCCAGACGTCTTTCGAAGGAGATAGGTGCCATAAAGTTTAGGGTCCAAAAATTCAAATGATTATAAAAAACAGAAAAATTGGTCGATTCGTTTGCGGTTTTCACTAAAACTATTCTTTATGTCAGTATTGTCTTAAAAATAAATTATAAAGATCAATTTCAAAAAATGCCGATAGAGATAGCTTTAGACTTTGGAATAACGAACAACTATTTTTTACCGTTATTTTTTGCATCTCATAAATTTTTTTAGAAGCTTAGGCATAAACTTAAATTTTAAGCTCAAAATCTAAATTGTTGGGAGTGGCTAAGTACGGCAAACTGAATTGCGGGGGGAGGTTCAAATTTCAAATGACTATAAAAAACGAAAAAATTGGTCAATTGATTTGCGATTTTCACTAAAATTATTCTTTATGTCAGTATTATCTTCAAAATAATTTATAAAGATAAAATTCAAAAAATGCCGATAGAGGGCGCTTTAGACTTTGGAGTAACGTACAACTATTTTTTTCGTTATTTTTTGCATCCCATAATTTTTTTTAGAATCTTAGACATAAACTTAAATTTTGAGATGAAAATCTGAACCGTTGGGAGTGGTAAAGTAGCGCAAACTGAACTGTGTTCAATGGGGGTGGGGAGGTTCATGTTTCAAATGATTATAAAAAACGGAAAAATTGGTCAATTGATGTGCGATTTTCACTAAAATTATTCTTTATGTCAAAATTATCTTGAAAATAAATTATAAAGATAAAATTCAAAAAATGCCGATAGGGGGCGCTTTAGACTTTGGAGTAACGTATAACTATTTTTTACCGTTATTTTTTGCATCTCATAATTTTTTTGTAGAAGCTTAGACATAAACTTAAATTTTGAACTGAAAATATGAATCGTTGGAAGTGGTTAAGTAGCGCAAACTGAACTGCGTTTAATGGGGGTGAGGAGGTTCAAATTTCAAATGATTATAAAAAACGGAAAAATTGGCCGGTTCTCGCTAAAATTATACTTTATGTCAATATTTTCTTGAAAATAAATTTTAAAGATTCTTTTAAAAAAAATTCCGTCAGAGGGCGCCATAAACTTTAGAGTAACCAATAACTATTTTTAACCGTTATCTTTTGTATCTAATTAAATGCTTGCAAAAGCTTAGACTTAAATTTTGAGCTCAAATTCCAAATCGATGGGAGGGGTTAAGAAGCGCAAACTGAACTGTGTTCAGAAGTTGAAAAGTTACTCTCCCCACCAATCGAACACAGTTCAATTTTCCGCTACTTAATTACTCACAACGATGAAGATTTTGAGCTCAAAATTCAAGTTTGAACTTTTACAAGCAGTTAATTAGATACAAAAACAACGGTTATAAATAGTTGTTGGTTACTCTAAAGTTTAAGGCGCCCCCTGACGGAAAATTTTGAAAGATATCTTTAAAATTTATTTTCAAGGAAATATTGACATAAAGAATAGTTTTAGTGAAAAACGACCAATTTTTCAGTTTTTATATAATCATTTGAAATTTGAACCTCCCCACCCCCATTGAACACAGTTCAGTTTGCGCTACTTAACCACTCCCAAAGATTCAGATTTTCGTCTCAAAATTTAAGTTTATGTCTAAGCTTCTAAAAAAATTTATGAAATGCAAAAAATAACGGTAAAAAATATTGGTACGTTACTCCAATGTCTAAAGCGCCCTCTATCTGCATTTTTGAATTTTATCTTTATAATTTATTTTTAAGACAATACTGACATAAAGAATAGTTTTAGTGAAAATCGCAAATCAATTGACCAATTTTTCCATTTTTTTTATAATCATTCGAAATTTGAACCTCCCCCACAGTTCAGTTTGCGCTACTTAGTCACTCCCAACGATTTAGATTTTGGGCTAAAAATTTAAGTTTATGTCTAAGCTTCTAAAAAAATTTAATGAGATGCAAAAAATAACAGTAAAAAATTGTTGTTCGTTACTCCAAATTCTAAAGTGCCCTCTATCGGCATTTTTTGAAATTTATCTTTATAATTTATTTTCAAGACAATACTGACATAAAGAACAGTTTTAGTGAAAACCGCAAACGAATCGACCAATATTTCTGTTTTTTTTTTATAATCATTTGAATTTTTGGACCCTAAACTTTAATGGCGCCTATCTCCTTTGGGCACCTATTCTCCGACGTTTGGGACCCTTAGTTTCCTATCTAATATTGTTTGTCTTGATGTGCACTATCACCCCTTAAAGTTTGTACCATGAGTTTAGAAACACCCTGTATATATGTGTCAAGAAGTTGGTAAAATAGCAAATGCTAAAATTGTACAGATTTTTTCATGAAAATCACAATAATACTGTTTGAAAGTCTTTAGTATTAAATTCTGAATTATAAATAAACTAGTCTTATTTAAACTATAAGAAACATTTGCAGCCATTAACTTCGTTAACGCAAAAAGAGCGAAGCGAAAGTAAAAAGGGGAAAATGCGTTGTAACAGCTTTGAATGTTCTAATGTTTCAAGAAATAAATCGAAAACGTATGAATAACTCGCATCATTTTCAAATATATATTTACCTTTCAACGCTTAAATAATGTATTTTATTCTATTCAAAAAATCATTTTCATTGATCTATTAAATCCCCCAAATTATGCATATGAAAGTAATGAAAAGAAGCGAGAAAATGAAGGTAGGCTATTTTGTAACATCAGTTTAAAAGCAACAATTGGAAAAGCAATTATCTGCAGTAGTTAATTATGCACAATAGGAGTTTGCGAAAAGTAAACACAATTAGTCATTTTGGCTGGAAAATTACGTTAAAACGCAATACAAACTTTTAAAATATATCTGTATTTAAGTATATTTTTTTGTACACGCTGGAATATTTAATTTAAAGCGATTTAGTACCGAATATATCATAACTCAAAATTGCTTGCATAAAAATTTACAGTTATAATTCATTTGAAACTTTTCTATTAAGAAAAGTTTTTAATACATGAGGAAAATAAAAAGAATTAGGACAAACCCCAGATACCATTTTTTGCTTTTTAACAACTTTTTTCGACCATACTATGTAAGTGTCTGAATGCTTTTTTAAGGCTTTTTATACAAAGTTTGTAAAGATTTTGAAAAGGGTTAGAACAGGTAGTTGACGCAGTCAGAGCTTGTCCGTAAGTGTTTCAGCATGCGAAAAGGAAGAAAGAAAAGGATAGTTATAGGAGTTACAATGAAAGATAGACAAAAGGCTTTTATAACAGGCATGCAGAAAAAAATAAAAATGAGGTTTCTTATAAATTTTAAAACCTTATTTGATAGAAAAAGATACTTTCAGCAAAATAATTGAACTTCAAATTTTTCTGAGCTATGTATGCTTTTTTTTTTTTTTTTTACTCATTTGTGTATCTATTTTTACAGAAAACTAAATTTTCGTCCAATATTATCTATATATTGAAAAATAGTTTTTTATTTTTTAGTCACATTTTTATAAATTTGCTTATTTTAATTAATATATTTATTAATTAAATGATAAAATTTGAATATATCTTACTTTTTAAATTAAAATTAGGTGTTTTATAAATCTTATATATTTGATTGAAAAAGGGGATTTTAAGCAAAATAACTGAACTTACAATTTTTCTGATTTGTGTTTAAATTTTTTTTTTTTTTTTGTTGTTGTTGTTCGTTCTGTGTATTTTTATGAAAAACTAAATTTTAGTCAAATACTATCTATAATTAAAAATTATAGTGTTTTGTTAGTCACATTTTTATCAAGTAGTTTATTTTAATTCATATATTTATTAGATATCTGAATATTTGAATATGAATTATTTTTTAAATAAAAAAAATTAGCCTGTTTTTAGGCATTTTATTTATTTATTTTTTTAATTAGATAACATTCATATAATCTTTTACTATGTATTTATATTAGTATGTATGTATATTATGTGTTTTTTTCGCTATTTTTTGTCGAAATTTGCGTTTTTTACTGCAGTTCTCGGACAAAATTTGCAATTTTTCTCTGCCCTTTGACGAAATTCGCGTTTTTTAGCAATGCTTTGACTTACTTTGCTCTTTTTCCGTGGTCCTTTGGTGGAATAGTGTTTTTTCACTATCTTTTGTTGAAATTAGCTTTTTCTAGTGCGGCCCTATGGCGAAATTCGCGTTGTTTTCCGATGCTTTACGATGTTCACTTTTCTGTGCGCATTTGTCTCATTTTTCTGCAGCCTTCGACAAAATACGCATTTTATCGTGATTCTTTAATGAAATTCGCGTTTTTTTTTTTTTTACAGACCTTTGTTAAAATTCGCATTTTTTCTACGGTTTTTGAACGAAATTTGCGTTTCTTCTACGATTTTTTGAAGAAATTCGCATTTTTTGGCGATCTTTTGTCGAAATTCACAGCCAATTTTCTGAATGTTTTATAGCAGGGGCAGTAAAGTGGAATATCCCTTTCCAGTGCTAATTATTTTTGGTGCAGTTTGGGTTAACTCTGTTTTCATTTCAGGTCGATTTTAAGCTAAATGCTGATTTCTAATAGTTGAAGTAGGGTTAACCAGACCAGGTTAACTAAAATTTAGTTCAACATATTATTTCAGTTTGGAAACATAGTTGTTTCTATGTGTGTTGTTTTCAAACCAGTTTGCTGCATTTTTTCTACGATCCTTTAATGAAATTACAGTTTTTATCATGACCCTTTCACGAAATTTGGTTCGTATTCCCAAAGCTCTTTACCGAAATTCGCGTTTTTTCCGCGTGCTTTTGACAAAATTAGCTTTTGTTTGCAGTGCTTTGGTAATTTTTTTTTTTTTTTTTTTTCGCGACTTGCTTCCGAAATTAGAATTTTTTACCGTGGCCTTTGAAAGAAATTTAGGTTTTTCCTCTGCCCTTTAATGAAATTGGCGTTTTTCTGAAGTTTTGACGAGATTAGCTTTTTCTGCGCAGCCCTTGAAAGAAATTTGCATTTTGCTGCGACCCTTTGACGAAATTCGCGTTTTTCCAGAGCCCTTTCATGAAATTCGTATTTTTTTATTGATTCTTTGACTAAATTTGCGTTGAATGGCAGAATACGTCTTTTTTTATATCTTTTGTCAAAATTCGCGTTTTTACCGCATCCCTTGTACGAAATTCGCGTTTTTAGCCGTGATTTTGTGCGAGATTCGCTTTTTTCTGCGAAGCTTTAGCGGAATACGTGTTTTTTTCACTATCCTTTGTCGAAATTCACTTTTTGTATAGCGGCCATTTGACAAAATTCACGTTGTTTTGCTATGCTTTCACGAGATTTGCTTCTTTGTGCGGTCTTTGGACGAAATTCTCATTTTTCCGCGGCCGTTTGTAGAAATTTGTGTTTTTTCGCACTTTTTGTAAAATTCGCGTTTTTTCCGCGATCCTTTGTTAATATTTGCGTTTTCTCCACAGCTTTTTTTAAAGAAATTAGCATTTTTTCGCCAAAATTAACGTTTCTTTCACGATTAGATCATTTGACGGAACTTGATTTTATTTCGCAATCCGATGACAAAATTCTCGTTTTCTCATGTATCTCTGAAAAAGATCGCATTTTATCCCCGTCCCTTTTACAAAATTCAGGTTTTTCTGCGATTCTTAAACAAAATTCGAGATTTTTTCTGCGAACAATTGACAATTTTTTTTGAGGGGGGGGGGGGCGATTATTTGCCAAAAGTTATGATTCATTTTTCAAGAACGAAATTTCGGATTGATGACCGATTTTTTTTTTTAATTTCGAAACCCCATTCCTTAAATTCTTGGAAAATTCGGAACACAATCTATACTGCTGTCCCCCCCCCCCCCCACTTCTCCCAGTGGCTACGAATGATTAACATCCAAAATGATTAACGTGTTTCGTAAGATATAGAAAATTATGGAATTTTAAGTCTCCCCTCTACCAAAATAAAATCCTGGGTGCGCCACTGAGGAAAATAGCTGGTTTTTTTACATCGTCATCGATACCATTAGACGTAACATAGAATCCCAAGCATTCCTTGTACTCAGTCCAGTTAGTTTTTCCTATATGAAATTCTTCAAGTTTACCGAGTGATATTATTATGATGCACTTGAAAAATGGAACAAAGAATCGAAACTAAAATGGGTCTGTTCGGATAAACTAAATAAGAAAGAATTACTTCATAAATCTGAGTTCTTTTGTTTACGCTCGTCGCCAAAGGTTGAATCTTCCCATAACTAACTGACGAACGGTAACGAAATAAATTATTGCAACATTATTTTATTTATCAACTACGTTGCACGTACCGAAGAACACCACCACATTATTGGATACAAATCAGTTCTTTGCTTTTATTAGAGTTCGAGACTATAAAAATCGTCATTTTACCTTATGTGACATCACAGGAATATTGTCTATCATATTTATTACATGCAGATTATTAGAGACATTTTCATTTACACTTAAAAGAACATAAACAGTTTAGCATCCGTTTCCTGCTAAGCAATCGAGGTTTCAAGTTTTGAATTTAAATTATTTTAAAATGACCAAATTAGAACACCATTAAAAAGTGAATACGAATATGAGAGATGCATATGTAAATTTTGAGATGGTGAAAATAATATCGGGTTTAGATTTCACGGAAAAAATTCTATGATATGCAGTAAATTTTGCTGTTTTTCATTTTGGAATACCAAGCATAAGAGCCTTAATTGTTAACTTTGTCATAAATAACAAACCTATATTTAACTACTTACGTTATGATTACAGTTTAATTTTAATAATTTCTAAAACTGAGTTTTATGGGAATTTTGTTAATTTTAGTTTAAATATCATTAGTTTAAGAGTTAAACTTACGAATATAAGGTGCATTTTTTATTGTAACTAATTTTGCAGGCTTATTATAAACCAATGAAACTGGTTTTTTTTTTTCTTTCTTTCGTCGAAATTAGACGAGTTCTCTCTTGCTTTTATAAAAACCTTAATTTCTTTACGAATATACACGCTGTCATAATAAAAAATTACACAGTTTATTACAACAAACTAATCATACTTTACAGTTTTAACGAGTTTGCAACATTAGCTTTTACAGGGTTATCCAAAAGATATTGTTCTTTTTCAATTTGTTGACGGTCCTCTATGGGCTTTTGGGGGAAAATCCTCACGGTAATAACTGATATGTCTGACTGAACTCATGACCTGTATTATTATATTTACACACCTGCACTTTCAGGATAATTCCTCATGTATTTTTCTAGATATTTAACAAAATGTAAAAAATTGCAAGTGGCCGGTCACCTTTGGCCATATGGTGCATTATATACATACAAGCATACCAAAGGTTGAAATGTATTTTAAATTTTTACCTGTTTGAGATACATAAGCAATGTAAACTGCAAATGTGTTAAAAATAAGGAAGGAATTGAGATTATGGGGATGAAATAGCCCAGCAATTAACTTTTAAAAAGTTACTTTTTTGATATTCTATATCAAATATTGATTTTGATATTCTATTGTAATTTTTCTATTAGAAAAGCTCAAAGAATTAAACCTTTTTTTTGGGGGGGGGGGGGATTTTATAGCTTTCGTGCATTTATTTATTTTGGAACACCCTGTATATATATTGCTTTCTTTTTTACTTCCATTTGCACTGAATAAAAGAGTATTATAACTCCTGTTGTGGGGAATCATGTTTTAACGCCAAAAGGGCGATGAATCCTGATCTTAGTTACGCGCGGCAACCCCCCTCCTGGGCTCGAGATATTTTTTGTTTTGTTTATGTTTTCAGAGAGCGAAAAGAATTAATACGCGATGGTGTTATGACAGTCTTGATAGAAGAATAATTCTAAAATACATCGAATTTCATGTAAATAATTGTAACATATGTGTAAATAAGAAGATGTACAGTATTTGTATAATGTGTATAGAAGATGTATAATATTTTTTTCTTCCAATTAAAAAGAAATAAGAAGATGCCCGTTTTGGAAATTATTGAATATGAATCGCCTAAATTAATTTTGTGTTCGAAATCCACTGAACCAGCCGACGCGACAATGGTGCAAAGTTAGCCGGAAATAATTGTTGTGTCGATATATTTTAATGAAAGCAGTAGACTGTATAATCACTTTTCACATTATTTAATAACACATTTCACAAATAAAATCCGCTGAGGGAACACAATGCACACATCGTCGAGATTCACAGACTCAACTATAAAGTAAACATAATAGAACAATAATATCCCTGCGCAGAGGGAAAAACACATATTATCCCTACGCAGAGGGAAAAGCACTGGGATAAAAAGCAGACGATTTTTTAATTAAACATACTCCCGGCCTTGAAAGCCGAAAGGGTTTCAAAAATTTACTCTAAAGGTAATTTACACAATTTAGTTATTGGCCTTTTTAATTCACTATTTTCAGTTTTCAGGGTAACTACACGAACCTTTTTATCAGATCCAGGGTGAGTTTTGATCACTCTAGCTAATTTCCATTGTAAAGGGGAGAGACCTTCATTTTTTATTATAACTAAATCACCTATTTTAATATTAGGCTCTTCTCTAAACCATTTTACTCTCTGTTGTAGGGTCGAAAGGTACTCATTGCTCCATCTTTTCCAAAAGTGTTGTTGTATTTTCTGCACTAATTGCCACCTGGTCAATCTTGATGCAGGTACCTCTGAAATATCTACTTCTGGTACTGAAGTAAGAGGAGCACCAATTAAAAAATGACCAGGGGTTAAGGCCTGTAAATCATTAGGATCTGAACTTAAAGGACAAAGGGGTCTAGAATTTAAACATGCTTCGATTTGAGCTAAAAGAGTTGAAAGTTCTTCAAATGTCAAAACTAAATTGCCAACGGTTCCTTTTAAATGAAATTTCATCGACTTTATACCAGACTCCCAAAGTCCTCCAAAGTGAGGGGCTGAGGGTGGATTGAAATGCCAATTTATTTCTTCTGAACTTAAGTATTTTGTCACTTCTTCATTATGCTGAGAAAAAGCCACAAATTTATACAATTCTTTCAACTCCTTGCTCGCACCGACAAAATTTTTGGCACAATCACTTACAATTTCTTTTGGTTTTCCTCGTCTGGATATAAATCGCTTCAGACAAGCTAAAAAAGCCTGAGTAGATAAATCAGTCACTAATTCAATGTGAATTGCATGAGTAGAAAAACATATAAATAATGAAATATAACACTTAAAAGATTTTGAACCTCTACCTTTTTTAAATTTACACAATATAGGTCCAGCATAGTCAATTCCTGTAATAAGGAACGGACGGGTAGGTTGCACTCTAGTTGAAGGTAAATCAGCCATGATTTGTTTAGCTGTAGAAGCAGAAGCACGAGCACAGATTACACAATTCCTTACGAACTTTCTTACAGCACTTCGTCCACTTAAAATCCAAAACTTCTGTCTGATAACACACAATAATAGCTGAGGGGCAGCATGAAAATGAGATAAGTGAAAATATCTGATAATCAACACTGTCACTGGATAATTTTTTGGTAACAATATTGGATGGATTTGTTCTTGTGTGAGATTTGAATGACGAAGACGTCCTCCAACTCTGAGTATTCCTTCTTTATCAAGGAATGGAGAAAGATTAATCAGTTTGCTATTGCGAGGTAAACACTTACCAGAAGTCATACATTTAATGTCGTCAGGAAATGATGACTCTTGCACTTGTTTAATTATCACCTTTAAGGCACTCTGAATTTCTGTATGTGTAAGAAAGCCGAAGTTTCTTTTTGAAACAGGTAAACGAGAATTCGTAAGAAATCTCAAACACCAAGCAATAACACGTTTTAGCTTAGTAAATGATGATATATTTGAGAGAATAGGCATTTGCACACTTAATTGGGCTGTAGCACAAAAATAATTTTTCCTTTGTTCTAATAAAGCTTCGTCACAGAAAACACTCCCTAATTGTGATTTTGGAGAAGTGAAAGATGGATCAATTAGCCAACTGGGGCCATTCCACCACAGATCATGCAATGATAATTCCGAGGGTGATAGACCTCTTGATGCACAATCTGCTGGATTCTCCTTTCCCTTTATATGATGCCAGCACTCAGAAGGAACAAGTTGCTGTATTTCAGAAACACGATTTGCAACAAAAGTTTGCCATCTTCTTGATTCGGTTGATAGCCAAGAAAGAACTATTGTTGAATCCGTCCAACAATTAATTTTAGAGATATCCAAACACAATGAATCTAGAACAGTTTTTACCAAACGGGCTGACAGCAGGGCGGCACTCAATTCTAATTTAGGTAAAGTTATTGTTTTTAAAGGTGCAACTCTTGTTTTTGCAGCTAATATTCTAACTGATACAGCCGAATCATTTGATAAGGATCTTAAGTAAACAACAGCACCATATGCCACTAAGGAAGCGTCACTAAATGAATGAATTTCAAACATGTTAGCTGAAGGAATAATTGCTAAACGAGGCACAGTAATTGATGTTAAACATGCGAGTTCTTCCCGAATTTTTATCCACCTATTTTTAATCAGAAGTGGAACAGGTTCGTCCCATGCCAGATTACTTCTCCATAATTCCTGAAGTAGAATTTTTGCAGAAATTATAAAGGGGGAGATCCAACCAAGTGGATCGAAAAATTTTGCTATATCTGACAATATGGATCTCTTTGTGACTTCTTTTAATGTTGGTTCTATGGTGACACTAATTTTAAAGACATCGAGATTTGAGTCCCATTTTAATCCTAACACCTTTATTGAGTTATCGTTTTCAATTGATAAATCTGATTTAGACTGAATTAAATTTTCAGGAATGTTTTTTAGTACACTAATGTCATTCGAGGCCCACTTGCGTAACTCAAATCCGCCTCTTTTCATTAATTTTTGTAACTCTGATATTAATTTTATAGCTTCTTCGGGAGATGATGCACCTGTAAGTAAGTCGTCTACGTAAAAATCACGTAATACAACATTTGACGCTAGTGAAAAATTTAATTTTTCATCCAACGCTAATTTCTGTAGAACTTTAGTAGCTAAATATGGGCTAGACGTTAGTCCGTATGTAACTGTAGTAAGACGATAATCACTTATATCATCGGAAAATTTATCCTTCCAGAGAATTCTTTGAAAATTTTGATCTTCAGGAAATATTTTAATTTGACGAAACATTTTTGCGATGTCAGCATTAATAGCTATAGCATGTGTGCGGAATCTTAACAAAATAAAAAATAACTCTTGTTGAACCCTAGGACCTACAATTAAATTTTCATTAAGAGAAACATTATTTATAGTTTTTGCGCTACCGTCAAACACAACTCTAAGACGGGTTGTTGTACTAGATACCTTGATTACTGGATGATGTGGCAGATAGTAAATTTCATTAACGGGTTTTTGAATTTCACTCTTTGGTATTTTCTCCATGTGTCCCATTTCAAGATATTCAATCATAAATATGCAATAATTTTCATACAAATCGGGCTCTCTATTAAATCGTTTTTCTAAATTTAGAAATCTTTTCATAGCTAACGATTTTGATTCCCCTAATTCTTTACATTGCTTTTTAAATGGCAAACGCACAATATATCTTCCATTAGTATCGCGTGAATGAGTTGTATCAAAAATCTCCTCACAATATTTTTCTTCATTTGTGTATATTTCTTTTGAGGGGATGTTTTCTAACTCCCAGAACCTTTTTACATAATCTGTTTCAACATTTGCAAAATTAACTATAATATTTGGTTTATTTTCTGAAAATGTATCACTATCTCCTGTTATTAACCACCCATAATCTGAATTTACTGCAAAAGGCAGTCCTGGTTTTCCAAATATTTTTTCTCCTCTAATTATAGATAATGATAATGACACGCCAAATAATAAGTCTATTGGTCCCGGTTCATTCCACTTAGGGTCAGCTAGTGTTATGTTCTTTAAATGACTGAATGCATTAATATCATATGATACAACTGGTTGATTACTCGTTATCTTTTTCAAAATATAAAAAGTACCTAATCGTGTGTTTTGTTTATCAAAATGTGGAGAAAATTCCAATCTTACAACACCACGTGTCTCTTCGGAGTATCCCATTCCCAAGCATTTAATCTGTAAATTAGCAGAATTTCTTTTTATACCTAATAATTGTATTGCACGCTCACTTATAAAATTGTTAGTACTTCCGACATCTATTATACATCTCAGTAATTTATTGCCTCCATAATTATCTTTCACATTAATTAGCGCAGTTGCAAGTATGCCAAATGATTTTGAATTTATTTCCCCAAGACATGAATTTATGGACATATTTATATTATTAGATGTATCAAGAGCAGTCTCACTAGTATGATACGAGGGCTGAGGCGTTACTTGGGTTTTTATATCTGGATAGTTAGTTTCTCGTCTTTCATAGTGTAATAAGCTATTATGACTCTTCAAATTACATTTTGAACAAACTCTTTTTGACTGACAATTGGTTAATTTATGGTCAGCAGATAAACATGCAAAACAAAGATTTTTATTTTTTACAAATTGCACTCTTTCACGAACAGATAATTTTAGAAACTCACTACATTTAGGTATTTTATGACTAGGTGAAGAACAATATTTACACTCGTTATTATTAATAGAAGCAGTCATCGCAGTTAATTTAGGATAACTGTTTTTCTTATAAACACTATTTCCTTTAGCAGATTGTAATGAACGAGCATAATCTTTCAGAAAATTTATTAATTGATCTAATGTTGGAAGTTCGTCATTTTTTAACTGCCGTTCCCACCACAGTTTAACATTAGAGTCAAGTTTTTGCAAAAGTAAATAAATCAACAAAGTTTCTGAAAAGCCACTTACCTTCTGATCCAAGATTTCGAAAGATCGAACACATTCATTCGTCATATCCACTGAATTAAGTATTGCTGCCGGTGAATCGCCTTGCACGAATGGAAAATTTAATAATCTTCTTATATGAGAATATATTAATTCTCTTTTATTTGAAAACCGTTCCGTTAATAATTGCCAAGCTACATTGTATTTCGAATCTTCAATAGGAATTGATTTTATTATTTTTAACGCGTCTCCATGACACGATAATTTTAAATATTGCAGTTTCTGAGCAGGCGATAAATTTTCATTTTCATGTATACTTGCTGTAAACAAATCCTTGAAACTTAACCATTCATGAATATTTCCACTGAAAGTTGGTAAAGAAAGTTTAGGTAATTTCATTTCACTCACCTCCTTTTTTGGATTGTCCGTATTTATTTTCCTAGCATTAATTGCTTGTTCAATTTTTACAGTTAATTCATCTAAGATGTCTTGTTGTTCATCCTTCTCTTCTATAAATAAATCTATGTCTTTTTCTTCACATGCATAAAAAATCGATTTAAATAAATTCTTTAACTCTTCATTTAATTTTTCAATTTCTTTTTTAAATAACTGAATTTGTTCTAAGTCACACACACTCAAATCAGTTTTGAAGAATTTATTTTTCACTCTTGTAATTGATGATTTTAAAACTTTTTTATCAGTCAATATTTTCTTATCCATTTTTTTTCTTGTGTTATTCTATTTGGCACTATTCCAATTAGCTCATTTTACTTTCGAATGAATTTCACTCACGAATTATTCTATTAACTTTTTACTTAAATTTCGCAATACTCCGGCTGCGATGCCGACCAAAATGTTGTGTCGATATATTTTAATGAAAGCAGTAGACTGTATAATCACTTTTCACATTATTTAATAACACATTTCCCAAATAAAATCCGCTGAGGGAACACAATGCACACATCGTCGAGATTCACAGACTCAACTATAAAGTAAACATAATAGAACAATAATATCCCTGCGCAGAGGGAAAAACACATATTATCCCTACGCAGAGGGAAAAGCACTGGGATAAAAAGCAGACGATTTTTTAATTAAACAATAATAGAATGGGAATAAGAGTAGGACGATTGCATATATTAAACGGGTAAGTTTTTTATTGTTATTTATTTGATTTTATGATTTGGAAGAAACAGTACTGTACAAAATGAATACCGGTGAAAATTTGAAAAGAAATATTACTAAACGCGGATCAATTAGATCCACAATAACTAAATTAATTAAAAAAATTGATAATGAAATTTTGAAAGAAAGTGATTTGAAACCGGAAATTGTGGAGGATTGTTTAGCAACATTGCTGGAACATAAGATTTCTCTAGAAAACCTAGACGATTTAATACAATCTGAAATTGAAACTTCTAATTTAGAAACCGAAATTGAAGCTTGTTTAGAATATAAAGAGTCTATTATTACGTGTAAATCGAGAGCAAATAGATTTTTGCATAATTTAAAGAAAACTTCTGATATTACAAATGAACCAAAAGTAATTACGCCCCCCATATCAGATACTCAGTTAAAGTGTAACGCTAAATTGCCGCGAATTTCTTTAAACAAATTCACTGGCGACATTTGCGAATTCCAAGAATTTTGGCCGCAGTTTAAAGTCGCTGTTCACGAAAATGAAGCCCTTCAAGAGATAGAAAAATGTACTTATTTGAAATCTTTAATTTCGGGATCAGCAGCTGCTGCTATTAACGGGCTTCCATTAACTGGTGAAAATTACGCAACGGCAATAAATATATTAAAGGATCGTTTTGGAAAAAGAGAAGTTTTAATATCTGCGCACACAAATAAATTATTAAATTTAGAAGCAGTGCGAAGATCAAATGATATTCATTCATTAAGAAAATTGTATGATGAAATAGCGATACAAATAAGAAGTTTGGAATCATTGGATGTGAAATCAGACCAATATGGTTGTTTATTGTTACCTATTATTTATAAATGTATACCTAATGACCTTTTATTGCAATTTCATAGAGAACAGTGCGAGAAAAAATATGTTTGCGTAAATGATTTATTGTTGTTCCTTAAGCGCGAAATCGAAGCGCGTGAAAAGGTTGTTAATGTTACATCTGTCAGTTTTGAGATTAAATCTCATGAAAATAAATTTAAACAAAATCCTTCTAAACATTTTCTTCAAGCAAAAAATAGAAATCCTTCAGCATTTACATTAAATACAATTACAGAAAACCTTTGTCCTTTTTGTTCTCAGAAACATGAAGCAAATTTGTGTAACTTAAATTTGGAAGAAAGAAAACAATCTTTATCGAAACAAGTGAAGTGCTTTCGATGCTACAAACGATTTCATAAGAGTAAGTTTTGTAAAAATTCTAATATTCGTTGCACTCTTTGTAATTCCAAAGCTCATCAAAATTCTCTTTGTAATAAAAAAGTAAAAGAAAGATCATCAAAGGAAAATAAAATTGACCTTGTTTCAACTGAAGGGGATGAAATAGGGGGAAAGCAAAATACGCAGTATGAAAAAATAACTGTTTCTTCACTTTGTTGTAAGCCAGATGAATATGTTTATTTTCAAACTTTAAAGGGAACAATGATTGGGAAAGATAAAAATATTAATGTTCGTATCTTGCTAGACAGTGCGTCGCAGCGTACGTTTGTCGGAAAGAATTTGTCAAAGCATTTAAATTTAGAGGTGACAGGACAGGAATCATTAAAAATCCATACTTTTGCTGGTACGAAACCTATTGTTAATAATCTTAACAGAGTTAAAATTTTCTTAAAGGATAAATTTTCTGACAATGTAATATGTCTGGAAGCTTTAGAAACAGAGAATATTTGTTCAGATATTATACGTGCCCCAAGTTCAGAGTTAAATGAAAAAATAAAAGAAATGGGTATACAGTTGTCAAATGTTTCAAATGAATTAAGTGATGGGGAGAATAAAATAGATTTGCTGATTGGTAGTGACTACTATTGGTCAATTATGACAGGGAAATATAAACGTATTTCACCAACTCTTGTTTTGAATGAAACTAAACTAGGTTGGACACTTCATGGGAAGTTCTCAGATGAAGTTAATGAAAATAATTTAGTGGGTGCGATGTATATATCTATTTGGGATAATAATGAAGATGATAAAATGTCAATTCAACTTGAAAAATTTTGGACTATAGAAGGGTTAGGGATTCAGGAAGATAATACAAATAAAGATTTGTATGATAATCAAATATTAGAACAATTTGAAAATTCTATTCAGTTTAAGAACAATAGGTACGAAGTTAAATTACCTATGAAATATGACAATGTTGATCTTCCGAATAATTATGATGTTGCCAAAAAGAGATTTAATAGTCTAATTAAACGATTTGTAAATAATCCTGCATTATTTAAGGAATATAAAGAAATTATTGATGAATATAAGGTTTTAAGAATAGTAGAAATTGTTGAACCGCAAGAAATAAATTCACCGAATGGTAATTTGACCTATTATTTACCCCACCACCCTGTAATTCGAAGGGATAAACAAACAACCAAACTACGCATTGTTTTTGATGCCTCATCTCATGCTCCTTCTGAACCTTCTCTAAATGATGTACTCTTCCCAGGTCCCAATTTGAACTCAGATTTATTTGATTTAATTTTGCAATTTCGAAGCAATAAAATTGCCGTAGTGGCAGACATTGAAAAAGCTTTCTTACAGATAAGTCTTGCTGAAAGTGATAGAGATATGACGCGTTTCCTGTGGATCGAAGAACTCCCTGAAGATAAAAATTCCCCAATTAAATTTATAATTATGAAAATGTGCCGTGTATTATTTGGCGTCACCTCGAGTCCATTTCTGTTAGGAGCTGTAATTAAACATCATTTGAAGAGGTATGCAACTTTATATCCGGAAACTTGCTCTAAAATTGACTCTTCCATGTACGTGGACGATTTATTGTTAGGAGCACATACGGTTAATGAAGCTTTAAAAATTTCAAAGGAATCTTTAGCTATTTTTCAACAAGCAAATATGCGCTTACGAAAATGGCAAAGTAATTCTACCATTTTAAAGGAAAATTTAAAATCTTTAGATATGAATGTTTGCGCTGATACATCAACTGACACAACCCCATTTAAAATTTTAGGGTTAATATGGGACACTGAAGAAGACATTTTTAGATTAGATAATTAAAGTCTGTTAGAATTTGTCCATTGTCAAGATAAGACCAAAAGAACCATAATTCGAGCAGCTGGAAGAATTTTTGACCCTGTTGGGTTTTTATCACCATTAAGATTTTAATTAAAATGATTTTTCAATCATTATGGGAACATGGTATCGATTGGGATCAGAATTTGCCAGAACATTTAGAGAAAAAATGGGATAACTGGTGTGCACAGATTCCATACCTTAGTAAAATAAAAATTCCAAGATATTATTTTCAGGAAATAGACAGTTATGACAACGTAGAAATTCACTGTTTTAGTGATGCAAGTATTAAGGCCTATGGAAGTGTTATATATCTGAGATACAATAACAATAATAGTATCAAGACAAGTTTTGTTACATCAAAAAGCAGACTAGCTCCCATAAAGAAGTTAACCTTGCGCCGCCTCGAATTGATGGGTGCTCTGATTGGAGCTAGACTTGGAAGGCGGGTAATGTCTGTTCTGAAGATAAATGAAGACAAAGTACACTATTGGAGCGATTCAAATATCGTGCTTCACTGGATCAAGAGTTCATCTAGTACTTGGAAGCCATTCGTAAGCAACCGAACGTCAGAAATACAAAGTTTAACAGATCCGAAGAACTGGAGACATTGTCCCGGTAGCTCAAATCCTGCTGATCGACTCACAAGAGGACTATCCCTTCTCGACCTCGAAAAAGATGACCTGTGGTGGTCAGGGCCTCCATGGTTAGTTAAAGATTCAAAATTATGGCCCAAAGAAGACAGAGAAATAGATGAAGATATGAAACAACTAGAAGCTAAAAGAAATGTGATTTTCCAAAATGTTTGTTCATCAGAACATCAGAAGCCACTTATAGAAATTGAGCGCTTCAGTTCCTTCTTGAAGGCAGTTAGCCTTCTTGAAGGCACATTGGCAAGAGTTAGAAGATTTATTTTCAATTTAAGAAATTCAATCAAGCGTAAAGATACATTATCTGCTGAAGAATTGAAAGAAGCTGAAGAATTATTAATCAAAGAAGTACAAATGAAGAATTATAAGGAAGAAATTGAGTCATTAGAAAAAGGAAACTCTATTAAGAAGACATCACGAATTTATTCCCTGTGTCCATATTTGGATGAAAATAAAATTTTGCGAATAAAAACCAGACTTAATGAAGGCTCCTTTGATTCGAATGAGACCAACCCAATCATATTGCCGAAGAATGAAAAATTAACAGAATTGCTAATTATGCAAGAACATAGAAATTTGCTGCATAGTGGAGTTTCTTTAACGCTTGCACAAATCCGGAAGAAATTTTGGATTCCACAAGGAAGACAATCTATCAGACAGAATCTAAGAAAATGTCTAATTTGTAGAAGATACAATGCAAGGGCAGCTGACCAGCTAACTGGGCAACTTCCGAAAGAAAGGATCTCACAATCCCCTGCGTTTACCGTTATAGGATTGGATTTTGCCGGCCCAATAATCATCAAAACAGATAGTAAAGAGACGTCAAAATCCTACATTGTACTGTTCACTTGTGCCGCAACAAGAGCAATACATTTGGAAGCAGTCAGGGATATGACTACAAAGTCCTTTATGATGAGTTTTCGTAGATTTATTTCAAGACGCGGAAACTGTAAAATAATTTTTTCTGATAATGCATTAAGTTTTAAAGCTGCCGACAAAGAACTACAACAATTTGAAAAAATCATTAAAGATCAAGAACTTCAAGACTTCATATCAAACAAAGGCATTATATGGAAATTTATCATCGAGCGTGCCCCATTGTGGGGAGGATTTTACGAGAGACTCGTAAAAAGTGTAAAAGAACCCCTAAGAAAAATTTTGGAAAGAGCTCTCATCACATTTGAAGAATTGGCTACAATTTTGACAGAAATAGAAGCCGTAATAAACATGAGACCTCTTACGTATACAACAAGTGATTTCGGCGAGCCAGAGCCACTTACACCGGCTCACTTTCTTCAACTCGGAAGAGAAAATATTAGTTTTCCACTACATTTTGCCGAATTAGAGAATAAAATCTCTACCCGAGAGACATTATTAAGAAGAAAAAGATATCAGGGTCCGGGGGGTCCGGACCCCCCCCGAAATCTGAATGAAGAACTGATTTACTGAATAATGGATACAACAATAAAAACGATTAAGATGGAATAAACTTTGAAAATTCCCGCTTTATACAGGTGTTCGTCTTAAAAAATGTAATTAATATGTCTTAAGCCGGGAATATTTTTTTCCGTTTTAGACAGGTTTCTGTTATAAAAATTTTTGTTTTCTCAGTTTCCATTAAAATTACTGAAACGTACTTATTCTATAATGCACCTCTAAAAAGTATTAATGTATTGCAGTAAATCTGTGAAGATGACTTACCTCAAAGGAAAATAATTCAAGATTTGACGAAAACAACACTATACATTTATGCTTGCTAATGTTTGAAACCTATTTGAAAGGAAAATTTGCTGCAATTCCCAAAATTCATGATAAAAAATTATTTAGATGTAAAACATACAAATTTATCAAAGTTTGATGCTACATATCTTTGTTCTTTTTTATAATTAGGGGGCTTATATCCTTGCGAGTAACGTTCGTCAACACCCGTTCAGACACTGTTTCCTCTAAATATATGGTAATGTATATTAATTCAAAAAATATTATCTAATTACGGATAATTGAATGATGTAATCACAAGCGACAACTATCTTTTTAAATCGGGTTATCATGTTTTTCCGTTTAAATAGGGGGTTTTTTTTATTCTTCTTCTTCTTCTTGTTACGATGCTTTTATTCACCGCTGTTGCGACAGCTTACGGATTTTTTGTGGATTGATAAGTTAAATCAACTGCACACCCGACTTTCAGCTTGTGTAAAATGATCAGATAATTCGTACAAAATAAATTGAAAGCATTTTGCACATCTAATTATTGCATTTATGCTACATCAAGTGATGGAAAATATAAATAAAAAATATATATATATAACTTTTTTAAATAGGAAAAAAATCTTGAAATAATGCAAATTTAATACAAAATCATAAAACTCCTTTTTTTGGGCTTAAAATATGAGTTAAAAAATAAGTATAATCTGCACACCTCAAATTTATAAAGCAATTCCCTAAAGAAAAAAAACTAAATTTTCGTGCTTTTGCTCCTATAAAACTTTTTAAATAGAACGAATTTGACCAATTTTAACAATTAAAAGCCCTTAAACTAATTCTTTGATTTAAAAAACGGCCTTAATTACCGTGTTTATCAAACATTTCTCTATAATACTACTCATTTTCATATTTTTGTATGCGGTAAGTTTCATAATTATTAGTCTAGTTGAAATTCCATCAATTAAAATTATGTTATACTATATTGATACATTTATGGTTTTAAAATAAATATCAAACTATTTTTTGTACAATTACGCAAACAAACAAGTTTGAAATCCGAAATAATAATAAACAAACATATTACATAAACGAAGTAGAAATTTCAATTTCAAAATGATATAGTCATTTTGAGACTTGCGAAAATCATAGGTATAGTCATTTTGCGCCGTAAGCGTTTCACGTTTCACACAAAGAACATTTTTTTTTAATTCTTTTCCGTCTATAGTATTAACAGACACGTCCTAGGAAAAACTAGTATTTCCCCCTGCAGTATGAATAGCCACGTCCTAGGCGAAACTAGTATTTCTACCCCTGTGGTATTAATAGACACGTCCTAGGAGAAACTGGTTTTGCAGTCGCATATCACCCGTAGTAAATGTATCTTTCGTTTATGCTTGCTGTTTTTTAAATTCCTTTGATGTATCAGTGTTTGAAAGACATTTTCTAAAGTATTCGAGTGAGAATTTTTATTATTTTGTAATTTTTGATTATTTATTAGTTTTATAATTGATTTGATTTATAATCTCTTTATTCTGCGAAACAAAAAATGAAAAGGCGAACTACTATTAATCAGTTTTTCAAAGGAAAAGTTTCCAAAACCGATACAGATGTCGATTCTCCTGCATCAGCAGAAAGTACTCCATGCTGTTCGTCGTCGGCTCGCGAAGAATTATTTGTAGAATCTGATATTAGCATAACGTTCGTAGATATAGGTACTGTCTCCGAAAAATTATATAGACACGGAAAGACTTTAGCACAACCTGTCAGTACTGAAACAAAGACTAAAGTTTTGAATGATTTGTTTGTGCCGGATGAAACTTTTGTTTTTCCAAAAACTGAGTACAACAAAAAGAACCTTAAATTTCAAAGAAATTGGCTAAGCAAGTGGCCTTGGCTTGCTTATTCTAAAATACAGGATGGTGCTTACTGCAAATATTGTGTGATTTTTGGACGTGAATATGTGGGTAAAGGAACCCACCAAAAGATAGCATCACTTGTAGCTACTCCATTCAAAAAATGGAAAGACGCTGTAGAAAAATTCAACGCCCATAACAACACTGATTATCATAAATTTTCATGCATTGCAGCTGAAAATTTTTATAAAGTCAGCAGTGGTAAAATGGAAGACATCGCTACGGCATTAGACAGCCAAAGAATTTCAGAAAAGGAAAAAAACCGATCTATGTTGAAGCCAATCATAGAAACTATAATTTTATACGGGGAAAATGAAATACCCCTTCGAGGACACAGAGATAGTGGTCCTCTAACTATTGATAAACCTCCACAAAAAGAAGGAAAGTTTAGAGCTCTTCTTAGATTTTTTTCCAAGTCTAACAACGAACTGAAAAAACATATATTAGAATGCTCCCGTAATGCAACATATATCAGTCCAGATATACAGAACGAAATTATTAGCATTTGTGGTAATTTGATACAAAAAAAAATTGGTACAAACCATAAACAGCGGAGATTGTTTTGCAATTTTAGGGGATGAAACAATGGATGTATCTGGGAAAGAGCAATTTTCATTGTGCATTCGTTATATTTCCAAAGATAGTAAGCCCATGTTGAAAGAAGATTTCCTTTCATTCACCCAGATTGCTGACTTGTCAGCAGAAAGTATCACCAAGACAATTTTAGAAACATGCAATAATCTAGGTTTAGACCTAAGTAAAGTAGTTGGCCAAGGTTACGATGGTTGCTCCACTTTTAGTGGTCATATTACTGGTGTGCAACAGAGATTTCAAGAGCTTTTCCCAAAAGCTATGTATGTACATTGTGCAGCACATCGTTTAAATTTAGTTTTAAGCGATTCCCTTAACGTGCCTTCTATAAGGAATTGTCTTGGTGTTGTAAATGAAGTTTCAAACATCTTTAGAAATAATGTCCTGGCTAATGATTCATTAAAAACTAACATATCTCGTTTAGTGCCCGACAGTAAAAAAACACGTTTATTAGGTGTATGTGAGACGAGGTTTGTTGAACGGCAAGATGCAGTCAACACTTTCCTTGAGCTGTTCCCCGCAATAGTTGTTACTCTAGAAGAGTTATCTCATACCCATCGAGCAATATCATCAACTGCTTCAACTTTGCTTGCTGCAATGGAAAAGAGTAGTTTTATTGTTGGATTGGTTATTTGTGAATTTTTATTCAATATTACATTACCACTTTCAAAATACCTGCAAAAATCAGACTGTGAATTGTCTTCTGCTCTAAAACATGCTGATAATGTAATTTCAGTTCTTCAAAGTTTGCGTCAATCAACAAGCATGGAGCAGGAAACTGATGTTGAAAAATTTAGTGAACTATTCAGAAAGGCAGAATCCTTATCTAGAGACAATTTTCAGGCAACTATCACAGTTCCTCGCCAAGCAGGTCAACAAATGATGAGAGATAATCCACCACATGGAAATGCTGAAGAATATTTCAGAAGATCGATGTTTCTTCCTTGTATTGATATCTTTATTTCTCAACTTGTGGATCGTTTTTCAAAGAATCGAAGCATCTTGGAGGGTTTTGATGTTTTACTTCCAAAGAATGCCAATACATCAAATACCAAATTGCTCCAAAAACTCAACATCTTTTATGACGACCGAGTGTCACAATCATCTATTGAAGTGGAATATTTACTTTGGTGCAAAAAATGGCAAAATAAAGAAATGGAGAAACCCAAAGGTATTATGGCTGTTTTAGATGATTGTGATCAAAATATTTTCCCTAATATTAATTATTTGTTGAGAGTATTTGCAACATTACCTGTTTCTGTATCCGAAGTTGAGAGATCTTTTTCTTCTTTAAAAAGAATAAAAACTTACCTCAGAAATTCTATGGAGAATGAAAGGTTGACTGGGTTGGCACTTATGTCAATCCATTATCCAGTAACCATCACCCCAGACGAAGTTCTGGATGCAATGGCAGTAAGTGGAAAAAGAAAGCTGCTATTATAAACTCAAAGTTTTTTGTTTATAATTTTAATTTAAGGAGACTTAGTACCCTTCATTGGACAAAATATGACAAAAATATTGATTGTCTAATTTTTTGCTTGTAATTTACTTTATACTTAGTACATGCTGATGAAGTTTCGTAATGATCCGAATATTATAAATGCAATTTAAAGCGATTTTATTATATCGCTATCCTTTTAAACAGCTACACCCACTTCATTTGAAAGAGATTTTTCTCAAATTGTGCTTTTTCGACGAATAGGCATGTTCAGTGGGATAAAACTTTTATATATTTTTTTCAATCGATTCGATTTTTTTTTTTTTTTTTTTTTTTTTTTTTTTTTTTTTTTTTTTTGGGCGGGGGGTGGGGTGTTTTTTATGATCTGTTTGATAAAGCTAGATATCGGATTTACAATCAAGTATTTTTTATTTATTTATTTATTTTACTTATAAAAATGCACAATAAATTCAGTTTTTACTGTATTTTACACGTATTTGCAGATTTTATTTTTTTCTTCCAAAATATAATTAACTTATGTTATGGTAAATACGATACTTAAAATTATACAACGCACTGCTATGAACAATTTAAAAAATAAATTAGCTCAAATTGTCCAAAATTGTACGAGAAGTCAATTTAAAAATTTACATAAATTTCTCAAGAAAATTTAAATTTTTCGAATTTTACCAAGAAATCCAACACTTTCTTGAATAGAATCATTTTCCTTCATTGAGCCTTTATTACTATACCAAAAATGCACCTTAAAATGCTAAAAAATAGTTCAGAGGGTACCGAGTCTCCTTAAATAAATATTCATGCTGTTATATGAAATGTGATTTGAAAATACAATCTTTACAATATGGTGTAAAAAAAGTGATTTACAATATAATCTTTTTCCGAGCTGCCAATGAAAAAAAAAAAAAAAAAAAAATGTATATATTATCTTTAGAAAGTACATAAATCAATGTGTTTTCCTGATCTGAACAAGCATTTATTTAAAAAAAATTTCATGAGTTGTTTTATAGTGTTTTAATCATAAAAAAATATGTGTTTTACAGAGAAATCTGCGAAATTAACAAAGTTCACATTAACATTAAAATAAATATTATTTTTTGATTCTTACATGCATAAATTAGATTATGAAGCTGAAAAATTTTAATTGAGAATCTATAGGAAACTAAATTCTTATATTCTGACTTTTGGAATTTATAAAAAAAATAGTTGGAAACTTTCCCGAAAATTTGTGGCAACATTTATATATATATTATTTTATATGCTTCTTTAAATCTCGAAAATATCTTGATTTCTGAAATTTCTACAGTTAAAGAACGTTTTTCCTGGGTTCGTACAAGTACCGTACCGTTGGTTTTCCAGACCAAATAGCAGTACTTTTTTAACCCTTTTAGTGCCAAGGAGCGCCGTCGCGCTGCTCTCGCTAGTCGTGAAAAATTCCAATGTCGCTATAGCGCTCCTTTTGACAGTTCACTTTTGCCGGGCGCAGTGTTTGATAAAGTAGTGTTTAAATTTATTTAATTTATTGTCGCCTAGTAACAGAAATACTAAATGTAAGAAGTTTTCTAATTGCGAACGATAAACTGTGAATAAAGGACATTATCATTTTATTTCTGCAATTTTTTCTAAGCTGTGAAAAATATCTTTGTTTTTCTTGTTGTCATATGATTTCGAACATTGGATAAACATAGTGATGGCCGTGTTACCGTGTTCGTATTTTTATTCATTATATTGCATTCTAACTATCTTCGATCGCATATTTTTTATATAAACATCGTGATTATTATTATTTTTTTTTAATATTTCTAATTTTGATTTCAAAATGTCGGACACAAGTGAATTTTCAGATACAGCATAACGACAGAGCAGGGCGACGGCGCTCCTTGGTATTTTTCAGAGCAGCGCGACGGTGCTCCTTGCCACTAAAAAGGTTGATCTGGTTCAAATGCGTGAAATTCCGCCTTATTTAAAGAGAAAATTTCTATAAGAAAATACTGATACCGAAGAATTTCCCGGTTTTGAAATTCCAGAACTCGTACAAACCCAGTTTTCTTAATCATGGGTAACTTTTAAAAGATAATTCATGGTTACATTTTATTGTCGTAGGTTAACAAACATTTTTTATATTTACTCACACTTTTATATCAAAGCAATTGTCGCATCTTTTTCTATAATACATAGTCACCTCAGTAATCGATGCAATTACAGAGATTGTCTAGGTCTTTCTCTTTGTAAGCTAATTTTTCTTTTCAAATAAAGTATTATCAGAAAATAGTTAGCATTTTAAGGTTTATTAGAATATTTCTATGACACAAATATTACAAACACACAAACATAGACATACATATAATGTATATGTGTTACAAAATTGAAAATTCTGTATGGTATTAGAAATGTTCGATTAAAAAAACTTCCTTTAAATTTAATTGTATGGCAACTGATATTAAGACCATTTAACGCTTCCGTTTAAGGCAGAATTCTTATACATATAATTACTATTTTAACAGGTTTTACTATTCATCTAACATAAATAAGTATATCTATATAAATACACAAAACTTGTAAAAACAGAATCTGCCTTTAACCAGTGTTGATTTCAGGAAATAACCCGGGGGACACCCCTCCCCCAGAGTAATGAAATAAGAAGTGAAAAAAAAAATAAGATTTTGTGTTTTTAATAGTCAAAAAGTGAAATTCCACCCCAGAACTCTAATGTCTCTCCAACGGAGTCACAGAAGTTCCTAATGAAGAAAAATGTCTTAATTCAACACTGCCTGTAACGGAATTCTTTCTTAAACGGAAAAATTCTATATTCTTTAATAAAAAAATACTGTACTATTACATCTGATAACACAAAAACCTGTGTAAAACGGAATTTTTCATCAACAATTACGATTTTATCTTGACAGGCAGGTTTTTCTCTCTCTCTCTCTCTATATATATACATAACCTGAAAGAAAAATTTTGGACCCCCCCCGAAACGAAATCCTGGCTACGCCACTGCAAACCACCTTGTTAAAACAGCTGTGGACTAAATGGAAGGAACAATACTTGTTGAACTTAAGATCGATCCATCAATTTAAAACTCCTGAGAGACACAAAAATCTAAAGATTGGAGATGTTGTCTTAGTGGACGGTAATGCTAAATCTAAACTGTTGTGGGACTTAGGAGTAGTTAAAGAAGTGATCCTTGGTAGAGATCAGCTCATTCGAGCTTGCATGGTAAAGACTGATCATGGACTGCTAAGAAAACCAGTTCAACTGCTGTATCCTTTTGAATTAGATTATTGAATGTTAATTGATTTCAGTATTTGAGTTTTAAATTAATTTTTTTCTACTATTGTTTGAATATAAATGTGATTTATTTCTTATTATAAATTCATAGTTGAAATATGTTTTTTTTTATGTGTAATTTCCAATTGTTAATTTATCCATTTAGAAAAAAGGTTTCATTGTGTATAATTATGCTTTATTTCAAATTGAAAGGATTATTGAGATATTAATAATATTATTTAATTTGTTTATATTATGTATATATATTTAGTTTATTTTATTCAGGTAAATATCTGGCCAGATAGGTTCATGTAGCTACATGTTATTGAAGTGTCATTTTTTATTTATATTATTCATGATATTATTTTATTGTTTAATACTTTATATGTCAGCACCTGAAGATTGAAATTTTTTTCTGTTTTATTATTTGAGTTATGATTTAAATTAATGTTTATTGTAAGAATTTAGTTTTATTGATTTATCAATATGTACTCTCATGAGTCCAGGTGGGGAGTGTGTGGGGAATCATGTTTTAATGCCAAAAGGGCGATGAATCCTGATCTTAGTTACGCGTGGCAACCCCCCTCCTGGGCTCGAGATATTTTTTGTTTTGTTTATGCTTTCAGAGAGCGAAAAGAATTAATACGCGATGGTGTTATGACAGTCTTGATAGAAGAATAATTCTAAAATATATCGAATTTCATGTAAATAATTGTAACATATGTGTAAATAAGAAGATGTACAGTATTTGTATAATGTGTATAGAAGATGTATAATATTTTTTTTCTTCCAATTGAAAAGAAATAAGAAGATGCCCGTTTTGGAAATTATTGAATATGAATCGCCTAAATTAATTTTGTGTTCGAAATCCACTGAACCAGCCGACGCGACACCTGTATTGCATTTCACAATATTAACTACACATTATTTATTTTTTAAGTTTTTGTGCAGAACTTCAAGTAAATAAAAATTAAGTGGGAGAGTTAGTAAAAAGAAAATTGAATGATCAATTAACTAAATTTTTATGCAAATAAAACATTTCATCCAGATTTTGTCGGCTAATAACAGGCATGTGACTATTTCAGGCATGTTAAATATGTTAAAATAAGAAAATTACCAAATCTGAACAGATATGGCCCACCATATAATATAAAGTATAATACATGACCTGTACTTTATTTATTTGGTATTTTAATGGATAGAAAAAACAGAATAGGAGTTGAATTGAGTAAATTCTAAAATGTTATATATATATACGGCAGATGACAGAAATCAATATATATATATATATATATATATATATATATGTGACGATTTCAGGAGAACTCGAATTATTTCCACTGGTTAAACAGAAACACGCAGTCATGGCAAGCGAGGGAAAAAACAAAAATAATAAATAAATGTAGAAGATCCAATAATTAGTCATGGGCTGCTGTAAATTCATTTATTAAATTCGTGATAATGAGGAAGGAAAAGCTCCTTGTTGCAAAAATTCCATCATTATTTCAGCGAGCTGTCCTCATCGAAGAAGCAACCCAAGAAATCTTCAGAATCCTCCTTTCATCTCGAGACTTCCCCCTTTTTAAACTGAAAAGAAAATTCTGGAACATTCGGTAACCTCAAACCATCATTCTTTTATGTAAACAGAATTCTTGTCCAGCTACGAGATTATTTTAAACAGACGATAAATTTATTTAAAAAAAAAAAAAAAATTATTTAACCAATTTATAATTGACTCAGAATTTTAAATATCTTAGGCAGACGATTTTTATACATGATTTATTTTAAGAGAAAAAGAAAAGAAATGAATTTATTAATATGCAAATTATCGTTGACGGCGGAAAAATAAATAAATAGATAAAATAAAATAATGATATTTTTTAAAGGTATGGGTTTTGGAATAAATTTAATAAGAATTTCTTAAAAAGGGTTGATAAAAACATAGAAGAAATCAGTTTTATTTGGAATATTAAGAAATAAACTTTTAATTAAGAATATTTTTAATTTAGAGCCATCTTTTTAAATTTACGCATACTGGAATAATGTTTTTTAAGGCAAATTAAGAATTTATATCGTCTGCACACAGATTAACAGATTAGATCTAGAAATAAGATTTTAATTTAATAATTTGAAGTAAGTACGGAATATTATTATAAGAAAATTAAGATAGTATAAAGGTTAGTTTTGGCGAAAAAATTTTTAATTTGTAATATTATCCCCCCTCCCCAAGACTTTGTATGAAATTGATTGTTAAATAAAACTACAAGTTCAGACAACAGAAATATAATAATTTAGAAAAGTTAAATTTTGGAATAAAACTGTCAAACTCAGGAAGCCAAGAGATGGAAGAAAAGAAAATTAACGCAATATATAAAAAATATTAGCAATTAAAATAAAATAGTTAAGAGAAAATAATTCTGAATTAAATTTAGGTAGGAGCATTTCCCTGAAAGAAATACAATAATGTTACAACATCACTTACCATTTGTAAGTGCATAGGAGATAATACATATAATAACAGTAAATAAGTTATGAATATTAATAAACAAGAGATAAAAATATAATAAAAACAATAAAAGTTCGTTCTCATGGAAGTTTAAATAACTACAATGACTTAATGCATAGTTTATTTTAAATAAGTCCTTTAAATGAAAAAAGTCTTTCAAGAATATATAAAAGAGTCTTTTTCAATGTCCAGTGAATACAGTCTCTTTAATTAAATATCTCCAAATCTAGTTTAAGCTTTGTTTTTTATGTTATGTTGGATCCAACATCTTTCAATAATATATCAATTTTTCAATAATAAATAGCATCACTCTCAATATCAATAATAAATAATATAGAAAAATTTAAATAATAACAATGTCAACAATAATAAGTAATAGTATAATAAGACTCCATATCCTAATATTTTTCAATAAGAGTATAATTAATACTAAACTTCATCATAGAAATCATAATAATAATAATAATAGTAAAACAAGAGTATAATCAAAAGAAAATATCACTATTTGTTTATTATTGATAGGGAAAATATTGGTTGAGGATAAAAATAATTACATAGCAACTAAATAATTTTCTTATCTTCTAATAGCATAAGAAAGTATTTTTTGCTAGCCGAAAGTAATAATAAAAAAAAATCATAATAATTCCAAAATCCAAATAAAATTAAATCTAACTACTTAGAAAATGGACTCTCAACCAGTATTTCCTTACAATAATTCCTCTCTGATACTCTTTTACAAAATTGTCAAATTTAGTTATAAGTTTTCAATGCCAAATGTAGAATAATGTTTTATCCACACATGGTTTATAAACTTTAATAATAAAATACAATAGGAATAAAAGGTGTCATTCTTAATTGAGAAATGGAAATAAAAAAAGTGTGCTTTTTTGAAAAACTTTTAATCTGTAGTTTTCACAATCACTGAAAATCACATATTATGTTATAGGTTTGAGTAGAATCATTAGATTTTATAACTATTATCATATAATATCTGCTGAATAAATAGAGTAATACTAATGTCAAATAAATGAGTAAATATAGTTAGACTTAAACACCCTTAAAATTAATTTATCAACATCAATTTGAAAGCTTTTACAATCAAAGTGTTCACCTTATGCCTGCATAAGGAGCCCAATTTAATCCCAAAAACTCCCAAAAACAAGTAATATTCTTGTAGCGCTCCAAGAACATACCTGCTAATGTTGAAAATTATGGTGATAAAATATTTAAAGAATAAGAATTAAAATTTAATCTACTGTCTTGACTTTAGTTTGATCTAGTGATTGTGATTGTATCTGAGGATTTGTTTGTTTTTTGGGTTGCTCATGAAACAGTTTAAAATCTTCTGGTGAAAAATAGGGTCTTAATTTAGAAACATGCACAATAACGGAATTCTGTCCTGTCTCATAATTAAATTTATCTATTTCATAAGTTACATCAGAAAGTTTATTTATAATTTTATATGGTCCAGAGAAAGTAGGTTCTAATTTTCGAGTGTTAGGGTATTTGAATTCTTCATAAATTACAGAGTCTTGTATTTTTAATGGGCCTTCGACAAAATGTCGATCATAGAGTCTTTTACTTTTAAGGTGAAATTCCTGAGTTCGCGCTTTCGCAATTTTGAGGGCTTTGTCTACTGATGGGTAATAGTTTTGTTTTAAAGGAGATTCATAAGGCAATTGACCATAAAATAAATAGGCAGGTGGAAATTTGGTGATAGAATGGGGCGTATTGTTGTATTCTTCGATGACTTGGTTTAATAATCTAGTCCAAGGTATTTTAGAAGAAGTGGAATTAACTTTACATTTAAGCCTGGTAACTATAGTCTGATTAACTCGCTCTACTTTTCCATTGGTCTGAGGATGATGTGCAGATGTAAAACGCTGTTGAACATGATGATTTCTAAGGAATTTCTTAAACCTTGGAGATCTGAAAGATTTATGCCTGTCACTAAGTATTTTTTGAGGTGCTTTGATATTGAAAATTTGTTTTAAACAGTTAGTGTATGTTTCAGTGGTAACATTTTTGGAGGGAAAAGCCCAAACAAATCTAGTTGCATGATCTATTATTATGTGTAAGAATTTTTTTGTTGAGTTGTAATAGTTAAATCCACCAACAGTATCAATAGAAAGACATTCAAAAGGTTGATCTGTTGCTGGCATAGCTTGTAATAAGCCGAATCTTTTCTGTTTTGGTTTTTTATTTTTCTGACAGGTATCGCAATGTTTAACAAATTCGGTAATGTCTATTGTCATATTAGGCCAATAATAGTTGGGAGATATTAAATTAAGCATTTTTTGAATTCCTAAATGTCCAAAATTATCATGAGCAATATGGAGTAATTTTTTTCTTAATGACATTGGTACAACAATTTTTTTGAATCCCTTTTTCTGAACTATAATAATTCCATTCTCTTTTTTATATTTTTTGTCACAAACATTGTCTTTGTCTTGCATCTCTATAATTTCTTTCCTATCTAGCAATAAACTAATATGTTGATTAAAATGACAAACAGGATTTCGTGACAACATGTCTGCTTCGACATTTGTTGAACCCTTTTCATATTTTATCTCATAATCAAACATACTAAGTTTGAGTGACCATCTAAAAAGCCTACCTCTTAAGTTTTTAACACTCTTTAACCATACTAGAGATGCGTGGTCCGTATGAATTGTAAACTTGACACCATGAAAGTAATGATAGAATTTGTCAAGAGTATCTATAATAGCTAAACATTCTAATTCAGTTATGAAATAATTTTGTTCATAACTCTTCAAAATTCTAGAATGATAAGCAATAGGATGTAAGAAATTATCTTTATCAGGTTGTTTTAGAACGGCACCTACTGCTATCTGAGAGGCATCTACAAACATATGTAAAGGTAATTTAGGATCATAAATTTTGAGGATGGGTTTAGCAATTAAAGAATTTTTTAATTTTTCAAAAGACTCCTGGCACTCTGAGTTCCATTCCCATATTGTGTCTTTTTTAAGTAATAGATTTAGAGGATATCTAATTTCAGCATATTTATTTATGAATTTATGGTAAACATTAATGGAACCTAGAAATCGTTGTAACTCTTTCACATTGGAAGGAGGTTTTAAATTTTTGATGGTTTCAATATTGGCATTTGCTGGTGTTATTGTTCCATTAGTAATTTCATAACCTAAGAAATTGATTTTATTTTGGCCTAATTTACATTTAGAAAGTTTAAGTTTAATGTTTTCTTGTTTGCAAATGTTAAAAATTTGAGCTAAATGGTTTAAATGTTCTTCTAAAGAGGAAGAGAAAATTATAATATCATCAAAATAGTGGCACGCAAAGTCGATTTTATATTTATTAAGGATTCTTCGAATGGTTCTGTTGAATATGGGAGGGCCCGTTTTTATGCCAAAAGGGAGCACGAGCCACTCAAAAAGTCCAAAATTGGTTGCAAATGCTAATTTTTCTGTATCGGATGGATGTATTGGTATGTGCCAGTAGCCAGAGGCTAAATCCAAAGTTGAAAAATACTGAGCACTACTCAATTTATCTAAAATTCCATCGATACGGGGCAAGGGTTCTGCATCATTTTTAATTATTGCGTTTAATTTTCTATAGTCTATACATAATCGCGTTTTTTTACCTTCCTCTCTTTTCATAACTAGTGTAACAGGGGCAGAATAGGGGCTATTACTTTCCTTTATCAGTCCGGCTGCTAACAATGATTGAATTTGGTTTTTTATTTCTATTTCTTCTAGAGGAGATGTTCGGTAGGGCCTCAAAGATATAGGTAGGTCTGAGTTTAGTATAACGCGTTGTGGTTCAATATTAATCCTACCCACATCATATTTATGCTTTGCAAAAATATCACTATAAATATGAACTAATTCCCTTAAATTTACATCTTGAATTAAATTTATTTCCCCAGTTAAATCTGAATCCGAATTATCGCGAAAATTTTGAAGAGTCATGGAACCTCTATAATCAGGATGCACATTAATTGCGTGATCATATTCAACACAGTCTTCATTTTTCATAATATTTCCACAAGTAGATTGTAACTCTATATCATGATTATTTACATTCAGTGTTTCATTATCATAATTATCTATTGCTACAGTATTACCAGTATTTAATTTCATATCTTTTTTATATTCAGAGGTTACAAATTCATTAGATTGATCCCTGTTTTGTTGTACTTGGTCCATATTTACTGTATTGAAATGAAGGGATCTCTCATTATGTATGGATATACTGTTAGTTATAATTTTCCTTCCCTGCCTTACAATACAATTTTTACAATCTATGGTTAATTTAAATTTAGAACATTCTTTTAAACCCAAAATAGCGTAATCCAAATTTGTATTGCATACTAAAAAGTTAACATATTTTTTAATTTTACCCACTTTTAGAAGAACACTACATTTTTTATTTATATGTAAGAATCCTTTTGCCTGACCAATGGTAACTGAGGGTATAGTCTCAATTTTAGCATTAAGTTTTTTAACAAATTTAAGTGGCAATATTGCAATAGTTGAGCCAGTATCTACAACACATGGTAAATTATAATTATTTGTATATCCATACACAAATAATAGTCAAATATTATGAGAATTATTTTGTGAGCTACTTGGAAGAGTATCAGAGGAGTGCAACTCACTCCTAAAAATACATTCTCTTTCCCAATGAAAAGCATTACTGACACCCCTATTTGTGCATATCCTACAAGGTCTTGAAGGGTATGAATTTTGAATATAATTATTTTGACAAACTCTAGGTCTTTGAAACTGAGATTGCCTTTGGGAAATCCAATTCCTAGGTGTATTATTGGGCCTAACTGGCTGAATCCAGGGCCTAGTTGGTTGAAAAGGTTGAAAATTTTGTCTAGCTGATGGTTGATTTATTACTTGGTTTGAAACTAGTGGGGTGGAAACTTCCACGAATTGTTTGACAACCCGGTACCATTCTGTGGTACTACTAGGAGGATTTATAATAATACTGTTTTTGAATTCTGGTTTTAAACCATCAGTTAAACCTTGTAATAGTATATTTTCACTAAGATGTAATTTCCTACCAATTTCCACTTTCTTACGAAAATAAGTTTCTAAATTGTCTAAATTATCTAATTTCAGGTTTGAAAAATCAGAAAAACTCGGGATGTCTAATTGAATGAATCTTTCTATCAAAATTTTCTTAATTTGTTCATAATCCGTACAATTTAAACAGTCATTGATATAAATTTTTTGCGCTTCCCCTTTCAGATATTGCGCAATAGAATTAAATTTCCATTCTAGATTTTTCTTTTCCTTTTCACATGTTGTATCAAAATAAGTTAACCACGACAAAATGTTCATTCCAGAACTCGGGTCAAACGGTACGAACTTAGGATCTTCCATAATTTTTTGATTCTTACTCATTAGAATAAATGAAGCACTTCTATTTTCTTTATTAAATCCCGATCGTAAAATCATTCGCAATAAATTTCAAAGTTAATAATTTCTATCAATTACATATTTTTTCAAAATTACTATATCAGATCCATAACATACAATAAATAATAGAATAATAAATAAATTAGTAAATTAATAAATTAACTTCAAATTACTCTCATCAATAAAATAATAAATAAATAAATAAATAAATAATAAATACTTTCCATCAATCATAAATAGAATAGAAATAATAATCAAAACATTTAATAAAATAAACTTACAGTTCACGAAAAATCTTCAATAAAATCCATTCTTCATTAAATTCCTCATCAAATACCTTTCGCATACTCACCACTTTGAAGTTATTAATTTTCAAAAATTTGTCATTATGACCATGATTATCTTGAGTCATCAGTTACACATAAACAGCAAAAAGGTGGAATATCAGGCCTCAGGAATTCACGAAATATTTAGAAGAAATCTTTCAAACCACTCGCACAGAAAGCTGTTTAACATTAAAATCTCCTCTGTTACATTCACTCGAGGAATCAAAAGATAATGGCAATTCTTGCTTAATAACACTTTCAACCATGGCGGGAAAAATTTTCGGCGATCCATATTTTTGTCATCACTTCGTTTCAGTAGATTCATTCGATTCATTTACATAGCATTTTACTTCTTCAGTAGATTCATTTCAAAATCCGAAACAGGCACTAGCACAGGCATTACCTATCCTGTGCGACTTTTCGATTAGTTGTGACGATTTCAGGAGAACTCGAATTATTTCCACTGGTTAAACAGAAACACGCAGTCATGGCAAGCGAGGGAAAAAACAAAAATAATAAATAAATGTAGAAGATCCAATAATTAGTCATGGGCTGCTGTAAATTCATTTATTAAATTCGTGATAATGAGGAAGGAAAAGCTCCTTGTTGCAAAAATTCCATCATTATTTCAGCGAGCTGTCCTCATCGAAGAAGCAACCCAAGAAATCTTCAGAATCCTCCTTTCATCTCGAGACTTCCCCCTTTTTAAACTGAAAAGAAAATTCTGGAACATTCGGTAACCTCAAACCATCATTCTTTTATGTAAACAGAATTCTTGTCCAGCTACGAGATTATTTTAAACAGACGATAAATTTATTTAAAAAAAAAATATTATTTAACCAATTTATAATTGACTCAGAATTTTAAATATCTTAGGCAGACGATTTTTATACATGATTTATTTTAAGAGAAAAAGAAAAGAAATGAATTTATTAATATGCAAATTATCGTTGACGGCGGAAAAATAAATAAATAGATAAAATAAAATAATGATATTTTTTAAAGGTATGGGTTTTGGAATAAATTTAATAAGAATTTCTTAAAAAGGGTTGATAAAAACATAGAAGAAATCAGTTTTATTTGGAATATTAAGAAATAAAGTTTTAATTAAGAATATTTTTAATTTAGAGCCATCTTTTTAAATTTACGCATACTGGAATAATGTTTTTTAAGGCAAATTAAGAATTTATATCGTCTGCACACAGATTAACAGATTAGATCTAGAAATAAGATTTTAATTTAATAATTTGAAGTAAGTACGGAATATTATTATAAGAAAATTAAGATAGTATAAAGGTTAGTTTTGGCGAAAAAATTTTTAATTTGTAATATATATATATATATATATATATATATATATATCCCTCTCTCTCTCCCCCCCTCTTTCTCATATATATATACACACACACATATATGTGTGTGTGTGTGTGTGTGTGTGGGTGAGAGAGAATGAATGAGATTGCGCGTGTGCAAATTTAATGAAAATATAATTCAATTAGCAGACCCAATTTTTTTAAAATCTTAGAAGAAAATTTTTAAATATTGTTTATACATAACTGGCAAAATACTGAAGCAACGCAAGTATTAAAAAAATATTATGCAAGATACAAAAGTAAAAAAAAAAAAAAAAAAAAAAAAAAAAAAAAAAATACGTGTGGCACTCGGAGACTGCCGCGGTAAAGCTATTGCATAGCATTTTTTATCAACTTATGCAACTATAATTATTTATATATTTTTTTATTTATGCAGTTTTTTTGTCTTTGATATTAATTCAAGTTTTTTCTTTTTCTTTGATATTAATTCAAGTTACACTTTTTGAGCGTGATGACCGATAAGAAAACATTTTTTTTTCTTTTATTGAATAAATGAGAATTTAATATCGTTTAAAATATTTTTATTATCTTACAATACATGTAGGTTAATCAGGAGTTTTTATAATTGAAACTATAGGTTTATGGTAACTGAAATAAGAAACATAAGTTTGAGACTTGATATCCTCTAAATATCTGAAAAATACCGCGTCAATGTCTGCCGAAGCCTACCGTAGAATACCGTGCCGAAGTCTGCCGAACTGAAACGACGTTAGCCGGAGTGTTCGGTTTTTTCTCGTTACGGAATTTCTAGATTCGGTCGCCGCGCTCAAAGCCCGCGATAAAAGCTATGCAATAGCTCAATAAATTACCAAACAAAATTTGGCCGCGCTACGAAAATTAGATCGCGAGTTATAAGCATTTAAAATTTTTCGACCCTCACCGTGTGGGGTCTCCTGTCACCAAAAACTAACAATGTCTCATAATAAATTACCAAACAAAATTTGGTCGCGCTACGAAAATTAGATCGCGAGTTATAAGCATTTTAAATTTTTCGACCCTCACCGAAGGGAGTCTCCTGTCACCAAAAATTAACACTGTCTATTAATAAATTACCAAACAAAATTTGGCCGCGCTACGAAAATTAGATCGCGAGTTATAAGCATTTTAAATTTTTCGACCCTCACCGAAGGGAGTCTCCTGTCACCAAAAATTAACACTGTCTCATAATAAATTACCAAACAAAATTTGGCCGCGCTACCAAAATTAGATCGCGAGTTATAAGCATTTTAAATTTTTCGACCCTGTTAGGTGTTCTCGTTACGGAAGTGTTAGGATTTTCCTCGTTACGGAATTTCTGGATTCGGTCGCCGCGCTCAAAGCCCGTGATAAAAGCTATGCAATAGCTTAAAAAAAAAGAAGAGAAAGTGGGTGTGTGTAAATTTAAAAATTGTGTAAAAAAAAATAAATGAATATTCACATGCAGATGAAAAATCAAACAAGTGTCAAAATGCTCCCAAAAAAAAGTATAACTTTATTCAGACTTTTGCCATTTATTTTTATTCCATTGATATAAGCACAGAATTACTACAATAAATGCATATTGTAAACTGTAGTGCCCAACAAAATAAAAAGGTATAAATAATAACAAGTGCTCATTTCAAAACAGATTTTTCAATCTCACACATTATATCCATTTAACTTTGATGATTATATTCTAATAGACATTTTATCAATCCTACTTTTTTTTGACACTACGTAGAAAAAACAGCGTACTTAAATACTTTTTTTGAATGTTTGTTCATAAAATATTTGAATCACTATTTCCACAAATAGTTAACTACATGTCCGGGCAAATACATCTTCAAGCATGAAATTTACTTTACTGCATATCAAAAAAATCCTTAAATTACAAGCATGGAGGAATGACAGTGTTCATACACAAACAGATATACTGTAATACTGTAGTTGTCTATTATAATTTACAAAGAATTACATTCATCTAATGAATTCAATCTGAACTAGCATACAACTTTTATATAATTTGTATCTTTTAATCAGTATGAATTTTTTTAAATCAATTAAATCAAACAATCATACTTTGAATATTACATCAAGTTTTTTACATAAACATTTTTTTTTTTTTTTTTTTTTTTTTTTTAAGGTTAACACATACAGATAGTTCACCAAAAACAAAAAAGGAAATCTTGATGACTTAAGGTAAATTGCAGGGATGTAGTGGAAAATGTTTGGTGGTATATGCACGAAATTTTAGATTTTTTATAGAAACTATGTACCCCTGTTTCTCAAATAGAACTATAATGTATGCCTTCTACTTACAGCTCATTGAGTAGCTGTACTAATAATGGACACTTTAGGAAAAAAAAAATACTCCGATTGTTTGTGTATCATTTTTAGTTTTATTGACTGTGGCAACAGCGAGTATTCGATATTGCACTGAACTCTTTCTTTACACACCTGTGCTAAAAAATTTGCTAAGATTGGACCACACGATTTTTATTTTTATTTATTTTTTTTTTTTTGAAAGTTTAAAATTTGCTGTAGTGGACACATTTGAATTATTGTATTAAACAATAAGTGAAAGATGGAATGGCTAGAAATATACATATAGGGGAGAATGAAGCACATATGAACATGGGCCAGATGTGAACCGTACAATTTTTTACTAATTATTATATGTTTAATTTTTAAAAAATTATCAACGATGACAGCAGCTGTAGACATATGGTAAAAAAAAATTTTTGAAGCTTTTTGACAGTTTACTTATCCTCAGTTGCCAAACCACTGTTTGTAGATCTCAAAAGTAAAATCTCAGTTCCAATTTGCTAAGCAAATAACTTTATTTATTCATTTATTTGAATTTTAATGTTTTAACATATACTATGAATACTAATAAATATTTTTAATTAAAAAAAATCTTCTAAAATTGAGAAATGTTAAATATTTGTCAATTTAACTCTAATGGCCATGTAAGGCCCTTGTGAACAGACTAGTTGGCGCAGGTATGAACAGTTTATAAGTGTCCCAATAATCATTCAGCGATTATGTTTAAGTTAATTTCATGAGAAAATATCACTTTCAATATCAATAATTTTCGTCATACAACATTCGATTTTGTATTGGAACTTCCACAAAAACATCTCTCAACAGGTACATAAAGAGCAACAAGCTTTTTTATGTTCAATTGTAATTTAAATAAATTTAATGTTTTCTAAAATGCAATAATGTTATGCAATATTTTACTAAATGCTTCTTTAAATATATTTTTATGCATTAATACAAATTAGTTAATGTTAATACAAATGATAATAATAATGTTAATGCAAATGTATTGTATGTTAAACAAGTTTGTAATTTTTTCTGTTTCATTTCTTAAAAACTTGCAATGGTGGCTTACTTTTCCATCTCTAAAATGACTATGAATATGATGCGTAGAAATGGAGACAAATATCAGTAATATCTTAAGAAAATAAATTTTTTAAATTGATAACTACCATAAAATCCCGATTGTAACCCCCCCCCCCCCATTTTTCTAAAAGCAATAGAAATTAAATTTGGGGGTAGACTTATAATAGAGATTTTCTTTTAAATCATTAAAAGACCCTTTTCATGTGCGTTCGTAATTTTAAAAATACGTAGCACCTATAGTTGTCGTTCAATCTGTCCGTATGTATATAACAACGCAAAAACTAACCAACCGAATCGTTTGAAATATAAAATACATAATTATTACATAATTTTGTCGAGTCATTTCAATTGCTATGAAACTATTTAAAATTTTATGAAATTGATATACGTTACTGAGGAATACTACAAGTTATTTCCTGTACAAAAGAAAGGTAGCATTTACAGAACACACAAAAGATTTTGGCTACATACTGTATCCGAAATACTGTATACTATTACATCTGATCTGGATATTTTTAGGTGCGTTCGTAATTCTAAAAATGCGTAGCACCTATAGTCATCGTTCAGTCTGTCCGTCCGTCTTTCTGCCCACATATAACAGAGCAAAAACTACTTAACTAAATCGTTACAGATTTAAAATAGATAATTGTTGCATAAACTTGTTGCAAAACTTTCTCGTGTCATTTCAAATTTTATGAAAAGCGGATGTAGAATTTCATTACAGGGACAATCAAACGTATTCCATACATCACGGCTAAAAGGAGAAAATAATTTCAAGTACATTTTGATGGTGTTAAACTCTTTCGAATATAACAGAAATGACATGAATCTATGAAGTAAGGTATCTGATGCAAATTTGGCCAATGCAGATAATATGGCCAACCTACAATATTATTATTAATTTCAGTGAAATCCAAAAGAAGATGCTTGGATCTATTACCTAGATATCCGAATAACATAGTGTAGCACCGTGTTGGTCGCAATCCTTGATCATGTGCATAAGGGGGCAGTCATTGTTGATTTGTTGTTAGTTGCGTTTTCATTTTATTTAAAAAAATCTGATAAGTTTGTTATTTTTTCTTATTTAAATAAAGTATTTGTATTTGTTGTTATACATAATATTTTATCTGGTTTAAACTCCTTTTTTAACTGTAACAATGAATTTTAATATCTGAGTGTTCAAGCAGAATTACGAACACTTTTTCAAAACTTATCATTGTTGATAATATGTCCATTGGACATATTACCTGCACGTATGGCATACTACATTCATATAAATAAATTTTTCTACTTTTTATATTTCTTTATTTATGCAAATAACTGGGTTAAAAAATTTAATGCACTATTAGCATTAAATACCAAATAATACAAAATAAATATATATATTACTACCAAGTAAACACAAAAGAAAACAAGTACAGTGGAGCATCGTTTATACAACGCCGAAGGGACTACCGAAAAACGTCGTATAAACGATAACGATGTATAATCGATTTTCACCTCCAAAACTAGAATTATGTTTTAACTTAATTTTAATGTTTAATGTGATGATTTGCATGAATTTGTAAATTAAACAAACCAATATAAGCAAATAACCAAAAGAACGGGGTGGGGAGAAGAATTAGTAGGCAATTTAAATATGGGTACATTTATTTATGTTTCACCGAAAGGTTCTTCATTTGCAGTACATCATTTCCTTTCGAATTAAAGTCAAAGATGAAAAACCCCGCGTGGCCAACTAAAAGTCGCCAATATTGATAACTATTAGAAGGATAGTCTATTTGCAACTTAAAACAAGTCGAGAAAGGTGACCATCCCCGAAAACAAGAATGACCCCTCCCAGTGTAATCAGTTACATGTAAGCTGCTTTTGCAGACTAATCGAACACCAGCCCACATTTGTATAATGTGGAGTACATTTAAACACGCTCTTTGGTGTCATTCATAGCTGTCAACTTCCGTTCGTTCGTAAAAGACACAAGAAAAATAAACAAAAATAAACCTATACAAAATCGAAAAATCGACGTATAAACGATTTTCGGCGTCGTATAAAGGATATAATTTTACATTAAAATGAATAGGAATGAATCGGGACCACATTAAAACGTCGTATAAATGTAAACGTCGCATAAGTGATCGTCGTATAAACAATGCTTTACTGTATAATAATGTTAAAATAAAGTACTACATTTTCTTCTCGATTTTTTTCATTATTTTTTGTAAAAACTCAAAGTTTTTGGTTTTCTATGAGTAGTAGGAAAACGACAGTACGGGCTCAGCCGGTGGGACGGTGGGACCGTCCCACCGCCACCACCGTCCCGCCACCATCCCTCCTGGTCCCTCCTGCGGTACCCCCTGCGCCCACCGTGCATCCCCCTCCACGAACGCCCCCTAGTGGAAAAAAAGAACATTCTATTATAACAGGATAGGTGAACAACCTTCCCTAATTAAAAATATTATCAATCACATCTCAACTCGGACAATACCTCTCTTTAACTGACATTTCCTCTCCTAAACGACCATTCCCTCCCTGAAACGGTCATTACCTTGTAAACAATCATTTCTAAAGCTATATAAATCTATGTTTTTCGATATTATTTTTAAAAGGATGTTAAACATCGAAGTGATTAGTGCTTTATGTGTTTACATATTGATGTGTGCCGTTTTTTCACTTGTTTATATTTTTACTAAAGTTGATAGACTAGCAGTAGATTTTATATTAAATTTTAACGATACAGAGAATTTTCCCCATTAATATCATATTATGGAGAAAAGTTATCAGGATCCAAGTCAAATTGCTAGTTTTGGAGGAGTGGACGCTCTTCATCGAGCAGTTCACGGTAAGGTATATAAAAAAAATAAATCTTGGTTAGAAGGGCTTGATGCTTACACTCTTCATAAACCTGTACGCAGAAAATTTCAAACAAATCGAGTGATTGTGTATTCTATAGATCAGCAGTGGCAAGCGGATTTGATAGATTTAACTTCTTTGCAGAAATTTAATGACGGATTTCGTTACATTTTAACATGCATTGATATTTTATCTAAGTATGCATGGGCCTACCCTTTGAAATCGAAACGTGCTGAAGATATAGTAGCTGTGTTTGAATCCATTTTTCGAACAAGGAAACCAAAGTACTTGAATACTGACGCCGGTAAAGAATTTTTAAATTCTCGTTTACAGAAGTTTCTGAAGCAACAAGATGTTCGATTTTTTAGGACTTTTAACAATACGAAAGCTTGTGTAGTGGAAAGATTTAACCGCACTCTGAAAACTAAAATGTGGAAATATTTTACAACGCATCACACCTATCGATATATTGATGTATTGGATCAATTTTTAGATAGTTATAATCACACCTACCATACCACCATTAAGAGACCCCCAAGTGAAGTGAATAAGGATAATGAAAGTGAAGTGTGGTTTTCTATTTACGGTAATATGTCAAAACTGAAAAGGAAACCTTGTGTTTTTAATTCAGGGGACTTAGTACGTGTTTCTAAACATAAAATGACTTTCGAAAAAGGATATGAAACAAATTAGACGGAAGAACTATTTTTAGTAACAGAATGTGTCACGAGAATTCCCCCAGTTTACAAAATCAAAGATTTATTAGACGAACCTATAGAAGGAACTTTTTATGCAGAAGAATTACAAAAAGTACAACCAAAAAACCACTTTGACGTTGAAAAGATTCTGAAAAAAGTAAAAGAAAAAGGCAACTTGAATATCAAGTTAAGTTTAAAGGTTACCCTTCTAAATTTAATCAGTGGATACCTTCTTCAGATTTATTTTCTCTATAAAACACCCATTTTTTTACAACGAATGATCATTCACAATCATGTCATTCTACGTGACGCTACCTTCTGACAGTTCAATGAACTATTTTCCAGAAAACAAAATTTCACATTATTTTACAAGATTACCTATGCCTTTAGATTTAAAAGGTGAATGGGAAGTCGGTTTAACTGAATTGATTTATCATCATACATGGCGTAATATTACTGAATATGGTAACGAGTATGAATATGTGTCAGGTAACATTTTAGAATTACCAGATGGAAGACCTAGAAACGGTAATGAATATGAACAAGATGACAGTGACACGAAAAAAATTCGAATCCCATCAGGATATTAAGAATCTCCCAACGATATCATTAAAGTGATAAATTATCAAAAATTTGGTGATAGAATTTCAGTTAGCTACAATAAACACACTAAAAAAGTGAAAGTTTCTTTGAAGAAATATGCACAATTGAAATTTTTATCCGATTTAGCCGAATGTTTAGGATTCTTACCAGGTGAAGTAATCTCAAATGTTTCGACTCCCTCATTATCTTTTGAAAGTCCCTTTATAGCTGACCCGCACGCAGATTTTAAATTGCTCTACTTGTATAGTGATATTGTAGAACCTCAGATTGTTGGAGATACAGTGGCACCCTTATTGCGAGTGATTCCTGTTAAAGGTGAGGACGGAGATATGATTCATGAAGTGTTTGACAGACCTCATTACATACCAGTGACTCGGAAAAATTTTCAAACGATTGAAACTGTTATAAGAACACACACAGGACGTTTAGTGTCATTTGATCGCGGGAAGTTGATTGTGAAACTACATTTCCGTCAGAAATATCTTTCATAATGCTTGTTCCTTACCAATGCTGTAATCAATCTTTTGAAGATTATTATACACATCAAACAGGTAGCGGATTGAACTATTATCAAGGAAATACTTTCCAGAAAGGTTATGGTTTCGGAGGACTTTTCCGTTCACTTTTCCGTGCAGCTGTACCTTTATTTAAATCGGGTGCTAAAGCAGTTGGAAAGCAGTTATTTCATACCGGTGTAGATGTGCTAAATGATATTTCTCAAGGTTTTAATATTAAAACAGCGGCTAAACGGCGATTTAAGGAAGCCGGGAAAAATCTGACAGACAAAGCAGCAGTTAAAGTGAAATCTGTGATTGGATCAGGTCAAAGGAATAAAAAACGAAAGAGACCTCAAAGTTCTCTCAGTCGCCCTAAAGCCAAGAAAGTGAAAGCACGCGATATTTTTGCTTAAAGATGTCTGGTCTTATCCATAAAGATTCTCCCGTTTGCGTCAAATCTGAACTAGACTTGTTTATGATTCCACCTACGCAAACAGCTATAGAAAAAGGTCACTTTGTAGAATATCATCCACTGGCTACTATATCTGAGAGTGGACCAGTTGAGTTTAACATTACAGGCAATAGTGAAGATTATATTGATTTATCAGCATCTTACCTTTACGTGAAAGTAAAACTAACTAACGCTGATGGAACCCCCTTACCCGACAAGACACCTGTAGCACCAGTTAATTTATTTTTACAAGCATTGTTTTCTCAAGTAGATGTGAGTTTGAACGAAAGAGTGATTTCCTCTTCTAGTAATACTTACCCGTATCGTGCTTACATCGAGACTTTACTGAATTATGGAGAAGATGCTAAGAAAAGTTTACTTTCTTGCGAATGTTTTTTCAAAGATGAATGTTTGGATATAGTCAATCCTACACTTACCGATAACCCAGGACTTCATAAAAGATATGAATTAACTTCAAAAATTAAAGTTTTGGATATGATAGGCCCACTACATTGTGATATTTTTCAACAAAATAGACTTTTATTGAATATGGTAGATTTGAAAATTAAAATGACACGTAGCAAACCCAATTTTTGTTTGATGGCTGATAAAGTCGGAGATAAAACACCTGATTATAAAGTGGTGTTACAACACGCCTCTTTGTTTATTCGAAAGGTGAAAGTTAGTCCAGGTGTTTCTATCGGACACGCTAAAGCGTTAGAGAAAAGTAATGCTAAATATCCTATCGATAGAGTTTTGTGTAAAACATACTCAATATCGAGTGGAAGCTGGTCTTTTATGCAAGATAACGTATTCTTAGGATCTATGCCTAAACGTGTAATTACAGGATTATTAGAAAATTCAGCCATTAACGGACAGTATGACCTTAATCCGTTTTTCTTTAACCACTACAACGTCAACTTTTTAAGTATTTACATTGACGGACAGCCAATACCATCTAAACCATTAGAATTAAATTTTAACGAAGGAAATTATATTGCAGCCTACCATCGATTGTTTCCCGGCTTTAACCGAGATAATGGAAATTATCTATCTCGAGAAGATTATGCTAAAGGACACACTCTATATGCATTCGATTTAAGTCCGGATTTATGTGATGGTCCACACTTGAATTTACAACATCAAGGAAATTTAAGAGTTGAAATTAAGTTTTCTTCAGCACTTTCATCAACTATTTCCGTTCTGATCTATGCAGAATTTGAAAACATTATTGAAATTTCTAAATCAAGGCATGTGTTGTGTGACTTTCCAAACTTGACAAAGATGAACTCTCAACAGATTAAAGACATTTTATCTCATAACAAATACACTAAGAAATATTTTTTAGATGTGTTTCCCAGCGATATGCTCCTAACACAATTAAGCAATACCCCTGCTGTTTCGTATGCAACGTCGATTCTTCTGATCAACCCGGTAGTCATTGGCTTGCTTTCTACATAACTTCACCTAGAAGAGTAGAATTCTTTGATTCTTACGGAAATACTCCAGACTTTTATCAAGGACCTATTTTAGACTTTACTTTAAAATTCTCTCAAGTGATTTTTAACCCTTTAACATTACAAACAAATGTTACAGCTGTTTGTGGTCAATATACAATTTTTTTCCTCTTTTGTAGATGTAGAGGTGAATCTCTGAAAAAGTTTTTGTCGCAGTTTGTATCTGAAAACTTATGTAATGACCAAAGAGTGTATAATTTTGTTGCCAAACGATTTCATGTGTATGTGAATTTTTATCAATAAAAAGTCTGATAAAATACCATATCTTTTGTGTCTGTTTTTATTTGTTATGGATTTCCCAAGCCTTCAACACCCCTTCACAGCTGTTTTAGCAGGACCTTCGAAAAGTGGGAAATCTTTTTTTATAAAATATTTCATCTACTTTAAAACATATATGATAAAACCTACACCCGATAAAATTGTTTGGTTTTACGGCATCTACCAAAATTTATATGATGAAATATCTGACGTACGTTCATTGAAGGTTTCCCAACTAATTATGAAGAATATTTAGGAACCAATACACTGTTCATTATAGATGATCTTATGCGTGAAGTTGGCGGTGATCGTCGACTTACAAATTTATTTACCAAGGGGAGTCATCACCACAATTTAAGTATTTTTTTTATCACACAAAATTTTTTTCATAAAGGAACGAAAGATCTTCGATCGAATGCTGACTATCTTTTCCTATTTAAAAACAGACGTGATTTAAATCAAATCACATGTTTAGGAAGACAATTATACCCACGAAATCATAAATTTTTCCAAGAAGTTTACGCAGATGCTACCCGAAAACCTTTTACCTACTTATTAATTGATTTGAAAAATGAAACAGATGAAGAACATCGGTTAAGAACACAAATCTTACCGAATCAAAATCAGTATTATTACACTCTGAAATATAAATAATTGCGAAAAACGACAGACTCATCATTCCATAAAATGTCACCGACCCGTAAACAGGTCAAGGATTTACAGCTAATTCACTCATGTCCAAAAGTATTGCACAAGCAGTTACTGAAAAAGCTACCTTCAAAAGTGATTAAAACCATCTGTGAATGTTCTTTAAACGTGTTAAAAGGAAATATAACAATTTCACATTATCAGAAGAAGCAGCTTGGAAAACACAAATATCTTCTAAGAAAATTAGCCTCTAAAAAAGGTAGTCTTTACCAGAAAAAACGTTTAATTATTCAAAAAGGAGGTTTTTTAAATAATTTGATACCAGCTGCTGTTACAGCTTTGTCAGCGCTTATAAATGGAGTTTAGCAAAAAGTTTGTTTTAGTCCCTGAGAGTGATTTTTCTAAACATACACCTTCTCAAAAGCAACTAAGTGAGTTTGATAAAGAAATGCAGAAAATTTTGAATAGTAAATTACAAGATTTTGAAAAACTGCAATTATACTACGACTTGTTAAAAAGAAAAATGAATTTAGAAGATTTTAACCCACCATTCAAAATGGATGTTACAGAAAAGGATGAACCTCCAAAACCGGCTGAAGATGAAACTATGCAAAATCCTGCAAATTCCGAAGACAACATTTTAAAAATGATTCCAACAGGTGTTCAAAAACAAGGTGAACAACTCTTGCAATATTTGAAAACGTATCCAAATATTTTACGTTGGAATGAACGAGGAGAGATTATTTATAAAAACCAATTAATCCCTAAGTCTAATCTAACTGATTTGATTGGTTTAATACTCACTCAGAGAAAATCTTATAAACATTTATCTGGGAGAGAAGAATTTTTAAAAGCGTTGAGTTCTATGAATACTCCCAAGCTTTTCTTCAAGAACAAATATTTAACTATAGATGATAATGTGTATTCACCTATAAAAAATGTTAAATCGATTGTTAAAGCTAAAAAGACTCTTAAGGCCCTACATCAGTAACGCTCCGAGATAGAACGGCTAATGTTATTTCAATGGAAGAAATTTATCGCTTTCATTCCTTTGCATTTTGTTTAAATTTAATAATTTTTGTTGTTTTGCAAACCTGTAGGTTTAAAGTATGCACGTGATTCTGAAATTTTATTTCTTTTTTGAATTTTAAGGCGATACAAGTGCGTTATTTTATAGTCTTTAAAATTCACCTTTAATGTCTTATTACGAAAAATCTGTTTGACATTTTAAAATTTGGTAAAACAGCATGCAGAGTTTAATTATTTAGCTTTCAGAAAATGTTTTTTATTTTGATTTTTAAAAAAATTTAATCTATGCTATTTGTATAAAAAGTTGAAGCACTTTGATTTAAAAGAGTCGAAAATGGTGTTTAACTCCGCCTTTAAAAGGGAGACGCCTTAAGAGTAATTAGGGTGAAAGACGATATGGGTTTACCCTGTAGGGAGTCTTACAGGGACGAAGGTGTAAAATCTTGCCTGTGGCTATTAGTAAAATGTTGTTTGCTGCTTTAGGATGAAAAAATAAAAACATCCTTTTCTGAATGCATGATATCTCACGCAAGAAGTTCGATCAGAAATGAATTTCAGAAATGATGTAAATACATGTTGATTTCAAAAAGTTTGTTTAATTAGGCATCTAATCTCAAATGTACTTTAAAAGCATTATTGATTTCGAATAAAAACAGATTTACCATTTTTATTATTTTTCTTCCATATATTTGAAGTTTAATTTCTAAAAAAGATTCTTTAATTGCGTACAACATCAAAGTGATATATTCGTTAATTCATAAAACATAACAGAATTAACTTTTTGTCATCTGCAGTCGACAAAGGGAAAAGAAGAAAGGGCAGAAAGAAAATAACAATGGTTCTGACATTAAAAATGAATAGATATATTCGCGAATAAATACATTTGTATTAAATTTTTCTATGTCTTTTTTTTTTTTTTAATCATTCTTTTAGACAATTCTTAATGAATTAATTTAAATGTTCCTTTTCATAAATATTTCATAAATATTTCTATTTTAATCAATAAAAGTTTGCAGTATACCCACTCTAAAATATAAAGTAATTATTATGCAATTTATGATTAAATTGGATAACACTAATTTAAAAGATAGAAATATATTTATTTTGACACTTCTATCGAAAATTATGACTAATTTACAATACTTTAGCAAATATATTCTGTTGCGGTAAAATTCACATCCGTAAATGATACATTTATGCTTTATTGTATATAAATTGTCTTTCCTGTCTTTTTCCCTTTCAGAAAGATAAACGAATGATTTTTAAAGTTCTTATACTATTTTAACTAAATAATACGTATATATTCCAAAGCCTGTCATAGTCTAACTGATCAAAATTTTAGAATAACGGTTTTTTCAGTCACGCGAAAAGACAAACTCAATTATACTAAACCTACGGAAGATTTTTATAAAGATGCCATATTTTCATTCCAATTTTTAATTATTTTTTTTTTCTGCATAGTATAGGTGACGATGGTTAGTATAGAGGCCGATTTTTACTTTTATCGATACTGATTGTAGATTTTAAATATGAGGATAATATCACTTTTGAAAACGGTTCCGAAAATGAAACTGTCCTGTAAAGAAAATTAAAAAAGTAGAAAAAGGCCTTTGAAGAGATCGCTCTGAACTATTAAAGGGGGAAAAAAATATTAAAATGCAGACGAGATTTATTTATAAATTTCGACCGTTGGATTATCGTCGAAAGAATTATTATAAGCTAGTAAATTGTTTAGCTTGATTAAAGTTTTTTTTTTTTTTTTTTTTTTTTTTTTTTAATACCCGTAAAATAAATCGAAAAATAGAAAATGGCCTTTGTGCAAATCGATATCAACTAGGCAAAGTAAGAAAAAAAAAATACTTAAAACTATTAAAACACAGACGATAAACTTTTATAAATTTCTTTCATAGCATTAGCTTTAAAGCGAAGACATTGTTTCGTTTAACTGCAGTAGCCTCTTTAAAATAAATGAAATCGTAAAGGCTATTCAATGTAAGAAAAAAAAAATAATTTTTTTAAATGTAGGCGAGATATTTTTATAAATTTCTACAATGGGATTTCGCTTGACTGAAGTAAGTCACTTTAAAATACCTGTATCGAAATCAAAAATTGTAATACGGTCTTTGTACAGAAAGATCTCAGCTGTTCAATATAAAAAAAATTATTAAAATATAGACGAGATATTTCTATAAATTTCTGTCATAGGATTTCACTTCATTGAAGTAAACACCTTTAAAATACCCGTAAAAAAATCGAAAAAAATATAAAGAGGTATTTGTACAGAAATATCTCAGAAATTCAATGCTAAAAAAATCATTTAAAAAATTAAAATGTTGACGAGATATCTTTATAAATTTCTATAATGGGATTTCTCTCTATTCAAGTAAGACACTTTAAAATACCCGTAAAAAATCTAAAAAATGTAAAAAGATCTTTGTACAGAGAAATCTCCGATATCTAATGCCCCCCCCCCCGAAAAAAAGTTTAAAGACAATTAAAATACAAACGAGATATCTTTAAAAATTTCTAAAATGTGATTTAGCTCTATTGAAGTAAGTAATTATAAAATACCCGTGACAAAGTCGAAAAGATATAAAACGTTCTTTGTAAAGAAAGATATCAGTTATATAATGAAACAAAAATTACAAGTATTAAAATGATCTATAGAAATGACTTTTAAATGATCTTAAAGATATCTTTATAAATTTCTACCATGGGATTTTACTTGATTGAGGTAATCATCAGTTTATATTTACTTGTAGACGAGATATCTTTATAAATTTCTAACATTCAATGCTAAAAAAATCATTTAAAAATATTAAAATGTAGAAGAGAAAAATATATATTTATATGAACTTCAAAACTTCATAGGATTTCGCTTGATTGAAGTAAGCCCCTTTAAAACCCCCATAGCAAACTCGAAAAAATATAAAACGGTCTTTGTACCGCAAGCTCTCAGATATCCAATGCCAAAAAATCATTTAAAAAGATTTAAATGTAGAAAAGATACATTTATAAATTTCTAATACAGGATTTCGCTTGACTGAAGTAGCCTCTTTAAACACCTGTAAACAACACCAAAAAAGTACTAAACGGTCTTCACACAGAAAGATCTCAGCTATCCAATGACAGAAAAATTATTTAAAAATATTAAAATGTAGAAGAGATATTTTTATAATTTTATGCAATTGAATTTCACTTGACTGAAATAGCTTTTTTAAAATTCCCCTAAACAAAGACGAAAAAGTATAAATGGACTTTGTACCGAAAGATCTGAGATATCGAATGCCAAAAAATAATTTAAAAATATTAAAATGTAGAAGAGATATTTTTATATATTTCTACCATTGGATTTCACTTGACAGAAGTAGCTTTTTTAAAATGCCACTAATAAAAGTCTAAAAAGTACAAAACGGTCTTTGTACTGAAAGATCTTTGCTATCCCATGACAAAAGAATCATATAAAAATATTAAAATGTAGACGAGATATTTTTATAAATTTCTACCATTGGAATTCACTTGACTGAAGTAGCCTCTTTAAAACACCTGTAAACAAAGTCGAAAAATAACAAAACGGTCTTTGTACCGACAGATCTTAGCTATCCCATGACAACAGAATCATTTAAAAATATTAAAATGTAGACGAGATATTTTTATAAATTTCTACCATTGTAATTCACTTGACTGAAGTAGCTTTTTTAAAATTCCCCTAAATAATGTCGTAAAAGTACAAAACGGTCTTTGTAACGAAAGATCTTAGCTATCCAATGACAAAAAAATCATTTAAAAATATTAAAATGTAGAAGAGATATTTTTATAAATTTCTACCATTGGATTTCACTTGACTGAAGTAGCTTTTTTAAAATTCCCCTAATAAAAGTCTAAAAAGTACAGAATGGTCTTTGTACCGAAAGATCTTAGCTATCCCATGACAGAAGAATCATTTAAAAATATTAAAATGTAGACGAGATATTTTTATAAATTTCTACCATTGGAATTCACTTGGCTGAAGTAGCCTCTTTAAAACACCTGTAAACAAAATTAAAAAAAAAGTACAAAACGGTCTTTGTACCGAAAGATCTCAGCTATCCAATGACAACAGAATCATTTAAAAATATTAAAATGTAGACGAGATATTTTTATAAATTTCTACTATTGGAATTCTCTTGACTGAAGTAGCTTTTTTAAAATTCCCCTAAACAAAGTCGTACAAGTACAAAACGGTCTTTGTACCGGAAGATCTTAGTTGTCCAATGACAAAACAATCAATTAAAAATATTAAAATGTAGAAGAGATACTTTTATAAATTTCTACCATTGGATTTCACTTGACAGAAGTAGCTTTTTTAAAATTCCCCTAATAAAAGTCTAAAAAGTACAAAACGGTCTTTGTACCGAAAGAACTCAGCTATCGCATGACAAAAAATATTTTAAAATATTAAAATGTAGAAGAGATATTTTTATAAATTTCTACCATTGGATTTCACTTGACAGAAGTAGCTTTTTTAAAATTCCCCTAATAAAAGTCTAAAAAGTACAAAACGGTGTTTGTACCGAAAGAACTCAGCTATCCCATGACAAAAAAATATTTAAAAATATTAAAATGTACAAGTGATATTTTTATAAATTTCAAAAAAGCAAAATCATATATAAATAAAGTCATTATCATATTTCATTAAATTCAATAAACAGGCATAGAAACCGCGATTAAAAGTTTTTTCTCTCTCTTTCTTATTAGGTACTAATTTGGAATTAAGGTGATAAAATGAAGCAATTTTTTTACAAATATTACTATTAATATTATTTTTATTTATTTATTTATTTATTTTTTAATTACTAGCAATGACAGCCCCGGCAGACATATGGTAAAACTTTCTTGAAGCTCTTTAACATTTTATTTTTCTTTAGTAGTCAATTACAGTCTGTTTATCGATCTCAAAAATAAAATCTCAGTAACAAATTGCTAAGCGAATAACTTTATTTATTCATTCATTTATTTAAATTTTACTGTTTTAACGTATGCTATGAAAACTAAAATATTTCCGATAAAAAATTTCTTCTAAAATTGAGAAATGTCAATGATTTGTCAATTTAACTCTAATGGCTATGTGGGGCACTTGTGAACAGACTAGTTGAGGCAAATACGAATAGTTCATAAATGCGCCAATAATAGTTCTGTGATCCTGTTTCTTTGACAAGTTTCCTGTTTCTTTAAAAATATTAAAATATAGAAGAGATACTTTTATAAATTTCTTTCATTGGATTTCACTTGACTGAAGTAGCTTTTTTAAAATTCCCTTAAACAAAGTCAAAAAAGTACAAAACGGTCTTTGTGCCGAAAGATCTGAGATATCCAATGCCAAAAAAAAAAAACATTTAAAAACATTAAAATGTAGAAGATATTCTTTTTTTTTGTTATTACTACCATTTGATTTCACTTGACTGAAGTAGCTTTTTTAAAATTATCCTAAACAAAGTCAAAAAAGTACAAAACGGTCTTTGTACCGAAAGATCTGAGACATCGAATGCCAAAAAATCATTTAAAAATCTTTAAAAGTAAAAAGACATATTTATAAAATTCTACTATAGGATTTTGCTTGAATGAAGTAGCTTCTTTAAAACACCTGTAAACAAAATCAAAAAAGTACAAAACAGTCTTTGTTCCGAAAGATCACAGCTATCCAATGCCAAAAAAATCATTTAAAAATATTAAAATGTAGAAGAGATATTTTTATAAATTCCTACCATTGGATTTCACTTGACTGAAGTAGCTTTTTTAAAATTCCCTTAAACAAAGTCGAAAAAGTACAAAACGGTCTTTGTACCGAAAGATCTGAGATATTGAATGCCGAAAAATAATTTAAAAATATTAAAATGTAGAAGAGATATTTTTATAAATTCCTACCATTCGATTTCACTTGCCTGAAGTATCTTTTTTAAAAAATCTGTAAACAAAATTAAAAAAGTACAAAACGGTATTTGTACCGAAAGATCTAAGCTATCCAATGACAAAAAAAAAAAAAAAAAAAAAAAAAGTCATTTCAAAATATTAAAATGTAGAAGATATATTTTTATAAATTTCTACCATTGGATTTCACTTGACTGATGTAGCCTCTTTAAAATACCTGTAAACAAAATATAAAAAAATACAAAACGGTATTTGTACTTAAAGATCTCAGCTATCCCATGACAAAAAATCATTTAAAAATCTTTAAATGTCGAAAAGACATACTTATAAAATTTTACTATAGGATTTCGGTTGACTGAAGTAGCTTCTTTAAAACAGCTGTAAACAAAAAGGTCTTTTTACCGAAAGATCTCAGCTATTCAATGACAAAAAACATTTAAAAATATTAAAATGTAGAAGAGATATTTTTATAAATTCTACCATTGGATTTCATTTGACTGAAGTAACCTCTTTAAAACAACTGTAAACAAAATCAAAAAAGTACAAAACGGTCTTTGTACCAAAAGATCTGAGATATCGAATGCCAAATAATGATTTACAAATATTAAAATGTAGAAGAGATATTTTTATAAATTTCTACCATTGGATTTCACTTCACTGAAGTAGCTTTTTTAAAATTCCCCTAAACAGAGTCGAAAAAGTACAAAACGGTCTTTGTACCGAAAGATCTGAGCTATAACATGACAAAAAAATCATTTAAAAATATTAAAATATAGAAGAGATATTTTTAGAAATTTCTAGCATTGGATTTCACTTGACTGAAGTAGCTTTTTTAAAATTCCCCTAGAGAAAGTCGAAAATATAAAAAACGGTCTTTGTACAGAAAGATCTCAGCCATCCCATGACATAAAAATCATTTAAAAATATTAAAATGTAGAAGACATATTTTTATAAATTCCTACCATTGGATTTCACTTGACTGAAGTAGCTTTTTTAAAATTCCCCTAAACAAAGTCGAAAAAGTACAAAACGGTCTTTGTAGAGAAAGATCTAAGCTATCCAATGACAAAAAAATCATTTAAAAATATTAAAATGTAGAAGAGATATTTTTATAAATTTCTACCATTGGATTTCACTTGACTGAAATAGCTTTTTTAAAGTTCCCCTAAACAAAGTCGAAAAAGTACAAAACGGTCTTTGTACCGAAAGATCTGAGATATCGAATGCCAAAAAATAATTTAAAAATATTAAAATGTAGAAGAGATATTTTTATAAATTCCTATCACTGGATTTCACTTGACTGAAGTAGATTTTTTAAAATTCCCCTAAACAAAGTCGAAAAAGTTCTGTAAACGGTCTTTGTACCGATAGATCTGAGATATCGAATGCTAAAAAATAATTTAAAAATATTAAAATGCAGAAGAGATATTTTTATAAAATTCTACCACTGGATTTCACTTGACTGAAGTAGATTTTTTAAAATTTCCCTAAACAAAGTCGAAAAAGTACAAAACGATCTTTGTACCGAAAGATCTCAGCTATCCAATGACAAAAATTCATTTAAAAATATTAAAATGTAGAAGAGATATTTTTATAAATTTCTTCCATTGGATTTCATTTGACTGAAGTAGCTTTTTAAAATTCCCCTAAAGAAGGTCGAAAAAGTACAAAATGGTCTTTGTACCGAAATATCTGAGATATCGAATGCCAAAAAATAATTTAAAAATATAAAAATGTAGAAGAGATATTTTTATAAATTTCTTCCATTGGATTTCACTTGACTGAAGTAGCCTCTTTAAAACACCTGTAAACAAAATCAAGAAAGTACAAAACGGTCTTTATACCGAAAAATCTCAGCTGTTCAATGCTAAAAAAATCATTTTAAAATATTAAAATACAAACGAGATATCTTAAAAATTTCTATCTTGGGATTTCGCTTTATTGATGTAAGCCACTATAAAATACTCGTAACAAAATCGAAAAAATATAAAACGGTCTTTGTACAGTTCAATGATCTCAGCTATTCAATGCTAAAAAAATCAATTAAAAATATTAAAATGTAGAGGAGATTCTTTGGAAAATGTTTAATGTGCAATCTCTGACATAATAATCACGATCTGTATGTTGTCTTTTAAAATTACATATAAATGATTCAATTTCACTTGAAACTATCTAACAAAAAAGGTCAATGTCGACTTGTTTTAAAACGGATCCGAGTGTTTTGGTAAGAAATTATCTCGAAGAAACTATCCAAATGCACATATCCCTCGGGCTATCAGTATAGAGCACGCGCATGTGACGTCACGCTTCAGCTGCTCGCTTGTTTGGGTGGCAAAAACGATTCCTTTTCCACTGTAATTACCACAGACTTCTGGTACAAATATCTTTACTTTGAGATATTAACAAACTTTATTAGAGTTATTAGTGCACTTTTTTTGTAGTGTGCTGTGGCAAAACACACGAGGGGGCAGAATTATTATTTTTTGGGTGGGGCGGGGAGAAAGGAGATATTTATAGTTATTAGATATCATATATCAACGAATTCATTGATATTTTGAATATTATATGGAGGATATGAGAAGAAAGGGAAACGGAAATTTCAGTAATGGGGATTATTTATATTACTAATAATTTCTCTATTGTCGTTATAGAACAACAAACAAAAAAATATTAGTATTAGTATTTTTTTTTTTTTTTTTTTTTTTTTTTTACATAGAAATAATAATAACTAATTTAATAGATTTTAACGTTAAAACTTAAGAAATCACAATTTATGCTTCTCACTCTTTCCTACTAGCATACAAATATATTTGTATCAGGGGGGGGGGGGAGCGTAAATGATTGTAGGTTAACGATAATTAAGATTATTTTTCATGTATTAATGACACACAGGTCTGGCATTTTTTTAAATGTATATTTTTAAAAATAAATAATTTTTTAAATCAATATTTTAAAATAATTATTTTTAAATATTTGACAATCAGCAAACTGAATGGGGAGGGCAAAGAGAAGACTGGATGAGAATTTCAGAAACAGAGTATAAGTTATATGATTAATTATTTTTGCGACTACGGAACGATAAATTGAAAAGATTTATTATGTAAAATAAAGATTTAAAAAAAAAACTCCTTTGTATTCCGGAAGGGGGGGGGGGCTACATGGAGAAGCGTAAGTTCGGAATGTTAGGAAGTGATTTTAATCATTATTTATTTATTCTTATTAGTGAGCAACAAATATATCAGTTTTCTTTTCAAATGAAGAATTTCAAAGTTTTAAAATTCATTCTGCTGGAGGGGGAGGGGCAGAGGGAAGAAATTTTTTCGGAATAAAAGAGATGATAAAAAATCGCTATGTTTGTATTGATATATTTGATTATTTTTTGTCACTGGAGGGAGAAAAAAATAGTAGAATTTTTTTTATAGAAATTAAAAAAAAACATTTATTTGCTTGATGGGAATGGGGGGGGGGAGGGGGCTAAGAATGGAAGCATACATATTTCGGATAAGCTGGAGATAATCTAAATTATTATTTATTTATTGTGATAAGTCAGAAACAAATGCGACAACTTTTATTTAAACAAAATAAAGAGTTTTAAAAATATGAAACTGTATATGATCAGAGGAGGGGGGGCAAAGGGCGGAAAGTGTAATTTTTGACAGAAGAAACCTAATTTGCTTTATTCATTATTGATTTATTATCAGTACAAAGCCGTAAACGGAACAGAATTTTTAAACTATATAGATATAGATATCAACAATAAATGTTTATTTTTTTTTATATATCGGGGGGGGGGGGGGCAGAGGGTGAATGAAACATTAGAAAAAGGTTAAGCCTAGCCAGACAGGACTATATTTTTCCAAAAAATAATCATGATTGGACGAAAAAGTCATGATATCGGGAAGATTGCTATGGATTTAAACGACGACAAACAAGGAACGGCGAAGTTTCTGCCACCCAAATAGTGAAAATGACAGTTTACTTGCAACCGTGCCCGTGCTCTATTGAAAAGGTGCGAGAGTTTTTAGCATTTGCTAATGACTTTTTTCTACAAGCGTCTGGGAAGAGAACGGCTGCTAACGGTACGACTTAGAAAATTTCGGCTTCTGATTAACCCGTTTCTGCGCGTGCGTCAGCAGAGGCGAAAAGGGAAAAAGGTTGTAATTTCTTCCTTCCACTATACCGTACTGAGAAATGGATTTTCCCTTTTCGTTGTGGATTTGTTTAGGAAGTGTTTCAGAAAGAACCAAGTATATTTCTAAGCGCATAATGCGATTTAAACTTTAAGCTTTATTTGATATAAACTCATAATAAAACTATTTAATTGAAACTTTTTTATTTATTCGAAGTTATTTAAAGCAATGCAAAAACTTCAAACGGTTTTAAAAGTTCATCTTTTATACAAATTACAAATAAAAACAATGCTAAACATAAACAATATTAGAATACAAATAGTAAACAGTTATTTGTGCCTTTTTCAATTCTCTTTATTTACATAGCTCTTTTGAATAATTATTAAATTCAAAATTTTCAGTGTTATAAATGACCGAATCTGTAAAAATAAATAAATAAATATGTGTGTTGAGCTATTTAAAACTTATTTAGAGAATTTAAATGCTTTAAAAAGGAGATATTTTTCCATTAACATCAATTAAGTAATAAAACGTTCCCATTAATCAGAACTTATATATATATATATATATGATTCATATAGTTATTGCTCTTTTACACAAATGATAAATAAAAACAATGCTAAACACAAAGAAGATTGGAAGACAAATAGTAAACAGTGTTTTGTGTGTGTGTGTTTTTAATTTGCTTTATTTATGTAACTCTTTTGAATTATTATTAAATTTACAATTTTCAGTGTTATAAATGACTAAATTTGTAAAAAAAAAAAAAAACTTTAATATGTGGGTTGAGTTACTGATAACTTATCTAGAGTTAAATGATTTTTAAAAAGAGGTATTTTCCATTAACATCAATTAAGTAATAAAACGTTACCAGAAATCAGAAAGAAAAGCGGTTCTGTGGTTAAAGCCCTTCTCAAAATTTCTAAAAACTGATTCAATTTATACAAAATTCATTGTGATAAAATTAAAATATGATGTGTAAAAACAAGGGTGAAAAAAATCTTAGCAAATAAAAAATGTTTACCATTCATCTGTTGCAAGTCCTCATAATAAAAACCTCTATTTCAACATAAAATTAAAGAAAAAATGAGAAGCAATAGTACCAAAATAACACATTTTTATTACAGCTACTGCTCCTTCTTATGTTTTTTTTTTTCGATAGAATTTATTTGGGTTTTTACACTTTTCAATTATTTGACACTTGTCACAAAGAGAAATGTTGATGGGGAAGGGTGGAGCACCAGATTGAAACTTCGCCCCGGGCGCAATTTTCTCTTTGCATGCCGCTGGTTGAGCCCTCTTTAGATACGGCTCTGATTAAAATATGCTTTAATAGTTACAATACAATTAAAACATAAATCTAGATTTTTAAAGACATTAATGTATCCATTAAAACACAAAAATTACAGATAAATCTTTTACAGACAAGAAAAAATATATATGTAAATTTGTATTAGTAACAGGCATTTTTTTGGGGGGGGAGGGGGGGGCTTATATGATCCTTTTTTTACAGATTAATTAACGATGAAATTTCTTCTTAATCCCATTTAAAACTATATAATTTAAAAGGAAGAAAATGTGAACTAGTTATCATAATAGAAAGAAATCACCTTAAATTCAATTAAATTATCCAATAAGTTTTTTTATATGTCTGACTCAGTGGTGGAGCCAGAATCTCATCTGGGAGGTTTAGTGATTGTTATTCATAAAGGGAACAATTTTATAATATTACATGCCCATAAAGTAGCATTTAGTAAATATGCGACATATAAGACCAACATAATAAAAAGTACATACGACAATTATAAATTAAGCATTTAGGTGTTAAAAAGTTCATTAGTAAACACCTTTTAAAATTTTGAAAAAAAAAAAAAAACACAGGAAGGAGTAATAAAAATGTATTATTTTGGTACTATTGCTTCTCATTTTTTTTTTAAATTTTATGTTGAAACATAGGTTCTTATTATGAGGACTTGCAACAGATGAATGGTAAACATTTTGTATTTGCTAAGATTTTTTTCACCCTTGTTTTTACACATCATATTTTAATTTTATCACAATGAATTTTGTATAAATTGAATCAGTTTTTAGAAATTTTGAGAAGGGCTTTAACCACAGAACCGCTTTTCTTTCTGATTGCTGGTAACGTTTTATTACTTAATTGATGTTAATGGAAAATACCTCTTTTTAAAAATCATTTAACTCTAGATAAGTTATCAATAACTCAACCCACATATTAAAGTTTTTTTTTTTTTTTTTTTTTTTTTACAAATTTAGTCATTTATAACACTGAAAATTGTAAATTTAATAATAATCCAAAAAAGCTACATAAATAAAGCAAGTTAAAAAATAAATATATAAATAAAAACACAAAAAAAACTGTTTACTATTTGTCTTCCAATCTTGTTTAAGCTTAGTATTGTTTTTATTTATCTTTTGTGTACAAGAGCAATAACTATATGGTGTGGTGGTGTATTTCTGACGGCCGATTATCTGCGCTATGGGATATAGGCCCTATGGGGTGGGTTGCCCTCCGTGGGGGTCTTTCTAAGGGAACGTAACCCGTATTTACGCAAGGTTCGAAGAAAACCACGGGAAACTTCGAACGGTTAGGCCGACGGTCGCGATTAGGTTCGAACCCAGCACCTACCATTTACCAGTTTGGCGGTCAGAACCTCGCGGCCACTGGTGGGGCGCAATAACTATATGAATCATATATATATTATAATTTCTCATTAATGGTAACGTTTTATTACTTAATTGATGTTAATGGAAAAATTTCTCCCTTTTAAAACATTTAAATTCTCTAAGTAAGTTATAAATAGCTCAACACACATATTTATTTTTTTATTTTTACAGATTCGGCCATTTATAACACTGAAATTTTTTAATTTAATAATACTTCAAAAGAGCCATGTAAATAAAGCAAATTTAAAAAAAAGTACAAATAACTGTCTGCTATTTGTATTCTAATCTTGTTTATGTTTAGCATTGTTTTTATTTGTAATTTGTATAAAAGATGAACTTTTAAAACCGTTTGAAATTTTTTTGCATTGCTTTAAATAATTTTGAATAAATAAAAAAGTTTCAATTAAATAGTTTGATTATGAGTTTATATCATATAAAGCTTAAAGTTTAAATCATATTATACGCTTAAAAATGTACTTGATTCTTTTTGAAACACTTCATAAACAAATCCACAACGAAAAGGGAAAATCCATTTCTCAGTACGGTATATGGAAGGAAGAAATTGAAAGCCTTTCTCCCTTTTCGCCTCAGCTGACGCACGCGCAGAAACGAGTTAATCAGAAGCCAAAATTTTCTAAGTCCTATCATTAGCAGCCGTTCTCTCCCCAGACGCTTGTCTTTTTTCTTCCTGGGGTATCTTATCCCCTTTTTATCGCCTGGAGGTAAAGGGTGGCGTGAGATGACCATTTTCTTATTAATTACAAGCTTGGAAAATATCATTGGTCTTTTAAAGTGTCAATCTTTGGGTTCGGGATACGCCTTCCTGGTGGCAACACGCATAGGTTTGTGATAGAATTTTCAGTTTCGGTTTGACTGATGCAGGCTCTTAAGTCCCCTGTAATACGTTGGCAGAAATTATATAAATAAATATATTTTTTCACTAAATTTATCATGTGTCATCTTTCTTTCTTAAACACCCACTTTCTTATACGTAAACAAACATTTTATCCTCATCTAATATTTTTAAACAAAATTTTTTTTTTCATTTGAAATATTTTTTTCACTTTGAAATTTTTTTTCATTTCGAATTTTTTTTTTTTTTACTTTGAAATTTTTTTTTCACTTTGAATTTTTTTTTTCATTTCGAAAAAATTTTTTTTTTACTTTGAATTTTTTTTCATTTCGAATTTTTTTTTTCACTTTGAAATTTTTTTTTCATTTTGAAAAATTTTTTTTTCATTTCGAAATTTTTTTTTTCATTTTGAATTTTTTTTCTCACTTTGAATTTTTTTTCACTTTGAAATTTTTTTTTTTACATTTTGAATTTTGTTTTCATTTGAAATTTTTTTCACTTTACAATTTTTTTTTGTTTGGAAAGTGAAAGTTAATCTTTGAAAAATTTTTTTATTCAAAATCTGTTCAAAGATTTTAATGTAGAGTTGATTTTTCTGAAAAAGAAACTTCTTTTTTTCTGAAAGAAAAAGTATAAATTATTTTAACACATTAATTACACCATTTTGAGACACACCAGTTTATTTTTCTAAAATTTACAAATCATCAAGTGTTTTAAACAGAACACCAGCTAACACTTTGTAATTTACATTTTGAAGGAAATAATGTGAAACAATCTGTGTTTCCTTGACAAAAAGTTCTGATAAAGCTTTAAAATCTATAGTACAGAGAGATAATTCACCTAAACTTAAAAAATTTTCTAAGTCACTGGAAGTCATACAAGCATGGCGAAGTTGTGCGGATGAATTGTAGACACATCCAAGACATTCATACTCTGATTTAAAAACTTTTTGCAGTTCTACTTCTATCAATGCTACTAAGCTTAGTTCTAATGTTGTAAATTCTACAGCGCATGTTTCCGAAGGTAAGAGTTTATGAGCAATTAGAGTTGGTAAGTGATTTTCATACAGATATGTGAGCACTGTTTCATTGAAGGAGCTTAGATGGTGTTTTAAGTTCTCAAGTTGATATTCATCTAACCAAATGCAACAACCTTTCTGAATGCTGCTGATTTCAGCGATACCATCTTTAGATAATATGAGGATGAAGTTGTTTGCAATGAAAGATGATGTTGTATAAATTAAATTGAAATCAAATATTTTCTGAACGAAACGATACCATGATTTTAAATTCATGGAAACACCATTTTTTGTAGGAGTTAGTGGTTGAGTTTCAGAAGATCGAAGAAATTTTCGAATGTGGATAATGACAGAACCTTTGAACAGTTCACAGGTTAAATAGATACTATTTCCAAGTTCTTTTAAACAGATTCGTTGATTTGAATAGCCATCGTTCATATCCATAGATTGAGAGCTTTTCTCATTTCCGCTAGATAATGTAGGAATTGCATCAGCGATTGGCGTAGATGACGTCTGGAATGCAGTTGAAGAAGTGGGTTTATTAGATGAAGACTCAGCTACAGCCGGAGAGGGGGGTTCATCAGATAAATTCATAATTAGTTTATTAAAATCGATGCTTTGAAACACATCATCCAAATTATCAAAAACATCTTCTAATTCACATTCATTTTTCGATTTTTTCTCGCAACCATTCTGAGAAGAATTATTAGATCGTTTCATTTTTTCCAAGAGAAAAATTGATGCGACTTTCCACAACAAAATATAACAGAGTTATGTTGCCACGCACAAATTCGAACTCACGCATAACTTCTGTGACGTCATATTCAAACCAATATTTTAGTTCACATTTTGTGCACCTGGTGTTGACACAAACCGAAAAATTCTTTCTCACAGTTTTTGAAAACAACGCCTGCTTCTTGTGACGTCATATTCGAACTATTTTTTTTACTTTAAGTTTTCTACACCTGGTGTTGACATGAATCGTAAAATACTTTCTATTTAAAAACAACATCTGCTTCTTGCAGTTTTATGAGCCAACCTTGAAAAAATGTTCTGTAACCGAAATTTTAATCTTTAAAACTGTAAACAAACTAGAAAATTTCATGACAGAAAAATTAATTTTCTGAATGCGAATACAAAAACTCTTAATTAAATTAATAAAACTAGATTTTTATTTAGAAATAGTCTTCTTTTCAACCCTGAATTTAAAAATGAAATGTATGTTTAAAAAGAAAATATTTTTTTATGGGGTCCCTCCGCCTCCCGCCACATCTCCTTATGTGGCGCCCCACTTTTTTTATCCAGATCTTCATTTTCTTTTCTTCATTTTTTTTTCTTTTTCTGTTTTTTAATTTAATTTTCCTGTTTTAAATTTGATGATGACCATAAGCGAGACTTGTTATACCATCATCTAGAATAAATCGTTTGTCGTCAAACGGGCTGAGTGCTAGCTTCTGTTGCTGTATAGTGTACAATTGATGGTAATCTTGCTGGATTCTTTTGTTTATTGTACAGAGTGTTTTCAGGTGATGTATGCATTCGGAATATTGTGAGTGTTTTATTTTCTTTCGAACGATAGATGTAGGTACTCCTTTGGCTCTTTTTTTCTCTCCATCTTCTGATAGGATGCTGTACATTTTCGCTTTAAGACCGACAAATTCAAAAATAGTTTTTCCATTCATCTCATCCTTAAATTTACCTATTGTTTTCTTATTTTTTTCAGAGTAGAGGGGGTGGTTCTTAGGATAATCGGAGAAGTCGAATTCGTCTCGATGTTCTTGCATATCTTGTAGTATATTATCTGTTTGGATGTGGTAGGTGAGTGAGTCGGTGTCGGTGAAAAGCAGTTAAGCACGATCTTGATAGTGTTTCTTAATTATGTTGTAATGGAATTTGTACATATGTAATTTTGCGAGATCTAGAATAGCGAACCCTACATAGATTGGACGATTCATAGTCAGAGTGGTTTTGACTCGTTCCACGGCTACCAGTCCCTCATTCAAAATCTTGAAGTTGTTAAATGCTGGAGATGCGACAAGTTTTTTTGACCTCTTCTCGTTGTTACACAACTCAATATTCCGTCTCAAGCGGAGATTCTCCATTGTTTTACCGAAAACTGAATTGTTCAACAATTTGAAGAAGTCTTTCACGAAAGAACTGGTAGCTTGTTTCCTCTTATCAGTGTTGAATTCTATGTAGGGCTTTAGCCAAGGTGCTTGCCTAAATTTAATTATTCTGTGAATGTTAATGAGTTCGAGACCAAGTTGGAGATAGAGTTTCAAGTTTCTGTAGTGGACGATGTAGTGTTCTTTGTCTTTTAAATTCGGTGAGAGCTTCGAACTTCCTTTGTAGGGTCTGTTGTTTAATAAAGATTTTGTGTAAGGAGATAACATGTCTTCAGTGATGTGAATGTTTTCCGGAGCAAGTGGGTATTCGTTGTGGAGTAGATGAAGTTCAGGGGGATAACGCAAGTCCACCTCCAGGACATAGCCGTAATCTGCATTATCTGGATGGGAAAGGATGCTGTTTATATCTGTTTCAGATGGTTGAATCCATTGAAACTCACCAACAGGTAAGTATTCGGACATAGCCCAGCCATATAAGTTGTTAGCGTCCCAATACATGATATGGCTTGTTTTATTATTTTTGTTGTAATTAGGGACATTGGGATTGTTCGCTTTTGCATATCGTTTAGTGATAGCACTCACACCACCTCTTACACCCTTCTCAAAAAACAAGAGCATGTCAATGTCTGTGAGAAGTTCCAATTGTACCTGAGTCATTCTAAGACAAGCTTGCCATGCGAGTCCTGGAGATGTGAACATGTGTGTAGGATCAATTTTGTAATATTGTAGGCAAAGTTTTCTGAAGTTTTGGAAGATGTCAGCTAGAAGAAGGACGTCACATTTAACATATAAATCGTGATATTCACCGAGATTTTGAATATTAAAAGTTTCCCAAACATTTTGAGCATGTTCATAATCTTCTATGGAAATGGGTTCATCTGTTAAATCGTTATGGAATGATGAAGGTGGAGGGAGCTGTGTTTCATCAAATTTTTGGAAGTCTGTAAAATAGCTATATGGGTATATCCCTTTTCGAGTGAGGAGTGAGAGGTCTGTATCTTTAGGGAAATTAGCTTTAAGGAGGTGAAAGTCTGTTGGTTGCAGATTAGCTGTTAATTTTTCAAGAGATGTAGGTAAAAATTGGAATGAGTCGAGAAATCTAAGTTTTATGGGACAGTCTTGTTTTTTTGATAGTAAATGATATGTATTTTTCCATTGTATTTGCGATGACATCTATATTGTAACTTTTAAATTTTCCTAATTCCGTCATCAGATGGTGACCGTCATAATGTTTTAGATTGTGAAAAATAACTGGGATGACTTTAGGATGTTTATATTGTAGATTACAATTCATATGGGCAGCACCGCGGTATGCACCTGTTATATGATCATGTTCTCGGCATCGCTTGTTGCCTAAGGGCTGATCGTAGTTGCAACACACAGTAGCTTCTCTAAAGGTTTTTTCTTGTTCTTTGGATGGTTTCAGAGGTTTGATGGTGTTTAATGTTTCGGCTAACTCATCTCTTTCTTGAAAAATATTCTTCAAAAAATCTGATACGGCATCTTCTCCCCGATACGTTTTCATCTTCTTGTGTGTTTTCCCATCTTGATCAATTATTATGTAGGCATAGCCGCAAGGGATATGTTTTTGTGTGGGGATAGTATAGGAAGTACTAGGATTAGGCTCTGTAGTGTGAATTAGAACGATAAGACTTTCAAAATCGGCTATGATGATATAAGGTGTTAAGTGTTGGAAATGATATCCGTTAAATTTTTAAATATTTTTCTCTGGATCGGGCATCTTGATGTGTTGAGGAGCGTGTTCTGAGCAATATGGAAGGTGATTGTCTAGAAGTGTCTGAGTCATAAAGCGATGGAGACATCGATAACAAAAATAGACTTGGCCGTCATGTTTGGTGAGATGTGAAAAGAGTCTTGACATATTTTTTATGTATATATAGTGGGTGTTCTTATCTTCATCCCCAATTAATAATAAATTAATAGCTTCTTGATGGGTTCGATTTGAGATGTGAAGCATTCCGAATTCATCTTCTTCCTCGTCATACGAATATACATTGATTCTTATATTGTTTTTTTTCTTCAATATCTTTAATTTTATGGTAGGGAACAGGGCAAGGAATATCATCAATGATTATTTCATGTTCGAAAGGTGTGTAGTTGGAAACACGTTCTGCATTTTTTTCTATTTTCTTTTTATGAGCTAGTAGGCACCAAATAAGACATTTATTATCAGTAAAGTTTTGAATATTAATAAGAGCTTCTTTTCTTTTTAATTTTTCGGGGGTTTCAATATAACTGCTTCCAGTTAGTGGATTGTAATGAGCTATGTATAGATCTGTGTGTAATATTTTTTCTATCACCCAGCCCGACCCAAGTTGAACAAATTCTTCAAAATTGGTTTTAATTTTTTGTAAATTTTCAATGATGTGGTTTCTGACTGTTTCTTCATTATGTTCCGGACAGGGATCAGACCTGAAATACCCTAACATTGATTCAACTTCATCTTCTTCATTAAATCGAGTAAACTTGATTGTATGTATAAGATGCCATTTAAGGGATTTCAAATTATTTAGAGAATTCAATATGTGATTTTGGATTTCTTCTATAATTTGACTATTAAAAATGTCGATATCATAAGCGTTTTCTTCTGTAGCTGGAATCGTAATTCTCTCAAATGTATTTAACGCTTTTTCAGTGGATCTTTTTATTGTGTTAACAGGTTTTGCTTTCTGTGTGGGGACTGTTTTTTTCGTTGTATGGTGGGTGCGTTGATGTTGAAGGAGATTACTTTTCCCCCAAAAAGATTTTGAACATGCTTCACATTGATGAGAAGCAGGTGAATTAGTGTGGTGTTCTTGATGTACTCTAAGATCAGATTTGCGTGTAAAAGAAATTTGACAGTCTTCGCAAGAAAATTTTTTTTCATTGTAGTGAATCTTCATGTGGCGGTTTAAACTATCTTTTCTAGTGAATGATTTTTCGCATTGTTCACAGTGAAATAATTTTTCACTCTTGTGGGTCTTCATGTGACGGTTTAAATGACCTTGATGTTTAAAGGTTTTACTGCAAATGGAACATTCCTGGAAAGAATAAAAGTGTTTTTGAGTATTGAGTATTTTTAACATGATTATTTTTTAAATTGATTGCATATGGAACATTTCTACAAGAAATAAAAGTGTTTTTGAATATTTAAATAGTTAATATATTTTTTTTATTGATTTTTTTTCTTTAATTTAGAAATAAAAGTGTTTTTGAGTAATGAACATTTTTAATGTGATTATTTTTAAATTCATTTTTATTGTACTTTTTAACTAACAATTTAGAATTTTTGTACTTGTTTTTAAAACTTAAAATCTAATTTGAGTCCTTAAAAATTTCCTACTTAACAGAGAGAAATTCAGGTGAGTTAGGCTTAACGCGCTGAAGTGTCACGGGAGTACTGTTAGGTCAGTCATACCCCGATGTAAACTTCGAAATAGAAAACAGTACTAGCAGAATAAACTTCTCCTAATACTATCCCCAGCTAATCTCACCAAAGAGAGATAGGTTTTGAAAAAAATACTTACATGAGATGAAGCTTGCATCACTTCACTATGACTTTGGATAGTTCCATCTACTTTGCTACCTTCAGGGTGTTGAGGCATATCCTCATCGGATGCCTCGTTGTCGTGCCACCTCATAAGTCTTAAGAGATGACGTTTATGTACAAATCGGCACTCGCAGAGTGGGCAGCTCTAAAAATAGATATAAAAAAACACATAAAAAACACTATTTTTACAAATTAAAAATAAATTTTTTTCAAACTCCTTTTTCTGTTTAAAATAACTTACTAAATGTTTATTATCATTTTTGATGAGAGTTAATCCACTGGGTCCTGCGACACTTTCCGAATCTCCTAATTTCCTCTTCTTAAGAGGCTGAGTATTACAATTCTGAAAAGAGATAAAAAAGAACAAAAAAAAATTATTTCAACAAATTGTAACTAAAAAAAATTTCAAATTAGTTTTCTATATAGATATTAAAGAAAAAATTCGTACCAAAGACTCTCCAACATTCACTCTTTTAGATGGCTTGGATTTTGAAGAAATCTCTTCTTCCATTTCATTGCAAATTTCGTGTAATTCCTCAGAAGAAATACCAAAATCGAAAAAAATACCGTCCTAAAAAATAAATAAAAATACACATGATTATTATTTAAATTTCTGTAAAAATTGTCATATAGCTTTTAAAAAAAAAGAAAAACGTAGAAAAAAATATAAAATTTACCTCCGATTGGGTGTGCAATTGAGATGACATTTTGCTTTAAGTAATGAGAAAATATAGAAAACGTCTTCACAGGTTTGAACTCAGAACGAGAAAGAAATTCTCTTTTGACTTCTTTCAAGTGACCCATTTTATATCCTAACCAAAACCGAACTTTCCCTAACCAAGTTGAATGACCTCCTTTTCACCCTCCCTCGCAGATGACAACTGATTTTGAGGCAGATGTTTGCAGGGGGAAAAGAGCATCCATGACTTCTTTTTAAGCCAGAGAGGAGATTTTATTTTCTTTTTGTGAAGATGTGAGAGAGCCAACATTCGTTTTGGAAAAAAATACACATAATATTTTTATTTATGAGGTGAACTTTTCATGTGTAAAATTAAAACAATTCTATTTTTTAATTTCTAAAATCAACTTTAGAAATGATGTTAGCTAATTAATAATATTTTTAAAGAAAGGAAAAATTATTTACTTTTCATGTGTAAAATTTAAACAATTCTATTTTTAATATCTAAAATCAGTTTTAGAAATGATGTCAGCTAATTAATAATATTTTTAATGAAAGAAAGAAAAAATATTTACTTTTCATGTGTAAAATTTAAACAATTCTATTTTTAATTTCTAAAATCAATTTTAGAAATGATATTAGCTATTTAATAATAATTTTAATGAAAGAAAAAAATATTTTAATGAGAGGGAAGAGAATATTGAAATAGGTATTGCATTTATGAAACTTTGAATTTAATTGCGAAAATATATTACTTATTTCGTTAGCATAATTCAGAGCTTTCATATTTACAAAAATATTTAATTTTCTACTATAAGAGTTTTAAAACAAAATTAAATAATATTAACAAATTTACTATACTTTTTAATGAAAGAATAAATGATTGTTTACAAGGTAATGACCGTTTCAGGGAGGGAATGGTCGTTTAGGAGAGGAAATGTCAGTTAAAGAGAGGTATTGTCCGAGTTGAGATGTGATTGATAATATTTTTAATTAGGGAAGGTTGTTCACCTATCCTGTTATAATAGAATGTTCCTTTTTTCCACTAGGGGGCGTTCGTGGAGGGGGATGCACGGTGGGCGCAGGGGGTACCGCAGCAGGGACCAGGAGGGATGGTGGCGGTGGGACGGTCCCACCGTCCCACCGGCTGAGCCCGTACTGTCGTTTTCCTACTACTTCTATGGTTTTAGTTTCTCATGCGTTAGATATGAATATTTTCATTATATTTCACCTATGGCCATATTACTTGTATATGAGCATATTACCTTCATCAAGTAGACTTTTCTTAAAAAAATTACTGCAAGTTTAAATCTTGATTAATTTAAATTTTTAATTTTTTTCCCAATACTAAAAAGACTTTTCTCTTTTAGACAATTTTTATTTTTTTTTTTTTTTTTAAATCACTTACAACTGTCGCTAAAAACTTCTGTTCTTAAGGTGGTCATATTACTTGCAGATACCTTATATATTAAAATATACTTTCTGTACAATCTATGATGCAAAGAATATTTATTATTAATTTACAGGGCCACACAAAAGTATTCCACTATATAATGCTATACGGGGAACATTGTTTGGGGCGCGTTTTATTTATATTAAACTATTTCATAATTTATGAAATCGATATACATTTCTGAGGTTTAATACAAGTTCCTTTCTGTATAATAGAAAGCAGATACTAGATAAAGGAACACAAAAGATTTCGACCACAACACTGTAACGGAAGTACTCTATAACTGCAAGATCTAGATATTTTTAAAACTTCGATATAGTACGAACGCACCTCATTTGCTACGCCTCACGTGCAATTTCCAACTTGTTTACCATTAACTTAAGTACAGTAGCGTAGCTATGTTTTTTGGCGCCCGGGGCCAGCAAGAAATTTTGCGCCCCCACCCCAATATAGATATATAACAATTTCAATTTGGCGCCCCTAGGCCTCGGCGCCCGGGGCGGACGCCCCCCTTAGCTACGCCACTGCCACGGCCAAACTCAATCCTTCCCCTTCCTTATACGGCCTTCACAATCACCCCTTAGTTTCGGAATCTTAAAATGACTGCAGTCGCCGGTAGATGGCACTGAATACTGACTGTAAATAATGATTATTATATGTTACTTTTACACACAAAATACGAAAAACACTGCTGTATATGAATTATAAAAGTTACAGATAATATAAATATATTTTGTCTCGGTATTTTTATACTAAAAATAGGAAAACTGAAAGATTTGGAGATAAAATAAATAAATAGAATGCTTTAAGCATAAGCAGTTAAAAATATATTAAATAACATGCTAATACAACACGGAAAATAAAAATTACAAGTAAATTTCTGCATTTAATTAAATATATATTCTTGATTGCTTGAAACATTGAAAATTCTAACCATAAAATATGCAATAATTTTTTAATAATATTTACTAGTTTAAAAAAATTAAGAAAATTAAAAAACCTTTTTCAAAAAACAAACTCTTCTCAAATCATGATAACTTTTTAAATAATTGAATTATTTTTGCACCAGCCTTCGGATGCAAAAAAATAGCTACATAAAGTTGATAGCTAACAAATTTGGAACAACAAAAATGAAATTTACGGAGAAATTAACAATAAATAAATAAATAAATAAATAAAATAACAACAATTATAGATTTTTATCATGTTCAGAAAAAAAAGAAAGAAAATATTAAATCAAATATTTGAATTTTTGGCAGTTATAGTATAAGAAATATAATAATAAATGATAGCACAATATTAAGATAATAAGCAAATTCGCCAGTATCAGGCAATCAACTCATAACGAAATATATTTTTTTCAAAACATAGATTAATTTTGCACGATTCTTAATCAATTAATAAACATAGAATTGCAATATACATATTTATACATTGCAAACATTTTTCACTGATTTGGCCGTTATATGTGTTGATATGAAATAATCAAGATTGTAGAAAATAACAAAATTGCATATAACATTAAAGATTCTAACTCTGGACATTCATAGTGTAAAACTGTATGGTAAAATTAAAAGGATATTTATATGTTGCATAATATCAACAAAATAAGCAAGCCTTTTAGCCAAGAGCCGGCAATCTACTTATATTTATTTATTTATTTATTTTTCAAAAACATGGATATTTATACAATTCTAAATTATTTAGAAAATATATATGTCTAAGCATCGCAAACAATTAATAAATTTGGCCGTTATAATTGATCTAAAATGTTCAAGCGTATCGAAAAATTATAAAAATACATGTAAAATTGCATATTCAATTCTAGACAATCATGGTATAAAAGTATACGATTAAAATAAAAATATATTTGCGTTTTAAAAAAAAGATAAAGAAAGTAAAAGAAAAGAAAAAAAGGAAATCTTTTGCCAATATTCGAAAATCAACTCATATCGATTTTTTTCAACATAAATATTTACACGATTCATAATTATTTAGAATATAATGTACACTGAATTCAATATAAAATTTAATGTACAGTCGACTCTCGTTAATTCGAACTCGCTGGGACCACAAGAAATGTTCGAATTATCCGAAGTTCGAATTATGGAAAATATGAAATAAAATCGTATATACACTCAGGAACATTGAAAATAGCGACCCAAGAAGAAAGCATCGGATTGAAATGAAATTTAATACACATAATGATACGGATGAGAGATTGACTTGATCTCAAAATAAAGACAATTAAACAAATACAGGGTGTGCAACGACGCAAATACAGGGCAACTTCAATAGCGCGTTGGACCACCTCCAGCTGCAATACATGCCGCCACACGGTCCGGCATAGAGTTGATTAGACACCTGATGTTGTCCTGAGGCAGATGGGTCCATAAATCTTGCACAGCCAACACCAAATCATGCACCGAATGACACGATGGCATCTGACGTTTTAGCTGATCCCACACATGCTCTATAGGTGACAAGTCGGGAGAGCGGGCCGGCCATGGAAGAGTCTGAAATTGACGTAGGAAGTCTTGAGCAACTCTTGCTGTATGCGGACGAGCATTATCTTGTTGGAAAATCGCCCCTGGGAGACCATTTAGGAAAGGTCCTACATGGGGTCGAAGCACCTCATCAACATAACGTTGGCCCGTTAAGTTTCCATGAATCACAATTAGAGTGGACCGGCTATCATAGGCTATGGCCCCCCAAACCATTACACCAGCTGTGCGGGCAGTGTGACGTGGAACAGTGTGGGAGGAATTGTACCGCTCACCAGGGCGCCTCCACACCCGTACACGGTTGTCATCTGTCCCCAAAACAAACCGGGATTCATCACTAAACACAACCTTTTGCCAATCTGTGACATTCCACGTTGATCTGGCTTGGCACCACTGTAGACGCAGTCGCCGATGTTCCGGTGTTAAAGGGAGTGCACGAAAAGGGCGCTTGGATTTTAGACCTGCTTCTGCAAGGTGTCTGGAAATTGTTTGGGGAACAATTGCTACGCCTACGTCTGCTCGAATCGTTGAACGAGTCACTGTGGGGTCCACGAGTGCTTGCCGCACGATTCTTCGATCCTCTCTTCTCGTGGTCTTTCTGGTCGCTCCAGACCCGATTCTCCGCACGTGGGTACCTTCTCGTGTCCACTGCTCCCAACATTTTCTAACGGCACACTCCGAACGATCCACCTGGCCAGCAACACGGCGCGTCGACCAGCCTGCAGTTTTCATTCCGATGATCAGGCCTCTCTCAAACTCGCTTAACTGTGAAAAATGTCTTCTAGCACGTTTACCTGGCATGTTTCGCTTACCAAAGTCTTCCTTCAATCAGTAGGTAATCGTCGCGTTTATGAATCTTCGATTTTGCGCTGGCTTATATAGCACCTTCTTCCTGATTGTAGCGCCATCTCGGCGTGTATGAGCATGCGTATTGGCACAAAAATTGCATCATTTGCATATCACATTACGCTGTACTTATTTGCAAAGTTTCGTAATTGTACATAGCTTTCTTCTTGGGTCGCTATTTTCAATGTTCCTGAGTGTATAACAGTAATAATATAGTACTATTACAAAGGAATTAATGTTATAGTGTTTTTTAAATACATTACGTCTGTTATCAATAGAATATGACTTAATAATAAATTAGAATATATAAATACATAAACTAATTAAATAATTAGAAACAAGCACAATGGAAGAAAAATTTTAGGTGCCACTGACGGACAGACGGGGCACTAAAAAAGTGGATATCAAATTGCATTGGACTATATGTATACTCGTTGGGAACAATTTTCACAAAAATCAAAGAAAGAAAGTAATTCAAATTATCTGAAATCCGTGAGAAAGAAAAGAAAAATGACAAGTTGAATGTAGATACTGCCATTGCAGAATTCAGTTTCGCCTCCGATT